>JAVIWB010001204.1:0-1200000 GCA_031893035.1 Dermolepida albohirtum
TAATCAAATAGGAAGAAATTATAATTTGTAAATAATATCGGTATTTAATATTTATTTATTATTTTTTCAATAAACGTAAGTTCGAAATAACAGTATAGTTACAAAATATTATATAATAAAAATATTATTTTGTTTTTGCTATGTCTTTTTATTATACAAACACTTTTAATTGTTTACGGTCAATTTTTCAAAACAAACCGGATTCACGCTACCGTACAGCCTCACCAAGAACGCTGGATAGGTGAGAATTATAGTTTTTGTACATTCTAATGTAAAGAAATGATTTAGAAATTTGTTACACTTGTCGTAGTTAGCAATCCATATATGCGAGGGATCTGTCGCGTCACTGACATGATACAAACTGTCAACAATGGCTGCACGCGTACGCCCCTTGTTGGTTCCTGTCGCTTGTTATTCGGAGCATTGCTCAATCTTAGTCATAAGTATTTATTTTAAATAGCCTGAATCGAGCTGAAGTTAAGAGACGCCATCGATGTTCCAGTGTACAGAAGAACTTGAATCTACTCCATGTTAATATTCTAAGAAACATCACGACACATATTTTTTTATAATTTAAAATACATAATTTTTCTTTAAACTATCGTATTGTAAGTAACATTTGTATTTTAACAAGTATTTACGCAACTCCTTAAGGAGCATATTAATTTAAAATTTTGTGCTTGCTATATAATGTGTCTTTCATTAAGCGCTTCCTATCTTTAATTTAAATAAAACAAAGTGTGTGTGAGATATCATGGAAATTCTTTATTCGTTTGAAAAACTTATCGGTGCCATTATGTATGGAATATAACATCGTGCAAATGTCCGCCGCGGCTTTGCTTTGTGGCGCGCATCCGAAATGCCTAATTTTCCATGACCCTGGCGCATAAAACAGGCTGACTTTGACCGATGGCATGGGTTATGTTGGTTTTGAGGGCCGCTGTGGTTTGTGGCTTATTCGCATAGACCTGCAACTTAAGAAAACCCCACAACAAAAAGTTTAACGGGGTCAAATCGCACGATCTCGCTAGGCAGTTCACATCACCTCCACGTGAGATGACCATGCCCTCAAATCGCTCGTAAAGAATGTCCAATGTGGCATGAGCTGTGTGACACGAAGCGACGTCCTATTGAAACCACATATCGTTGGTGCCCATATCATCCAATTCAGGCCAAAAGAAGTTGGTAATCATCGACCTACAGCGCTCGTCGCTAGCGGTGATGGCCTGGCCAACGTCTTCTCAAAGAAATATGGACCAATGACGCCGCTTAGATCTCATGTGGATTGGTATCGTCCCGAATTCGACAATCTTGTTTGCTGACGTACACATTCGTCCAGAAATCGGCTTCATCACTGAAGATGGTGATTTGGCAAAACAGACTGAATAAATGACAGATGCAGCTTCAACAATGTGGCCGCTATCAACTGTCAAAGTTCGGAAGTCCCTATTGGAAGCCCCGTTACATTATCATCAGAGTAATGAAAATTGAATTTTAGTGATAAAAATGTGTTTTAAAGAAAAGCAATCGTTGATATTTTCTAATACTGATCAATGTAATTTTTGCTTTATTTTTTACACTTCCAAAAAAAAGCAAACAAACATTTTAGATTTTAGTACTAAACGAAAATCTAGAACGTAATATTTTTCACGGAGGACATGTTACTTTGTTATTTGTACTTGCAAAATTAGAAATTTTATTGAAAAATGTAAAAAAATTGTTAAAAATAATAATACCTTCTTAAATACAAACGAATTATCATAATTGAATAAGAAATTTTTAGTACGTTTATACTATTTATTTTTATTTTTCTAAAAATGTTTTAATGTTCGTACTTCAATGTATTTAAGCATAATTTATTAAATTTTATAAAATGACAGTTCAAAAATTTTATATTTACGTGCAATCAATTAATATTAGTGTCAGTCATTGAAAATAACAGTTTATTATTATTGCAAGCAAAAATCATTAAACATTCTAACGCTTTTGTTTCTTACAGACAATTATCGGGAACTGTATTAATGCCATAAATTGGCTAGTAAAATGAAATACAAAAAGGTAATTAATATTAACACACTAACGTAAGTACCAGGCAGGTATATTGTTTCTAACAAATGGACAAACTTTATTGGTAGAATTTCGATAAGCGCACCATCAGGTGATGTTTATATACAGCGTAACACTTTCAATGTTATCTGCGGTTGCGTAAAATATTTATAAACGTATAGGTCTCGACTGTAATATAAATACTATACCGTTCATGAAATCTACATATGTACATACATACGTACATACTGGTATATCAGGTGTTGCGGTCTTACACATTAAAAAGTATATATATTTGTAATTGTTATTGTTATTGATTTGTGTATAATATTCAGTATATATACTACCGATCATATTAGTTCGGACAGTCAAATAAATTTAAAAAAAGGAAAAACAGTTAAACTCATTTATGTCAAAACTTAAATTTTTATTGCATTATTGTTTATAGATGTTATTTAAAGTAATTCTAACGTTAAATAAACGAAGATATCTTAAACATGCCGCTCATTGAAGTAACCTCATTTTGCGCGAAGAACAGCCCGTACAATTCGAGGCATCCGTTTCATGAGTTTTTCAAGGACTCTATTCGGTATGCTATTCCATTCTTCTTACAATATGTTCCACAAGTGATTTGTTGAGGTAGGGCACACTTTTATGAACCCTCCTGTCCATTTCATCTCATAACAATTCTATGGGGTTTAGGTCAGGGTCATTTGTAAGGTATTTTTGTTTTGTTCGCTGTTTAAGAAATGCTTGCATATTACTTCTGAGTGTTTGGGATCGTTGTCCTGCATAAACACAAAATTTTCGCCGATTAAACGTAGCCCCAATGGTATTATGGTTGCTTGCAATATTTCTAAATAACCCTTCTTTCGCAAAATACTCACGATTCACTTCAAATCCCCTGTACCGGTGTAGCAAAAATAACCCCACTCAAGCACAGAATTTCTTCCTTGTTTGATGGATGGCACTATACAACACCGCAACATTCTTTGACCACTAACTCTTCTTACAAAAACACGCCTTGATTGTCCAAATACTTTAAACTTTGATTCATTAGTCTATAAGACCCTTTTCCAGTTGTCCAGTGTCCAATCTCTATGTGTTTCTGCCCGTTGTTGTCGTTTTTGCCTGTTTTCCCGTCGAAGTAAGAGTTTTCTTACAGCAATCTGGCGGTGAAGATTTACAGGTTCCAATCTTCTTTTCATCGTAGTAACAGAAATTTTTTCGCACGCACGCGATTCATGTCTGCGGCGATTTCGGCTACTGACAGTATCCTATTTCGTTTACTCAGAAATTTTATACGCTCATCGTCGGCGTGAGATGTTATTCGCTTACGACCTGACCGTGATGGATTTCTTAAACTGCCCGTGCATTGATGTCGCCGAATGATATCACTAACAGTCGATTTATTAATATGTGTTTTTTTGGAAATTTGACGCTCTGAATACTTGAGGAAAAGCAATAATTACAGAACGTTTTTCTAAACTTGTTGGTTTTCCTCTCGATAAATTACATCTGATGACGAAAAAAAGTTTTCTGAAATATTGATAATCAATATTTTATCATGGCACACTTATTCGATAGATGGAAGTATAGTTTTTTCTTCAATTTTGCTATATCGCAAAAATACACTAACTCACAGAGAATAGGTCGTTTATGAGATCATGAGAGTGATACTCAACTAAGACCTCCTTAACATTGGAATTATTTTCTTGTTCCAGTACTGTTAGTATTCGAAATCGCCGCAGAAATGAATCGCGACCGTGCGAGAAAAGAAGATTGAAACCTGCAAATTTTCACGGCCACATTGCTGTAAGAAAACCCCTACTTCGACGGGAAAACAAGCAAAAACGACAACAATGGGCATAAACACACAGAGATTGGACACTGGAGGACTGGAAAAGGGTCTTATGGACTGACGAATCAAAGTTTGAAGTGTTTGGACAATCAAGGCGTGTTTTTGTAAGAAGAGCTAGTGGTCAAAGAAAGTTGCGGCGTTGTATAGCGCCAACCGTCAAACAAGGAAGAAGTTCTTGCTTGGGGTTACTTTTGCTACACCGGTACAGGGGACTTGAAGCGAATCGAGGGTATTTATATTGGTTTATACCGTGCTTAAAGTGTTCTATCTTAACACGTATCGTGTCAATACAGTCCATTTAGCAGAATTGATACGTATTACTATACGCCTTCTTCTCTCAAACTGTTGCAAAATTGTTCGATCGATGGAAGTATAGTTTTTCCTAATTTTTAAATTTTAAAAAATTATTCGCTATTTTGCAAGATGTCTTTGTTACTAATCTAAAAATTTTCCACATATGTATTTTGAATAATAAAATAATTTAAATTAAACACTTGGTGTAGTTTTATACAATATGTATTTTTTAAATACACTTCCCTATTCTCATTGTCTGAGAGTGCGTGTTTAGCATTTGATGGTTAAAGTCTGTTACGGAGTTGTTTCTGTGTGAGTTTTACCATGTATTCAGGTGTGACACTGTGATTATTTATCTGCCGATGGTGACAACTTAATTCTCGAAATGCGTATACAAAATACGAACATTTTTAATATTTTTTGATTAATTCAATCAACCACAGTGCCCGTTAAAGTTTATTTTCAAATTGATTTTCCGATCAAAGGAGCTTAACAAGTATCACAAAGTATGCAGTAAAAATAAGTTATTAAGCGCAAATATTAATTTCTTGAAGCACTTCCCAATGTTCATTTCATCTTACAGGATTTTGAGGAGACAAAATAAGCTAGTAAATGTTAAAGTGGGTCTTACACATTTGTTACAAATAGCTTTCTACAAAAATATTTAGAACTAACGGTTATGAAAGAAGATATTCCCGGTAAACTGGGGTAATATGGGTGTAATAAGTTGAGGATTATTTACGGGGTTATGATCAGGTAAATTTTATTATTAACTCTTTCAGGGTTGGTGGTCAATTATCTAACCACCTATTTAAGAGTTCTCAAAACCACTGTTTATGCCGTCTGATGCCAATTTGCTAAGCAATTCCTTTTTTTAAAGTCGTCGTTGATCGTTTAATTCGAAACTTTTACTCCAGGGCATACTAGGTAGATTAACAGATTTATTTGAAAATGTGGAAATGTGTTGTTTTTGAACGGGACTTTCCCGAATGTAATAAAAATGCTCAGAGTGTTTATTATTTAACGAATTCGGTGTTACTCTATGGTATAGAGTCCGTTCAATTATTTTATAACAAAAGTATTATAATATATTATCAATATAATCTACGATAAATAAAGTAAGGAGCACGGTGGTTAGATTACTAACCACTGTGACTATAATAGGTTTCATAAAATACATACATATTTATGTTGCATTATAAGGACGCCGCGTGTACTTAATGAACGTGATATAGAAGATATTTTGTTGGAAAGTATACCTTCTGATTGCGAAAGTGTGTGCAGTCTTGAATCAGATGAAGGAGAAAATTATGAGATGCAAACGGACCCGATGGTGCTCGGTGACATACCTTCTGGGCTCCAGCTAAATTTTAAAGATGAATTTGACTCGAACGATGGCATTACCATTTCAAATTTGCCTGACACTACTGGTAGTGCTACTACGAGTGCTTCATTTACTCAAACTGTTATGAGAGAACCAAAATGGAAAAAAAATTTCAGAAGGGGGGAACCGGACAAGTACACTGGGGGTAGGGGTGTACCAAACGATATAATAGAGTTAGAGGATGTCACACCTACGCCTATTGTTTAGATTTCGATATATATACTAGTTAGGATAGTGACAAAGTACAAACTGATCTCGGTAGTAAAGTTGTTCGACAATTATGCATGAATTTGAAATTGAAAAATCACAGTCTTTATTTATAATTATTTCAATAGCTATGCCTTGCAAGAGACTTGTACAAAGATAACATATTTGCTTGTGGTACCGTAAACTGAAATCGTAAATATTAACCTATACTAAAAGAAGACAATGCTCTAAACAGGGAAGAACACGATTACAGAGTCAGCGACATAAATATCGCCTTTCTAAAGTGCAAAGACAAAAGATCAGTTTTCATGCTTATGAACTACATAGATCCGAGAAAGACTGGTATTGTTACTAGGAGGGAACACAATGGAGCCACAAATGAAATAGCTTATCCTGAAGCTGTGATACAATACAACAATTCTATGAACTATGTATACAAATTCGACCATCTAAAAAGCACTGTTGCTATAGACTGAAAATCACGTAAATGAAAAATCGAATATTTTTTCACTTTTTAGACTGTGCTATCACAAACTCCTACATTGTGTACATGGAAACAGCTCAGCAACAAAAATTTTCGAAGAAGTGTTTACTAAGGGATTCTGGCACCAACTCAGGTGAAGAACTCTGAATTATGCTCTAAATGCTCCCACAATAGCTATGCATCTTCTCCTGTACAAATAAAGCGGCACAAACCAACTGTACCAACAGAATTACGTCTAGAAGGCAACATGCATCAGCCAGAGCGAATCACTTCTCGAAGATGCGCAAAATGCAGCACTAAGAAAAGTCCTGAGCGTACTATATGGTAATGCGGACCTGTAGAGTCCCTCTTTGTATACGAAAATATAAAACGTGTTTTTCAGATTTTCATAGAAAATAAATTTGCTTATATATTATACTAAACTTTTCTTAATGATTTGTTATGCCAACAGCCATGGTGGTTAGTATGCTAACCACTCTAATTTGTAAAAGCCCAAACGGTTTTTTCTTTTTTTACATATTTTTCATAATAAATAAACGTTAATTAACCTAAAAATGCAATTGTTTTTATTCTGAAGTTATGTATACGAAAGCGTGGCTGGAAGAGTTAAATAAGATTTGACTATTATTTGCTACCACTTTTTTTTGAAATCATATGATTCTAATATATCGACTTTGCAGCATTTCTACTCCACGTGTAAAATTTCTCAATTTTTATTGTACATACATGTATGTCCGTTTTCTCTTAAGTAATGAATGTGATTAATTGTAGTTTTCCTTATTTATCTAACAGATCTCATATATTCTCTAAATCCGATTTTAAAATTTCTACCTATCTGATCTATACATCACTTGGGAGACAGGCAGAAATTTATTTTTAATCAATTTGAATAGTGTTAATTGTCCGACGCTTTTATTATATACACTGTTTTAAGTAATTTAGCTTATCTGAAAATGGAAAACTTGGAGAACAAATAAATTCTTGTTATACTTAGCCTAGATTTTTTTTTTAAATAAGAATTTATTAATACTTACTTCACAAAAGCCTTCTCAACTTTTGTCAAAATATCTCGTTAATTTTGCTTTTTCTTTCAGATATTAAATAATTGAGTAATTTCCTCTTCATTCATCTTACAATGATACTACAGTGTTAATTTATTTTTATCTTATTGAAGTCCATTTTCTGTTATTCATACCAACGGAAAATTGAGACGCTTTCCTGTTGTCAGAAGCGACAGTCGATTATTTACTCCCAAGTATTGTAAATACAAAACACAACGAAGCTACAATTTTAAGAAACACAAAAGAATTTATATTAGATGATAAACATTATGCTGGAGAAAGTAGTCATCATGAAAATAAAGTAAAATTGTTGGAATAAAATCAGAAAATTACACAAACTGACACAATAAATAAAGTAGATACCTATGTATTACTTACGACAACCTTATTTACTTACTTCCTAATAACATCTGTATCGTAGGATTATTTTGATATTTTATAGAAAAACACGGTAGATAGTAAACATAGACAAAATGTATACTTATATATGTACATAAAGGTGTCCCAAAATTAACGCAAGATTTGAATTTGAAACACAGTTTTTAGTCTTTTGATTGTTATTTTTTTATTGAATCATAAAGTACATAGGATAGGGTTATTTATGGAATAACACATCGGGCAAATGGCCTCCACGGCTTTGCATGCACATACGCACTCGTTTGTCGAAATTTTCCATGACCATTATGCATAAATGTGGCCGAATTTCGTTGACGCAGCGTTGAAGCTCTTCCTTTAATGCACTGGTGGTTGTGGGCTTGTTGACATAGACTTGTGATTTCAAATAACCCCATAAAAAGAAATCTAATGGTGTTAAATCACACGATCGATGCAGTAATTGAATTGTTTCACGGGCTGTATGGCATGTGGCACCGTCTTGTTGAAACCACATATTGGCCACATCAATATCATCCAATATCGCGATATCGAGCACCAGTAGCAGTCACTGCTTGACCAGCCTCATTTACAAAAAAGTATGGTCCAATTATGCCTCCAGCCCAAAATCCACACCAAACAGTGACATGTTGTGGATGCATTTGTTTTTCAACAATCACATGTGGGTTCTCAGAACCCCAAAAACGGCAATTTTGGCGATTAACAAAGCCATCGAAGTGAAAATGTGCTTCATCGTTTAGGAGAATTTTGCTCGAAAAATCAGCATCCATTTGTTGATGTTCAATAATCTATTCAACGAACTCTCTTCGCAGTGTATATTCATTAGGCTCCAGTAGTTGTGTTAATTGCATTTGGAGCATGGAGACACAGATCTTTTGTGAGTATACGCTGTAGAGAGCTTCTTGAAATTTGCAATTCTTGCCCACGCCTCCGAATTGAGATTTCTGGATTTTCACCGACATTCTCACACACTGCTTCGATATTGACATTTGAACGGTTTGTTTTTGGACGATCAGTGTGTTTGGCGTCTCCAACGGATCCAGTCTCCCTGAATTTTTCAATTAATCTCTTCACAGCTGACGAAGTTAAAACACTATTCCGACCATATTTTGTATGAAATTTTCCAATTGCGGCCGCCAAGCTTTCATAATTTTTGAAATATTATTCAATAATGAAGACACGTTGTTCTATCGTGTAACGCTCCATTTTTACTAACCCTAAACTGTAAGCTGTCGAATTGTTTTTTTAGGGTTGCCAACACTTTACTGCACAAATAGCGGCAAATTCAAATCTTGCGTTAATTTTGGGACACCCATTATATATATATATATATATATATATTGTCACAATTTCTGGATCTAACTTATATTATTGCATTATTTTGCAATCAGAGAAATTTGCGTCATATTACAAAAATATATTGAAATGTGCGTTACTTGTGTAATATGCTGTCAATTGGATGAACATTATCGTATATTATTAATTTTATTAGTTTCTTATAATAACATTTCTAATTCAAATTCTCTACAGAACATATTAAACTGTAAACCAAGTTTGCAATTCGATGAAAAATAAGAGAAATGTACACGGACACGCATACGCACACAGAAAAAGAGAAACCGTGTGCAATATCATACGATATTTGTGATAAAAGCAAATACAAACAAGAAATTATACCATTTGTACATTACGAAATCAGAGAACATTGCTAAGATTATGAAAGTCCATAGATTGAGATGGTTTGGCCAAAAGGAGTAAATCCGATCAGTCAGTAAGAAAACTGGAGTAGTAGTAATCAGACGAAGAAAATCGAAAGCTAGGTGACGGAACCAAATGATAGATGACATGCAAAAGATGAGCGGTTAAAAGGGAGAGATACAGGACAGGAGGGGATGGGGAGAGTATGTGATGAGACAAAGACACATCAGAGCCTGTAAAAGGGGTGAAAATTAAAGAGGAATACGCGACGGACCCATCGCGCCAATAGGCTCAGAAGAGCTTAGTAAATTGAGCGACTTATAGCCGAACTCGCGTGTTTGGTTTGCGATTTGTTATAAAGCAAGTAATTTAAAATATTTATGAGTGTGTTAGTCTGTGTATTATGTGATGTTTCCAACTTTGGCCAAGTGTTTACTTGCTCATATTCCTGTGATATGAATTTAAACTTAAAAATAATGTGGCGATCAAAATTCTTAAAATGAATAAATCTTACAGTTGCCGTATATAAACCACACAACGGGGATTGAACAGGTTATGTGGTGGTGATAAGTCACTTAAAATAGACTCGGGATAAGTTTTAAATCTGGGTTATGGTGAAGTTTAAAATTCTTTAATGGAATAAAATGCAAGGTTAACCTAAATAAAACTTGCAGACAGATTAAATGTTAAAGTCTTTAGAGTATGCAAGAGTGCATTGTATGCTGCAAAGTTGAAAAGTTAAATCGAGTGGGTGTTATTTTTTGAATTGTCTCAAATAAATAGTTTGGATCAATCAAATGTATGTTATTTGCAATTTGATAAGAAACCATTAAGTACTTTTCCTAAACCGATTAATCGAAAAATGGGAATTACAGATCAAACAGAAAAATATTATATGAAGATTAGATAAGCAGTAAGTTCCAAAGTCCTCTTCGTTCTAGCAAAATTTTAGCTTGTCAAAGTATGTACAATGCAATTTAGTATTGCGCGTTATGTTCATTTAAAATTTCTGTAAGCTCTCATTAGTTTTAAGCGCGCTCTCTCTCTCTCTCAGCTGTGCTTAAAAGACTGATGTTAAGTTATTGTAAGTTAGAGTCGTATAATTTACCTGTTATTTCCTCGGAATCGTTTGCACGATATTCAAAGTTTCTCCTTGTAATATCACAATTAAAGCAGTTGCCTTACCTTTCCTTCCCAAGGTAAGATTGCAGAAACTCTCAAATGCGACAAGTTCAAAAGAAGCGAACACACTTCTTGAAAAAACTGAAGGATCTAGTTTTTTGTTCTAGTACGATATTCTACCCAACATTTTTGATTACAACCGTAGAAGAATTACAGTACAGAATAAAAACATACTCATTCATGGACTTTTGAGTTACTAATATTCAATAAAAGTATATTTTTAAGCTTAACTTTGGCCAAACATTTACAGTTGAGCTTAATAAATGATAAAATGTAGCGAGAGAGCAATAAACCTTTGCTGCGCTTGAACGAAAAAATCGTTTTTCAATTCTTTATTTTGGATCCATTTAGTTAGGTTATTCAATTATGACAGCCGACTACTTTATTTACTGTTGACTGCAAGGAGTCTAAATTATGCTGGTATAAGACTCTATAATATCATACGATACGTTACCTACTTCACTAACGCAGAAACGTAACTTCAATACTTTCAAATAGTTGCTTTATCAATTATCACGGGAATTAGAACCTTCTAGTTATGAAACATTCTTTGATTTATAATTTATGTATGTAGTGAATTCTAATCTATTGTATGTTGACGTTCGCGCTTCTGGCAACAAGATGAATACATTTTGTTGCAATAATGCAATAAATAAGTAAATTATAATTGTGAATTAGTGTATTCAAGGGCCACAACCAAATATCGCTAGATAAGCGATTTTGGAAGGGGTCGTATCGTTGTATTACATGAAGCGGGCATTGCATTTCGTGAAATCACTAGACAAACGCAAGAAATATTGCCACAGATTTCGCTCATCGAGAGATTGGCCTCAAGAAGGTAGGCTACAAGAGGCTTTAGACAATCTAGAAGAACAACCGAACTGGAGACAGGAAAGTTAGGAGACTAAGATTGCTTGTTTTAGGGAACGGCGTAGAACTTCGAGGTCTGCAGAATATATTTGTCAAAAAGACCACATAATAACAATATCGCCGTATTTGTTCGTTCTGTCATTAGTCGGCATCGAGCCCTTAAGTTAGGACGATGTAATATACGGGTCGACTGGAATGAAGAATAGAAAATATCGTTTTTCTAGACGAATCTCGTTTTCGCTTGTACGCCCATAATGGTCGTAGACAAGTTTGACGTCGGGCAGGAGAAAGGCAGTTTTTCAATATTTCCGTAAAACGCGAGAACTGCATTTTCTAGAAGATTGACAGTTTGGTATGATATTAACATAGGAATGATTCTTTTAGCATTCCATTGGGGTCATTTAAATGCTCTATGGTACATGAAAATTAACATTTTGTGATATTTCTTTGCTACATTAATAACATGAAATTAATGAAAAATTTTCTGCATCAAACCAGGACTACTTAAGTGTATTAACCGTTGTTTAGATGGCTACTGTAATCAATTAAACTACCGTGAAGTACATTATTGTTCTGACACAGAAAGTTTCTCAATTATTTTCTGTAATTATTATAACGATATAATAGCAAAAGATATAAATTTTCATTAATTTTATATTAGCAAGCGTTTAATTGTATTTAGATATAATTGTAAACTCAAAGCTTCTAGAACAATTTGCATCCAAGGTTTAAATAGTACCACATTTCAGCAAGACGATTCTCGTCCTGAAGTTGCAGCTGTTACATTACAATTCTGCAAGAGGCCAACATCAATTTTCCCAATTGGCCTGCCCAGTTGCCAGACCGATCACCCATAGAGCATGTGTAGAATATTACAGCCCGAAAGTTTGGAATGTTTCAGGAACCTTCAATAAACTTACAACAATTACAGAATATTCTACGAATTGCTTGGAATGAACTTCTACAGGTCTCCATTAACATCTTATTATAACTACGTCTGGACGAAAAGCAGAATGTATTCGTTTATGTGGAGCGGCAAATCATTATTAAATTTTCTTCCTAATGAGTAGGAATTTTTCAATGAAAATTTAAACATTTACTATTCTTAACACAATAAATGTGTGTACAAGATTTGGTTTAAAAGTATGTTTTCTGGATGATTCGTTTTTTTCGTCAGATTTACATTTTCTTAACTTCTCAAAGAAATTTGAAAGAAATTTTTTATAATTAATTTTTATTATAGTTATATTAACCACGAGCTGGACTATGAAAGAAATTAAACACTTAACCGAGGTTATGGTGCTGAAGACATAGTTACTAAATCCACAATTGCATAAAGCATGGACGCTTTATATTTAAGCGGCTAGTATAACCTGCAAACTGTATTTAGATTCCCTACTTATGACTAACCAACTAAATACGAACATAGTAAAATAATCATTCTATAATCTGAAAATAAGAATGCAAAACATATTCAGTACCCGATCGCAATCACAGTATTAATAATCAGTTACCAAAAATAAAATACACGCAAGATAATAAATTAAGTCAAGTGTAGTTTAATAACTTTTTTTTATAAATTACTATCCATTTCCATATTTATTCGCCTTATTGCTGTATGTATATCGGGAAGGAAAATATTAATTACATCGAAATAACTTTGAAAATGATAACAAAATTAACATATCTTCTACATTTTTTAACTTTCAAACTGCGAAGGTTATAATTTTTTATCGCCCGTGTACGTAATTACGTATGGCCCGACTTTAACATTCTAAAAATGTTAAAAATTATGCATATATACATGCATACATACAAAGGGTACAAGGAAAGTTTTGCAATATGACGCAATAATGAATCATAGGAAGCTGCTTGTTGCTGCATGTTGAGACATGTTCATACGTGCATAGTAGCCGCCGCGCCATGTCGATAGGCTCAGTTATTCATTAGCAGTGAGAGTGTAAAGTGCTTGCGATGGCATCGTGGTCACGAAATGAGATAAGGGCAGTTTTGCGTTATAGCTTCGTGCGTGGTTTAAACACAGACCAGTGCTTCGAAGAAATGGCTTTTGCACTAGGTGATATTTGTCCACATCGCACAACGATATTCAGGTGATATAGAGAATTCCAAAGGGGAAATATATATAATAAGTGTGGAGGATGCTGAGAGGCCGGGAAGGGCATGAACGTCACTACTGTGAGGAAAATGTACCAACAGATAGAGGATACTTCAGGCCTAAATGCACCAGCAATTCGTTCGATTCTGCATGATCAGTGCTGCATCGACTGACTGAAGAGCAGATGACACGACGTATGTCTTGGTGCCGGGAGATGCTAAAAAAGTTTAATAAGGGACAATCTCGGTATGTGAACAACATCGTGACAGGTGACAAGACTTGGCTGTACTATTACGATGTGCCAACCAAAGCTCAAAACAAAGTTTGGGTCTTTGATGATGAGGACGTACCCGTAGTTGTCAGAAAATCCCGATCTGTAAAGAAGGAAACGATAGCTGTATTTTTCAATGTCAAGGATGTTACAACCTTTAAAAGACATTAACACCCGCATCGTTAAGGGGTTTGCAATAAACGCCCTCGAAGTGATCCACGTGAACTAAAAGAAAATCAAGCGCAATGACGATAGGAGGTCTGCAAACAATTGCCTGAAAAGCCCAATCATAATCGTTTTTGGAACAGGATTATGACTTAAGAAGATAAGAGGATTTTTTTGCCAATCCTGACAAGAAAAGACAATGGTTACCTATTGAGGAACAGTTCGACCGAGTGATTCGACAAGATAACTTTGGGAAAAAGGTTATGTTAAGTGTATAGTGGGAACTTTGAAAGAATAGTTTATTTTGAGATGGTTCCAGATGGAAAAATGGCAAAGCTGTTTTTTTCTGAGCTGTACAGCTAACAGCTGGATATAGTATACCTCGCATTAAGACAGAAATACTTGGCATTAGTGAACAGAAGATGAGTAATAATACGCCAGGTCATAGAGCGTGTTTGACAGAGTAAAAAATCCTCTATTTACATTAAGCGGAAATTTTACGGTACCTTAATATTGCCCCCAACTTTGCATCATCTGAATACGGTTTATTTCGTTCAATGAAAGAAACATGATTTTCGTAGACAGTGATTTAGTAGTGTTAAAGAAGTTGACTTTAAACCAAGAGAATGACGTCGTCAAATACGAAAACTTGCATAAATATAGTGTATGATTGCTGAAGCTGATGGCATTTACTTTGAACATTAATCCCTTTCATTTTATATTTTCTTTAATTTTTAATAATAAATATTAATACACGTTTCAAAAACTGGTGATAACTTCTGCTCCGACTTAATGGCATTAATTATTCATATACATTTTCAATTATCTTCTACAGGTCACAAATAATTGTTTGCTTTTGCAACTATATATATAGATGTTCTTAGGGCCCATGGAATATTCGGAAGATTTGATTTTAACAAAATTAGACCCCATTCATGTTGCCAAATTTTGAACTAATACTATTTAGTTAAGTAAATTGTTTTTGACATTAATAAATAAACAAATAAACGTCACGATGTTGAACCTAAACCTGTTAAAATTTAACAAAGGAGATATGTAAAGGACTTACGTATGATTAAATTTAGTTTCAAGTTTCACTTAATCATATTTACTTTATTACATAATTAATTTAATTTATACACGATTTTGTACGTGATAATATAAGAAATTTCGACAATTGTATGTGCGCTTCATTGTATATTAATAACAAATATTTGCATTTGCAAGTAGGAAGAGACTTTAAAAAACATTTAACTATAATTCAGACATCAAAATAACAGTATATTTTTGCCAAGTGGCCGGCCAAAGTTAAAAGTCTTCAATTGCGACTTTTCTCAAATAGCACGTTTTGCACGAGATAGGATCCAAAAAGTACTCCGTTACTATTTACTACTAAGTAGCTGTTTTTTATGAAACAAGTACGTCAAAATCGTATATTTACACACCTCTGCCAACGTGAATACTGCTATAGTCGTTACGTTACACTGCGTTTGGTCATTACGAATGCTAAATTTATATTGTTTACTTTCTAAAGACATGGAATTCTTTTACGCGTAGTATGTTCTGTTGTTCAGGAACTGTGACACGATCTGAATATTTGTTTTTATTTAAATCCAAATATAGCCTGAACATCTTTTCGCATAACAAAAACATTTAATGCAGGGGGTGGTTTATCTTGGGGTTTATTTATTTTGCGAGATGTTTAAATGTCATCAAAAGTGGTCTGTCTTTTCTTCTATTTAATGCTTTAATTTTTACAACATAATTGAAAACACTCAAGCAAACTGTTTGAACTTTCAATTAATAAAAGCTGAAATGATCGTAAAAAATTCGTTCCATATATGTACGTATCTTTATTGCAAATATATTATTTTTAACTCAGCGCACGTCAAGTGAATTAAATATAGCCTTGATGCAAAATAACAAACACTTTCGTATTATAACCCGAAGATTTACATCTAAAATAAAAGTAGATGTAAACATTATTTGAAAAAAGAAAGAAAAATAGTGATTTTAAATTCCAGAATGCCTTTGTATCTTAGAGGAAATACAGGATTGTCTACGAGGGCAACGACAGATATATAAGTGCTATATTACTACATTCCTATAGGACTAAATAAATTTTACGAAAGTTGAATAAAAAGTCAAAGTAATTTCATTTAAAAGTACATCAAGTACGAATTTCAACTTTCCGAGATAAATATTTAGCCGTATTAAAATTACCGAACAACATGCGGAAATACCCGATTGTAATTAACAGCATTAACGGTTTCGTTGTACATTGGACTACTAATATTATAGCACCACGGATATAGTTCGTCAAAATTTATTTTAATTTGATTAAATAGAAAGTATATACTTTTATAGCCTTCCTTAGTGGAAGAGTGAATGATAATGTATATGAAATTCAGGTATCCTAGGCCGTAGATGTGCAGGTGTATTTTGTAATATTTCTTCAATTATTTATAAATATATATGTATGTATATTAATTAAACACAAATTATAAGTATGAGTTCTCAATATATTAAAATACATAAACGCAGACATATAAGTCGATCCATCCATCGACTGTGTGGGTATTCCAAGATGAGCCAAAACCAACAAAAGTTGTTCGCGCTCGAAGCACATCAAAACAAATGGTTGCCTGTTTCGGAAAAACCGGTAACATTGCAACCGTGCCTTTAGAGAGTTGTAGAACGGTCAATTCCGAATGGTACACAACTAAGAAAAACAAATCAAAAACGAAACAACAGATAATTCTCCACCATAACAATGCGAGCTCTCACAGGTCGGTTCCAACAATTGAATATTTGACCGGGCAAAACATTGAATTGATGAGCTATCCGCCGTACAGCCCTGATCTAACACCCTGTGATTTCTTTTTCTCCCCACACGTGAAGAATAAACTTCGTGGTCAACGGTTTTCTAAGCCGGAAGAGGCAGTTGAAGCATTCAAAACTCATATTTTGGAGATGTCACCTTCACAGTGGCAGCAATGTTTTTCGGATTGGTTTAAACGGAGAATATTTTGGAAAGCAATAAAGCTATTTTTGATAATAAAAAATTGTTTTTACGGTAGCAAGAACGTAAGGATTCGATTGATTTCATCGAAGCATTACTTATGGTTTGAAATTGTAACATATCACTGCTGGATAATGCTCTTTGTTCAATTCCATGGTTTCTTGTGCGGATGATTATTTTAGGTCTTTATAATTAAAAAATTCTTAGCATATTTTGCAACTGGCACTGTCATTAAGCTTGTAAGTAATTAGGTTAAAATTTCAAACAAAATTTGTAATAAAATATTTGTAGCTACTTAGCTTCGACTCAAAGAAAACATCCCTCGTATACGTATGTCTATATATAAAGGTTACGCAGAACACAAAAAAGATATTTTACTATTAGTTTATAACAAAAAGCAATTCCTAAATGTTTAACACCTTATTAAACCTTCATAAAAGCACGGAAATTCAACTTCATACATACAAATACGTTCTTGTTTTAGTAAAAACCCGCTAACTACCACACATTATGTTGTAGACGATTATCCAGCGGATAACCCTCATAGTAAGTCTTTTGCCCTTAAACGTTCATAAATCACCCACTTCAGCAAATTCCCACCATTCATGTGTAATCGTAATTAGCACCAGTGGAACTGGAAGAAGAAGAAAGGGCGGAAAATGATATGGAGTCGGTACGGCCACGTCTAGAAGGATAGTGGGAACCGAAAGCGAGTGAGATAGGTGAACTGTGTGTGTACAAAACAAAACGAAAATAATTTAAATGAGGCCGCCCTTCCAACAGTTAATGATTAAAGTTCGTTGCCATCATTGCTTCGCCAAAAACAGCCACTACTTTACATCCTACAACCGCCAGCGACCAAAAACTTTAGACTTGGCAAAGTGGAATAAATAATAATTGGTAGGGGGCAAGAATTTCTAGTGCGGTCGGGTAAGATTCTACAGTAGTACCTGAAGCTTTCATAAAAGATCGTTAAATGGAAGCTTATTTCCCTAACAAACAATGGAACTCAAATTCCTACTGTTTTAGTTATTTCTTGGAAAAGTTCTTTGAGTAAACACAAATAAAATTAAACTTCTCTAAAATATTAAATCTGATTAATGAAAGAAAAATAAATATTAGAACGAAATCTCTTTATGCGTGTAAGCTCTTTTTAGCTACAAAAGTGGCTTGTATATGTGATTATCAGTAACTCTTTCCAACTATCTGGTAGCATTCGAAAATCTGTTATAAAACTTGATTTATTATTAACAAAGAATGAGAATTATCTTAGACAGCTACTGAGGAAGTAAAGTATTTTTTTTAATATTCTGTTTTGTAATAAAATATCCTTTTTTGATTAACTCAATTTGTATGCTTTTTATTGATATCACCTAGCTTAGCTAATAATTGATGAACTGGGATGCACATGATTTTAATTAATAGTTTCATTGAGAGAATAAATGTAGAGAAAATAACGCCATAGCAATTCCACTACGTTAATAACATACTAATAATCTATCGATGTGTCACCATTTAGTGTCTTCTCTAGTTGATATTGGGGTCAAGCCCATTTGAAATATCGTTCACAAGATTAGTGTGACGAACTGCTTTTCATTCAAGGCTTACAGAAGGATCTCCATTACAGCCTGTATACAAGAAATTACAGATTTCTTCTTTCTGTATCCATGCTGAGCTATAGAAATGAAATTATGTTTGTTACAAAAGCTAACTAGTCTATTTGTGACTATTTTTTCAAATATTTTTGATAGTAAAGGAAATTCTGAGCCTCATTCACATCCCCTTTCTTAAAGACAAGTCCTGAACCTTCGGTGAAATATCTTTGCTACTAATCAGACATTAAATGCGAAAATTTATGGTCCGGAAATGCTGTGTATAGTCCTTTTTTTATTACTTTCACCATCAATCCGTAGTAACCTTTAGAATATTTGATTTTAAGGGTTGTCGTAGTTTCAATCAATTTAACCTCAGTCACAGGAGCCAAATAGCATGTGTTGTAGTCATATTTCGATGAAATAGGTTTATCACCATTAGGTGTTATTTAAAAGCATGCATTCATTTTATCAGCCATTAGAACTAGAAGCTGTTTACGACCATTCCCACTGCGCTTTGTGGTCTCCCTGATTATGTTCCATATAATCAAGGAGACCACTTGCTATTAAAATAATTAATTCTGTCCATATTGTTACCTACCAACTTACCACATCTTCTCTTGTACTACTGTCAAAGGCTGTTTTACGTTCTAGCTTATATTTTTTCTATAGTTGAAAATCATTTCATTTCTAGTAGTTAAAGCAATAATTCTCAATGCATCTACAGTATTTTTCATATTCAATATACAGGGTGTCTATAAAAGAACTCCGGGGTTTTAAGACAAAATATTTTGATAAAGTAAAAAACGTACATACATGTTTTATACATGATTAGAAATCTTACATTTTCAAGATTTTTTAACAACTTAGTGAAGTTCAATGTGAGCTCCGTGAGTGGCACGGCACACGTCGAAAATTTACCTCTTCCCATGTCCTGGCGAGCATGTCTGGGGGATTACGCACGCCACGCAATAGTTCCCTGAGATGTGAATTTTCTCCGCATACACAAGATTCTTGATATGCCCCCAGAAGAAAAAGTCCAACGGAGTCATATCAGGGCTCCTTGGTGGCCATGGAATAGGTTTCCACCTGTTCGAAACCAGCGTCCAGTGACTCACGCACACGCAAACTGAAGTGTATCTTGTTGGAAGTAAACTAAACCTTTCTCCGCCTCAATGTCATCCAACTGAGGATAAACATACTCCTCTAACATGTCACAATAGACATCACCATTGATATTCCTTTCGACAAAAATGAAGGGACCTATGACTCTGTCACGCATAAGAGCACACCAAACATTCACTTTGGGCGTGTCACGTTCGTACTCAATAAACTCATGGGGCGGCTCTGAACCCCAAATTCTGCAATTATGCCTGTTTACAGTTCCGTTCACATGAAAAGTAGCTTCATCACTAAAAACCACACCTTTTAAAAAATCATTATCTTCATCAATTTTATCCAGCATGGAAACAGAAAATTCGAATCTCTTAACCTTGTCTGCCGGTTTGATATGGTGTAAAAGTTGTATCTTGTAGGCAGTTAAACGAAGTCTTTTACGAATTACCTTATGGACTGTTGATCTTGGTAACCCCAAGTCCAGACTGCGTCTTGTTAACGATTTCTTAGGGCTTCGAGTGCATGAACTGTCCACATTCTCTTGAGACACAGGCCTACCCTGACTTTTGCTTCAAAACACGAACGCACATAACCACTGACGAATTGTTTTTTTTTAGCTACGTCGAAAGTTTCTTTGTACAGAAGAATTAGTTTCTATGAGCCAAATAACACATTGAGCCTTTTGTTGAGGCGTCGCCATAGTTACTGCCTGCCGCAGCCGCTACGTCATTTCAAGGTCAACGCTCCGCAGCGCTGCCAACTGTTGAGAGAAACATTCCCAATTGGTATGAGTAAAACTCTTTGAGCTGCTTGTTTCAAAGGAATTGATCAAATTTTGCTATCTTTTATAGTTTAAAAAATATTAATTTTTTAAACCCCGGAGTTCTTTTATAGACACCCTGTATATTGTGGCATTTTCATCCATATCCAGGATGTAGTTCACAAGAGTTTATCATGGTTTATCAAATTACTTATTCTATATTATTTCATTATTTATACTGATTTGGATATAAGGCATCCAGCTGTGGGGGACAGCAAGCGTTTCAAATATAGAGATTATCCAACGATTTCAAAACAAGCTAATGCGAACCATTATTGACGCCCCATGGTATGGGCCAAACTGCGTTATTCAACGGGACATCCCCATCGCTCCCGTTAAGGAAGTGATCAAAATATACAGGGGCGACAAATATCGTAGAAGAGTTTCACATCATCCAAATAATTTAGCCGAACGGTTATTTAAATTGAGCAGTGCAGTGCGTCGTCTGAAAAGAGTAAAACCTTAGAAGAATTCTCTGTTTATTCAATTACAACAGGTTTGTAACTAAAGTCCATAGGGAAGTTCGATGGAGCTAGCCTATACGTGTCATGTACAGCCAATATAACTAGTTTATTGCCTCTGGGTAGATTACTGAATAAAGGAGACAAAAAAAATTATTCGAATTCTACTCCTTAGAGTTTTGCAAATCACTTTTTCAACGTAATGTTGTTGAAGTGTATCGGTTGAATATATTTCCATAATGTTTCTACAGCAATTAAAACGATTGAACCTCAACATAACGCCTCAAAAATACGAGATATTCGTCTACATCCAAAGTAAGACTAAAATAAGCTAATTTTGTTCACCTATACTTTCAGGCCTCTTTGAATTAGTCATATACTTCCGTATGCAATTTTTCAAAATGTTTGATATGATCCAATATATGGTTATCTAAATATTACACTTTTATAATATAATATCCTTTGAACACTTTCTTCGAACATTTACATTCCTTGCTAGATATAATTCGTAAAAATTGCTACTATCTTAAACACAGAATAAGTGCAACATCATCTAGACGTGAATAACTTTCACTAATTTATATCTTTTGTTAATAATTTAGAAAACGTGTTCTTATAAGATAACCTATCTTTATGACTTGAGGATTTGACGAAAACATTCATTGAAAAATCAAATCAAACAATAAGAATACTATTGTTAGATAATATTTATTACTTTACGTAAATTAACTGTACATAGAATTAATATTTATGTTTTGAACCAACCTAAGCCAACGATTGTCGATTGTAGTATACGTTATCAGCTAATAAACATTAAATGTCACTGAGACGTACTCCAAAGTTTTTTTGGAACTGAAGGAAATGTCTTCTCTGTTATTGAAAGATTAATTCCTAATCCCTATCATTACTACATTTTCACATCCTAGAATTTGCCTTTAATCAATATTTTTGTGTAATTAGCATAGATAATAATAAAAAAATTTTCTGTCTGATGTTCAGAACATAAACATGGAAGAATTGAAAAAGTAGAGACGACGTGTTTTCTTAAGGTGCACATAGGTACAGTAAGGATCAAACTATTTGACGGTGAATCACATACCTCTAACGTGTAATAATTCGACGAATTATAAGAGAGCACCAGGTCCGTGTTCACAGCGTTTCGGCTTTGATCTATTTAAATTACACTGGAGAAAATTTTTTAATATAATTTCTGTTAAGTTCGATTTTTCAGCTGTTTTAAAGTTAAATAGGCATACTGATTTCAAAACTGTAGTCTATCACGTAAAGTTTTTTCTCTACAGCTTATACATAGTTAGTATAGGGTGACCGGCTCCACCAAGATTTGAAGATCATGGGGCACGGTATGATGGGTGACTATTGATGGAATATCGAGCGAGTTATCTACAGATTGAACACTCCAGAAAAAGCTATAAGCGGAAATTTTTACCTTCATATGTATGTTTGCCATTTGATAAAAGAACTTTACTCCTTATGTGAACACAATTTCATTTACAGAAACTACATGTAGATTTTGTACGAAAAAAATTATTCTCTGTGAACAGTATATTTGGTAATTTTTCCTTTATTTTCTTTTATATGACTTTTGGGACAAAGAAGTAGCTTAAAAAGTTAACGTGATAGACAAAAACAATCGTCAAAAGTTAGTCAAAAACAAGTGTCAGGTCTAGGTCAACGAAATTTGTGTTTCCCAGTGTTATATATGAAAATCAGAATAATAATTATTAACAAACTATATTTTGAAGGTAATTTTGATGGAGCCTGTGGTTGATTAACTTAATCACTTAAGGTTGATATATAACCCCTTTCCACATTACTTTTCGTGTTCTGCATACGTATTTCGACAACTAAGTTGTCATCATCGGCAGATAATTAAACAGTGTCGCACCTGGAAAACTATGGCAAAAGTACCCCTACGAAAAACAAATTCCGCATACGATCTGTATCGTTGAAAGCCAGTGCGTTTTGGATTTCAATGTTGGTCTGGAATTCTATCATTTCCATTTATTAACAAAAATCAATAGCTTCGTCTTTCTGTCTATAATTATTTATGTCACAAATTTAACTAGTATACAATATAATTAAAATTCTGTATGTTTTCTAAAAACTACATTCAAGAAAAGACACTAAAATGACACCTCATAACGACCACGTATTCATCCTTGCGGGTTGGTAACTTAAAAGTGGCTATTGCTCTATCTAGAAACTCGGAAACCGAAGTGTTAATTAGAAAGTTTCATTTTATGAACCACACAAATTAACTCTGTTTTGCAAACGCTGAGATTTCTACGGTTATAACTGTTTGATGTTCTTAATACTTTGTTTGTATAAGAAGAGGAAAGAAGAGTCGAATAATGTCGGAGTGTTAAATGGGAGTAATAAGGCGAGCGAGAGCATATAGTGAACAAATTTATCAAGATAAAATAAGCTGCGTAGTTTTGTTTATTTACTAAGATTACAAATTGGCAAATTTGAAAATGTACAATCATGACTTTTTGAGAAAACTAATAACATCCGACATCGTTTTTCAGCGAGTGTAGATTAAATTGCTTTAATAAACATAAATCAAAATTACATGCAACCGATCAATAAACTATTTACATCGTTCTTTCTACGTGTCGGACATACGAGGGAGCGTTTTTATATTCGCGGAATGGGGGACAAGGGGTGGAAATAAAAAAAACAAATTATTTTTCTTTTTCAATATATTCACCTGCAAGACGGATACATTTTTCACATCTTTCAATTAATTTATTTATACCCTCATAAAAAAATGATTTCTCTTTATCTGCAAAATACTCCGAAACTGCCTCCTTGACTTCATCATCTGCAGTAAATTTTTGACCCCGCAGCTCTTTTTTCATTTTCGGAAACAGATAATAATCACTCGGGGCCAGGTCTGGGCTGTAGGGTGGGTGATTCACAATTTCGAAGCCCACCTTATGGAGGGCAGCTAACGCAACGCGGCTCTTGTGGACGGGCGAGTTGTCGTGCAAAAGCAGAACACCTTTTGTCAATTTTCCCCGTCTTGTCTCTTTAATGGCTTCTTTTAGTCGCTCTAATATTGAAGCATAATATGCTCCGGATATAGAAACACCTTTATCTTTATAATCAATCAACAATATTCCTTCCGAGTCCCAAAATAGTTAGATTGAGTTTCCCAGCTGATTGTGGCACTTTAAAAGGTGCTGTGCCCTTTTTATGCCACTGCATGGAGTCTTGTTTGGACAGGTTCATAATGATGAACCCAAGTTTCGTCTCCAGTAACAATTATCAATACACCATCCTTGTTTTCATTACAGAGGTCCAAAAATGCAGGCGAACACTCTACGCGCTGTTGTTTTTGCGACGGCGTGAGCATTCTCGGCACCCATCTTGCGCTGACCTTAGTCATGCCGAGATGATCGTGCAGGATTTTTTGTAATACTCCAACCATTTCTGCGATAAGCATCTTCGAGTACAATTTGTTACTTTTTGGATAAGTGCTGGCGTGGTCAATCAATGCTCCTGCCCGGCCTCGGGTCGTCTTCAAGGGATTCCCTTCCTTGTTTAAATAAACTATGCCACTTGTACACCACTGGACAAGAGTGGCCGTAAACCAATGACATCTCATTCATTATGGTCGCGACTGATTTTCCTTGCCTGGTAAGGAACTTTATAACGGCACGATATTCGATTTTTTCCATAGTTCACTTTTCACTCCTGATTATGTTACTTGGTTGACGATAGCTCAAAGGGTGTCTAATAACAATGAAACGTATTTACACTAATCATGAGTCGCTGCACAGGCCACGCCCCCAATGCGCCTACTCACCCCTCTACAACCCGCTCATTCCGCGAATATAAAAACGCTCCCTCGTACATACATACATACATACGAGTACAATGTAGAGCAACATATGTACATGCATTTTTAGGCATTTCGAAGCACGGATATCAAAGCACACGTTATGGAAGCCCAGAACGCGTAGAGATTGATTACTTGTCGATAAAAGAGTACTTTAAATATATGTAAGTATACTTTTATTTTAAAATATGATACTTGAAGCTAATATTTAGCTGTTGGAATATACACAATTTCAATGATGAGATAACGGAGGGGTGTGACGATGTTAAGCTGCTGTTATAGATATTTATGGACAGTAGGGGAACTAAAAAAACATCAGCCATGACAGAAACAATTTAATTGTGCGTTGCCTAGCAAAGTTCAATAGTGACAACATTTTTCTAGGTGTCAAATTTAATTTCATTTTTCGTTCCTTATTTTTTACTTTATAAAATGTTTCGCAACTAAATATAAATTTCGTGAAATTAGAACAAATTTTTGATAAAGGAACAGAATTCTACTGAAACTTCACAAACAAATGATTGCAGTGTATGAGAATAAGGCTCTGTCATATCTTAAAGTGAAATATTGGTAGAAACGGTTTGAATGGGGTAGTGAATTCACTTAAGATGCGAGGACTTTCGAACGCAAGCAATCCTGGTGTTTTCATGAAAGTTAGAACAACAATTCTTGAGGAGATTGATGTTTGAAAAATTGAAAAGTTTCTACCAATTCTTAGGCACTAAATATATCTAAACTAAAGTGTTCAACACGGTAAACTAAACTTCAGTAAAGTTTCAGCAAGATGAGTTCCCAGATTGTTGATTTCCGAACAAAATCTGCGTAGGCAACAACTTCCTCAAAACAATTTCTTTCTAAGCTAGTTACAGGCAATGTGATGCATTACTAGAATTCAAAAGTAAAATTGGAATCTATACAATGGATCCATGAGATATCTCCGCCTCCAAAAATGACCTGTACACAACTAGAAAACTCATGGTCGTCGTCATCACACGCTAAAGTTAATTACGACAGCAGTTATCGGTAATACATTAACAAAATTATGTACGACTAATGACCAAATACGTCCAGGTTTGCGCCACAAAGAAGTCCTCCTCCTTCATGAAACGCGAGTTCACAATTCAGTCAAAATTCAACTCGTTCTCCGCGAGTGTAACTTTTTTCAGTTGAGCCACCCACATATAATCTAAATTTGGACCTGCCAGACTTCATTTTATTTATAAATTTAAAACAGTATCTCAGAAAGAGGAAATGAATGCCTATATTGAAGACCGACTGAAATAATTTTTTCTGTTTCTGATGAAATAAAGTACTAGTATGACAGGTGGTGCAAGTGTGTCTTTTGTTTCTTTGCAAGATGGAAGGGGTGGAGCAAAAGGATCTACCATCGTATTTTTTTCATTCTGCTATTATAATAGAGACAAATTTAAAAGTTGGATTGCATAAATGAGTGTATCATAAACGTGCTCAAACAAACGAACTCAATTAATGAAATGCTGGTTTTTTGCATTTAATAAGAAACAATTGTAAGCCCTTTCTAGACTAATTATCTTAAATAACTTATTAATTAAGTAAAGATGAAGCTGCAAGACATGATCCGTGTAGTCTCACGCCTTTCATAAGAAAATTCCGAACAGTTTCATAGAACGCACGTGGTATAATTGATTATTTCTTCTTGCAGAAGGGTGAGTGTGAAAAGAATTTTCAAATGAAAAATATTAAAATTGTTATCGTCATCCACATCAGTTTGAAATATTTAAATTTTTCTAATTTGACATTTAAGTCTCTGTTAGTCCTACACCAATAAAGGGGCGCCAAAAATAACTACATTTGCACTTGTGTTGTGAATATTAATGTTAGTGCAAATCATTGTAGCTAACGATTAATACAATATAAATCCTCATCCCATTTCAGGACCAAATAAGGTAAACCAATGGTAACCTCCTAGATAAGTACTTATACTGTAAAATTGTCAGATTAAAATTGCAAGTAAGTTAATTATGACCAATAATAGTAACTTAATTAATGACGAACAATGTTGGCTGTTAGAATACAGTTCATAAAATGGAACGAATTGTTAAAAACATTTTCAGGGAAATACTATTACATCATCATAAAACATGGCCATTTGACCATAAACTACTATAAACAAAGAATAATAAGTTGCTCCTGAAGGGTATTCTCTTTAAAAACCACTTTAGTTATTCATCTAATCAATTCAATTATCTAAAGAATAAAACAAGGCTTTTCCTATACAACACATACAGATGAAATGTACATATTTTTGCGCATTATAAAGCGCTCGCGGTCATAATTTATTTGAAAATGTTTGGAGTTGTTGACATTTGTTAAGCAAATATCCATCCACGCACACATCACAAGATATCACCAATGCTATACAAACAGGTAGTTGTAATAATTCCCCCCCTTAAAACAATCACGCATATGCTTATAGTTAGTCAAAGGAAAACCAAACTAAAGTAAACAATATATCAGCTTAAGTTTCACATATACAGAATGCGCAGCTTCTGCGGTCTCTAGACTCGTTTGCGTTTGTAACCTTAAAGTCGATTGTCGATTTATATATATGCAGGTAGTAACGTTTGCGGATGGCTGCATATAATACATAGAAATTTGTGTAAACTTTAATTTAAAAAAGTACTGACTGAAAAATATTATAAATCAATTGTAGGGGTTTCGTTATAGTTCTGCAAATCTCTTCTTACAATGTTAAAAGGAATCATTCAAATATTAATAATACCCTGTTTAATAGATGTGTTTTATTCTTCTTCAAGCAAACTTGTGTTAATAACACAAGTTTGCTTGAGGAAGAGTGAATCTCGGAAATATATGTAGTAAACAGGGTGTTATTATTATTTGAATGATTCCTTTTAACATTAATTTATTCTACAAATCGCCGAGATAGAAAGTATTTATCTACACACGCTCTGGGAACTTTGTTGCTGACCAACAAAATGAACGCGTTCTCGCTATTTCGTTCAATATATTCGTGTGTTGTACAAGAGAAGGAGGCAATGTTTTTTGTTCTTCCTACAAATTGAAATTTTACGATAAATCTAGCGATAATTTCTATAAATCAAGTGCAAGTGTATAAAAACGCCTCTTCGAAACATTTACTAACTTTGGTATTTATGAGCAACACATCTGATTTTAGCAAAAATCTATACATAAGTAAAGCTTTGGGCAAGATTTTTACAGTTAGTACATGATTTGTAAACGAACCTACTCTACATATTTACACGGTCGCGTTGCCATACGGAAACCCTTATTACGACGTGGAAATAAGCAGAAACGACTGCAATGGGCACGGTAACAACGTAATTAGGCGAGGAGTGGAAAAACGTACTGTGGAGTGACGAATCGAAATTTGAAGTGTTCGGGCCAAAGACAAGAAATTTCATTAGACGATCGACACGAGAAAAAATGTTTCCAGATTGCATAGCTCCAACTGTGAAACATGGGGGTGGTTATGTTGTAGTCTGGGATATTATGATGGTATTATGAGAAAGGAGAATTACTGAGAAATTTTGGAAAATCATGTTTTACCGTCAGGCCTACGATTGATCGGTAATAATTTTGAATTTATGCATGATGATGACCCCATGCACACGTCGTTGTTGTGTAAAAATTACCTCGAGGCGGAGAAAAATGAAAATATTTTGAAAGTAACGACATGGCCGCCTCAGAGTCCGGACCTCAACCTCATTGAATTATTATGGGATGAACTCGATAGACGAGTTAGAAAGGAATGTTCAATATCGAAGGAAAAACTTTGGAATATTTTACAAAAAGAATAGAATAACATTACACCAGATGTAATAATAAAATTAATAGAAAGAATGCCGCAAATAACAAAGGCAGTAATCGCCGCGAACCGTGGTTTCTTCGGTGAAAAGAAGGTATAATTAATATAATATATAAGTGTATTAGGAATAAGTTTAATGAATTGTAATTTTAAATTTTATTATATAAAGAATCAATAAATATTAATTTTTGTTCAATTTCGTTGACATTTTTTTTTTTTTGTTGCTTGTCCATACTTCCGTGAGCGGTAGTGGTTATTCGAAAGACAACTCTCGATATCGAAACAAAACTATACTTTCATTTAAATTGTCGTTCAGAAACGCTCAAATAATTTAATATCATCTCTAATTCTAAACCGACTAAATTACTTCAATATTTATGAATAAAATACTTTAACAATTCTTGATTTAAATTTTATAAGTTACCTTAATTTAATTTTATAAAACGTGTATATAATTTCGAATATGTTTACTAAGCATATGTATGTGTTCTGTTTTCGCAGAAGCAAACACTTTTGTTCGTCGTTGCTGAAGCAATGTTGTTTTTCAAATATTTTACACTTTGTAAATAGCTTAATTCAAGTTTATAAAATATTTTTATAGATTCGTATATGTTATCAACAACATATGTATTTGTATTTGTGTTTTTGGAAACAAAGATTAACTTTTACTTCTTCGTCGCATTATATAACCTGTTTGTAAATATGTTAATTAGTAAGTCAATATTATTCAAAATTGCTTTTAGACTTCCACACTTATTGTGTCATGATATGCAGGAAAAGTAAACACATTTTTTTACTGTACACAATATTGGTCGAAATAAAAGAGAATATTACAAATATATGTGTTTTGAAAATACATATGAAATCAAATAGAACTCTTTATATGCATAGAATTATGCTAGTTTAGTTACGCTAAGGAATATAGGTGGGTGGTCCCATAAGTACCCGGCCTGACCTAGAGCTGGGGGTAGTTGTTTGAAAAATATCAGTGTATTAGAAAGTACACAATTTGTAAAGCATATGTTTCAAGTTTGAAGACGCCACGTTGTTTAGTATTTGACAGCCATCAATAGTGAACATTTTTGGTGAATTTGTAAAAATGGAGAAAATTGGCCATCGTTACGTGATACAATACTTTTATTTGAAAGGCCTCAGAACAACAACTCTGGTATAAAGTAATTTTGGTTATAAATTTCCGTACAGCAACTATAATAATGCATATCAATCAATAGTATTTACATAAATGTAATTACAATATGAAGATTCTGATTGCAAGCACATGTGCGTCCCGCCAGATGCAATACGTACATATAAATACGAGGGTGGTCCGAGAAGTACTCGACCCAACAAAGAAAACACAAAAATTTTGGAAAGAAATATATTTATTTTTCAACATAATGTCCTTAGAGCTCTATACACTTTGCCCAACGATGTTCAATAAGTTCTATACCCTTTTTATAATAAGAACTGTATTGCTCCTCAAAATAGCCGTTAACTGCCGACATCATCTTCATAGTTGGAAAATCTTTGACTAGTGAGCCATTTTTCAAGTTTGGGGACAGAAAATAATCCGAGGGGGCTAAATCTGGTGAATAGGGTGCACGAGGCAGCAATTCAAATTTTAATTCATTAATTTTGGTCATTGCAATAAGGGACTTGTGAGCAAGTGCATTGTCTTGATGAAACAACATTTTCTTCTTAGCCAAATGCGGGCGTTTTTGCTTGATTTCTTCGCTCAAACGTTCCAATAAGTTCGCATAATACTCGCCGTTGATAGTTTTTCCCTTTTCAAGATAGTCAAACCGATGCCATGACTTTGTCTGCAAAGGAAACGGTCTTCACCTTCTTTGGAGCCGGTTTTCCCTTTCGAGTCCATTGTTCTGATTGTTCTTTTGTCTCGGGTGTGAAGTGATGGACCCATGTTTCATCCAAGGTTATGAAACGGCCTAAAAATTCTGCTTTGTTGCTGTGAAACTTCGCTAAACACTCAATTCAAACATCTTAACAAAACTGTTTTTGCTCGAGTGTGAGCAAACGGGGCACCCATTTTCCACGCAGCTTTCTCATGTCCAAATTTTCAGATAATATGCGATGTACCGCACTTTTTGAAATGCCTACTATGTCTGCTAGTTCGCGTACTTTCAGTCGACGATTATCCAGCACCGCTTTATGGATTTTCTTCACCATTTCTGAAGTCGTCACCTTATTTGGTCGGCCGCTGCGATGTTCGTCTTGGCAGCTAATACGGCCTACTCTGCTACCCAATATTTTTCTGTTGTAAACCGAGGAGCAGACTCGTCCAGACTAGAATCCAATTCAGCTTTTATATCGGTTGGGCTGACGCCTTTCAAATAAAAGTAACAATGACCAATTTTCTCTATTTTTACATATTCACTGGAAACGTTCACTATTGATGGCTGCCAAACAAATATTAAACAACGTGGCTTCTTCAAACTTGAAACATATGCTTTATAGATTATGAACTTTCTGCAAACAACTACCGTCATCTCTAGGTCAGGCCGGGTACTTATGGGAACACCCTCGTACATATTATTCTTGATATTTTGACAGCAATATTTATCATCAATAGTTCAATTTTTCAACTGAAGATGAAAAACGTTGTTATCGAAATACTAACTAAATGAGATAATAACTTGTATGTACGGTTAAGTCTTTACAGCTAAGATATTAAATCTATAATTTTAATCTTAATAATAAAATTTTTAAATAGTTTATAACATTAATTCATGCAAATTCCCTTGAAAATGGAAAATATCTTACCTAACAAAAAATTTCCTAACTTTTTTTATACAACTAATTCATTTAGTCGTCACTGTATACATAATGGGGACCTGAATGTTTCAACGTTCGACAACAAACTCAGTTCCGAGCATCGTAATGAAATGACAATAAAATACGAATAAAAACAGGGAACATTCTCTATCGAGAGAGTACGGCGCACAAACTTTCGTTTCATCTCAAAAACGAGGAAGCAGCACTGATTGGTTTGTTAGACATTTACCGTGCGCCTTGTTAGCTCCGAATTTTCCAGCATAATCGTGGATATTAATTTTACATTTTCGGTCTTTGCGTAGAGGACAAACTAAAAAACACATTCGGGGCAGTAGCGGTATGCCATATATAACTAATTTAATAGTGCTAATTTTCTCTGAACAGAAAGACACGATAATGTGTAAAAGCTTGAAGTTAACGAAAGCTAAAAAGCGTCTCGCTTGTCCTGGCAAAATCACATGGATATCAGCAGTTTTTTCTCGTTTATTTTCTTCCGTTTAACTTCCATATAATTTATTTTATTTTAGGATTCACCGTACGGGTAGCGCTGGAAACTCATAAGGTTTCCCTCGGTGTTATTTGTCCCCTGCTGTTATTTTTCTTGTTGCTTAGCTGCTCTTTTTTTGCACGTGTGTGCGTATATGTTCATGTACATGCTTGAAGGGTTTCCACCACCATAAACTCTATTATTAGATTGCAAACGATGCGTATAATTAATTTAATTGGATTTCCTGGTACTTAGAACAACAGTATTTGCTATTGTTCAGTTCCCTTTTTAGAAAATAGACTTTGTGTACGTAGACGGAAACAATAAAACCGGAAGGTTTACCTAGTTAAACCAATTAACTAGATAAGCGTGATGTATTCATTTACACCTTTGAAATTCTCGTACTGTTTTAAATTTCTTATAAATTATTTATTCAAGAAATTTCTCATACATTGTGCCTTGTCTTAAAAATCTGTACGTCCAAAACAATTTTTAAACATTAAATTTTAATATAATGATTGCAGTTTTAAATGTAATATTATTATTAGTTTACGTATATATCAATATATTAACAAAAGATTAATAAAACAAAAACAATTAATTATGTACAATACAAATAATTCAGTGATTAATAATCTACAAATAATGAAAGTTGCTAGTGCATTCAGTTAAAAAAATGTAAAATTGATGTCGATTAAATTGTTCGACAATTCATTATGCCTCATACATGTTCCACATATTAGAGATTTAATTATCATTTTTCGACGTAGTCCCTCTTGCTTTAAATGCAAGTATTTCCGCGCTTCGGAAGTGTATTACCACGTTTAAATAATTCATATACCGTGGTTTTTACTTCTCCAACACTTCTGAAATGCTTGCCTTGTATTGCTTCTTTGAGTGATCAGAACATATGAAAATCACAAAGAAGGATATCACGTGAATAAGGGTGTATGATACACTCCAATTTCACATCCTAAGATTAAACTGTTAATGCACCTGAAGTCAGAAATCCTCGCCGTTTACTCCTGATGGCAGAGCGAAGTTGATTTTTAAGTATTTGTGTATAAGAAGTACTGGTTATTGTCCATGTAATGTAACTCCTTTTGCATCCTAGAAGAGAGTAAGCATTACTTTTCCAGCAGATGGTTAAGTGCAAAATTTTTTGGTTAAGGCGTTAAGCTATGGCGCCATTCCTTGCTTGACCTTTTCATTTCTGGTTGTTGATAGTGAACCCAGGTGTCATCACCTGTAATAATTTTTCCCAGAAATGCATCACCTTCGATATGGAAATGACGCAAAAGTCCTTCACAGGTATCGAGGCAACGATCTTTCAATTCGGGAGTCAACTGACGTGACATCCATCTTCCATATAACTAATCTTCGAAATTATGGCTATTGCTTTCAGAATTATACGCCCCCTTTACTTTATAAGGTTTTCCACTAATGCAATGTTTTCGTTCGTCACTACGCTATGACCTGTCCCAGTCTTGACGTACACTATACAGAAGTAATGCCACTTTTAGACTTTCTACACCATTCGCATACTTGCTGTAATATCTATTATGAATCACCATACTGCGCCGTCATTCTGCGATGAATTTCAAGTCACCTTCACTACTCAAAAAATGTAAAACGGATCGCTGCTTTAATGCGGTACATGATCATCTTTTTACTGATACTGCTGCCTTCTTCTGTGTTTTGGAATCACTCTGCCACCTGTCAGTCCCTTTATGTAACTCAAGGAACACTAGTGCCAAAATACCAAGTCAATGCTACAATACAACTTTTCCGAATTTTATTGCACTTTTAAGGTTATCATCACCCTCGTAATATTAGTGTTAGGCCTTTGCAGATGAATTTAGTTTTAGAGAAGTTTAAGTGTATCTAATTTATAAGTAAGTTATAAGGAAATTTTATTATGTATGACTGCGGCACATTCAATCCTGTACAACTCCAAAAGAGTTCATGGCTGAAACCTTCAACTGAGTACTCAGTCTATTCCATGATATATATATATATATATATATATATATATATATATATATATATATATGTACATATATTCTAAAAAATGTCTTTTAATTTACTCGGGTGACCAAACCAATGCATATTCTAGACTAGAACGAACGAGTGAGAAATGTAAAGATAAAATAATATCGGTAAATTTGAAGTTACGTAGTGTTTGATTAACTTAATCACTGAAGGTTGATATGTAACCCCTTACCACATTAATTTTCGTATTATGTATACGTATTTGGGCAATTAGGTTGTCATCGTCATCAGATAATTAAACAGTGTCGCACCTGGCATGTGCATTTGGGCTTTCAACGATACAGATCGTGTGCAGAATTTGTTTTCGTACAGGTATTTACCGTAGTTTTCCGGGTGCGACACCGTTTAATTATCAGCTGAGGATGACAACTTAGTTGTCGAAATATGCACATATACAGAATACGAAAATTAATGTGGAAAGGGGTTATATGTATATATTAAGTGATTGAAATTACGCGTGGTTCCTATAATAAATCCTATCATTCGTAGAACTCACTTAGATAGTGCTAAAGTGATCACTAAATGTGAGCTGAGAATCAAACAATACACTTAAATCCTTCATAGTTTGGGTGCACTCTAAAGTCTTGCTGTCAAAGTGGTAATTATACATTACGTAACTTTACGCAAAAAACTCATCTACAATCATTGATACTATTAATCGAAGAACAGAGTTTTAAATAATCCGCAGATAGCAATTTATTACAATCAAGTTAATAGAGCAGTCGTTAATGACTATTAATTAAAAATAGAAGGTTCGTTTCCTAAGACACTCCTGACGATGGAAAAAAATTATTAGAAACGTGGTATTTATAAGCGACATAGTGTTTACGACCAGTAAAGTGAGATTTAAAAAAAACTAAACATGGAGAAAAACCTATAGCATCAAGTTTACAAATGAGAAAATCGTAGTCTATTCGATCAAAGGCTTTAAACATGATTGTATGACGTCACCTTGTTTATTATTATCGAGGCTATCTGTAAATACTGAGTCATAATTGCTAAATTTGTAGTAGTACAACGTTTGACCATGAATCCATGCTGATTTATAGCAATTAAATGTTTTTTTTTCGCGGATAAATTACCGTCTAAAGACACAATTCCAATTGGCCCAATTATTAATTATGACCTTGGGTTTGAAGTTTTTGATAGAATGTTTGTTGTGTTTCTTAAAGATTATTGTTAATCTCGTAATTTTCTAAAAATCAAGATATTTAGATGTAGACGACGAATTGAATATGTAACACACTGGAGCCGCAAATATATGAGCGCAATCTTTTAAAATAAAAGATAGTATATTATCGTAACCTACAGTGAAATTAAGTTTGAGACTTTTCAGTTCATGAAAAGGTCACTTTCAGAAATAATCTCAACAAATGTGTAGAGATTGATAATCTTTGACGCATTTAAAACATTGAGAGCAAATATCATAACAAGGACAGAAATATATATGCAAGGCAAGTTATGTAATCTTCAAAAACATTTAAATATTTTAAATAAACAATAAACAGTATAATTCGTATTTTTATTATTAGCAAATATTGAGTTCAAAGTTGCATCTAATATCTTTTAAAAGGATCTAGACTTGCGTCTAAAAGCGAAAACCTCGGCTTTCGCACATTTTTCTAATTGTCTAAACCAAATTTGAATTAAAATAATTATATTCAAAGAATCTGCTTGTAAAGGTAAAATTAAATCAAATTAACTAAATATATATTTAAAATCATTTATCATAATCATAGCCATCGTCGACCTACCCATACGATTTATGATTCCATACACTTTAAAACAACGCATAAAATTTTAAAAATCACAATTATAATTCAAAATAAAGTAAATGCTGATTTCTTATATGTGTTTTTAAAGTAAAATAACGAATAGTATTGAACATTATCAGTTATTTTCTACACACATGACTATCATACGCCTAATAGAGCACTTTCGCAACTTGACGTTTAAATAAGAATTAAAAAAATATATTCTTTGAACGCGATACATTATGAACTTAGAGCACCATCAGCTTCATGACAATTGTCGACCTACTTAGCTTGCTATCCCGATTCATAGATCTTTAGTTAATATAATTGAATTAATTTCGGTCAAGTTTAAACAAGAAGGCAATTTAAAATTTTAAATTCAAAAGAAATCAAATTAATTAAAACATTTGGAGCATAGAATCCCGAACATTTGACTATTAAATATAATTGAACAAGTTTTTACAAGAGCAAATATTCAAAATTTTTAATGCGTGTAATTGCTTTGAAGCGCCCGGATCTCTGTTTCTCTGCAATATACATACATACATATACCCCGCGCCGCATCTTTCCGGTGATACGTGAACACAATATCTGGTATATGTCAGGGGTCTAATAATTATGTTTCTCTTGTTTAAAACTCCTCGAATTGGTTCTTGTAAATCTTTTAATTTAATTTACCTTTCTTAGAATTGAGTTTCATATTCAATTTTTGCTTTATAATAGATTTTAATAAAATTCTTAATTTGCTTATGTCATCCGTCGGACATATTTCCTACTACATTTGGTATGTTATATCTGATGGGATGTCTTTAACGTTTCTTGTAATATGATCTACATCAATCCTTCAACCTCTTGTTTTGCCGATTTTTGTATATATATATCTCCTAATATAATGTTTTTAGATACATTTTTATTTGTGATGGAGAATTACAAAATACTGGTATCCTTTCGTCTTTTATGTTTATATTGGTTCTGAGGTTCTGGATGATACATTTATTATCCTCTTATGCAAATTGATTCTAGAAATTTAAAACGACAATGAAGTTGCTAAAGGCGGTGGTATAATTATTTAAAAACAATTGAAATTAAAGTACATACATTTTTAGAATTAAAACTAAATACAAAAACAAAACATTACACATGAACTTTAAAGAACAATACACAAATGAAAGTGTTTTCGTCAAGATTTTGTTCTCTATTTAGATTGTGGAACAGAAATCTCATACAATAAGGGAAATAGATAACTCGAAAAATGTAACAGCCTTCAAAAGACATACCAATTCATTAAAACACATTTAAATTCCGCAGTTTAATACATATAGTCCATTACATGTGAAAAAGCTTTTTATGTTTATATTAATACTGCTATGATTATAAGGTTCTGGATGATACATTTATTATTATTATAACTCAAATTGGTTCTAGAAATTTAACACGACTAAAGTTGCTAAATGCTCTGGTATAATTATTTAAAATCAACTAAATATAATCCGGAAAATTTGTCAGTTTCTTAGGTACATGAAAACATCTTACTACACTCACTGTACTCGAAGTAATATAATCGATGTAAATCATACGTTTCCTTATTAAAATAGTTTATAACTTTTCTGTAATGTAATGTAATGGGTGTTTTTTAAGCTGCATGAGAACTATCGATATCGAAAAATATGGTTCGACAACTGGTAATGTCAAACTGTGTTGACATTTCTGTTCAGTATGGTTTGGCAAGCCATCATGAATCGTTTAACGCCAGAACAACGCTTCCAGACTGTGGAAATTTACTTTGAAAAAATAAATCTGTTCGCGAAGTTCATAGAGTGAGCAAGCAATTCGTGCAGCTATTCATCGTTTTCGCACTAATTTTACTCTTCTCGATTCAAAACCATCAACAAGACAAAGAAATGCGCGTACCGAAGAGAAAATTGCCGCTATAGCGCGAAGTACTGAAGAAGACGCCAAAATGCCGATTCGTCGTCGTTCTAAACTTGTTGGCCTTTGTCTTTCAACTATGTGGAAAATTTTACGTAAGGATCTTGGCTTACGTGCCTATAAAATACAGCTCGTGCAAGAACTAAAGCCAAACGACCATCGTTTGCGTCGCACTTTTGCTAATTGGGCTCATTTTAAACTGGCCGAAGATTAGCATTTTTATCAAAGAATTGTGTTTAATGATGAAGCTCATTTCTGGTTAAATGGCTACGTCAATAAGCAAAATTGCCGTATTTAGAGCGAAAATTCATCCATTAAAATTGACTGTTTGGTGCGGTTTACACGCTGGCGACATCATCGGTCCTTACTTCTTTCGAAATGAGGAAGGAGCTGCCGTTACGATGAACAGCGAGCGCTATGGAGTTATGCTGACTGAATTTTTATTTTCAAAAATTAATCAGCTAAACATCGACGACATTTGGTTCCAACAAGACGGTGCAACTTGCCATACAGCGCGCTTAACAATCAATTTATTGCAAAATCAATTTGGTGACAACTTTGTTTCCAGAAGTGGTCCTGTTCACTGGCTCCCTCGCTCGTGCGATTTAACGCCTCTGGATTACTTTTTATGGGGCTATATTAAGTCATTGGCTTATGCCGACAAACCAGCAACTCTTGAAGTATTGGAAGCCAATATTCAAGCTACCATTGATGCTATACGGCCAGATTTATTGGAAAAAGTAGTCAAAAATTGAACTGATTAAAAGAATCATGTAATTCGTAGCCGCGGCGGACGTATGCCGGAAATCATATTTAAAAAATAATTGCCATGAAATTATCTACCAGACTATAATAAAAAAATTTCATTCCAACAATATTTCTGTCTTGTATTATCAATTAAAGTTCTCGAGCCCTTAAAAAAACACCCGTTACATCTCTATATACGTAGACGTAGTGTGTTTACTAATATTCTAAACATTTCACATAGCGAGTTAATGAACAGAAGTGTATTACGTGTAGTTTCAATTATTTTTACCGAAAACGAAAACTATTCTACGAGTTCCATATTTACCAAATACGTGTATGATTGCGTGCGATTTTCTACTTTCTATTTTTGTGATTCTAATCGATGGTTTGGAGACGAAATTCGTGGAAATTAGAGCAAGTGACCAAATAAACTTAAATACTGTCTGTTTAACTTAGCATTTTCCATACCTTTCAGAAGAAAATTTTAGAACAGCACATCCATAGAACGACTTATGAACAATCGAATATCAAGACGTAAAAGTCTATAAGATTGGTTTTCCGTGATCATCTACAAACTAACCTACTAACGTAAAGAAATAATGTACAGTTCTCCCCTCTCATATTTAGTTAATGTAGGTTAGAAAACCGTAAAATATTTCGTGCGGACAATTCATGGAAATCTTAAGAAACTGTTGAATGACTCAGTTGAATTGTGAATTAAATAAAAAGACTATTTTGCAATAGAATCTTAATTAGTTAATAACTGGATCTTTATTAGGCTGTTTGTGTTAGTTATCATTGTATAAAACAATAAACTAATAATAAAAAAAATTTTAATTTCTATAATTATCGCATTTTTCTTTGAGATTCAAGTGAAATATTGGGAAGCGTAATTATGTCACGCTACTATCGTACGCAAAAACGCAAATATTTACCTTGATACTCATATCGTTTCATTATGTAATTTAATTGCTGGCTTATAATTGATTTAATATCGTTTGTAATTTTTATCTTTTTTCATTGTACCGTGTAGTAAATGTCTGTTTTGAAGATTCCTGAACGAGATTGTATTGAGAAAAGAGTATTTATTATCTGAAAGGTTATCATTACTATTTTTTACTTTATTTTTAATCTGCGGAATTTTGCAGAAAAACAACCTATAATGAGATTTTGCAATTTTTATTATGTTCGAAATTTTTAGCATATGCGGTGACATTTTGAGTGCATTTTATTAATATATTCATACAAGTTACTGCGCCATTTTTTCGAGTCTATAAATTCGTTTTCAAAGCTCATCTTTGCTAAACTAGTGACGTAATTAACAAGATATTTTCAGAATTACAGTACTGTGCAAAAGAAAGAAGCGCCTAAGAATATTTTCCAAAACTTATTTACTAAAACGTTTTTGCTAATAATTATTGAGTTAATTTAATTTATAATACTTAATACATCTTTCCAAGAACTATTCACTTATTGGTAGAAATATAATCACTGGAAATTTCCAAGTTTATAACATCATACTTTCGCGTAGGGGTGAGATCGACCGCCTAATAAGAGGATTAAAGTAATACATTTTATTGCACCACAATGCTCTACAAGGAAATTTCAAGGGAGAGTTATTTATCTATAATATTTTGTTTTTCATCCAGTTGTAGAAATGATACAGAGCGGTTCCATAATAGAATTTATTGTATTTAGATTCTTAAAAAACGCGCCTACGAGTGAAATTTTTATTTTAAGAAAAAAATGTGAAGTGTAAATTGTTATAGTAGATAGAAAATGCATAAAATAACATTACTAGACAGAAATAAAATTATTGTTTGACACCAAGAGGGTTATAGTCAAGTGAAAATATCAAAGATAGTGAAATGTTCCCAGAATGACTGAAACCGGCAGTGTAAGTGATAGACCAAAGAGTGGACGTCCAAAAAAGCTCAGTAAAGCTGATCCACAGTTTTTAAAAGTTAGTTCCTTAAGAAATCGTAAAAAAGTTAGCGCAGAACTAGCTCAAGGTCTTGCCCGAACATATGGTACTTTAGTTAATCTTCAACAGTAAGGCGGTACTTGCTCAGATCAGGGTTGAGGGGATGCGTAGCCGTGAGAAAACCCTTACTACGACGAGGTAATAGAGGGAAACGATTAAAATATGCTCGAGACATGACTACATAATTCACCTTCATTTTGAGCTTAACACACTCGGTTCAGTGTTTGAAATTTTATAAAAGGTTAAGAGGGAAAGACAAATGTGGGCATTTTCACCACATTTTACCATTTACTTCCGTAAAGGGAAAACGTGTATAAAGTTTGTGAAAGGTAGCCTAGACGGTCAATATCAACGATGGTTTTTAAAATTTCATACTGGTAACTATCTCAACAACGTTTCTCGATAGGTTAGGCGCAACAAGGTTGATGGTGACAAAATAAAAACGTTGACTGAGTCAAACATATGACAAAAAAATTAAAAAAACGCCATTCGTGAATTCACGACCACAGGATGAAGTTGGTATATATCAGCAAGCTTCATATTTGGATTCCTCGTGACCTGTAACAAGTTTACTCGACGGCGTATATAAACATTTACAAATACGATATGCTCCTTAAAAGTTAAGCGGCTAGTAATTGGTAACGAGAAGTCTTGTTTACAACAATGTGATGCGAAAACGACGTTGGCCCTAATCTAGAGATTTGTTTCAAACATCAAAGAAGCGTAATCATTCGAAGAACTTTAGACATGAGAGATTGTGAGATTTTTAAAGGTTAATCGTGAAATAATGGCATTCTATCAGGACAACACAAGACCAAACACAAATTTAATCGCCCGTCGAAAATTATAAGATCTTACTTCGCTCTCTTCAAAACTCCTTGCGTGGTGTAACATTGAATTCGAATATGGTTCTACAATCAATGTAAAGCTTTCCGCCGATAAAGATAGGTGTTTCTATCAACAAGGAATTATAAAGTTTACCGAAAGATTGTAAAAGGTTATCGAAAGAAACGAGCAATATGTGTGACCCATGAAATATATCATCTTCAACTATTATCCACAACAGATTACTAAATTGCAATTGGCTTTAAAGTCACAAACGCCGTAAACAATTGAGAGAAAGATGTGCTGTACCTTCAATACACATCCAGTCACATTTACGATCTTGGCCATAAGTATTAATCACCTACAATTTTGGTTTTACGAAAAAACCAAGACCGCAGCTACGCAGCGTTATCAATTTCGAGTTTTTCAATTGTTAGACTAATATTAACCTATATACATATAGTTTTTATTGCATAGTTCGTGAAATTTTTACCCAGTTTCGATTTGTGTTGAGTTCAAAATTTTATAATCGCAGATTTTTCTGAGCTGGGAACGTATCGCTGCTGGTAATGTTATTATCTGCCTTCTTATTTTTATACTGTTTATTATCAAAAATTCATTACATTTCTTAAGTAAAATAGAAAGCTAAAGCTGTTATTATTAGTAAAGGGAACAAACAGCTTGCATAATCTCGTTTTTTAATTCTTATAGAAAGGCATTATTAGTAATGGTGAACAAAGCTTCAAGTTCACAGCGTACAGCCTCGCAGGGAAGACTGGATAAGTGCGATTATAAATTTAATTATAATTCTTGTATAACATAGAAAAACGATTTAGAAATTTATTTGCACCCGTCGCAGTTTACAATTCGCCTTTGTGAGGCATCTTCGCGTCACTGATATGATTCATGTTATCGGCAGTGCTTCTACGCATTAGTCCCGCATCAGATCTTGTCGCTGGTTACATAAAAGGTTATTCAAACTTAATAATTAGGATAGATGTGTTTCAGAATAGAAAATAATCAAGGTTGGATAAGAGAAATCAATCTATCATAACTTTTTAATTATCAACAAAATCAGGAATAGCTTAAATTTCTCATAGACGCTAATTTAAGACCAAAATCAAATATAACCACATAACAAGCTATAAAAAATAAATAAACAGAACAATATCTTAAGCGAAGAAATAAATAAATCAAAAAATGTAACAGCCTTCAAAAGACATACCAATTCATTAAAACACCTTTAGATTGCGTAATTTAATACATATGGTACATTGCACGTGCAAATGCAAATTTCAAAGTTATACTCATATCCAAATAATACGAATTAAAAAAAATAAAAACTGTATTGCTAACGATATCGGTAATATATCCATAGTTTATAACGTCATTATAACAGTGAATTAAAATTTCAAATAATAAACGCGTCATTGATGTCATTTTATGTAAATTATCAGTAATACTATATACACAGATGTACATACGAGGATAGTTTGACAAATAGTGAGAATGACACATAGGAGGCCCTCTAATTGGTAAAACAAATGCACTGTAATTTAGGCAGCCTATTTATACATATGTTTACATTCCGATATTTAGATAAATCGGTTGATTAGTTTATTTTTGACAGCTGATTGAAAAAGGCGTCGTTTTGTTAATGGAAAAAGCAGAGTATCGTGCGGTGATTAAATACTTCGTAATTAAGGGTATGAAAGCTACCGAAATAAAAGATGAGTTACGGGAAACATTAGGCGAATCTGCTCCATCATCCGCCACAATAAGTAAATGGATAATTGAATTTAAATGTGGTAGAACAAGCTGTGTTGATGAAGCGCGCTCTGGAGCACCCAAAATCGTGACTTTTAAAGAAATGATTATAAAAATTCATAATATTATTACGCAAAATCAACGACTCAAAGTGAAAGAGATAGCAGACATGGCAAACATTTCAACAGAACGCGTACACTACATTTTAACGAAAGAATTGGGCCTTTCCTAGCTTTCGGCAAGATGGATGCCGTGATTGCTTACGACTGATCAAAAGTTCACTCGTTTGAGCATTTCCAATGAGTGTTTGGCCCTTTATAAGCGGAATCCGGTTAATTTCTGTAGGCTCTATTCGCCGGATCTAGCCCCTTCCGACTTCCACCTTTTTCCAAAATTGAAAACGGCACTAGGTGGAAAGAAATTTTCGTCAACGACGAGCTTATCATCTTCGTAAATGAGTATTTTGCAAGCCTTCCGGAATCGCATTTTAGAGATGGCATAAGGGCATTGGAGCACCGTTGGAATAAATGTATTGCTCTTTTAGGAGAATATATTGAAAAATAAAAATTATTTTGTATTTAAAAAATTCGTTTTTCTTTTCCATTCTCACTACTTGTCAAACTACCCTCGTATGTATATAGATACTCAGAAAAAGAAATTTAGAAAAAAAATTTTTGAAACCTAACAAACATTTAATCTAGTAAAGCTGTCAATGGGTAATAAAATAAGCAATATAGTACTTTTAATTTAAATATTTGAATATCAATTAATTATAGCTATCGCTTCAAATTTTTATTTGTAATTTTAAAGTCGACAAAATAAAAAAAGTTTTGACTACCATAACCGGACAGAATCAAAACAACAATTTTTTTTTGAATTAATATATACAGATTATTATCAATCAGTTTAAGGATGTTTTGCAAAAAATATCACATCTAATTAGTGTTGACACTTACATTAAATATAATGAATCGACATATTTATATCATAGTTTACACATTTAACAGTATATTTACAAATGCTTAGATGTTTTTTTTATATATTTTGGACTCTTCATTAAGTTCTGAGTATAATAGCTAAGTAACGTCTGTTAATGTATACATAAAAAACACAAATATTTTAGGAAAATAGATAAAACGTCTAACCTATGGCTCATTTGTAAAATAGTGGCTTGTCCTGTGTACGACTCCTAAGAAATTATACCAATATGCGGGAAGGTTTGTCGTACCGTTCTGTTATACTATAAGTAAATGCTAACAGTTAATAATCTTAAGTCGTACCATGAACGCAAGCCCAATAATAACTCATGGATTGCCATTGCTTCCTGTAGTATGAATTTTTATTATTATTAAAAATAGTGGTGTAAATTTCTTTACGCTTTGAATAGAAACTAATTTATAAATGTGAAAAAACAGAGAAGTAAATTCAGTAATGTCTTCAACTGAAAGTACAATAGATTTATTTACGGCTTTACCATAAAATACATAATAAGTTTATTTTCTCTTTCAAGATGGCGTATTTGATAATTTCAAATTTGTATAAAAAGCATTATTTTTGTAAAGAAAAAACCAAAGAGCAAATCACAGAGTGTGTCAGAAATAATTCTAGAATATTAAACATAGATAACAAACAAACCAGAGAAGTTATTCAAAAATTTACTTCGCAGTTTGAAAAAGCAATGCTTTCATTTACCGCACGTGCACCATGACTTTGTTTTGAAAATTAAATCCTCCAAATACCGACCATCCTTTTCTGTTCGGACATTACCAGACCTATCCGGCATTTTGTAAGTCAAACCGCTTCTTCTCAAATTGGTGACTCATAATAAAATGGTTTACCTGTTAAGAACTTTAGCGTATCGACCGCTCCTAAATTGTCTACGAAATAAGCGTTGTGTTGTGGTGAACCAAGGTAAGCAGCGAGGTACAATGTACGAGGGGATACCCAAAAATAATCGGAATTTCTCTATAAAAGTCTGAATTTTATTTTTGTTTACAAAACAACCTTAACACCTTCAATATACTCTCCATTTAACTTTAATACACTTGTCTAATCGATGATTCGGTTGTTGGAAACATTGCTCGATCTCGTTTTTTTGTATGGATGCGTGCTGCTGTGTTGTTTTTCTCTTCACTTATTCCACGTTGTTAAAACGATATTTTTTCATGTTCCTCTTCATTCGTGAAAAAAAACTCGCATGGAGCAAGACTAATAAGGCTCTGTGAGCCAGTGCATTGTCATGGTGGAAGAACCATTTCCCCGTCTGCCACAAATCGGACCTCTTTCATCGCTTGCTGTTACGCAGTCTTCTCAGAATCACCAAATAGAATGCTTGATCAAGCATTACAAGAAACGACGAATAAACGAACACGCTTTTACAAAAAAAAATGCACTGTAATAAGACACAACATTATTCGGCGAAAGAACCGACTGCATCGAATGCATAACAAGTTGCGTCACGCGCACTTAGAGGCAGAAACGCACGTTAGCCAAGCGATTTCTGATTATTTTTGGGCACCTCTCGTAGTATATAAAATCAATAGCAAAAAAAATTCTCCTTGAAACTGTAAAAAAATTTTTGAATTTTACTTTGTCATTTGCATTTAATATTCCACAGTTAATTAAAATTATTTCTTTTGAAAATTTAATATCAGACAAATCGTTATACATTTTATAAAAAACTAAATTTTAACACACTTAATTTTAAATTACTTTTCACGGTAAAAAACTCATTTGTATATATGAATAATTAATTGTTCATAATTTCGGATTTAGGCCGTTTTCACACGCACTGGCAAAATCTCTACTGAATCCAGTTCCGACACATACTACAATATATTGAGATTAAAGTGTTCACATATAAGCCAATTCGGCTTGAATTTTCGACCTATTCGCCAGCGGATAATATTACCCGTTGCGTGAATTCAATATTGACACAGATAAATGCACCTATACCAGTATATTGAAACAGAAATGCTTGTAAATAGTTTAGTTTATAAAGTTTACTTATCACTTTCATAGATATTTTTTTCAATGGTCAAACTATTTCAGTAAATTGTACAGTGAATTTACTAGCACCTTTCCTTAGGTTTTGCTGTAACAAACTGTGTCTCTATTCGTATAAACAGCTTCTTTAAGATTTACTATCAGATAATCAGAGAGCAACTTAAACATATTTTTTTTAGCTTAACGTCTGATACAAATTAATTTATATTTTCAGATGCGGAATAAAAAATCCATTCAGAAACATCATCATAAAGTCTTTATTTGATAAAAGCATTAGTAAAAATAATATCGTTAATGTAAAACTAATGATAGATATCTTTAAAAGCACTGGTAGGTATGTATTACAATCCTGTCAGATTTTTATCAAATTAAAAAAAATTTAATTGTAGTAACGGGTCTTTTATTAAGCGCTTCCTATCTTTAAATTTAAATAAAACAAACTGTGTGTGAGATATCATCGAAATTTTTTATTCGTTTGAAGTCCTATCGATGCCATTATGTACCGCCGTTGACACTGATGGCCTAGCCAACGTCGTTCTCAAAGAAATATGGACCGATGACACCGCCAGCCGAAAATCCACACCAAACAGTGACATTTTCGCGATGCATTGGACGCTCTTGGATCTCATGTGGATTGGTATCGTCCCAAATCCGACAATTTTGTTTGTTGACGTACCCATTCATCCAGAAATGGGCCTCATCGCTGAAAATGATTTTTTGATGAAAATTAGGGTCAGTTTCCAACTGCTCGGGGTCCATTCAGCGAACACACGTCGTTGTCTATGGTCGTTTACCTTCAGCTCTTGGGTCATTTGAATTTTGTACAGGTGTAGATCTAAGTCACGATGCAAAATTCCCCAAATTGTGGTCTGCGAAAGGCCGAGTTCTTGTGAGCGACGCGAAATCAACTGCCTCGAATTCTCCTGCATACTCTCACGAACAGCGGCGATGTTTTCGGCAGATGTTGCGTTTCGTCGTCGTACAGGTTCATTGTTTACTGAACCAGTGGACTCAAATGTATCCACCACACTGAAGCAGGGATGCGTGCTAGGCAAAAAACACCTACAGCGCTGCCACTCCGGTTATTTTAAAGTATCCCCTCGTATAGATATAAATGTGTTCAAATCTGAACTAGCATGTGTAGTATAGAAGTGAACGTTTTAAATTTCATGTGTTTAGATTTTATTTCGCTAAAACTCTGAAATTGTAGGGTCGGCCAATTTGTAAATTGTAATTTTGAAAATGTTCTTATTACTCTCATAAATTCTTTTTTTAATGATCAAACTATATCAATAACTTGAAATTATATTTATTTTACGAGAACCTTCCTCAAAGTTTCACTTTTCATACAATTAGTTTTAAGATTTACCATATTACAGTCAGGGAGCAACTTCAACATATTTTTTTAAATGAACACCTGGTACAAATTTAGATTTTCAGATGCCGAACAAAGAATCCGTTTAAAAATAGTATTGTAAAAGATAGATATCGTTTAAAAACATTAGTATGTACCTATAAATGTTATTCTTTTATGTTTGTTTTCGACCATTAAAGATAATGAGACAAATATTTATAATATTTCTTACACATTGCAAACATAGGTTAGCCATAATTGAATAAAAAGATATTGTCGACAAGTCTGTCCGAGTTTCCTGAATATGGCTGGCTGTCCATGATATATTGCTATTAAATGGGAATATTAAAGAAGTGATTTAAGTTTAGGAACGTAATATATTGTTAAATGTTTTTTTGTTAAAAAAAACAATTGCATAAATTTTAAATTGAATACACTCTGAAGTACAATAATGGAGATTTAAAATTTATTGTTATATATATAACAATACAATGACGTTAACGTTTACAAATATGTATTTTTATTATTTATAATAAAATAACCGAAATAGTGCTCATCAATTTTGTTTACAAAACGTATTAATTAATTCATAGATAGTAGTATAGACATATAATCATAAATGTATGTAGATTAAATTGAAAATTTTAGCGAGATGTGCATATATAGGTATACCTACAATATACGTACACATAAATACATAATATAAATTCGGTAAAAATTTAAATTTGACGTTGAAATATGGAACTATGCGTCGGGCATCATACCCATGTACCAGAGGGCGTGTGCAGTAAAGGGGATGGTTCGCCCTTGTTGGACAATATCAAATTCGAACGTCGAAAAATTCAATAACAATTTATGCGCCTGTTTTCATAACGTTTAATGTATGTTCGTATAATGCTTGTGTACCGTTTCGCTGCCGCGGTGCCAAATAAAAACAAGTGATCTATTTATATACAAAAATACGGAATACGTTCATTTATATACACGTAACATAGCAGTTATGGATCTATAAACGTATTAAAAAAATGCACATCAAAATATTTATTGCTTTTTCCGTTTCTCGCATTTAAATTGATATACGGAAATGTGAATATTGATTATTATTGCTCCGATTTATTACAATTTTATTGTAAGAGAACTGGTGAATATACAAAAAGTAACTTGTCTTGAAAGAAATATTTGTTATGTCTAAAATACATATATATGGTACAGTTTGCGACCATCGTCTATGGTCCTTCTGATACTGCACAATTCCGAAGCCTACATGTCTAATAAAGTAAATGCAACTATTAAGGTAGTAAGTTAAATCGGATATGTATGTATATAATAAAATTGTACTGTGCATTAGGGAGTAATAATTGTTGACGTTTTAATCACATATTTAACGAAAACTAAAAAAATCCGGTATAACGAATGAATTCTCCTAGCCTACTCTCACGTTCATTGAATTAGAAATTTTCCAAATTTTCTACAGAAAATAGTTTTTGAGGAAATATAAAATTGTGAATAAACTTAAATAATTTTATTGGACAATTATACAGTACGGACCCATATTTGAACTTTAAGCGTTCTATGGTAGATATGGAATCTCGTCCTCTACTGTTTGAAGAGAATTAAGCTACATGGCTGGGCGCATCGCTTTCTTACAAAATATTCATCGTGTTATTAACTCTATACTATTCCTTAACGATGTTAAACACTTACAACCGTTGAATCATTAAGTGACTGCAAACGACTTCAAAATCAAATTAATAAAATATAATTATGGTGTACAAACAACAAACAGTAAGTTGACCTTTATTGGTTGTTCTGAAATAATTACGAGTTCAACCATGAAAATGCTGGGCTTCACAATACGTAATTTCCAATCATGCAATCACATAGTTACAATCATATGTTAGACTAAGATTGGGATATACATTCTTAATTTGGTATCCATGTTACGAAGTACACAGAACAAGACTTGAAAAATTGCAAGGTTGACTTCTAAAGTATCTATATCTTAAAGTTGAAGGACTATATTCTGCAAGAAGTTATGATATGTTTGATCTTTACAATCCAGTCATAGAGTAAATAGCATCAAATTTCTTTATAACTGCAATGAAATATCCGATACTTGTAACTTAAATTATTTTAGGCTTTGTGATGTACTTAGATGTGATACCGTAAAGTTTAGCTAGCGCCTTCTCATTTTCGTTTTGTAACAATATGTGGATAAGTTTAGCGCGTTTACTGAAATTTGAACTTGTTTAATATGATATATTAGCAAGTACTTCTTACTATGTGTTTTGGTTAGTTTTCAACAAGTGTTTATATGAATTTATATTATTTTGTCCTGTTACTAGAATTTAAATTTCTGTCGAGTAGTAATTATTATTATTATGTAATTCTCCATGATAAAATAAAGGCAATAAATACTACAATCATTTTAGCCAATTTTAGTTGAATTTGATGGAGCCTGTGGTTGATTGACTTGATCAATAAGGTTGATATATAACCCCTTTCCACAATTAACTATTTGTAAATTCTGTATACGCATTTCGACAACCAAGTTGTCATCATCAGCAGATAATTTCAAAGTGTCGCACCTGGTAAAACACGGCGAAAAAAATTGTACAAAAAAACAAACCGTTGAAAACCAAGATGTGCACATCTTGGTTTTCAACGGTGCGGATCGCGTACGGAGTTTGTTTTTTCGTACAATTTTTTCGCCGTGTTTTACCAGGTGCGACACTTTGAAATTATCTGCTGATGATGACAACTTGGTTGTCGAAATGCGTATACAGAATTTACAAATAGTTAATTGTGGAAAGGGGTTATATATCAACCTTATTGATTTAGCCAATTTTGGATATTTCCATGATCTACAACCACTGCAAACGCAATCTTACCACTATAATAATTTGCTTTTCACAGCGTTACATGAAGCCTATTAAATTTTAACGTAGGACCTTCGTAAATCTTCCAGTGTTACTAAACTAGTAGATGTTTTTTGTTTCCAAATTGATTCATTTGAAACTCGTACATGAAAAGTACTCGCCGAAACTCGAGTGCACTAAAAAATGGTGTTGAATATTTCCAATGGTCTGTGTTAGGATGCATGAAATGGAAATGAAATAACGAAATCATAATTCATCTTGCTTACAACATATGGAAACTATAATGTTTTTGCAGTGGTAGTACTATTAATATACTGCGAGGCACGTATTAGTAAATCTAAGCAGTTTGCGGCCGAAGAACTCACATTCGAAATATGTTGACTGGAAGTTGAACGAGTACCAAACACAATATCAAGGTCTTCAAAGTGACAGTCTTCTGCAGTTCTTGGCCAATATTATAAGCGCATTTTAAAGGATACTTTCCACGAGAATGTGTGACAGCTACATATATTCGTTAAATGAATAAGAGGGCGCAAGAATGGAGAGCAATTAAACGAATCTAATTTATACAGTAACATGCTATGACTGATGCTGTCAAAGGTCCGAGAAAAATCACTAAAAATGAGTATAGTATAATTAGTGAAATATAATGGAATTACGAGTATATAACCACATGGAGATAGTACTCAAAGAGCTTACTGAAATGAATACAAGCCTACAATTTTCAATAAGAGAATAATTCTTGAATATTGGCATAATTCTTCCCCGTTTATGAAGTACTGGAAAAGTATTAGTCCGAATTAATAAATTGATTATTTTTTGTAAAAGAATTGCTCAAATATATCGAATGTCCTTTGTCAAGAAGCTGGTTACCAGATCATCACATGTAGCCGTTTTGTTTTTAAAGGTTGCCATAAGTAATTCGAAGTAGATGCAGGTGGCAGAGAGTAGGTTGGTATATAACCTTTTTGGAAGTCCACAATTTAGTATGAGAATTACACACGCTAGCAAACCCATTTGTAACTGAATCAATAACGTCTTGTTGATCTTCGATTATGGCTTCCTGTAAGGCAATTTGTCCGGAATGCACCCTGTCTTAGTCGCATAAATATAGAAAAATCTTACGGATTTATTTTAATGGACTGTTCAATAGTATATGCTATCGATATTAGAAATTTTGAGCTTCAACTAAAATAAATAATAGGGAAATATATGAAAAATTATGTAGAACCAAATTTTAATAGATCAAGTTATGTTCCTGTTAAATTGATTCCAATTTTATCTAGAAAACAAAAATTCAGTCAATCAATGCTACTCTTCAATATTTGAAAACACTCCTATGCCAATGCTTGGGTAACTTATTCGTAAAGAAAAGAAAATCTGATTTATTGCGGTACAGCAGTTTTTATTTAATAACTTTTAAAATTCATGACAGATTGAACACAAATACTTTGACATATACATACGTACAACTAGACCTACAATCAGCAATTAATTATTAAGATTTATAATCAGTAATTAACGGTGATAAAATTGACAAGCGTATTAAGTCAATATTATTAATTGAAATGTTATAAAGCCTCAACGGACACTAATTACTATTTTACTTAACATATTAAAATAACTGGTAAAAGAAGGTCATAAACTTGTTATAATTTTCCAATGACTTAGGACTGTAATTTTATTTTCTTTTTTTTTTAAATCTACACTACTGGTCATAAGTGTTTGCCCAACCAGAAAATAAGAAAAAAACAAGTGTAATATTTCCTGCGATGTGAAAATTTTATTATATAATTATGTAAAACATTTTAAAATCTTAAAAAATACTATGTCAAACAATTTTAGCAAATATTCTTTTAAATTTGTTTAAATTTTTGATCGTCGATGTGACCACTTTTAGCTTTTATTACTATCTGCGTCTCCTTTAGTAATTTCGTTAGAGTTTCCGGTTCTAGTTTTGACCATGCAATTTGTAGTTGGGTCCATAATGTTTTTATCGATGTCGATTTTATTTTTTTTTGTTTTCACGCTTGTCTGTCTAGCTAGTCCCATAACAACTCTATAGGATTCAAGTTGTGGCTCTGAGGAAGCCATTTCATAGTAACAATTATTCCGCCGTTCTAATTTCTCTAAACACTCCCGTCATAATTTCAACATGTGTTCGGGATCGTTGTCTTTCTGGAAAGCAAAGTCTTTCCCTAATTCGTCGTACCTCAGAGGAAGTAGTATTTTGTTCCAAAATTTCTCTCGACAGATTTCTTAGAATACTGTCTATTTTAATAAGATTTTCCAGCAAAACGACGCCAAAATATTACTGATCCTCTTCCGTGGCGGATGGTGACAATAAATGATTCGAGAACTCGTTCTCCCGCTGATCTTCGGTCAAAACTTCTCCTTTTTGAATCTAATATCTCGTTGGACCAGAGCACTGTTGTCCACTCTTCCGGTATCCAATCCTTGTGTTGTCTCGCACAAGTTATCGTTTCATTTTATTTTGCTTGTACAATAGCGTTTTCGCACAGCAACTCCACCAAACAACTTCTATTTGCGTAAACGCTTTTTCACCGCCATGACGCTAACTGTTTTTTTCCGAATAATATTTATGTCAACTCCAATTTTTGGTGCAGTTTTTCGTCTACTTCTTTTACTTAGTACAACTATTGCTCGATCCTCTGCTGATGTTATTTCTGGCAAGCCTGGACACTTTTTATTCAATAAACTACCACTTTCTTCATATTTTTTAATACTATAGTTCACAGTTCTGTGGCTTAGCTCAGTAATTTTACAATTTGTCTATTATTTTTGCCAAAATCATGACGGGACATTATAAGAGCACGTGTTTAAACCGATAGTTAAAATATCGATTTTATTTTAAAAATACACAAACATTATCACACATATTCTTAACAATTTGAAAGTTGAATGAATACTACAAATTTTATACAAACACAACACTTCTTCTTACTCGATGCAAGGTAGAAAAAAGTCTTTATTTAATCGCCTTACTTAAGTTGTAAAATGGTCATGTCGATAGTTTAGTTTTAAAGTACTTAAATACATAAATATAGACGAATATGCATGTATTATGGTTACCTTTTAATTACAATTTATTAACATATTGATTTCAATTAGGCTATAATACTTGCTTATTTGAATAATTTGAAAATATACATATGTAAAAGGTGTTCCAATAAGACATTTCATTTTCAACTTGTAACTACTTGACAGATGACAAGTAAAAACTACGCCATTAATAAAAATGGAACGATATATGCTTCAACAACGCATTGAAATTATTAAAATTCACTACAAAAATGATGAAAATTTCGCGGTCACAATTCACAAAACTAAAGCATTTTTGGGTCGTCGTGAAGCAGCTTCTCGACCAGCAATTGTGGAAGTGGTGGAAAAAATTGAGCTGTTGGGACAAGTTAGTAATGTGAAGAATCAAACTCGTGCACGTCGCTCAAGAACAAGTGAGAATATTGCTGTTGAAGCCCATAGTGATGAGAAAAACCGAGGTGTGTCGATTTCTGGCCGATCTTTGGAATTGGGCATTCCACAAACGACATTATACCGTATTTTGTATAAAGACTTAGGTCATAATGTTTTTAAAGTTAAGTTAACACAAGAACTCACGCCTACTGACCATCAACAACGTCGTGTCTTTGCTGATTGGGTCCTTGAAGTGCATTAAACTTATCCAGTATTTTATCGAAAAATCATCTTGAGTGATGAGGCCCATTTTCACCTCGGAGGCTACGTTAACAGGCAGAATTGTCGCATTTGGGGATCGGAAAATCCAAGAATTATTGTTGAGAAGCCTCTCCATCTTCAACATGTGACTGTTTGGTGCGGTTTTTTGTCTGGCGGGGTCATTGGACCTGGCAACTGTTACGGCGAATGAAATGCGCCATCGAAAGATGATTAATGATTTTGTATGGCCGGAATTGGAAGATATTGATGTGGACCATGTTTATTTTCAACAAGACGGCGCTACGTGCCATACAAGTAACGATACCATCGCTCTTTTGTGCGAAAGGTTCCCTGACAGTGATTTCTCGAAGAGGCGATTACAATTGCCCACCGAGTTTTTGTGATTTAACACATTTAGACTTTTTTATTTGGGGCTACGTGAAGATAAGGTCTATGCCAATGGCACATAATCGATTCAAGACTTCAAAAATTGAATTCATGAAGTTATCGATGACGTATATGTGCGAATTGGTGATGGAAAATTTCATGAAAAGAATATGGTCCTGCAAGCGTAGCCGTGGCGACCATAATGGCGTACCCTCCCCTTTACAATTAAATAAACATCCGATGATTTCACTTAAAAATACTCGTTTTTTTACATATCAAAATGAAACCACTTATTGGAAGACCCGTTATATGCCATAATTTCAAGATATCAACCCAATTAAAGAATTTGACAAGTCTTTTTATAAATATCGTAGCTTCAGTTTTGTAAGGGTACACTCGTATCTTAATTCGAAAATTCTTTCGAGTTAGATAAGTGCTGATAAGGTTAAACAGGCATGGATGCCGCTATATATACTAATTTAAAATAGGACAATCAAATAAACGGAAAAATATTTCTTGAACTTACACCTCGGGCACTTGTTTATATCAACTGTGTTCTAGAGCCAAAGTGGTAATGTAATTTACTTTTCTAGAAAGTGGCCAACAAAAAGAACACACTACGTAGTCATTTATGTTTACTATCGATCTATTTCATTTTCTCAATTTCAAAGGAAAGAGTAAATACGAAAGTAATTGCAGCTGGAGAAAAAGTACAATAATATGATTTGAATACTATTCGATAAAAATTCAGAGAAAGTGCACTACTACGCTGTGTTAAAAATGTATATTTCCGAACATTTACAGTGCAACAACAAAACGAGAAACTTTGTATACGAATATTGAAATATATATTTTCTATGAACGGCTATTGTATATTATTCAAAGGAAACCTTAAATAAATATAAACTTGTGCTCTTAATTAACCTATCCAAAACGCTGCTTTTTTCTTCGTACTAACTCTGATAACTCAGTTGTTGCACTTGTTTGTTATTAAAGAACATTGTAGTAATATTACGCGCACTCTCAAATATAGTTTTTAATTGTGGATCAAGTGTAAAAAGCCATAAAATCGATTTAATATAAAACTCTTTCGCTGTAATAAAACTGAGATTGCATTTTCAAGAAGTCTTATTTATGAAACACCTAAATAAGCTTTCGTTTTTATAGATCACAGAGAAGATCTCTTTCCAGTCACCTAACTAAAACCACTTTTAAACACTCCGAGCCTACGACAGTATTTTGAGAATTCTTTACTTGAGTATTCTTCCCGATAAATTATTTAATAACATAATTTCTAAGGACATCACAATTAATTAAATTATATTTCAATATTCTGATTCTTATTCTATAGTAACCATGAATAATATCATATCTCCCTCTCTCGACCAATACATAAATGTATTGACCGACAAAGCAAGAACGCTTCTATCTTACAGATCGGAGACTATGTTTCCAGTGTATAATAGACAGAAACTTACATCTAGGCTTTATGCCAATTAAAGAATGTTAAAAGGAATCATTCTATTATTAATAACACCCTATCAACTACATATGTTTCACCGATATCACGGATCGTCAGGTTGATTTGTGTTATTAATGAACAATTCCTTCAGAGTGTATTATCATATCTTTCGATACAGAAAATAATGAATAATATCATATCTCCCTCTCTCGACCAATACATAAATGTATTGACCGACAAAGCAAGAACGCTTCTATCTTACAGATCGGAGACTATGTTTCCAGTGTATAATAGACAGAAACTTACATCTAGGCTTTATGCCAATTAAAGAATGTTAAAAGGAATCATTCTATTATTAATAACACCCTATCAACTACATATGTTTCACCGATATCACGGATCGTCAGGTTGATTTGTGTTATTAATGAACAATTCCTTCAGAGTGTATTATCATATCTTTCGATACAGAAAATAATGAATAATATCATATCTCCCTCTCTCGACCAATACATAAATGTATTGACCGACAAAGCAAGAACGCTTCTATCTTACAGATCGGAGACTATGTTTCCAGTGTATAATAGACAGAAACTTACATCTAGGCTTTATGCCAATTAAAGAATGTTAAAAGGAATCATTCTATTATTAATAACACCCTATCAACTACATATGTTTCACCGATATCACGGATCGTCAGGTTGATTTGTGTTATTAATGAACAATTCCTTCAGAGTGTATTATCATATCTTTCGATACAGAAAATAATGAATAATATCATATCTCCCTCTCGACCAATACATAAATGTATTGACCGACAAAGCAAGAACGCTTCTATCTTACAGATCGGAGACTATGTTTCCAGTGTATAATAGACAGAAACTTACATCTAGGCTTTATGCCAATTAAAGAATGTTAAAAGGAATCATTCTATTATTAATAACACCCTATCAACTCCATATGTTTCACCGATATCACGGATCGTCAGGTTGATTTGTGTTATTAATGAACAATTCCTTCAGAGTGTATTATCATATCTTTCGATACAGAAAATAATGAATAATATCATATCTCCCTCTCTCGACCAATACATAAATGTATTGACCGACAAAGCAAGAACGCTTCTATCTTACAGATCGGAGACTATGTTTCCAGTGTATAATAGACAGAAACTTACATCTAGGCTTTATGCCAATTAAAGAATGTTAAAAGGAATCATTCTATTATTAATAACACCCTATCAACTACATATGTTTCACCGATATCACGGATCGTCAGGTTGATTTGTGTTATTAATGAACAATTCCTTCAGAGTGTATTATCATATCTTTCGATACAGAAAATAATGAATAATATCATATCTCCCTCTCTCGACCAATACATAAATGTATTGACCGACAAAGCAAGAACGCTTCTATCTTACAGATCGGAGACTATGTTTCCAGTGTATAATAGACAGAAACTTACATCTAGGCTTTATGCCAATTAAAGAATGTTAAAAGGAATCATTCTATTATTAATAACACCCTATCAACTACATATGTTTCACCGATATCACGGATCGTCAGGTTGATTTGTGTTATTAATGAACAATTCCTTCAGAGTGTATTATCATATCTTTCGATACAGAAAATAATGAATAATATCATATCTCCCTCTCTCGACCAATACATAAATGTATTGACCGACAAAGCAAGAACGCTTCTATCTTACAGATCGGAGACTATGTTTCCAGTGTATAATAGACAGAAACTTACATCTAGGCTTTATGCCAATTAAAGAATGTTAAAAGGAATCATTCTATTATTAATAACACCATATCAACTACATATGTTTCACCGATATCACGGATCGTCAGGTTGATTTGTGTTATTAATGAACAATTCCTTCAGAGTGTATTATCATATCTTTCGATACAGAAAATAATGAATAATATCATATCTCCCTCTCTCGACCAATACATAAATGTATTGACCGACAAAGCAAGAACGCTTCTATCTTACAGATCGGAGACTATGTTTCCAGTGTATAATAGACAGAAACTTACATCTAGGCTTTATGCCAATTAACGAATGTTAAAAGGAATCATTCTATTATTAATAACACCCTATCAACTACATATGTTTCACCGATATCACGGATCGTCAGGTTGATTTGTGTTATTAATGAACAATTCCTTCAGAGTGTATTATCATATCTTTCGATACAGAAAATAATGAATAATATCATATCTCTCCTCTCTCGACCAATACATAAATGTATTGACCGACAAAGCAAGAACGCGGCTATCTTACAGATCGGAGACTATGTTTACAGTGTATAATAGACAGAAACTTAAATCTAGGCTTTATGCCAATTAAAGAATGTTAAAAAGGAATCATTCTATTATTAATAACACCCTATCAACTACATATGTTTCACCGATATCACGGATCGTCAGGTTGATTTGTGTTATTAATGAACAATTCCTTCAGAGTGTATTATCATATCTTTCGATACAGAAAATAATGAATAATATCATATCTCCCTCTCTCGACCAATACATAAATGTATTGACCGACAAAGCAAGAACGCTTCTATCTTACAGATCGGAGACTATGTTTCCAGTGTATAATAGACAGAAACTTACATCTAGGCTTTATGCCAATTAAAGAATGTTAAAAGGAATCATTCTATTATTAATAACACCCTATCAACTACATATGTTTCACCGATATCACGGATCGTCAGGTTGATTTGTGTTATTAATGAACAATTCCTTCAGAGTGTATTATCATATCTTTCGATACAGAAAATAATGAATAATATCATATCTCCCTCTCTCGACCAATACATAAATGTATTGACCGACAAAGCAAGAACGCTTCTATCTTACAGATCGGAGACTATGTTTCCAGTGTATAATAGACAGAAACTTACATCTAGGCTTTATGCCAATTAAAGAATGTTAAAAGGAATCATTCTATTATTAATAACACCCTATCAACTACATATGTTTCACCGATATCACGGATCGTCAGGTTGATTTGTGTTATTAATGAACAATTCCTTCAGAGTGTATTATCATATCTTTCGATACAGAAAATAATGAATAATATCATATCTCCTCTCTCGACCAATACATAAATGTATTGACCGACAAAGCAAGAACGCTTCTATCTTACAGATCGGAGACTATGTTTCCAGTGTATAATAGACAGAAACTTACATCTAGGCTTTATGCCAATTAAAGAATGTTAAAAGGAATCATTCTATTATTAATAACACCCTATCAACTACATATGTTTCACCGATATCACGGATCGTCAGGTTGATTTGTGTTATTAATGAACAATTCCTTCAGAGTGTATTATCATATCTTTCGATACAGAAAATAATGAATAATATCATATCTCCCTCTCTCGACCAATACATAAATGTATTGACCGACAAAGCAAGAACGCTTCTATCTTACAGATCGGAGACTATGTTTCCAGTGTATAATAGACAGAAACTTACATCTAGGCTTTATGCCAATTAAAGAATGTTAAAAGGAATCATTCTATTATTAATAACACCCTATCAACTACATATGTTTCACCGATATCACGGATCGTCAGGTTGATTTGTGTTATTAATGAACAATTCCTTCAGAGTGTATTATCATATCTTTCGATACAGAAAATAATGAATAATATCATATCTCCCTCTCTCGACCAATACATAAATGTATTGACCGACAAAGCAAGAACGCTTCTATCTTACAGATCGGAGACTATGTTTCCAGTGTATAATAGACAGAAACTTACATCTAGGCTTTATGCCAATTAAAGAATGTTAAAAGGAATCATTCTATTATTAATAACACCCTATCAACTACATATGTTTCACCGATATCACGGATCGTCAGGTTGATTTGTGTTATTAATGAACAATTCCTTCAGAGTGTATTATCATATCTTTCGATACAGAAAATAATGAATAATATCATATCTCCCTCTCTCGACCAATACATAAATGTATTGACCGACAAAGCAAGAACGCTTCTATCTTACAGATCGGAGACTATGTTTCCAGTGTATAATAGACAGAAACTTACATCTAGGCTTTATGCCAATTAAAGAATGTTAAAAGGAATCATTCTATTATTAATAACACCCTATCAACTACATATGTTTCACCGATATCACGGATCGTCAGGTTGATTTGTGTTATTAATGAACAATTCCTTCAGAGTGTATTATCATATCTTTCGATACATCGGTGAAACATATGTAGTTGATAGGGTGTTATTAATAATAGAATGATTCCTTTTAACATTCTTTAATTGGCATAAAGCCTAGATGTAAGTTTCTGTCTATTATACACTGGAAACATAGTCTCCGATCTGTAAGATAGAAGCGTTCTTGCTTTGTCGGTCAATACATTTATGTATTGGTCGAGAGAGGGAGATATGATATTATTCATTATTTTCTGTATCGAAAGATATGATAATACACTCTGAAGGAATTGTTCATTAATAACACAAATCAACCTGACGATCCGTGATATCGGTGAAACATATGTAGTTGATAGGGTGTTATTAATAATAGAATGATTCCTTTTAACATTCTTTAATTGGCATAAAGCCTAGATGTAAGTTTCTGTCTATTATACACTGGAAACATAGTCTCCGATCTGTAAGATAGAAGCGTTCTTGCTTTGTCGGTCAATACATTTATGTATTGGTCGAGAGAGGGAGATATGATATTATTCATTATTTTCTGTATCGAAAGATATGATAATACACTCTGAAGGAATTGTTCATTAATAACACAAATCAACCTGACGATCCGTGATATCGGTGAAACATATGTAGTTGATAGGGTGTTATTAATAATAGAATGATTCCTTTTAACATTCTTTAATTGGCATAAAGCCTAGATGTAAGTTTCTGTCTATTATACACTGGAAACATAGTCTCCGATCTGTAAGATAGAAGCGTTCTTGCTTTGTCGGTCAATACATTTATGTATTGGTCGAGAGAGGGAGATATGATATTATTCATTATTTTCTGTATCGAAAGATATGATAATACACTCTGAAGGAATTGTTCATTAATAACACAAATCAACCTGACGATCCGTGATATCGGTGAAACATATGTAGTTGATAGGGTGTTATTAATAATAGAATGATTCCTTTTAACATTCTTTAATTGGCATAAAGCCTAGATGTAAGTTTCTGTCTATTATACACTGGAAACATAGTCTCCGATCTGTAAGATAGAAGCGTTCTTGCTTTGTCGGTCAATACATTTATGTATTGGTCGAGAGAGGGAGATATGATATTATTCATTATTTTCTGTATCGAAAGATATGATAATACACTCTGAAGGAATTGTTCATTAATAACACAAATCAACCTGACGATCCGTGATATCGGTGAAACATATGTAGTTGATAGGGTGTTATTAATAATAGAATGATTCCTTTTAACATTCTTTAATTGGCATAAAGCCTAGATGTAAGTTTCTGTCTATTATACACTGGAAACATAGTCTCCGATCTGTAAGATAGAAGCGTTCTTGCTTTGTCGGTCAATACATTTATGTATTGGTCGAGAGAGGGAGATATGATATTATTCATTATTTTCTGTATCGAAAGATATGATAATACACTCTGAAGGAATTGTTCATTAATAACACAAATCAACCTGACGATCCGTGATATCGGTGAAACATATGTAGTTGATAGGGTGTTATTAATAATAGAATGATTCCTTTTAACATTCTTTAATTGGCATAAAGCCTAGATGTAAGTTTCTGTCTATTATACACTGGAAACATAGTCTCCGATCTGTAAGATAGAAGCGTTCTTGCTTTGTCGGTCAATACATTTATGTATTGGTCGAGAGAGGGAGATATGATATTATTCATTATTTTCTGTATCGAAAGATATGATAATACACTCTGAAGGAATTGTTCATTAATAACACAAATCAACCTGACGATCCGTGATATCGGTGAAACATATGTAGTTGATAGGGTGTTATTAATAATAGAATGATTCCTTTTAACATTCTTTAATTGGCATAAAGCCTAGATGTAAGTTTCTGTCTATTATACACTGGAAACATAGTCTCCGATCTGTAAGATAGAAGCGTTCTTGCTTTGTCGGTCAATACATTTATGTATTGGTCGAGAGAGGGAGATATGATATTATTCATTATTTTCTGTATCGAAAGATATGATAATACACTCTGAAGGAATTGTTCATTAATAACACAAATCAACCTGACGATCCGTGATATCGGTGAAACATATGTAGTTGATAGGGTGTTATTAATAATAGAATGATTCCTTTTAACATTCTTTAATTGGCATAAAGCCTAGATGTAAGTTTCTGTCTATTATACACTGGAAACATAGTCTCCGATCTGTAAGATAGAAGCGTTCTTGCTTTGTCGGTCAATACATTTATGTATTGGTCGAGAGAGGGAGATATGATATTATTCATTATTTTCTGTATCGAAAGATATGATAATACACTCTGAAGGAATTGTTCATTAATAACACAAATCAACCTGACGATCCGTGATATCGGTGAAACATATGTAGTTGATAGGGTGTTATTAATAATAGAATGATTCCTTTTAACATTCTTTAATTGGCATAAAGCCTAGATGTAAGTTTCTGTCTATTATACACTGGAAACATAGTCTCCGATCTGTAAGATAGAAGCGTTCTTGCTTTGTCGGTCAATACATTTATGTATTGGTCGAGAGAGGGAGATATGATATTATTCATTATTTTCTGTATCGAAAGATATGATAATACACTCTGAAGGAATTGTTCATTAATAACACAAATCAACCTGACGATCCGTGATATCGGTGAAACATATGTAGTTGATAGGGTGTTATTAATAATAGAATGATTCCTTTTAACATTCTTTAATTGGCATAAAGCCTAGATGTAAGTTTCTGTCTATTATACACTGGAAACATAGTCTCCGATCTGTAAGATAGAAGCGTTCTTGCTTTGTCGGTCAATACATTTATGTATTGGTCGAGAGAGGGAGATATGATATTATTCATTATTTTCTGTATCGAAAGATATGATAATACACTCTGAAGGAATTGTTCATTAATAACACAAATCAACCTGACGATCCGTGATATCGGTGAAACATATGTAGTTGATAGGGTGTTATTAATAATAGAATGATTCCTTTTAACATTCTTTAATTGGCATAAAGCCTAGATGTAAGTTTCTGTCTATTATACACTGGAAACATAGTCTCCGATCTGTAAGATAGAAGCGTTCTTGCTTTGTCGGTCAATACATTTATGTATTGGTCGAGAGAGGGAGATATGATATTATTCATTATTTTCTGTATCGAAAGATATGATAATACACTCTGAAGGAATTGTTCATTAATAACACAAATCAACCTGACGATCCGTGATATCGGTGAAACATATGTAGTTGATAGGGTGTTATTAATAATAGAATGATTCCTTTTAACATTCTTTAATTGGCATAAAGCCTAGATGTAAGTTTCTGTCTATTATACACTGGAAACATAGTCTCCGATCTGTAAGATAGAAGCGTTCTTGCTTTGTCGGTCAATACATTTATGTATTGGTCGAGAGAGGGAGATATGATATTATTCATTATTTTCTGTATCGAAAGATATGATAATACACTCTGAAGGAATTGTTCATTAATAACACAAATCAACCTGACGATCCGTGATATCGGTGAAACATATGTAGTTGATAGGGTGTTATTAATAATAGAATGATTCCTTTTAACACTATAGTAACCAGTTGGTGAAAGAAAACAAGCAGTGGTGAATATATCAAATCGAGTAATTGCTTATTGTCGACTATTTTATTAAGTCGTCATATATAAAATATCGATTTTTCATGCAGAAATGGTGCGCAATATTATAAGATATTTATGATAAAAGAAAAATTTCGTAACACAAATGAGTCAATTGACGTTTATACTGTGCAATATTAAAATAACAATGTTATAATAGAAGATAGAATTGTATAATTTCAGTACCAAAATTTCCACGCTAAAATCTTAAGTAAAGCCATAACAGAATTTGCAGATGAATTATATATTAAATATATTACCCAACCATGACATATTAATGTCAGAAACAACGTGGTATATCGTAAATTGTTTAAGAGAAGCAAACTGACTATCTAATAAGCCTTCGTATCTGATAAGAAACTATCAGAGATCTTTTTTTAGAATTTTAATGTCACGTTTTAAAAAACTCATGGCAGGACAACTGATCAAGATATCCAAATGAATGAGGTTGTAGTTGTGCTCATAAAATTTATATATGAAAAAGCGCTTTGCCACGACGAGATCAAACCTGAATTTCTTAAATTCTTTAGTGAGCCTTTTGCTACTTTTTCTCGGAAAGAATTTCGAGTATATGACAATAGACTCAGAATCTCACCAACCCAGGTATGGATCATAAGGTGGAGAGTCATCAATTTCGTTCATGAAATGGCTAAAAACTCTGATGCTTGAGATGCGTTGTGTAATGGTGCACTTTTTGGAACACAGTTGGCAAATAAGTGGTTGTATACTATTCAGCATTGACTGTGCAACGATCTTCTAGCGGAATAGTAGCAAGATGACCGATGACCAACATTTTCCTTTCAGAGCTTCGTCCGCGTCTCACTTTCGTGGATTTCTCCTTTTAAGACCCATTGAGCCGGTTCTCGCTTGCTTCCTGCCGCGTAACAATAAAAGTAACTTTCGTCATCTGTAACGATGACGTACACTGATTTTGCTCGATTATGCGATTTGCTATATATATATATGGTATATATGGTATGAAGATGTAGTCAGTTATGTTTTCTAAAAGCTTCGTCAAGAATTTTCCATATAGCGTATCCCTTCGTGAAATGATGGTCAATATGTAATGGAACGATGACAATCCCTTTTAATAACTGTCCCTTTCTTAATAACTTCTATCAATAGTAAAAGAATAAAATTTATAGAACCTATGATGAATACGGTCCGGGGTCTCTTGTAAACAAAGTAAAAGTCTTTTTTATCATACTATTTTTGAGGTGTTTAGAAATTCATATAATACAGTCGAGAAATAACAAAGCTTCAGAATAAATACTGTCAATTTAAAGTAATGCTAGAATAAAACAGGTAATAAATAGAAAATATAACGTCTAACTCTTCTACATAAAAGTAAGTTAGCATAAGACCCAACGCAGGAAATTATCATTTTTCCAAACATCTGGTCAATCTTTCTAAGGTCAAAAGAAATTTTTGGCAAAAAAGAAATTACCAACGGCATCGAATTTATTACCCTGTTTCATTTTAGCAGAAGTCTGTACATTTTGATTGATAGAAATTTGATTTCTGGACACTGAGTATTTAATTTTGCTAATCAAATCCGACATTTTACATACACTAATTTAATGTAAAAACAAGCGAAAATTCAAAAACTTTAAACGCGTCCATAGTTAAAAATTCAACTTTAAAATATCTATTTGAATGTTTAAGTTAATGTAAAGGAAAAATTTAAAAAAAAAACAACCAAGGCACCCAAACGTCGTAAAGGGGGCATAGTGTGTGTACATAGAGAAGAAGAAATTATTATAACGATCTAAATTCATTAAAAGGTGAAATCGTAAATTTACGGTTTGCAAATAAGCAGGCATATGTATTATTTACATAGTGTTATGTTAAAAATAAAAATTCCAAATGTTATTTAAGATATTTCCAGATGCAGTAAAATTGTATATTATCGCGCATGTTATGAAACGTATGAATTAAAATTTTAAACAAACTACGTATGTTCCAAAGCGACTATTTCGTCCACAAAAAAAAATTGATAAGAATAGAACTCATTATTTCTTCTTTCTTAATGGTGAAGAGCAATAACTATTGCTGATACATTATTCAACAAATAATAATAATAATATTCTATATTATACAACAGGCGGCGTCTGATTACAGAATATAGTATAGTGTAGGTATGTAAGTATATAATAAAAGTAAATTTAGTAAAATTTTAAAGTAAAAGTATTAGTTCCCCAGTTCATTTTATTATATATATATATATAACTAAAATAATAAAATGAGCTGGAGAACTAAAGCTAAAATTGAAATTAAGTCTTGGATTCACATTAGAAAAGTATATCCTCCAGTTTTTTCTTGCCTATCACAGATACTGGTTATATTTCACTAGACCTAGTACAAACCACAAACGTACAGTCATGCCTAATGTTAATCCTAGGGACAATACGATATATATGTATATATGTGTATATATATACATACATATATATATATATATATATATATATATATATATGAATATATATATATACATATGTATATATATATATATATACAGCCTTGGCCATATGTCTGAAGCACCCTCAAGTTTTGGATGTAAAATGAAATTAGGAGGTATAAAAATTAAACTACAAGTGTATATACATTTTGAATGCAAATTTAATAATATACATTAATATTTTGTAGCACCACCGCGACATTTGATAACGGCTTGTATCCGTTTAGGCATTGTAGCCACTAATTTGCTACATATCTCGGGTGAAATCTTTTCCCATTCTTCAAATATCCTCGCTTTTAATTCGTTTTTGTTTTTATGTCTATATTTTGCGACATTTCTCTTTAAAATACATACGCCACAAATTTTCTATGGGCGACAAATCCGGCGATTGTGCCGGCCATTCGAATATGGGCACGTTATTTGCGCTAAACCACTCGATTGTACGTTTGGATTTATGGCAGGGTGCATTGTCCTGCTGGAAAATGTAGGCCTCTTCATCGGAATCGAACAGCTTTACAATAGACGGTTCTAGTACTTCTCCTAACATATCGATGTACCTACTGCTGTTCATTCTGCCTTCACAGACGTACACTTCGCCGACACCCTTAGTGGTCATGCATCCCCATATCATCACGCTACCACCCCCATACTTTACTGTAGGCACAATACAATGTGGCTCAAACGCTTCCCCCGATCTTCTACGAACAAACTGAGCCCCAGGTGTTGGCAAAATCTACGTAAGATATAGAAAAATTAATAGCTGTTCAAAAAATTCCAATTCACTATTCAGCACATTCAAAATATCATATTTATGTAACACAAAAGTAAAACTGCATTAATTTATCATACCTCTACATTGGATTCGTCGGACCATATGATTTTGGACCAATCCTCAACTGTCCAATTTTTGTGTTTTTTTGCCCACAACAACCGTTTTTTCTTCTGCTCCTCGCTCAATAAGGGTTTGCGGCGAGCTTTACGACCATGTATATTTACTTCTACCAGTCGTCTTCTCACTGTTTTCGCTGATACAGAAGTTCCTTGGCGCTCATTTATTTCTGCAGATAAATCTTTTGATGATTTCATACGATTTTTCAGAGAAAGTCGCGTTAAAAATCGATCATCTCTCTCCGTTGTAATACGTTTTCGTCCACTTTTCGGTCGATTTTCGTAAGAACCTGTCTCTTTAAAACGTTTTATTGCCGCTTGGATGGCATAGCGCGACCGCTTCATTATTTTCGCGATTTTTGATTGCGATAGTCCTTGAGTATGTAATAACACTGCTTTACTTCGCTCTATTACATCTAACTCCCGTTTTCTAGGCATGTTGTCACAATGTACAACACTATACAAAAACACAATATTCAATACAACTGGTTAAATCAATTTTATAACACAATATCGTTTCTAATACACCTCACTTATTGAACAGTAAAGATCAACTAACAGCAATAAACCTTAAAACTACAGAATATTTGTATACTTCTTGAGATTTTCCTGGTAAACAGTCATTATATACACATTAGTAATGGCCCCTTTCATTACGTTCTTAGGGTTCAGGTCATATTGCACGTTTATGGGGGTGCTTCAGACATATGGCCAAGGCTGTATATATATATATATATATATATATATATATATATATATATATGGTATATATGGTATGAAGAAGTAATCAGTTGTGTTTTCTAAAAGCTTCATCAATAATTTTCCCTATAGCGTATCCTTTCATGAAATAATGGTCAGTATGTAATGGGACGATGACAATTCCTTTTGAGAAATGTCCCTCTCTTGATAACTTCTATCAATAGTAAAAGAATGAAATTTATAGAACCTATGATGAATACGGTCCGAGGTCAAAGGATCACCAACATACAAGGATACCATATCATATCAGCATGTTCCGTTGTAAACAAAGTAAAATATCTTTATTATTATAATATTTTTGAGGCGTTTAGAAATTCATATAATATAGTCAAGAGTTGACGAAGCTACAAAACAAATACTGACGATTTAAAGTAAAGCTAGATTAAAACGGGTAATAAATAGAAAATATGACGTCTAACTCTTCTACATAAAAATAAGTTAGCATAAGACCCAACGCAAGAAATTATCATTTTTCCAAACATCTGGTCAATCTTTCTAAGGTCAAAAGAAATTTTTGGCAAAAAAGAAATTACCAGCGGTATCGAATTTATTACCCTGTTAGATTTTAGCAGAAGTCTGTACATTTTGATTGATAGAAATTTGATTTCTGGACACTAAGTAATTAATTTTGCTTATCAAATCTGATATTTTACATACACTAATTTAATGTAAAAACAAACGAAATAATTCAAAAAGATCAAACGCGTTCATAGTTAAAAATTCAACTTTAAAACATCTATTCGAATTTTTAAATTAATGTAAAGGAAAAATTTTAAAAAAAATAGCCAAGGCACCCATTCGATCTTTTAGGTTGATTAAAATCTATATTAAACGGCGTAAAGGGGGCATAGTGTGTGTACATAGAGAAGAAGAAATTATTATCACGATTTAAATTAATTAAAAGGTGAAATCGTAAATTTACAGTTTGCAAATAAGCAAGCATATGTATTATTTACATAGTGTTATGTTAAAAATAAAAATTTCAAATGTTATTTAAGATATTTCCAGATGCAGTAAAATTTTACACATCGCGCATGTATGAAACATATGAATTAACATTTTATTCCTAGACTTCGTACAAATATTTAATAGAATTAGTGAACAAGCTAAAATTGACTATAATTACTTGAACAATTTTAAATAACATATTTTACTAGTCTCCGAATATTTTTTAAAAGAGCACCGTCGTCATAATTATTAAAAATATGTCACGGCAATTAAGTCATTAATAATATTATTATTTGATAAATTAATTATCGAAAATAAAAATGTAAAAATTATAAAAATAAATCATAATAAAATATTTAAAATACAAACAATTCAATATAGAATATCCAATTCACAAAATACTAAAACAAACAATTTAGAAACAATTTATTTGAAAATGATTTCAATTTACTATATTAAATACTAGAGAATACGTAAATACTAAAACACTATGGAATGCGCTAGATTACAAAAAAAACACGTTTACTGCGCTTTAGGCAAGAGAAAAACATTAATATTTAATGAATGTGTTGACATTAGAGGCCATTGATATAATGGAATTAATTTAATATAAAAAAATATTCGAAAAAACCATTTTATTATATAAAAATTTTATTTATTTTTCAAAATATATTTTAATTCAATATAGATAATAAAATTATGTACATATATTAACCTAAAATCGTTATGTAAAAATAAAACAGAAACAGATTTTTTGTTAAAAAAAATTCTGCAAAAATCTTGTATAAAAACGGATTTTTTGACAGTACTCACGTGTTATTAAAAGTGCTGAATAAACGGCAAATCTACTTTTAATCTGTCCAAAAACGTTAATCATTTTGATTGATTGAACGTGAAAAACAAGTATATCAAAATCACTTGAGCAGAAGTTAGCACGAATGCAATAAATTACTTTGCCGCCAATATTTCGAATACACGACGAGCACGTGTACGACAGTCTGTTCCGTAAAGCAGCCTAACCTCACGAAAAACCGAAGTCGACTAAAGGACTCTAACTCGGAGCAACCTCGCCACTGGCGCCAACTTCGTCAGTTATAGTAGTGGTGGATATAAAATTGGAAAGTTAAAATACTTTGCTCGCTGGTCGGAGCTGTCGAATCTGCAGGTACGTAATGTGTGAAATAGTGCCCGTTGCCCCACTCTTTCGTTTTGAACAGGTGATCGTTTTTTTCTGCTGATTTTGTAACACGAAATCACGCCACCGTAATTCTATAACTCCGATAGGCTGGTGGAAAAATGTGGATATATATAATACTACCTGGTTTGTGTACGAATAAAATAAATAAATACGGAGGGGGGCAGTGCGTTAGCTGTTTTGTGAATTAGTGATGTGATCAATGATTAACTTGTTTTCCAGGAATTTTACCAACAAATCCCCAATCTAATGAACGTAATTTTTGTTTGGAGTTGTTGTTACCAACCAATTTTATATCAAATTTGCAGTAACAATAAATTGCATTGTTTAAAAAATTTAGAAAAACAGTTACAATACGAATAATTTTTAAAACATTATTTATAATTTTATATTGCAAAAAAAAACAAAAATACGATTAGTACATAGATATCATAATACCATATTTTAGTCTCCGATGTAAGCCACAAAATTTTTATTCAGAGTTAGCCGTGAAAAAATCCATCATGTCATAGATTGATTCTACTTGCCAGTTTATTTCATTTCACTGCTTGTCACCATTCAGTTTTCTGCTATTTCTCAGACAAATTTGAACGTTATTGTTTTGTGTTTTTGTTATAAAATATGGTTAAAAGATTCTATCAATTTCTCACTTATGCGCGTTACCGTATATATATATATATATATATATATATATATATATATATATATATATACAATCTAAATCAATACATTTACAACGGACAATTCTGATGCAGCTATGTTGAAATTATTTAAAATCCCTGTATATGTATGGTTTTCGGTAAAGTACCGAATATGAGGGGGAATTACTGAGTTTTCTAGTCGCTGTTTTTTAAAATAAAAATAGCAGTACATAGCTGGCGGCACTAAACGCAGACGTATAAAGTTCTGTCTGTCGTAGAATAATTCAACAATTTTTTAATCATTTATTTCCGTTGTAGTATGGGCCGAACAAAAAATTGTTCATCAGAAAAAAGATCAATTATACCCTATCTACTTAATAGAGGCAAAAGCTAAAAGTTTATACAAAATACGCTCTCATGATTTGTGAAAATGATTGCAAACGCTAAGAACTGGAGAAAAATGAAAGATAATCTAGTGGAAAAAGAAAACTAGCCCTAGAGAAAATAGAAGCATTATAGCTTGTGCAAAGAAGACACCGTTCATAAGTTCAACTGCAATTAAGAGTGAGTTACACTTTTGTATAAACACCTCTATTATTGAACGAAGATTAATTTAAGGAAAATTGTGTGGGAGAAGGCCTAGGAAGGTACTATTATTAAATAAAAGGCAAATACAAAGTAGATTGTCGTTTGTACAATGGGACGAAAAAAGGTGACGTAATGTACTGTGGTCCGATGAATCAAAAATAGTTTTATTTAATTCCGATGCATACCAACAACACCTACGAAGACCACCATTGACAGCATTTCAACCCCAGCACGTCAAAAAGACGGTAAAATGCGCAGGTTCAAGCATCATGCTGTGGGAGCGTTTTTCGTGGTATGGCGTAGGCCCTTTAGACAAGGTAGAAGGCATAATAAATGCTGATATCTATGTAAACTTATTGCAAACTGTGCTTCTACTATATGCAGAGAAAGAAATGCTACTACGATGGCTAGCGATCGAAGCATGTTTCTCGTAAAGCGAAAACATGGTTTCGAGATAATAACGTGCGCATTTTGAGTTAGCCAGCACAATCAACATACTTGAGCTTCATTGAAAATATGTGTGAAGTTGAAAAAACTGTACCTGCTGCTAAACCTCAAAGTATTGATGATCTGTGGAGAATATGCCAAGTCGAATGCAACCAATTTTAGCAGAGACATGTAGGCAACTGGTGAACTCGTTGCCCTACAGGTGTCGAGAGGTGATAAACAATAACGGTCAAGCTACAAAATATTAAGTGTTTCAATCCAATTAACTAAGTAAAATAAAAATGACATTTGGTAAACCTAAAACCACTGCTATTTTCGTGCACATGAATATATATATATATATATATATATATATATATATATATATATTTATTTATTTAGTGATATATATATATATATATATATATATATATATATATCACTAAAAAATAATAAACATTTACATATATAAATAGTGAATATCAGACAAAAACGCCATATTGAATGTATACAATTAGTCATGCATCACACTATGAAATAAATTAAACCAAATAATAATCTTATTTGATAATCTTTTCATATACATGTATTTGAAATTTCTTAAATTCAAAACACTTAAAAAACCACACATAAGTTAGGGATATTTTGTAAATATTTGTAATTGACTTTTTATATCCTTATGTATATATTTTTTTAAATCACTGAAGGTTAATATATAACCCCTTTCCACACTAATTAACGTATTCTGTATACGTAAAGCGTGCGTTTTGGCTTTCGACGGTACAGATTGTTTGTGGAATTTGTTTTTGTACAGGTATTTTGCCGTAGTTTTCCAGGTGCGGCACTGTTTAATTATCTGCTGATGATGACAACTTAGTTGTCGAAATACGTATACAGATTACGAAAATTAATGTAAAAATGGGGTTATATATCAACCTTCAGTGATTAAGTTAATCAACCACAGGCTCCATCAAAATTACTTCCTTATGTATAGTAGTAGTAGTACATAGAACCCATGAGACTAAAAATATACGCACATCGTGTGGCTTATCATGCACCCACGACAAATTTACCTCATAACAATATACATATTATAAAAATTACTTTTATTATATATATATATATATATTTATTTGTCTGTTTTATATGTATTTATATATAGAAGTAAAAATACTTGAACACGAACTGATTTTCTAGTATATGTATATATATATGTATATATAGTAGAAGTGGTTTCAAATCTGAGCCCTGAGCAACACTTGGGGATGCGTAAAAATGAAAAGCAGTATTCCAATTATAGAACACCAATTGTCTCTTATCTTGCAGAGAAGAACAAAAAATCTTAACAGCTCAACTAATTTTAGTTTATTTAGAAATATTACATTATTTATTTAATCAAAAGCATTACAGATATCATATACAACATCAACCTGTGCATATGCCCGGGTTATTCGAATATGTTTGCAACGTATCGTGTGAAATGCACTAGATTAGAAACTATTGATCGTGTTGCAATAAAATTATGTTCATCTGATGCACAAGTGCATACTTCCAGAACTCTACTGAAACCTGAGAATATAGTTTATAAGCCTGGTAGTTGACAAAAACCATTGGGCATTCTTTGACTAATATTCAACAAATACGAAAAGTCGAAGTACTCACTGTCAGATTCAATAGAATTATTAACGGATATCTGAAAATATATGCACAATCCTTCAATAAGAAACTCGGAACTTGATTGTGTCCGGTCGTGATCTTGTTCGGTAATTTCCTTAAGAACAGAAGCCTCAATAAAATAAATATGAATATTCGAACAGTTATAAAAGACAATATGTTGTTGATTCATACTATCTATTTTGTCATTCGATTTCACTCTTGTTCTTCTTTTAATGGTTTTTGTTTGTTTTCGTGTTCTATAAACTTTTTTAATTAATCTCGTAGTTGGTATTCCACAAACAATTAAATTAAATTAGGTAATTTGTACGTAACCTACAATGGTGCAATCTAGTAACTTCCAACACACTTAACAATTACATTTGCATTTTTTGTATATATTTACATATTTTATTTATTTTTACCTTTTAATTAAAAATAATATTGATCTAGATATATATACAAATATATACTTGCGATACAACAAGTACTGCTTTTAATTAAAATAATAAATAAAATACGTAAATAAGACACACAAAAATGCAATTGTAAAGTTGAGAATCGCTGGATTATACCATTGTAGATTATATATACGAGGGCTGGTCCCTTTGGTCCGCCCCCGACCCATTTATAAAACAAAACAATTATTTATCTTCACGTTGTATTGTAACCAGCTATCTATAAACCAACGTTACAAACTTACCAGTCTGAACCTGTTAAATTGTGCCTACTGTGGACGCCCGAGATCGAGAGAGTTACATGTCAGTATCAAAATGGATTGTGTCGAGCAATGAGCGGTGATTAAATACTTGCGTTTAAAAAACATGATTCCAACTCAAATTCATCAAGATTTGGTGGACACATTAAAGAAATTTGCAATACTATATGATATAGTAAATGGTGTCGTATGTTTAAATGTGGTAGACAGTCGTGTACAGACGAACATGCAGGTGGAGCGCCCATAACCCAGAAAAATGTTAAAAAGGTCCATGATCTGGTTATGCAAGATCAACGTGTGACTATTAGACAACTACTTGAAGATACTGGTCTCTCATACCATATAGTATATAATATAATTACTGCCGAATTAAATATGAAGAAATTGTCTACAAGATGGATACACATTTGCAATCGTCTTTTAACGTGGTATACATATGACAAAGAAAATGTTCTTGCAAAATTCGTGACAACTGATGAATCTTGGATTCATTATTATGATGTAGAGACCACTCCTTACTGTATAGAAGTGGACACGAGATTCACTACCTCCGAGAAAATACTAGATGCAATCTTCATCATGTTATCCGTATTTTGGGATTCTGAAGGCGTAATTTTAGGAGATTTCCTGCAGAAGGGGGGCGCCATTACAGGTGCTTACTATGCCAACTTAATTCCCAAATTACGGAACCCGATAAAAGAAAATTGTAGGGGTAAGTTGTGCAAAGGTATTCTCTTGATGTATTTTCTCAGGTTCTAAGCTGCATGTGAGTTATACCCTGATAAGAACCGTTCTCTCGACATTTCAACGCTTACTGATGCTGAAGATATATGTATTTGTATATATATATATATATGAATTGTTGGCTTTTCGGGTATCGTCTTGCCGGTTCTTAGAAGGACTGTTCTGGCAACATATCAATGGAACCCCACTCATCTCCTTGTCTTGACTCAAATGCGGTCGTCAAAACTATCCTTCTAAAGAACATCAAGATACAAGGTACAAGTCGTCGATTCATGCGGCGACTATGAAAACATCAGGATGAATATATACTATACATCATGATCATGTTAATTTTTGGAAAATTTTACAGTTTTAGCAATCTTGTTAGATCAATTATTTTTAAGAGTGATAGAATTTTAATAGTTTCAAATTATAATAAAAATCTTAAGTCTTGTAAAAAATGTATTCTTACTATTAGATCTTCCTAATGAAATAGCAGATGAAGAGAAAAAACGTCTCTTCTCACCGATAGAATTCATAAGAACTTCAACTGTACCTGCGCTACTCATACAATCATTATATAACCTCTGTTAGCGTGTTTCTTATAAAATTGTTAATTTCGTAAATTTTCAGGGCCAGTGTCACTTGTGATACAATCTTCTTGCGAATTTGGCCGTGTTGGTGTAATTTCTATCGACGTTTCGTGGTTCATTCTATAGACGACGGTTAGGCGCCAATAAACCGAAAACCGAGGTGTTACAATTAAATAACGAGACTGGTGTGAGAAATGTTATTTATTGCAAATAAACTTATATTTAACTTTTATTCCCTTCAACATACTCTCCTCCCTTATCCATCTATTCCTTATCTGGCGAATACGGACGATGATCAAGCACAGCAATGCGTTTGTCCGCTAAAAACTGCTTCACAGATAGGGCATTTTGAGCTGGTGTGTTGTCCTGGTGCAGAATCCACGAGCGATTCTTCCACAAATGCGGTCTTTTCTTCCCTACTCTTTCGTTCAGCTTGATTAGGACTTCTTTGTAGTATTTCTGGTTAATAGTTTGACCCTCAGGTACCCAGTCAGAATAACACCCATGATATCGAAAAAAGCTATCAGCATTGTCCCAATTTCGACTTGATCATTTGAGTTTTTTTCTGTCTTGGCGATCCGGCAGCCTTCCAGTACATCGATTGACGCTTTGTTTTCAGGTCATACTGGAAAATCCAAGTTTCATCACATGCGATGATATTTGTGAGCAAGTCTGGTTGTTCTGTAAATCGTTCCATGATATCAGAGCAAATGTTCATCCGATTGACTTTTTGTCCCTAAGTGAGGTTTTACGGTACCATTTTTGCACAAACTTTCGTCATATTAAATTCATCATGCAAAATGTGTCTTACTCTTTCCTCGTTAACGTTTACCAAATCGGCAATTATCTGAATGCTCAGATGTCGGTCTTTCTGCACAATATGTTGACCAGGACATTCATCGTCTTCGATCTCCTCTCAACCTTCAGAAAACCATTCGAGCTGTTCAAAAACTCACACACGTGACATAATATTATCACCGAACATCTCCTTTAACATTTGCAATCAGTCTGTTCGCGATTTTTTTAATTTCACAACGAGTTTCAAGTTAATTCGCTGCTCGATTTTTATACCAACTATTATCACAGCACTACTAAGTAACAGTTTCCTCTACAATTAAAGCTCGCAAGTAAACTAAAGCAGCCAGAGAGACTAAACTACGGGTTGTTGTTTGGAAAGTATCAAGGTCAATGACATTCCAATTATAGCTTTCCAGATGCGACTGCGGATGGAAGAAGCACAGTTTCCTTATTTAATTGCCATATCTCGTATACAAAGGCAAACAAAAACGAGGGGAATCTTGGCGAAGCTGGCAGTATGAACGGCGAAACATCGACAGGAGCTACGGCAACACAGTCGGCAAAACTTGAAGATTGCACCACAATCGTCAATTTCACTATATCATATCAATTTTTTTATTGATTTCAATAGTTATGTCGTAAATGTTATATATAAGCAATTGCTACATACATCTATTCATAACTGCTTTAACAGATATCTTTGTTATTCTGTAAAAGAACATCGAACATCCTAAGAATATCCAATGAGTCCTAGAAGTTTAACTTGCAGATTTCTTCATTACCCTTGTGAAACATAAAAAAGTTTGGTGTACCTTACGCCGCAGTGTAATGATATAATGAATTGAATGCAAATGAAAATATTGGCAAAAGTGTCAAGCTAGAAGTTAAAAAATTCGTGGAGGAGTACTTCAATATCAATTAATAATACAAATTATTTAGAGCTTCGATTATCGTATATAAATCAGTGTTCTCATATTTTTGTCTAGCAAAAGTTCTAAAAGAAAACAAATTATGTTTTTATTTAGATAAAATTCATAAAGTAATAAAACATTCATTTTCTCAAAATAAATGTATATCTTGTTCATATCTCAAACTTAAAATGAAAAAGTTAAGCGCAAAATGAATACTAAGATTTTATCAAAAAAAAAAGAAATAGAGTTCTCCTTCATAAATGTCTGTTGAAATTGTTTCAAGAGTTTGAATAGAAAATCTTGGCCGATGTTTTACGATCGTCCAAACTAAAATACAAATCAAGGAATGGCGACAACGATTTTTCATCACTACACATATTCAAGGCTGTATCACCAGCTGAGAATGTAATATGTACTTCAGTTTTTGCTATGTATAATTACTCTAACTGATTATATTCAAAATAAGTTAAAATTATTACCAACACAATCATCGCTTTCTACTTGACAGAAATTTTAACGAGGTATGAAATATAAATATGTTTGAAGCAGCTGTACGTGAATATATTTAGGTACGAAAATAACATTTTTTACACACAATATACACTTAAAAACTACTATCAAGTAATTGCAAATAAACCATGAGTGTTGCGATTATGTAAACGCTAAATAACATTGAAAAATATTTTAAAAATATTTGCACGTTTATTAAAATCTATTTTTTAAATCGGAAGGGTAATATTGCAAAAACAATTACACAATACTTTGAGATTTAGATAAGTGAATTTTATGGATAACGTTTAGAAGTAGTTATATTTATTAATACTCTAATGCTAGAGACCGATAAATTTGTATAAATAATTTAATAATGATCAGCTGTTTCGCGTAAATGAATACTTTATGCTATTCACGTGGGCATGCATCTAATAAGATGTTCTACGAACTCCTGCGTAAGATCATTCCAAGCAACTTCTAGGAAATTATGTAGCTGTCGTAAATTCACTGAAGGGTTGGGGAACTATACTGACCCTCGGATCTGTCATATCCCAAACATGTTCTATGCGGACCGCGCAGATCAATTGAGAGTTTGATGTTGGGCTCTTGTAGGAATCATAATGTAACAACTGCAAAATGAGTACGAAAATTGTCTTGCTAGAACGTGGTATTATATAGCTCTTCCATAAATGGTAAAGTGAGTGCCTGCCTAAATGTGTCAATGAAGTGCGGCAAAATTTTATAACACCTGATTCTTCCATACATAATTATCAAATGCCTGCACCGAATAGACCAGACAGGATTGAATACTTAGGAATTCCCTACAGTCCAGATCTTATACCATATTGCACTGTATTCATGTGAAAATGAAGCTAAAAGGGAGGTGGTTTTCCAGTGATGAGGACCTCTCTCAGTAACCTGCATTGCTTTGCTCCTAGTGAAATTAGAACTGGTTTAAAGATTGTTTTCCGAGGATGGAGAGGTGTATTGAGTGTAGAGGAAATTATTTTGAAAAGATTAAATAAACATAGCTGTATTGCAAAACTTTTGTAATACCCTTTGTACTTTTATCAAATTTTAAAAAGAAGAAAGAAAAGCAGTTTTAATTTTTTCGCTTGGGTTGATTTCCTATCGTAAAATAAGACTGTACTTAGATTAGAATGGTATAAGTATGGAATTAGCATAGGAACAAAGTTTTTTTTTTCAGACAAATCTCTTTATTCTTTATGGCTATTGGAATGCTCAAAAGTACATTTACAAAGTTGTGGAACCATTCGCTTTACCACGTGCATATCCAAAGCCATAATGCCACATTCCAGCAAGACAATGTCTGTTCTCATATTGCAGCTGTTTCATTGCGATTCCTATAAGAGGCCAACATCGCTCGTCAGATCTATCATCTATATAAAATGTTTGGCATATGATAGGTAGAACGATTAAAATGCTTGGCTAACCCTTCAATAAACCTATAACAGGTACATAATGCCATTAGAGTTGTTTGGAATGAGCTTCTCAGGAGCCCTTATTAGAAACATGACTAAAGGAATAGCAAAATGTAGTCATTTACGTGGAGTATCAACTCATTAATTATTCTCTAGAAACAATAAGAATTTTTCAATGAAAAGTTAGTCTTTTATTATAATCAACACCATAAACATTTATACACATTCGGCATAAAGATATGTACTTTTACGAGTGGATTAGTTTGTTTGTATATTATAACGAAGAAAAATATTTAAAAAATTTGTATTCGTTCCAATAGATAGACACGTATTCTGTATAAATATTTCGACAACTAAGATGTCATCATCAGCAGATTATTGGTCACAGTGTCGCACCTGGATTCACGGCAAAACCCGCACTGAAGCAAGTCCGTAGGGACTTTGGCCGTCAAAAACCAAACACACGACGAATGTCCAATTTAAAAGCTGGGATACGGACTTTATAAAAAAGCCAAAACTCTATACCATAGCGATATCCATATGAAGCCAAACTGTTAATCTATACAAAATTTAGAGCTCTTTGAAATTAGGAGCTTACTTTTGAGTAACCCTATATATCATACGTATATTAGAAGTAATCTTAACATTTCCAATAAATTCATACACGTCAAGTAGATTTAATTAAATTAAGTAATAATTAAAAAGCCCTTTGAAGGCCTGAAAGTGCTCTTTATTTACAATACATTCTACGCAATCGACGATTGTCAACATTATTGTCCAGTTGTTTGATAGATTTGCGTACCACGCGTATACATATTTGTATGTCTGTACGTTACGTTACATTATCTTACTGGAATTTCTCGTCAGTAAATATTATTATTGTAGTAATAGCAGTAATTACTAGTGTATATAATAATAATTATTATAAATATTGTTATTTACATATTATTATTATTTATAATTGTGTCGTGACTAAGACTTTCCAATTTTCTAAGATGATGCATTTATTGTTAATCATTTATCTCCATGAAGTTATTATTTAATCATTTAAGATGGATTTATCGACAAAAACAATTTTAGCGCCATCTTATCAGAGAAATAACCTAAATTCATTATGTTCATATATGATTTCATTCTTGTTAATATACTCATCTAGCACTTTACAATCTCATTCTGTAAAAGAATGGATAGTTTCCGTATTAATCAAATTAAATATTAACTCGCCTTTTTACTGGCTCCTTACTCAGTTTCGTGAATTCGAATCATTATTTTGAAACGAGAATATACGAGTATTAGAAAACTTAAGTATATTTACGCTAATGGAAGTAATGCGAAAGTTTAACACCGCTGTTGCCTTTCGTTCGAGATTAATCTCTAATGCTGACAATATTCAATATTGGGCTTTTAATAATATCTTATATTATCGAGTTTTTCAATAAAGTCATAACAGAATAATTGAGATATTGGGCTGAAATTTATTCCAGGTGCAGTACACATGTTACATTTAACTATGGAATTCTATCTCGTTCATATGGCTACCGTGAGCACGTTAGCAGCGACCGATCCTTTGAAACCAATTTTCCACTACACTTTCACATATATCGGCTAGAACGTTGACAATTTTGCGTTAGATATTGTTCCTGAGTAACTAACGTTGTTGGCTTATTGGCATAAACCAGTGACTTAACGTAACCCCATAAAAAGAAATCCAACTGCATTAAATCGCGTAAGCAAGGTGGCCTCTCGACCAAACCATTTCTCGAGGTTACATGGTTACCGGACTTCACCTTCAATAAATCAATTTTTTAACCAGTTGTGTGGCATGTGGTACCATCTTGTTGGAACCACATATTGCTGATATTAAATCCATTCAATTCTGGCCAAAAATAGTCTTCCAAGATGGCACGATAGCGGACTCCATTGACCGTAACATGGCGATCATCTTCATCGACGAAAAAATGTGATCCAATCACGCCTCCGGTATGACATTTACACCACGCGGTCGCACTTTGTGGTTGTAATATAATCTTTTGAAGCTCATGTGGATTTGTCGCTTTCTAATAACGCATATTTTTCTTTATGCTAAAGCTGATTTTTCGATTAAAATTTAGAATTTTCTTCAAACTTTAAACCCAATCGGAGAAGTTTGGGTGCTGCAAATGATCAAGAGGCTTCAGTTCTTGAGTTAATTCGATCTTGTATGTGTGTAAGCCAAGATCTTTACGCAAAATTCGCCACAATGTGCTTTGAGAGTCCCAATTCCTGTGAACGGCATGGAATCGACTGATTTGACTCATTTTGAACTAAAGCACTTACGGCTACTATATTTTCGGTAATTCGACCAGTGCGTTATCTCGCTGGTACAAGAACATCCATTAGTGAATATTTTCACTCAAATTTTTCTCTATAGCACACATAGCCTGCTGGTAGGACGATTATTACGACCAAAAATTGAAGTAAGCGTTCTTAAAGTTGTGACCACGACTCAAAATTGTGGTAGTAATTTTTAAGAATTCCCAAGCATTACTCGTTCGCGAGCTTCACCATAATAAAAATGTTAATCTTGACTATCGTCTTGACGTTGACAGATCATGAAAAATGGTCAAGGGTGCGTTTGTATTAAACTACAAAGTTGTTATGTCCCCACTGGAAAATCTGATATTACGTTTAATTATTTGATTTTCGCGATGGTTTTCCGAGCTGTGTGAGAGGGTGCGTTGTCTTTAGGAAAAACGATTTTTCTTTTGTAAACCAGATCTTTTCGCACGAATTTCTAAATTTTTACACCCAGCTGGTTCAAAAGATTATAATAATCTGAGTTTATTGTTTTTCCGGATTGCAGATAATCCACAAACAAAATTGCTTATGTATTCCAAAAAACTGATGCACCTTGGCCGAGTTCTGAACCCAAACTCGCTTCGGAGCCGAAGTACAGGCTACACACCACTCCTTAGCCTCTTGTTTCAATTGAGAATTACGGTGGTAGATCTAAGTCTCATCCATAGTGATGAAACGACGCATAAAGTCATTTTCGTTCTTTCTAAAACGCTTCAAATGTTACTGAGAAAGTCGTATTCGAATGTATTTTTGTTCCATTGTTAACGAATGCGCCACTCATTTTGCACACAGCTTTCTGAAACTCAAAATTTCCACCAAAATATTGCGCACACTGCCTTAGATACTTAGGGCTTCTACTATACTTCTTTCTGGTGCGGCCGCACTTTTTGGACGTTCTTCACGTGGATCACCTTCAAGACCTATACGACTACGTTTTAATTCAGCAAGCCATTTTTTTACTGTTCTAATTGAATGCGAATGTCTTTATACACTTTTAACATGAATTCGTGTTTGTGTTACACCTTCCAAAAATAAGAATTTTATCACTCAATTTTTTCCATTCTTTTCCAGTCTTTGACAAATTCGAAGGAATAAAAGTAAAACATTAAATGAACTAAAGGTTTAAGGATAAAACGAGAAGCAATGGCCAAAATTTGTTCGTTGTGTGTAATATATGTATATGCACGCGCTTTAGTGCAACGTTAGCATTATTCTCTACATCATGATTTATGACAAATGCATCGCCTTTATATGTATATTACCATAAATACCCCATATTAACACATTAACACGTTAACCGTCGTATATTTCCAGCTTTGTTTCTAAAGACCGTCACTCTCTTCTTTTTGAGTTTGCTCTTAATATTTAGATTCAGTTTTTTATTGATATTTCGATTAGTATAACAAACTTTTGGATTCCGAGCTAATTTTTCAGAACTTTGATTTGCATTATCGAGCTGCTGTTCTTTCATGTATTGGCACATTTTAACAATTATATAATACTTTATATTTTAATATTATATTTCCAATTCACTAACAAAAAGAATTATTTTCTCAATCCGTTTTCTGCTGCACCAGGTGTACCGTAAAGTCATTTCGTTTTTGGAAAAATTTATTTATTCAAAGTATTGACCATTTGATTTTACATATTTTACCCGTCTTTCAGACAATTTATGGAAGGCATCCCAAAAAAAAACTGTTCGTCCTTTGAGCAAAACCATTCATCGAGCCATTTTCTAACTTCTTCAATATTTGCGAAGTGCTGCTCTGCAAGCGCGTGTCTCATTGATGCGAAAAAATGTTAATCGGATGGGACAAGGTCTAGAGAGCATGGCGGGTGCGATATTATGTACTAATCTAAGTGCTTTCAATACTTTCTTGACCAGTTTTACTGCATGAGACGGCGCGTTATTGTGCTGTAAAATCACTTTACTGTGTCTTCGGGCCCAGTCTGGACGTGTTTCTATCAATGCATGATTCAAATTGATAATCTGTTGTCGACAGAGATCAGTATTAACTGTTTCACCAGATTTCAACAGATCGTAACACACTACGCCACTCTACTACCACCAAACACAGATTATTGTCTTGCGACCAAAACAATTTGGCCTTGGATTCGATGGGCCCCCTTCGCCAGGTGATAACCATAATTTTTTGCGCTTAGGATTTTCGAAATAAATTCATTTTTCACCACCCGTCATTACTCGATGCAGAAATTACTTCAGATCATACCTTTGAAGCAACAGTTTACAGACGATTTTTCGATTTTCCATTTTTCCGTCATTCAATTGATTTGGTACTCACTTTCCCATCTTTTGAATTTTTCTCATTGTTCGTAATCGGTCGCTAATCATCTCTTGGCCCATATTTAACGCTTCTGCCAATTGTTTTTGAGTTTTGTTTGGGTCTTCATTCAATAACTTCTGCAGTTTCGCATCTTCAAACTTTTTCGGTCTTCAAGAACGTCCTTTGTCTTGTACATGGAAACCACCACTTTTGAATTGTCGAAACCATGCCTCGCATGTTTTTATGGTTGAAACATGCTCACCATAAGTTTCTACCGGCAAACGATTACTTTTAGCGATTTTTTTCTATTGATTAAATAAAAAAAGTGATGCGCGCCGCGAATGCACTTTTTCAGGCACGAAACTCGACATTTTCAAAGAGGTATAAATTTATGACAGTGTTGCTTTCACAAAATATAACATATATGGCTTTGAAGTTTGATGTTTGTAGAATAAAACAACATATGTGTCAAATCATAACATTGCATACTTAAGCCTAGCGACATCTGTTAGAAAAACTGGTAAAGATTTTCCGGTATACCTGGTATGTACACTTGGCAAATTTTTTATTGGCATATTCCTAAAAGCGTATTAAGCAGGACGATCTGTAAATCTATAGTGTATTTACAAAAATTCCAATAGCACGTTAAAACATAAAACGTGTACTAAATTTATGGTTGTTATCTATATGTTTATCTATGAATTATGAATCACTTTTATTTTCGAATAAAAATTTATAGGCATATGTATTTTATTTATAAGCAAAGATATCAATCTTTTAAGAAAATTCTTTCTAATTTATGTTCTATTAACTACGCTATCTATTTTTAAATACTTTACCAATATTTTTTGAAATTCTTTTAAAGATTTGTAACAGTCCTTATTAGTCATCAATTCATCACGCAATGGAATTAATAAATAAAAAAACAAAAAAATACAAATATAACTTCTGGCTGCTTACAGCCAATAAGCAAATATGATTTAACTGACTATACAGAGTGTTTTGTGTGAGATATATAAGTACGTGTAATATTACGCGTACTTATAATATCGAGTTTCGGATTTGTTCACAGGAAGGCGCTAATTAAGTAAATGAGGAATTTCAGATTTTATTCAAAAAAATCGTTTTAGATGAATTGTTGTAGCTAAGTTAAATTGTTGTGTATTCCATTCTACCTGACTGAATTAAATGTACCTGGGCTTGTTTGAAAGCGATCTACAAACTTCATTCACCGCCTTTTGATGTTTTTCTGTAAATTTGTTATATAGTCTTAGCAAAATTTGTTGCAAAATTAGATTTATTATTAGGCAGTTTGACAAAGTTATTAATAAAAAAAAATGTTTATAATTGTAACAATATTGTTTAAACTTATTTTAGATTAGCTATTATTTTTCAGTCTATTAAATGTCCATATTTTACTGAATTTAAATTCAGTAAAACATGGATATATATATATATATATATATATATATATATATATATATATATATATATATATATATATATATACGAGGTGTGGCTATTAAATAACGAGACTGACGTTGTGAAACATTTTATTTTGATTTCATACATATTTACTTATTATCACCTTCAATATACACCCCACCTCTATAACTACAACGCTTCATGTGAATCTTCCATTGTTCGAAACAGTGCTGGAAGTCTTCTTCTGTCAGCTCCTTCAGGATGCGTGCGCTTTCGCTTTCACAGCTTCAACGGACTCAAATTTTGTTCCCTTTAATTCAGATTTCACTTTAGGGAACAGATAGAAGTCGCGCGGCGCAAGATCCGGCGAAGAAGTCTGATGATCTAACACTGGGATGCTGTACTTGGCTAGAAACCTCTTGATTGACAATGCGGAATGAGCCGGTGCATTGTCTTGGTGGAAAATCCATGACTTGTCCTTCCACAATTCGGGTCGTTTTTTTCCTTATTTTTTCATGGAATTGAGCAAGAACGTGAAGGTAGTAATATTGATTAATAATTACTTAACAAAAAAAACCTGTAATGCAAACGAAGGCTATGGCTATACTGATTTGTTTACAGAGGCGAGAGGCACTGCATTCGAAAGAGAAGGCTTCCCGATAAATAACTGTCAGTCGTTGGCGTTTGGCGCATGCGCACTTCTTCTGTACCAGCGTCAGTCTCGTTATTTACTAGCCACACCTCGTATATACATTAATTGCTTCACCAAGTTCCAACAGTTCGTAATACACCACGCCACTGTGGTCCCACCAAACACAGAGCATTGTCTTGTGACCAAAACGATTTGGCCTTGGAGTCGAAGAACAGGCTTTGCCAGGTGATAAACATGATTTTTTGCGCTTAAGGTTTTCGAAATAAATCCATTTTTCATCACTCATCACTATTCGATGCAGAAATGACTTCCGAAGTTACCTTTGAAGCAGCATTTCACAGACGATTTTTCGGTTTTCCATTTGCCTGTCATTCAATTGATTGATGACCCATATTTCCGTCTTTCGGATTTTTCCCATTGCTCGTAATCGGTCGCTTCTACCAATTGATTTGAGTTTTGATTTGGTCTTCATTCAATAGCTTCTGCAGTTTCGCATCTTCAAACTTTTTCGGAATATGTATATTCTCTTATATTAGTTATTAATTTTCACTCTGTTGACTGTCCATGTTTTACCGAATTTAAATTCGGTAAAGCATTTTAGTAAACGCCTTTGTGTTCTCTTTTAATGCCGACGAGAAAACATATAATTTTTGCCTATTTAGGATCAGCTTCGCTTTTCCGTATTTTCATTAAGTATTTTAGTTACTTATTTTGAATAAATAATAGACTGTTATTATTGGGTTAGTAGAATATGGATTAGATTCTTAGCTCGTGTGTCACGGATTGACGAACATGATTTTGATTATTATTTTTCATTGTATTTCTATATTCTGCAGGTAATCCTTAATAGATGTGATTAATTGATTAAACTAATTAATTTCTAATGAGATGTGGAATTTTGGGAAACCCAATTATTGGACTATTTCTATACAGATCGTTCAAATAACTCAAATAATTTAAATTTCAACAAATATGTTCTCTTCTAAGATGGGCTTCATTGGAAATAAGAAGAGCTATGTAGTACTGTGTGTCATCATAGCACCATGTATGATATTCCAGTACGCCTTTTTTCCTCGTATTTGTTCTGGATTCCAAAAAAATTACACAGAAAGAAATTTAAGCACATTTTACTGATTTATAATGCAGTGAAACATGCATATTCTATTGTATACTAAAAATGAATAGCTAGCATAAGATAAGTTTTAACAATATTGTTACAATTATAAACTGTTTCTTTTAATTAATAACTGTCAAACTGTCAAATATGATAATAAATCCAATTTTGTTTCCATCGTAATTTTATTAATTTTCTTCAAGAAAACTTCAAAATAAGCTTTGCCAACAAGACTATTTATCAAAAATTTTAAAAACTATCGAAAGCCGGTGAATGAAGACTTGTAAATCGCTTTCAAATAAGCCCAAAAACACTTAATTCGGTCAGGTAATATAAAATACAAGTAACTTGAACTAGCTACAACCATTCATCCTAAAGAATTTTTCAATGAAATCTTCGAATTTTCTTGTTTACCTTACAATCGCCTAGCTTGTGAACAAATCTGAAATTCGATGTTATTTGTACGCGTAATATTATGTAATATACTACACGAAACACTCTGTATATTTAGTTAAATCATTTTGGCTTTTTAGTTGTAAGTAGCCATAAGTTACGTTTGTATTTGTTTTGTTTTCTTATTACATTTAATTTCACTGCGTGATGAGTATGGTTACTAATGATTTTTAAAAATTGCAAAAAATATTGGTAAAATATTTAAAAGTTGATAACGTAGATAATAGAACCCAAATTAGAAATAATTTTCTTAAAAACTTATATTTTTGCTAACAAATAAAATACATTTTCCTTTAAATTTTTATTTGACAATAGATGTGATTCATAATTCATAAATATAGTAGAAAACAATAAGAATCACAAATACAATCAACACTTTTACGCGTTATCGAAATTTTCGTAAATGCATTATAGACATACAGATTGCATACTTGATTTATCTTTGGATATCATAAAGATTAGCAAGGCAGATTCAACATATTTCTCGTCTCCCATTCTCCAAAGGTGCTACAGTTCTAAATGGGTTTTGATCTCCTTTTGCTCTTCTCCATGCACAGAATTTCATCAATCTTTGCGCGTTATGAGTCACCTCGTTTTCTCATCATTTTTGTAACCTCCTCACCTTCACATTGCATCCTGCCCCCTAGAGCCATTTTTGTAACCTATTATCCTCCATTCGCAGCGCACGACATCTCCAGAACTTTTTCCATAACTCATATCTCGCATATTATCGGTTTGCTGATGATTTTAAAGATTTTGATTTTCAATTGTTGGTTTATAGTTTTGGAACGGAATATGTATGATAGAGCGACTTGTATTTCTCTCTCCTCTGTTCCATTGTGTTCGACTCCTGGATAGGTAAATCTCTGGGTGCCTTAATTATGGTCCTCAACTCTAAGGCAGTTTTCGCTTCCTCCTGTTCTTGACTGAATAGTGTCTTTTTCTTCTGTACGTTTATTTCGAATCCGACGTTCAAGTACTGGTCGAATATATTTAGAGGGGATGTTGAAACAGTCTAGTATTTGGTAAAGTCGCTCTGAATTGTGAGTTTGTTTTAGGTCAATGAATATGTTGTACACGTCTGTCATGCTCTCAAGCCTTACTCAGAATTTGCTTCACGGTGCAGAGCTGGCCGATTGTAGTTCATCTTGCGTAAAGCCGGTTTGATATTCGCCTGTCAAGTTTTCTGTAATAATAGCCGTTTTTTAAGAACATATGTAAGGATTTTTTATGCTGGGCATAGCAGTATTATGCAGCCATAATTTCCACACACTAGTCTTTCTTTTTTTTATGTATATATATATATATATATATATATATATATATATTCATTTTCCATTTTTGTAGTTTAGTAAAAAAGGTATGAATTTGTATGGTTAGGCATTCGCAACTTAATTTGTATATTTCTGCAGGTGTTTATGTATTTCTGCGTCTTGTTGTTCCTTTGCACTCGGATCGCATTTTTGATCTTATTCAACGTGGATAGTTCTATGTCGGTTCCTTCTCCCTGTTCTTCTTCCCTTCGATAACACATGTCTATAAGCTGACCTTCTTCTTCTCGTATTCTTAACAGGGCTTGGAAATAATTATTTCAGGTGATTTAACTTCTTATAGGACATGTTCTACCTTTCACTTTGCGTCACTGCATAGAATTGAGTTTTGTAGCCTTCTCTTAAATTACTTAAATATATGTCAGTACATGTCTTCAGAGAAAATAATTCTTCATTTCCTGTATTTTATCGTTTCTGTATTTCTTTTCCTGACAGCGGCATATTTTGTTAGCTCTTCGCCTCTTCCCATAAAAATCACTTAATTGTTTTTAAATATCAAAATCCTAAATTACGATTTCTTCTCTATTGTGTCGCAGAGTTTAACTTTAGGACATGTTCTATTCTTGACTAATATTAATAAATATACAGATCTTTAAAATTTTAACTTATTTTATTTGTAATTACTGCACACAAGTTTCACATACCAACAAAAAACAAATCACACAGTGGCTTCTTAAGATGCCTGAAGTAAACTAAATTCTAATATACGTTCGTCAAGAGATTTTCCTGTTTGTTCCGCACAAACACCTGAGTTTATACATGAATTCACTTATAGACTTCTCTTTACTTGAATATATTTTGAAGGGATATTATTAGAGATTATGAAAGTTATGTGTAAATTTTATTTTTTAAAAAATTTTGACAATTTAATACTCAGAGATCCAATGCAATTATGTTGCATTTATTGCCAAAATTATTTTTTTGTTTTTGGATAAATTAATGCGTTGTAATATATATAACTTCTACAAACTTCTAATTATTTGAATATATTTTGAAAGGGTATTATTAGTTCTGAATGTTATTTGTAAATTTTATTTTTTAGGAAATTTTGTATTATAATTATGTTGCATTTATTGCCAAAATTCCTTTTTTGTTTTTGGATAAATGAATGCGTTCTAATATACGTTCGTCAAAAGATCTTCCTGTTTGTTCAGCATAAGCAGCTGGGTTTATACGTGAATTAACTTATAGACTTCTCTTTATTTGAATATATTTTGAAAGGGTTTTATTAGAGAGACTGAATGTTATTTGTAAATTTTAGTTTTTAGGAAATTTTGCCAATTTAATACTCAGAGATCCAATGCAATTATGTTGCATTTATTGCCAACATTCTTTTTTTGTTTTTGGATAAATGAATGCGTTCTAATACATGTTCGTCAAAAGATCTTCCTGTTTGTTCAGCGTAAACACCTGTGGGTTTATGAATAAATTAGTTTACAGACTTCTATTTATTTGAATATATTTTGAAAGAGTATTATTAGTTCTGAATGTTATTTGTAAATTTAATTTTTTAGGAAATTTTGCCAATTTATTACTCAGAGATCCAATGCAATTATGTTGCATTTATTTTCAAAATTCTTTTTTTATGTTTATGGATAAATGAATGAATTTTTATTAAGTAAATTTCGAATCAATTCAATATCTATCTAATTTTGTTCGATAATTATATTCCTAATATTCTATCTTTTAAATATTTACCTACCCATCTGGTAATACTACAAGCACAACGCTTCTGCAATCCATAAGTCATACTATTATATTTATACGGCATACGAAGTGCATCTTTTGTGAAAGGTTTACAACAAAGACTTCAGAGTAACTGATAGGAACGTCATTATTGATATTAATTCAATAAATTTCAATTCGCATCTGTGGTATTGTTTTTGAACACACATCGGCTGATTTCTTTTATGAGTTACTAATGAAATTTTCCTAATTTTCACAATTCCGGATAATGAGTTATATTCACTATATGTTTTTATTTGTATATAAGACAAACAAAAGCTTCTGAATTGATGGATGAAAAGCCCTTCACTTCCTTTGTTTTTTTTAAATCTATTTCATTAACTCTTTCTTTTTCTGCTTCGTCTAAAAGGTTAAAGGTTGATACTACTACAAATTTGTGATGTCATGTTATTAAATGCGCGTGTGTGCCTCTTCTTTCGCCCCCTTTATTGCATTTTATTTGCACACCTTCTGTATCTAGTCATTCTGTTAGGAGAGTTATTTTTTTAAATAAGATCGGTTTTTTAATAAGAGGAAAAATACTGTAAATATTAAAATATATTTATTTCAATATTCTACATACGTTCATCTACTTTTCCACATAATTTCCATTTTTGTTCAAACATTTGTCGTTGTTCAATGAGTTTGGAATTATGACGTTAAAGGAAGTTGCCGCCTGTTAAGAAACCCAATCAAATCACTTCTTCGTCATCGTCGAATCGTTGACTACAAAGGAACTCCTTTAAGTACCGGAAAATGTGAAAATTACTGGGTGAAGGTATGGACTGTAAAGACCTGATTCGACCTCGTACTTGTGCAGGAACATGTGATTTTGCATTATCATGGAGCAATACTACACCAGGAGGCAGTAGGCCACGCCACTTGTTTTGTTTCAAGGTCACACATTACGCATCAAAGTTGCTTGTTGTACCTCTCGTTATAAAATCCACTATCAAAATTCCTTTCCTATTTCAAAAAACAGTTACCATGACTTTTGTCCTGAAATTCTCTGGCTGTCACTCTGGTTGGCGACGATGTATGTCGCCATTCCATTGACTGTTTCTTGGCTTCAGAAGATATATGAGGCACCCGAGTCTCACCTTCTGCAATGATGTGGTTCAAAAATTCACCTCCTTACTGATCGTATCGAGTCAAAAACGATACAACTCAGTCCGAGCTTTTTGTTTTGTGATTATCAGAAGACGGTCTTGGAATCCACCGACAATACAATTTTCGATACTTTCAGAAGAAATGTGAGACACCCGAGTCTCACCTTCTGCAATGATGTGGTTTAAAAATTCACCTCCTTGCTGATCGTATCGAGTGAAAAACGATAAAATCCAGCCTAAGCTTTTTGTTTTGTGATCGTCAGAAGACGGTCTTGGAATTCAGCGACAATACAATTTTCGGTACTTAAGTTTCTCCGAAACAATGGTGTACGAAACTAACCTTGTAACATGTGGAAAATTACCTGATAACTTTGAAATCGTGAATCGCTGGTTCTCGCGAATTTTGTTGTCCACATCACGAACCAAATCTTTAGAAATCAGAGACGATCATACACATTATCCGCCCATCCTTGAACATTCTCACCTATTTTCGAACTTACTGCCAAGTTTCTTGCACTCGTGAATCGTATCTCATAGTCAGCGAGCGAATCAATTTTCTTATATATTATGAACTTCTACAGCATAGCACACAGACAAACGATACGCCTATAAATGGCGTCTAAACGCTCTCAAAGTATATAGTCATTCGCCTTCTTATTCATAAACGGACCTGATTTAAAAAATAACTCTCGTACTTTTGCTCTTTTGTTATTTTTATTATATTATTCAGTTCTTTCTTTTGTTTCTTTGTTGTTACTGACAAGATAACGTAAATATAATGCAACCTCTATGATCATTGCTGCGTTTCTTTCTGCAGCAGTCACAATATAATTTTATGGTTAAAAACTCGAACTCAACCTTGAGAGAAAATAGTGGAACTTTGGAGGATAACTTTTCGCAGCGTCAAGCGTGTGAGACTTCAAATTTAGATTCATTTGTAAATGAATGGACACTTGAAGGTTACGATCTGGTTTATGAATATATTATTTCTGGTTCCTCCCATAATAATATCTATTTTTAGACTGAAATTTACTTTGAAACGCTATATGAACACGTTTCATTGAATCTGGTGACAAACTGGGAATTTTTTAAAAAATTGAAATTCAGGAGGGATAATATATGAGATGACAAGCTGACTGAATTATCAGGAAATGTAAAAGTTTGGAAGCATTAGTAAATAACATAGTGTGCTTTAGTTTATTTAGTATTAAATTTTTATTGAGTTAAATTCATATCACGGGGGCATTAAACTTTATAAATACGTCATTTATAAGCAGTATGACTACTGTTCAAATAATGCTACTAGCATATTTATTACCTCCTAATGGACGTACATTTTAACTAGTAGTTAAGAGGGAACTTCAGACAATAGAGTGTGAAGGTATATATTTATTACCATGCTCTGCTTTCCAATAAATAAAAAACAAAGTCTTCTTTGTTTCGTTTATAAATATCTACTTTTTGCGATCTGGAACGCTACATATAAGATAAGAAGGAGAGAATGTAATTAAACTTGTTCAATAAAATTCTAAAAGTTTATGGAAAATCTATAAAAACCATTGAATATGCATATATAATTATAGATATGGTAGGATACAGAGCGGAAAATGTACTGAAAGCTTTGACATTTTATGCATTCAAAACCGCATACCAAATGTACAAAGGGTACTAGGAAGGTTTTGGAGTACAGCTTTGTTTATTTAATTTTTTCAAAGTAATTTCCTCTACACTCAATACACTTCTCCATCCTCCGAAACCAATCTTTAAACCAGTTCTGCCAAGTTTCACTAGGGAGTAAAGCACACTCGTTGTCCCAAGCCCGCAGAAGGTTCTCATCACCGGAAAACTGCCTCCCTTTTAGCTTCATTTTCACATGCGGGAACAATGCAAAGTCGCTGGGAGCAAGATCTGGACTGTAGGGAAAGTGCTCGAAAAGTTTCAATCTTGTCGTGGTCAAATATTCGATGCAGGCTTTGGCGCGGTGAGCTGGGGCATTATCGTGATGGAGGAACCAGGTGTCCATTCTTGACTTTGGCCACAGGTTCTTCATAGATCCAATGACTTTAGGCAGGCACTGTTCAGTATACCACTTAGCTGTAACTGTCTTCTGTGTGTCCAAAACAACGCGTGCACAATTCCACTCGATTTGAAAAACAGCTAACATTTTCTTTTTTACAAATCGGGATTTTCCGACAACTACGGGTGTGTCCTCATCATCAAAGACAAAAACTTTGTTTTGAACTTTGGTCGGCACATCGAAATAGCTTTGGTCAGTACATCGTAATAGCACAGCCAAGTCTCATCTCCTCCTCGGTATGTTGTTCACATACCGAGACTGTCCCATCTTGAACTTTTATAGCATCTCCCGGCACCAAGTCACACGTCGTGTCATCTGCTCTTCAGTCAGTCGATGCGGCACCCAGAGAGAACAAAGTTTCTTCGCCTGCAAACGATCATACAGAATCGAATTGCTGGTGCATTTAGGTCTGAAGTATCCTCTATCTCTATCTCTATGTGGACAAACATCACCTAGTACAAGAGTCATTTCTTCGAAGCACTGGTCTATGTTTAAATAACGCACGAAATTATACGCAAAACTGCCCTTATCCCATTTCGTGACCACGATGCCATATCAAGCACTTTACACTCTCACTACTAATGAATAACTGAGCCCATCGACATAGCACGGCGGCTACTATGCACATATGAACCTGTCTCAACATGCAGCTTCCTACGATTCATTGTTGCGTCCTATTGCAAAAGTTTCCTAGTACCCTTTGTATTATGATCAGAGTTGGGATGTGCTCCTGTGGGCTAGATTGGTACTACTATGCAGCGCTCCCGCCAGTGTAGTGTAATAAAACAGATAAAGTGTAGAATTATAAGTGAGTACCGACCGAATCTCTTTTACAAGACGAACGTAAAATTATTAAGTATGACAGACGAGCGTAAGGGAAAGACGATACCACTGATTCACATAGCGCGAAAGTGTATTGATGGATTTTCCGATTTATAGATTTATATTATAATGGTACTAAGATATGCTGTAAAGTTTTCGATAAACCGTTGATGTGCTGGGACAAACGCGACTGTAAAAATCATATGAAGAGCGTACAACACCAAAATAAGAAAAATAATGTACCACCAAAAACGCAATTTATGTTTGATTTACTATTCATGATAATCGCCTGTCATCAGAGACTTCATCTTCTTTCAACATCGAAAACATGATCACTAAAGACTGATGTATAATCCCTTCCCACGTACATTAATTTTCGTATACTGCATACGTATTTCGGCAAGTAAGTGGTCGTCATCAGCAGATAATTCAACAACCTGGAAAAAGTACGCCAACCTCCCCCTCCCCCCTCCACGAAGCAAATTTCGTACACGATCTGTACCGTTGAAAGCCAAGCGCACACTGAAAGGAAAGAGTGTGCGTTTTGACTTTGTTTGAAGCAAGAAAATTGTTTCATTTGATCTATTAATGTATTTCTATCTATTAATGTATTTCCAGAAATTTACATCAACCCAATATTCGTTCAATTTAAATATGAAACTTTTTTTGGTTGCCAAAAACAAATATTTGCTTGGACATGTATAAGCAAGACACTTGATTCATTTGACACATAGAATCTTTCTTTCCATGTATTTAGCAAACATACCAGTATCCAATTATCATAATTGGTACAGTTTTAATAACATTTTTACCACATTTAAAACAAAACCATTTAATTTCGAAGAATAGTGGCAGAAGTATTCCTAAAATTTATCGATTTAATCACACTTTTACATCTTTGATCACATATTAATAACCAAGAAATTTAAAAAATTTTTTTAAACATAAACGAATTTAATATTCTATTAATTTTTTATTTTATTATAAATTTTTGACGACGAAAATATAACTTTGCCGTAGAATAACGTTTTAATTTTAATTTAAACATTGAAGAGTATCGCTTATTATTTCCTTTTAGAAAGAATTTTTCATTACATTAAACTGGAGGCCGTGCGTGTACCAAGTTTGAGCTATTAACATAATTAAAATATTGAAATATTTATAATAAATTAACCGGAAAAGATTAAAAGGCCGCAAGGATCGATTCGAAACTCGGTATATGTGTGCAGAACTTATAAAATATTGCAAAGTTTCCTCGTTTTGTTTGTTTTAAAGACATCACTAAAGACGCGAAGTAAAATTGATCTTTCAAATATGAATAAATTTAACATTTTACGAAATTCTTATATATATATATATATATATATATATATATATATATACACATATATATACATATGTGTGTGTAAAAAGTCTTTGTTCGACGTTTCAATGCGCTTGCCGGCATCTGCTTCTGGAACGGGTGTTGCTGGGACTGCGTTGCATTGGAGAAAATTGAAGTGTGGTAAGGATCAATTCGAAACTCAGCATATATGTGTAAAAAAGCCTGAGTACTTACTATTGAACTCAATAATAATCTTATTTGATAATTCGAGAGTGGTCCCAGAAGTACCCGACCCAACATCGAAAACACACAAATTTTCTAAAGAAATATATTTATTTTTCAACATGATCTCCTTTCAGCTTTATACACTTTTCCCAGCGATGTGCAATAAGGTCGATACCCTTTTTATAATAGGAACTGCCTTGCACCTCAAAGTAGCCATAACTGCCGACATCACTTCTTCTTCGTTGGAAAATCTTTGATCACTGAGCCATTTTTTCAAGTTTGGAAACAGAAAATAACTCGTGGGGGCTAAATCTGGCGAATAGGGTGCATGAGATAGCAATTCAAACTTTAATTCATTAATTTTGACCATTGCAATAACGAATTTGTGAGCTGGTGCATTGTCCTGATGAAACAACACTTTCTACTTCGCCAAATGCTTCCGTTTTTGCTTGATTTCTTAGCTCAAACGTTGTAATAAGTCCGCATAATATTCGCCGTTGATAGTTTTTTCTTTTTCAAGATAGTCAATGAAAATTATTCCACGCGTATCTCAAAAAAACCGATGACTTGACCTTGATTGCAGATGAAACGGTCATCGCCTTCTTTGGAGCCGGTTCTCCCTTTTGAGTCCATTGTTTTGATTGTTTTCTTGTCTGATGTCTTATGAAACGGTGCAAAAATTGTACCTTATTGCTGTGAAACTTCACTAAATACTCAATTGAAACATCTTTACGACACTGTTTTTGTTCGAGTGTGAGCAAACGCGGCACCCATCTTACACACAATTTTCTCATGTTCAAATTTTCAGATAATATGCGATGTACTGCACTTTTTGAAATGCCTACTATGTCTGCTAGCTCGCGCACTTTTAGATGACGATCATCCAGTATAGCTTTGTGGATTTTCTTCATCATTTCTAAAGTAGTCACTTCATTTGGTCGATCACTGCGATGCTCGTCTTGGCAGCTCTGCTACCCAATATTTCACTGTTGTAAATGACGGAGCAGACTCACTCAGAGGAAATACCAGTTGAACTTCGGTTGGGTTGAGGCCTTTCAAATAAAAGTATTGTATTACGTAACGACGACCAATTTTCTCCATTTCCATGGCTGGCGAACAAATACTAAACAACATGGCATCTCCATATGTGAAACATATGCTTTATAGGTTGTGTACTTTCTAATACAGTGATATTTCTCAAACAACTACCGCCATCTCTAGGTTAGGCCATGCACTTATGGGACCACCTTCGTATTTTCAAAACATTTTAGCAACACATAAGTTAGGAATATGTTGTAAATATTTTTAATTGTTGTTACTGAATTAATGTATCGCACTTTTATACCACAGTATATAGTCACATATAAAACCCATGACTTAAAAATACGTGTTTAGAATCAATTCATAAATGCAATAGTAGTATGTCATTGTCATGAGTAGACGTTAATCGTAAAATCCATCAACTAAAGTATAATATTTTGGTACAAAAATTTAAATGTGAGTTTAAAAATCATTTACTGCGGTCGCCAGATATTTTTGCATAAATTGATTCCTAAACATATGTAGAATATACTGATGAAGTGATTATCCGATATTTGAAGTTACAGCAGGTAGAAAACCAGGTGTTCGGAGCCCTCGGCGGGGTGGGGCACCGGTCCTTTTGTGACGCTCGGTTTCTTATATTAGCCCTTTCAATGCACATGTACACTCATATAAAAATGTATGCAGACAGATTTAGAACAGCACTTCTTTTCCCAAACTTACAAATATAACGATTAGTTTAGTTCTGGTTTGGCACCGAAGAGCGTAATAGCTACCACGAATCAGTTCTAAATCAGATCAGTTACCAAACCCGTTAAAGATTTTTTTCTGACGTTAGAAAGTATTTCGAGCGTTACACTATTACTCGAATAAAACATCTTTTGGCGCAGTTCATCCAAATTATTGGTTCGTTGGTGATCGTAAGTAGAAATTTTCTGATTAATGTAATCCCAGGAGAAAAAAATCGAGGGGCGAGATCGGGAAATCTTAATAGTCACCCAGTCGTGCTGCCGGAACTAATGACGCGTTTATGAAACGTCTGTTGAAGATACTATTGCATGATTCTTGCAGTGTGAACAGGACAGTTATCTTATTCGAACCAGATGTCATCAAAGTTTACATTAAAGGCTCGAATAGCTGGTACGATCCCGATTCTCAACAACTCAAATATTTGACTTCTGTTAACGTACCATCCATTAGGGACCGATAATGTTACCGCCTGAAATGCTAGCCCACACAATAAATTACAAGATGTTGACTTTCATGAAGGTCCACATTTCTTGCTTGCTAGTTATTATTAAAAGAATATTTTAATTCGTTTTTTTGGGTATTTATTTACTTTTTCATTCACTTTAACTTCGAATGTGTCAGGTTTACAAGAATTTTCAATTAAAATTTTAATTCTTGCCAAATGTTTTAAATTTTTTTCACACCTGTCTATTACTATTAAACTTTTTATTTTACTTTCGTTTCTAAAAGAATGTACATTAGTATTCTTGAATAAATTATTGCCGTTTGATCACTAAGGTTGATATATAACCCCTGTCCACATTAACTTTTGTAAATGCTGTATACGCATTTCCACAACCAAGTTGTCATCATCAGCAGATGAACTTATCTGCTGATGATGACAACTTGGTTGTCGAAACCTGGTAAAACACGGCGAAAAGCAACTGTACGAAAATCAAACTCCGTACGCGCTCCACACCGCTCAAAACCAAGATGTACACAGTGTACATCTCAGTGTACTAAAGTGAATGTGAAAAGGGGTTATATATCAACCTTAGTGATCAAATTAATCAACTACAGGCTCCATCAAATTCAACTAAAATTATTGCCGATTTTCCTAAATTGCTTTCAAGTTTTTTTCAATTACAATACAATATTATACAGTCTCAGAACGTATTAAAATACTCCGTATTTGACGAGTTTTTTTTAATGTGTGGTGATTTTATTCTATAAATTTTACAATAACAACAAACGCATAATTAAAGAAATGATATTTATAAAAAAAATCAAAACAAGGATGTGATAGAAGTGATATTAATCTCAATGACCTATAGAATAATTTAACCTTTAGGAGACTAATTGTCTACATCTCCCTGTATATACATTCACATATTAACATTAATTTATAAACACACATACATATAAACATACGTGCACGTGACACTCAAACATAGACGCGGGAGGAAAAAGAAAAAGAATGAAATAACATATGCCTGCAGATTAGATTTTTACAAAATGTTACATAACAGTTCCGTCAATTTCGTACATACAGAGACACTGTGTGTACGTATAATTACTGTATAATTTTGTTCATTTAAAATATTCGTATTTTTGTAAACTTACAACTTTCAACAGGAAAAATAAACGTCCATTTGTATGTACTTATATGGATATTTTTTTTAAAGTATTAAAAAAATATCCATCAAATAAAAATATATACATGTTCTGTACTTTTATTGACATAGGATATTTTCAACCTGAGTCCACTTATCTTGTGGAGAAATGATGGAATATCTTTACTGTAAAATTTTGACCTATGCAGATATATATATATATATATATATATATATATATATATATATATATATATATATATATATATATATATATATATATATATATATATATATATATTATATACGAGGGTAGTTTGACAAGTAGTGAAAATGGAAAAGAAAAACGAATTTTTGAAATACAAAATAATTTTTATTTTTCAATATATTCTCCTAAAAGGGCAATACATTTATTCCAACGGTGCTCCAATGTCCTTATGTCATCTCTAAAATGCGATTCTGGAAGGCTTGCAAAATACTCATTTACGAAGATGATAAGCTCGTCGTTAGACGAAAATTTCTTTCCACCTAGTACCGTTTTCAATTTTGGAAAAAGGTGGAAGTCGGAAGGTGCTAGATCCGGCGAATAAGGCGCATGGGGTACTAATTGGAAATGCAACTCGTGGATTTTGGATATCGCAACTGTGCTGGTATGTGAGGGAGCGTTGTCTTGGTGAAACAGAATCTTTTTCTTTGCCATTCCTGGCCGTTTAGAACGAATCTCAACATTTAATTTTTATAGAAGTTCTGCATAATATTGTCCGTTTATTGTGGCACTTTTGAAGGAAATCAATGAGTAAAATACCCTTTGAATCCCAAAAAATTGATGCCATCACCTTGTTTGCCGATAAAGTGGTTTTCGCTTTCTTTGGAGGTGCAGAACCACGTTCTAACCATTGTTTCGACTGTTGTTTAGTTTCGGGTGTACTGTAGTATATCCAAGTTTCATCGCAAGTAACAAATCGCCTACAAAAATCAAACGGATTCCACTTATAAAAGTCCAAACACTCATTGGAAATGCGCAAACGAGTGAACTTTTGATCAGTTGTAAGCAATCGCGGCACCCATCTTGCCGAGAGCTTGGAAAGGCCCAATTCTTTCGTTAAAATGTGGTGTACGTGTTCTGTTGAAATGTTTACCAAGTCTGCTATCTCTCTCACTTTGAGTCGTCGATCTTGCGTATTAATATTACGGATTTTTATAATCGTTTCCGTAGAAGTCACGATTCTGGGTGCTCCAGAGCGCACTTCATCAACACAGCTTGTTCTACCACGTTTAAATTCATTTACCCATCTACTTATTGTGGCGGATGATGGAGCAGATTCACCTAATGTTTCCCGTAAATCATTTTTTATTTCGGTAGCTTTGATACCCTTAATTAAGAAGTATTTAATCACCGCACAATACTCTGCTTTTTCCATTTTAACAAAACGACGTGTTGCTTCTTTTTCAATCAGCTGTCAAGAATAAACTAATCAATCGATTTATCTAAATCTCGGAATATAAACATATAAATAGGCAATCTAAATTACAGTGCATTTGTTTTACCAATTAGAGCGGCAGCTATGTGTCATTCTCACTACTTGCCAAACTATCCTCGTATATATATATACGATATACATACATATATATATATATATATATATATATATATATATATACATACATACATATATATATATATATATATATATATATATATATATAAAGAGATTACAAATAATTCTAATTGCAATAAATTGTGTGGAAAAATCTTGAAAATTCATTAATAATGCGTCCACTATGGACTGCTTGAGTGCTTAATGCTATCATACTATATACTAGTATTATATTAACCGTGCATCAGTTTCTAGAAAAATGATATTTAATGATCCGGGCGTTCCCTTTGATAGCTAATTGTCTATTTTTAAACACATTGATTAATTTATTATTCAGCATCTAAAACTTTAGGAATTTTTATTAGAACATGTGGCTTACAAAATTTATCAACATTACCACAACACCATACACACTTGTGAGAAATATATTTGAATACGCAACGATTATCTAGTATCCGGTATATATTTGTCTAGACTTGAGGCTTGAACACTTATAAAATGATTTTTTAAGTTTTCATTGTAGAAAATCCATGGTATTTATCCAGACAGTGTTTTAGACTATGTTCAACTGCTAGAAAGATACAATTTTGTCTTTCTTTAAAGCAGCGTAGAGAACGTTACAGAATCAAATTTCTAATAAATATTTTATAACATCAAAATTATTCTCCAGCTTTACTCTCCCAGTTATATTTTACAGTCCTATCTTATAACATACGCTCCATGGACACCCTTCGGGTTTCTGGATTTCATACAAATATGTTTCAAAATGCTATTGCCTTCTGCCTGGATATTGTTGAACAATAAAGATATTATTATTATTACTATTGCTATTATTATTACTGTTATTATTTCAGGTGACCATAGGGTCTCATTAAGAGTGTATTCTCTGTAGAAAGTGCTGCGTTAAGAACGAAATACATACATGGCTTATGAGAAACAAATAAGTGCGTCGTTGCCAGTTCTTAGTTTCTAGGGAATTTTGATCTCTAACGTTTAGATTCTTGACAAAAATCTTAAAGTTTATTTGAACGAGATTTATGTATATACACTTAATACTAGGATATTTCGATACATGCAGAATTTTTACTTGTGTTCGTATTTTGTGGTCACCGCTATACATTGCGGAATTGCGAAATTTTTGGAATAATTATTCGAACAACTTTCGTTTCTTTATTTCACTGTAATTATATATCACCTCCACCCTGAAAATAGTTTGGTCGACTAGAATATATGCCATTTGTGTTAGATTTATATTTTAGTCTGAAGAAGTCACAGCGCTAACGAAACAATTGTTACACTGTCTCAATAAAGACATTTTGTGAAAGTCACATGACTGAGTTTTCGTGTTTAACTGTTTTTGAACGAATATACGAGGGTGGTTCCATAAGTACCCAGCCTGACCTAGAGATGGCGGTAGTTATTTGAAAAATATCACTGTATTACAAAGTACACACACAATCTATAAAGCATATGTTTCAAGTTTGAAGACGCCACGTTGTTTAGTATTTGTTTGGCAGCCATCAATAGTGAACGTTTTCAGTGAATTTGTAAAAATGGAGAAAATTGGTCATCGTTACGTGGTACAATACTTTCATTTGAAAGGCCTCAGCCCAACCGATATAAAAGCTGAACTGGATTTTACTCTGGGTGAGTCTGCTCCTTCGTTTACAACAGTGAAATATTGGGTAGGACTGTTTAAATGAGGCCGTACGAGCTGCTAAGACGAGTATCGTAGTGGTCGACCAAATGAGGTGACGACTCCGGATATGGTGAATAAAGTGCGCGAGCTAGCAGACATAGTAGGCATTTCAAAAAGAGCGGTACATCGCTCACACTAGAGCAAAAACAGTGTGGTCAAGATATTTCAATTGAGTGTTTAGCGAAGTTTCACAGCGACGAAGCAGAATTTTTGCGCCGTTTTATAACCATGGATGGAACATGGGTCATTCACTTCACATTCGAGACAAAAAAAAACAGTCAAAACAAACAACAAAAACAATGGACTGAAAAGGGAAAACCGGCTCCAGAGAAGGCGAAGATCATTTCATCTGCAGACAAAGTCATGGCTTCGTTTTTTTGGGATGCGCGTCGAATAATTTTCATTGACTATCTTGGAAAAGGAAAAACTATCAACGGTGAGTATTATGCGAACTTATTGCAACGTTTGAGCGAAGAAATCAAGCAAAAACGGACACATTTGGCTAAGAAGAACGTGTTTTTTCATCAGGACAATGCACCAGCACACAAATCCGTTATTGGAATGGCCAAAATTAATGAATTAAAGTTTGAATTGCTACTTCTTGCACCCTGTTCGCCAGATTTAACCCCCTCGGATTATTTTCTGTTCACCAACTTGAAAAAATGGCTCAATGGTCACAGACTTTCCTGTGATGAAAAAGTGATGTCGGCAGTTAGTGGCTATTTTGAGGAGCAAGACAGTTCTTATTGTAAAAAGGGCATTGAACATCGCTTAGAAAAATGTATAAAGCTGAAAGGCGATTATGTTGAAAGATAAATATATTTTTTCCAAAATTTTTGTGTTTTCTTTGTTGGGTCGGGTACTTCTGGGACCACCCTCGTATAAGCATAAATATGGAAATTATGGAAATATTTGAGTGTAATTTACTATTTTCGTACGGATTAATAAACAAACGGAAAGTGTTAATATTTTAATTCAATAAAATTATTCAACTTTACATTATTTTATAGCAAGGTTCAGATTCTATAAATATTTCTGACTAAATTATATTATCGCTAAGTAGTTTCATATGCACTTAACATAATTTGTTCATTAATTTTAGTTATACGTCGATTTCTTAAATACACTACATTAATAAGTTCTGAAATACATATACATATCTTGAGTAACAATGGAACTTTATTAATCTATAACAATGTTGCAAAACATGCCATTGACTTATTTCAATTCTTATTCGTTTTAAACACTAACGTATTATTTGGTAAAAGAGCATTCAAACAATTCTTGCTGGAATTTCGACTAATTTTACACTTGTTTTTGAATCAACTATTATATATATTATATATTATATTCTGCATATACGAGGTCTGATCAAAAAATAACCGTTATTTTCAATTTTTTCAAAAAGTATTTATTTATTCATCAATAACTATCTTGTACCCTTCAAAGTAATCCCCCTCAGATATAATACACTTATGCCAGCGTTTTTTCCAATCCTCGAAACACTTCTAAAATGCGCTTTTTGGTATCGCCAACAGCTCCTGTTTCGATTTTTCTTTTATCTCCTCAATCGTAGCAAAACGCTTTCCTTTCATCGGTGTCTTCAGTTTTGGGAAGAGGAAAAAGTCAGCGGGGGCCAAGTCCGGTGAATACGGTGGTTGAGGCATGATAACGGTTTTGTTTTTGGCCAAAAACTCACGCACGAGCATCGATATGTGAGCTGGTGCGTTATCATGGTGCAAAATCCATGATTGTTTTTTCCACAATTTCGATCGTTTGAGTCGTATTGCTTCACGCAAACGTTGCATAACTTCCTTGTAGTATTCCTTATTAACCGTACGACCTGTTGGCAAGAACTCATGATGCACCACGCCATTATAATCGAAGAAAATAGTGAGTAAAACCTTCACATTTGATCGAACTTGGCGTGCATTTTCTCGGCCTTCTGTAAAGCGCTTGTACCACTTATAAACACTTTTTTGAGACAAAGTGGACTCGCCGAATGCCACAGCCAACATTTCAAGTGCCTTGGAGCACTTTATTCCGTTTTTAACGCAAAATTTAATACATATTCTTTGATCCTTTTATTCGAATAGTAAAAAATCGAAGAGCACACCAAAACACGACTAACCTTTTTATCTGTCAAAAACAAACTGACAATCCGAAATGGCTGATATTGCCAACATATATAACAGACATGTGTACCAACATAACAGAAAAAAATGCGAAAATCGAACCTATGTAACTCACTAAATTTGAAAATAACGGTTATTTTTTTATCAGACCTCGTATATACAGAACTTTACATTATTTTATAGCAAGGTTCAGATTCTATAAATATTTCTGATTAAATTATATTATCGCTAAGTAGTTTCATATGCACTTAACATAATTTGTTCATTAATTTTAGTTAGACGTCGATTTCTTAAATACACTACATTAATAAGTTCTGAAGTGAATATACATATCTTGAGTAACAATGAAACTTTATTCATCTTTAACAATGTTTTCTTTTGCATTTATAAGAGTTTATTTTAGGTTTGTAGTGTATATAAAATACAAGTAAACTAATAACAACACACTTATTAAAAGTTTGAAGCATTTCCATTCCTTCCTAATAGTACAATTTCAAAAGTGCAATGAAAAGAAAATTCGTAATATCTAGCTTATTTTAACGATACTATTTAAGAACTCCCAGAGAACTCTAGAGTTTTATTGTGGAAGTAATAAAATGGAAAGAAGGATTTTTATTTATGTATTACAATCGAAACAAACGTATAAGCCATAGGATGTTTATAACATACATATATGTAATAGACAAAACTCTCTGATAAATAGAACGCATTAATGTCTTCTGATATAAATGTTCTTATTAAAGCTCTGGCCTAGACTATTATGATTTATTCTTACTACTTTAATACAATTGATTTGACATTATACGGGCACGCTTGTGAGTATTGCTTAACCAAGAAGATATAATAATTATAATAACAACAACAATATTTAGTATTATTATCGTTATGCACACACAAGCACAAACCAACAACTTCACACATTATTCAACAAAAATCTTCAGAGCCGACGTCCAAATGTTAGTATTGATAAGTATACAATGTATTCCATAATTAAACGAAAAATACACTAACCTGAAAGATATGATACAGAAACAGGTACAATACAAGGACTTCGACAAAAGGAAAATACATCAAAAGAAATACACATCTTGTCATAGCACAATATCCTTTTATTTAACTGATTATGTTTATTCACACTTAAAGTTTTGTTTCAATAAATGTCCGCCGCCAGCGTTCATGTAAATTTGGGCTCTTATGATTACATTTTGCGTAACTGTACGCAATATTTGTGGTGTCACGTTCTCAATTTCGGCTCAAATGTTGTTCTTTAACTCCTCCAAGATGCGGGGCTTGTTCGCGTACACCAACGACTTCAAATATTCCCAGTGGAGGAAATCCGGAGCAGTCAAATCGCAGGATCTGGCCTAGCCAAATCACCGAAACGCGAGATTATATGCGCTGGGAAGACATCCTTCAAATGTGTTGCGTACAGTATGGCAAGTGGCCCCCTCCTGTTGAAACCACATGTCCTGCAAATGCGTCAATTTCGGTCAGAAACATGCAGTCGGCTCTGTAGCGGTCACCGTTCACCGTAATAGCGTTACACTCTTGATTTAGAAAAAATTAAATAGTTGACAATAATTGTCCTAGAATCCGATGCTCCGCTTGTGGCACTACACCAGAAATAGCGTTACACTACACGGTAACTTTGAAGGGGTGTAATAGTTCTTCATGAATTATGCGTAGACTCTTCGTCCCTCAGAACCGACAATTTTGATATTGACGTGGCCGCGGAGATAAAAATGAGCCTCGTCGCTCATGATCAATTTTGATGGAAAAATCATCCACTTCGGCCTCGAGATCCAAAATTTTACGGCTGTATTCTAAACGGGTACCACAGTCGTTTGATAACAACTGTTAGACCACCCGAAATTTGTATGGGAACATTTTTATGTCCAATGTCAAAATGCGGGGCAGCGAACACCGCGAAAAGTGTAATTGTTGAGCACGTTTTCTTGTGGACGGTTTGAGCTCCTCTACCACATTTTCACGTGTTGCGTAGATGTTTTCAGCCGAATGGCCTATACGGGATCTTCCAATGCTTCGCCTGTCGCTTATTACGCCGCTCTGTTCAAATCGGGATGCCAGACGTCGAATTGTTTTCCCTGTGGACGCAGCACGATTGAGATATTTTCGACGAAGTTCACGTTGCGTTAAGGTAATTTTGATGGAGCCTGTGGTTGATTGACTTAATCACTGAAGGTTGATATATAACCCCTTTCCACATTAATTTTCGAGCATTTTGGCTTTTAACGGTACAGATCGTGTGCGGAATTTATTTCGTACGGGTATTTTGCCGTAGCTTTCCAGATGCGACACTGTTTAATTATCTGCTGATGATGACTACTTAGTTGTCTAAATACGTACACACAATACGAAAATTAGTGTGGAAAGGGGTTATATATGTATCAACCTTCAGTGATTACGTTGCGTTAACACCACTGACGAGTTATTGCATGTAAACATTGTCACAATTATCGCCTGTTCTTGAGGGTCATGTCGATTCATTGCAATTCACTACAAATTTTGCATGTCTCTATTTTACGAATGTCAAAACCAAAGTAACATACGATGTCACTTGCAAAAATGGCAGCACTTCCCAATAGGGTGATACTTATTGCCCCACCTATTACAATTCAAACGGAATTATCGGTATTTTTTAATAAACGGCTTGCCAGAAATGCTGAAAGCTGTTTTACTAAATGTTAAAAAATGCATGTGGTTCATGAATGACGGCACACTTGCCCGCGTTAGTCTGATAGCATGCAAACTTTTAAACACAGTATATCCTGAAAGACAGGCTGATCCTACTGAATCCGTGGCTTAGCCAGCAAAGTCTCCTAATCCCCTAGATAATTAGATGAGTACATTTAAAATTAATAGTGTATTATACCCCAAGAGAAGAAAATGGAAAATCGATGCCATCAAATTTGGAACACATTTGGAATTTTTGAGAGCGTGAGGCAGTTCATGACCTGAAAAGCTCAGACTTCGATTTAACGGATCCATATTCTGTTATCTTTTCTAATGGTAAAATGAAAAATATAAAAATATAATTTTGAATATTTTTTATGAAAGTCCTTTAAATAACTGTAATTCTTTATGAAATCGCTTTACGACATGTATAAACTTTTAGTCGTGTTTTTTGTCATAGTAGCCACCTGTGTATAGTCGGCCCAACGTTTTTATTTCACCCTGTATATCTAATATAGAAAAGCATACGCATTTTTTCAATTATATATACATAAATAAATAAGCGAATGTATAATTTATGAAGACTTTTTAAGAGTAATTCATCAGGTTAGCATATTATCATCACATATTCATTTCGATCTAAAAGAAATCGAAGCTACATAAATTTATAAAAGGGTATATGGCGTAAACTCGAACGCCAACCAGCGGTCAGGAAGGGTCGTTTTCGGGATCAACCTTAGTGTCATGATTAGGGAGATTAGAATAAAGCCATGATAATGAGATTTGGTGTAAAGGATATTGGCAAAAAATTGATACCTCCGGATGTTTCAGCACTACATATTGTTTTTGCTATGTATTCAGGACCGAATACGGCCGGTGGTCAACCGAACATTTCGGCCAAATGTCAGGAAATATTCGAAGGAAATTTTTCCACTTTTTAAATTTTTTCGTACTATATAAGTTAGTAACGTAACATTTTGAAGGTAAATTAAAGCTTATTTTAATTTAAGAGAACTAATGCCTTAAAATTACACAGTTGATTCAAAAACTAGAGTAAAATTAGTCGAAGTTCCAACAAGAATTGTTATTTTACTAAGTAACACAGTGGCATCCTTTGCCGTTGAATATTTCAAAAACAATTGGTTTAAATACAGGGTGTGACAGAAATAGTGTGCCAACATGGGCAGATTCTATGACCAAAAAATAAGAAAAAGTTTATATAAATATATCGTAAAGCTAATCTGGTACGTAAACTTCTACGGTCGTGGTCCATACTATCTGCTTCTGGACTTCCGAGCTGGTACCGCGTCACTGGTATATCTGCCGACGTTTCGTACCGAAATTCAGTTTCAGTGCGACAGATAGTAGCCATAGTTGTGCCCAGAAGATGTCCCATATGAGTGGGTACCAAGCGTCGGCAGTTATACCAGTGACGCGGTTCCAGCCCAGAAGGCTAGAAGCAGATAATATCGTAAAGCTATTCTATAAAGAATTACATCAATTTCAGGTTTTTAATAATAAATGTTCAAAATAACCTCCATTGGCAAAAACACAATCAAATAAAGTTATCTAGTCATTAAAAGAGTTTTCAAGATAATTATACAAAAATGGTAAATTATACTTTTGAAGAGATTTCCTGTAATTTGATGCATTGGCAGATTGTAATAGGGTTGAAGAAAAAAAAACTTTCCCTTCCCAAACGAAGAAACGTTCGAAAGGCTTAATATAAGATTAAGGGAAGGATCTTTCAAAGAGGTATACCGAGATCGAACTAAAGAACAGGAAGAAACATTCTGTGGTCTTTACATGTATCTGGAACCATTATTGAAAATTAATATTTCCTGCTATACCATCGCTATTTCTAGCTACAGAAATTAATTAAAAATTTTTGGATTGGCGTAGGACTCGAGCCTGTATCTATCGATTTCTAGACGACTTCCTTACCAATTAGATCATCAAGCAGTCCAGTTCTCTAATATGCCATAAATTGCTTCATGGAACAAATCTAATTATTTTACTGCACAATCAGGTTTTGAAACTATATATATATAAAACTATACATATGCGATAGTTGTAACAATAATTTTTAATTAACTTTTGTAATTAGAAATAACGATGTTATAACAGGAAATATTAATTTTCATTAATTTCCCATGATGAAATGCATAATTATATACAATATTTAATAGTTAACATGGTATTATTCATTTTTACAGTTTACATGGCTGACAAGAAGAAAATACTCATTACATTATCCAGCTCGAGCATCAACCACAGTTTTCAATTATACCGTGAATATATTTTATAATGCAACATGCACATACATACACTAGTTGCTAGAGTAACGTAATAATGAAATGACAGCAATGTATTTTAGCGTGTATTTTATTTTGCAACATAGGATGTCAAAATAAGTTACTCTATTTTTGAGGTATGTATAGTGTAGAAGAAAAACTGTTATTAGTGAACTGGTATAACTCGAATATGAGTTTGAGGAGAGTAGCAGATTTGTTTCAAATTACATGTCCTGACCGTCCAAGACCGAGTCCAACTACAATAAGTAGGTTAGTACAGAAGTATAAAAATAATGGATGCATCGTTCCTAATCATAAAAAAAAAGAATAGGCCAAGATATGTTATTACTGACGCCAAAAGAGATGAAATTCTACAAACAATCGAAAATAATAATATACTCTCCACAAGAGCTTTAGCATAAACTACAAATGTAAGCAAATCTTCCGTGCATAAACTACTAAAACGAGAACATTTTAAGTCGTATCATTTTCAAAACCATCAGGAAGTAATTGCGAATGATGCAGAAAGAAGAAGTAACTTTTGTGAAATTATGTTGGATAAGCTGCATAATGATGATACTTTACTACGCAGAATTTGCTTTACAGATGAAGCAACATTTTATGTAAATGGTGAAGTAAATTCACAGAACTGCCGCTACTGGAGTAGACAAAATTTGCATAGATATCATATCACAAGGACTCAGCGGCCACAGAAAGTCAATGTTTGGACTGGGTTGATTGGACATCATATTGTAGGACCGTTTTTTATTGAGGGTACTCTTACAGGAGAAAAATATTTAGAATTGCTTGGGTACAGAGTTATGCCAGCCCTCCACGCTTTAAATATTGATGGTGAGATTTGGTACCAGCATGATGGCGCGCCGGCACATAATTCTCATATGGTTAGAACATTTTTCAACCAAAGATTTCCAAACCGTTGGATAGGCCGTGAAGGAGAAGTAGAATGGTCCGCAAGGTCACCAGACCTGTCTCCAAACGATTTCTTTCTTTGGTCATATATCAGAAATAAAGTTTTTCATGGAGAACCTCTAAGCAATATTGACCAATTAAAAAATAGAATACGAGTTGCTGCAAGAGAAATAACTCCAGAGCAGATACAAAATACAATAAATGAATTCTACAATCGCTTAGGATACTGTCTGGCCGTCAATGGTGACATTTTTGAAAATTTGTTAAATTAGTTTTTAAATTTTGTTCAACTACTGTATTTCACATCCTATGTTGCAAAATAAAATACACGCTAAAATACATTGCTGTCATTTCATTATTACGTTATGTATGTATGTGCATGTTGCATTATAAAATATATTCACGGTATGTGGACAGGAATTAACGACGACTTCAATATTGGTACTTTTGTACCTGCCGGATGACTTTTTGGCCAGTATTTTCCGTATTTTTTAGAAAACGACTTATCAAAAATGCTAGGAGCTGTTCCACCAAATGTCGGAAGATGCCTGTAGTTCATGAATGATGGTGCACCAGCCTACTTTAGACTGATTGCACGTAAATTTTTAAACGCAGTATGTCCTGAAAGATGAATTGGAGGTGTTGGATCTGTGCCTTGGTTTGCGCGATCTCCTGATATTAATCCTGTCGATAATTATCTATGGAGACGTCTAAACTCAATGGCGTATTCCACTCTAGTTCAAGATATTGAGGAGAATTTTGGCGATTTATTCTGGCTTATTTAATCTTTCCTTGCGAACATCTTGAATTAAACCGAAGAGAATCACCATCAAGAATATGATAAATGATAGTCTTCAAGAATCAGTATTTTGGCCACTTCTGTTTATCTTTATCCCAGAGACATCAATTCAGCCGAAGTGAAGATTTGGATTAAATGCCAACAATACGCAGATATGTTTTCACCAGATCTATGAAAGTCCACATTATTAAATGACGACTCAAAAAAAATCTGTATAACTTAGAAACATGGTACAAAAGATAGAGATTCACCAAATAAAGAGCACGGACGCGAAGTAAAAGACAGAAATGAAAACATCAATAAAAAGCTGATAATTTTGGGAAAAGAAACGTCATTTTCTGGCAATCCGACTTCAAGTAGTTTGACCATATCGTAGACCAATAGCTCATCTTAAACTCGTGCATATTGTTTGATTAGGATCTCTGACGACATTCTTTCCTTTGTTGAACCTATGAAGAATCCGTAATCCGACCGCCGTTGTTTTATGCATCGGTTTTCTGAGCAGTATCACAAGACAAAAATATAAGGCGTTTATGACTAGATGTCTGAGATGGCTCTCCGTGCCTTCTGATTTGTCAAGAACAATATCCTCTACCATGACACCGGACTGAAAACCATCGAGGAGTACACTAAGAAGTTTTGCAACAAAGACTATCAAAGTATACCCGACCATCCCGTTAACCCGTTAGTTATTAGATATCGAACTACTAGCAAAGAATGTTATCGAAGGTCCAGGTGATCTTTAACGAGACGACGTAACACTTTGCTTTACGCCATTCATCTCTTCTAAGAAATAGGATACATAAATGTAACAACAATACTCGTTCGGGCGTAAGATCAATAAGGTAGCTAGAAACCTAAACAAAATCCATTGACGACGTGGCATGGGTTAATTCCTAGTACTTTATACGTAACGCGATTCCACTAATCCATCTTACTGACGTTCCACTCAGTGTGTATAATTCCGCACAAGTGAAGAAAGTGATTAACATCATTTTCGAACATGTTACTATATATAAAACGTAGCAATTACGAGACGACGTTACTTGCGAATAACTAACGAATTACTCTTATTTACTGGTGCTAAAAGGTCCATAGGTAACCTAGAGCTCCTCTTGGTTTCTGCGACATTAATGGAGCTGGACAATCGTGTTTATCTGACAGAAGCGCTTGCTCATATATACGATATATCGGAGTATACATACATACTACAACATGAACATGTCACATAATTATAATAATTACTAAAGCTATAATATGAGACTCGCGCAGCACAGTAAGTATTCCACAATTGTTTCAGCAAAGTTTATTTATCACGATGATAAAATGTTTCTATATGTAGAGAATGACCGTTCGACATCTAGTGATGTAACATTAGCACAACAGAATAATTTTAAATTATTTGACGTATCTGTAGACTCACAATTACAAAATTTGTCTAAATGTGGTAAATTCTGAACTTTATTTAAAATCCTCCCAAACTTCTCTAAACGCGTTCATTTCTTGCATCATCTGCAACGCATAGCAGTGAATGAACATCGTCCACTATTTGTAGTAGTTTCACTAAGAATTCCGAGGAATTTTCTAATTTTTCCATTGCCTCAAGGAATCTATTATAATTGTTAAATTATAATAGATTCCTTGATCACTAGTTCTTAAATCTGTTTCCACTGGAATGTCTTGAAATTTTTTCTGATTTTTCTTGAATGCGACAGCTTCTTTCGAATTGAATTTCAAAGCTACGGAATTTTTATTTGATCGAAATATTTAGCGCAATAAAAAACTACCTTCAACTATGTTCCCAACGTGTACGAATCGGCTGTGATTGGTCTCAAGGATACCGGGATACTGTGTGTGAAATTCTTGAATACGTTGGATAAAACTTGCAAGATACTAGCTTTGTATTTGCAATTAATGCAAATACCTCTGAATAACATTCTCGAATACTTTCTGCGAGAAGATATATCGCATAAATGTTTCACATGAAATGCAACAAACTGCCACATTATTCATCAAGGGAACGGCCTAGACGTCGAATTGTACTGGCACCATCTGTTATAAACATTACTACTTGCTTTGTAGAAAGTTCGAATTTTACTAATGTATTTTATATCTCTCTTTATTGCCTCGTCAAAACATTTTTTAAATCTTTTGCTAGTTAATAACAATAACGAAGACGAGTCAAGAAAATCCTGTACGCGCAATATCGACAGACTTTTTTTATATTTGTCACCTCGTCAGCTTATAACCACAGATATTTATTTGTTGCCTGTGATTTCATTTTGTCACCTCGTCAGCTTATAACCACAGATATTTATTTGCTGACTGTGATTTCATTTTGTTTTTAATATCATTGCGCATAGTTGATATGTAATTACGCAAGCTATACAACATCGTCCCAGTTAGTTACCTCCGACGGAGATTGTATTTATATCAGTATTTGCAAAATGCTTGTTCTTCGATTAAAACGAATGATAAATTATTTGTACAAGTTAGAACCATACACGTTAAATCAAGCTTTATTTGTATATTTGATAGCGCACCTCTTTTTACATTGCGGTGCTCAATAGCGTTCAACAGTGTTTACATGTTTCTTTGTAATCTGCTTTGGTTCGGCATATCAAAAATTTATCGCACAGTAAACATATTATTTTAGCATCATCGTATTTTAAGTCTGTATATTCGCCGATAAACTTCTATTTTGTCGGTCGGTACTCGCCTTTTAGCTCATTATTATTATTACATTACCAATTACCACGCAAGTATATACTATATGTCCAAATCGAGAGCGTGCTGGCAGGTGATATACGTACGAGCGACCTCCTTCGCTATATGACGGCCCGTCTTCGTCGGGCAGACACGACTACCCAGCCCTGCCCCTTAACCAATGAATAGCTCCGCTTTTTCTTAAGAACTTTCTGCTTCAATTCCATAAAGAAGTTTAGAACGTTGAATATTCCTATCAAGTTCTAGATACGCATACTCGTAGTTGTACAAAACAATTTCAATTACTTTTACTATTTTTTTAGTGTAAGTTAATACAATATAATACCGGAAGTTTATGCATTTCTTTTTCTTAGACTTATTTTTGACATTAAAATATTATTTTACAAGAGAAAATATTTAATTAATAGAGAAAGCACTCTAAAGGATAATAGGATAAATATATGTACATAACTATACAAGTGCATGCGTACTTTTAAATATGTACCATTTAATATAAGTACACATTAATTTACATATGAAATGTAATTAGTATTGAATTGTAGTTATTTTTGGCTTAACAATGACTGCGACTACGCAAAAAGATCGAATAACAATTCCATGGTTTAAGGTCAATATTTAACATTTAAAATATTCGCACACAAGGTAAACTACCAAATTTCATCTAGTGTCCGTCAACAGATTTTCAACTTTCAATGCAATAGTATCTGTAATAACTCACAGTACTAGAATAAGCGGGGTATCATTCGTTGCGGATTCTTTAGTTGTCATAAATCAGAGGGTAGATGGATACAGAACCTTTGTTCGAAATTTACTTTGTGAGTAACAATTCTCTCGTTGCTGCATGGCGTGCTTTTTGTTCATGTTTCTGTATTTGGGAAATAATAAGTGGGCACATTTAGACACCATGCATTGGCGACGAGCGCAGCTGGTACGAATGTCTCTAGCAATCTAGACTGTCATCGACGTACATCGGGCGTTGATGTCAAAAGCGCATACATCGAGAGACATACGAAAAGCTCCAATAAATGTGGCAATACAATATAAATAAATAGTAATAAGCAATACATATCATGTTATTATCGTTGTTAAACACCTACGAGAGAAGTTTTAACGATCCGAGTTTTTTCGACTGAACATCTGCCACATGTCATAAGCTTCCAGAACCTTCAAGTTAAATGTTGTTCGTCATGTTATAAAAATGTTCTTGTATAGAGAGTTTACTGATGTCATATTTGCGCAGTTAAAATGTTCTTTGATTAAGTTAACGTATTTATGGAAGAAGTATTACTGTAAATGTCTCTTAATCTGGCAAAATCTGAATTTTTTCGTAACACGCTAGGAAACTTTTCTAGTACACTTATCTCGTCATTTAAAGTACGTAGCACTTTTTGCACTTCATCATCTAATCTTATTTGATCCATTAATGCTAATTAAGTATTATATTTTACGGAATTTTCCAGTAGAATGAAATTCGTATGAATGAAATTCGTGCGAACACCATTCAATTTTATATGTCTTTCATTGATAGCTATTGATCCTTTTGCGTTGAACTGTATTACTAATGATTTTATTGTTTGAATTTTCTTAATAACAAGAAAGTGCTCCAACGTGTAAGAACTGGTCGCGCTGATTCTCGTATGCCAGGAGCGTGTTTGTGTAATTCGCGTACCCGTTTCGGAGATTTCGGAAAAGCTTTTCTGATGCTGCTTATTAAACCATCTACAACTGGGTAATTTTTTCGAATAGTTTCTGCGATCAGATGTAATCTATGTGAGAGACACGTTACATGTAGTGAAGTGAGATATTCATATTTAAGGAAGCGTCTCGCAGAAAGCATTAACTAGTCGGCATCAGTAACAAACATCACTACTTAATTTGTCGTAATTCATAGTTTTGTACTGTACTTACATTGTGAATAGCTTACTGGTGCACTTTGACATCCTTTTACTAGTCAATAAAAATGAAAATGACTGTTGAAGAGGTTCCAGTGTACGTAGAATGATATTCAAAATAGATTTTTTTTACAGTCTGCAGTCTCATCACAGTCTAATCAAAGTTTGTTTATTTTTGAAAGCAGAGTAAATACTGATATCTATTTTGTCGCGCGAGGAAGGTAAATAGTTTCTTAATGTTCGAGCACTTGCAATACGTAATCTACATTATATATGTCCCAAAATTAACGCAAGATTTGAATTAAATAGAAAACACAGTTTTTAGTCTTTTGATTGTTATTTTTTTATTGAATCATAAAGTACATAGGATAGGGCTATTTATGGAACAACACATCGGGCAAATCGCCCCCACGACTTTGCATGCACATACGCACTCGTTTGTCGAAATTTTCCATGACCATTACACATAAATGTGGCTGAATTTCTTTGATGGAGCGTTGAATCTCCTCCTTTAATGCACGGGTGATTGTGGGCTTGTTGACATAGACCTGTGATTTCAAATAACCCCATAAAAAGAAATCTAATGGTGTTAAATCACGCGATCCAAGCGGCCAATTCTGATCACCGAAATGAGAGAGTACACGACCTGGAAATGTCTCATGCAGTAATTGAATTGTTTCACTGTATGGCATGTGACACCGTCTTGTTGAAACCACATATTGGCCACATCAATATCATCTAATTTCGGCAGAAAAAACTGTGTTATTATGTCGTGATATCGAGCACCAGTAACAGTCACTGCTTGACCAGCCTCATTTACAAAAAAGTATGGTCCAATTATGCCTCCAGCCCAAAATCTACACCAAACACTGACACGTTGTGGATGCATTTGTTTTTTGACAATCACATGTGGGTTATTAGAACTCTAAAAGCGGCAATTTTGGCGATTAACAAAGCCATCAAGGTGAAAATATGCTTCATCGTTTAGGATGACTTTGCTCGAAAAATCAGCATCCATTTGTTAATGTTCAATAATCCATTCAACGAACTCTCTTCGCTGTGCATGGTCATTAGGCTTCAGCTGTTGTGTTAATTGAATTTTGTAAGCATGAAGACACATATCTTTAGTGAGTATACGCTGTAGAGTGCTTCTTGAAATTTGCAATTCTTGCTCACGCCTCCGAATTGAGATTCCTGGATTGTCACCGACACTCTCACACACTGTTTCGATATTGACATTTGAACGGTTTGTTTTTGAACGACCAGTGCGTTTGGATCCAGTCTCCCTGAATTTTTCAATTAATCTCTTCACAGTTGACGAAGTTAAAACACTATTCCGACCATATTTTGTATGAAATTTTCGAACTGCGGCCGCCAAGCTTTCATTATTTTTGAAATATTGTTCAATAATGAAGACACGTTGTTCTATCGTGTAACGCTCAATTTTTACTAACCCTAAACTGTCAGCTGTTGAATCGTTTGTTTTAGGATTGCCAACACTTTACTGCACAAATGGCGACAAATTCAAATCTTGCGTTTATTTTGGGACACTCATTACTTATGTACTCCAAAATTGACGGAGCGGTTTCTTCTCCGCTATCTTAAATCGTAGTTTACAAATCGTCAGCATATAAATTATATGTGACGCAATATCTTTCTGAAATGTCAGATGATAATTCGTGTGCTCGCTTTTTTCTTCCGGCAGAGGAACGATATATGTCACACTAAACAAATTGCTTTAGCACCATCGTATTTTATGTCTGGGAATTGTCGAATAAATTTATTTACACTCTCCACACACAACAGCCTGTTATTATTGCGTTTTACACTGATAATTACGCTACAATGCAATAGCAAATATTGATCGTTATCAACGCAATAAAAGCCCGTATGTAACTAAACTTACTACATTCTACAACGTAGCTGATATACGTCGGTGACAACCTTGATTAGCCGGAAACATCCATACCACTTTCTTTTTGTTTAATTTTTTATTTATTTAGGTGGATGTTTCACAACAGATTAGGTTCTTATCAAGAATAATCTGATCCTTTAATACACTAAAATAACATGGAGCTCTGTAGAAAATTAATTTATAGTTTAAGACTTCACCTGCTTTTGCGTTTTCATTAAATCATTTAAAAATCATTATCTTTATTATTTAAACTATACGTATTGTAAGTCGTTAAACGCAAATGGTGAAGTAGAATCAAAAAATATATAAATTACTCCGTACATTCAAATCGTAGCATCACCAGCTTGTATTACTCACGTTATAACAAAGTTTACAATTCTTTGTTACTTCTAGGGAGGCACTAGCAAGTTAATTCGGAAACTATGGGGGTTCGTATACAAAAGTTCGTAAGGGACGCTACAGTATTTAATGCCAAGAAGTATTCCTGCTAATGCTGAAACACATGGATCCTCCAATACGTGCCAATAGCAAAATAAAAAAAATAGACGCAATACAAAATAAAACGCTAAAGATGAAATTGGAAGAAAATTCGAAACCACTTTTTAACAGTCAATTTATTTATTAACATGAATAGAGGTCTAAGCACTCCAGGCATATTTAAGATTCCAGGAATAGTGAAATAATTACTCTCAAGTGCCTCAGGATTAAATGCTCAACCCTGGTTTACAAGAACTCGGAATTACTAATAAAATTTGCCAGCAAATAATTAATATATAGAGGACAATTCAGATATCTGAGATATCAAAGTTACATATATGTATAAGTACCAGCAAATTATTAATGTTGAAAGGATGATTCTGCTATCTCGGATCTCAAAGATGCCAGCATATAGTTAATATTGAAATAATAATTCTGAATACTAAGATCTCAAAGCTATAAATACCGGCATGTAATTAATGTTTAAAGACTAATTCTGGTATCGCAGATATCAGTATCTTGATTATATATATAGTTATTTACTAGCATAATAATTAGTGACAAAATATAGGTAATAGTAGTATTGCTAATGGTATGTAGCTAATTATACTACTACTTAATCGGTATTAACAATGTCTCTTGGACTGAATACGTACCCACTTTACATGAACTTACACTAACTTTATAACTACAATATTTATAACTATTAGCTGAAGGCCCGAATATGATTGGTAATAAGCGATCTATTTTAGACAATACTGTTCCTTATTGGTCGATTGCCTTAAAAACTCGAAATCTATAATAGAATCTTGTTATTTGCTAAACTGCTGATAAAAAATAACTAGTAAAGTTCCCTCTACCTTAAAAATAAGCATGATACATCGTGGCAATTCGGGGGTGTTCGAGTCACACTATATCCTGTGACGATTACAGATGGTCAGGTATATCTCGACAAATACAGTAGGCGTTCACCTGATTTCGTGGCTCCAGCAACGAAAGAGAAAACAACTTCTAAAGCTAACGGCTGCTTGTTATGCCACGTTGTTTTGTATTGTTTGGCAGCCATCAATAGTGAAAGTTTTCAGTGAATTTGTATACATGGAGAAAATTGGTCATCGTTACGTGATAGATTACTTTTATTTGAAAGATCTCAGCCCAACCGATATAAAAGCTGAACTGGATTCTGCTCTGGGTGAGTCGGCTCCTTCATTAAAAAGAGTGAAATTTTGGGTGGCAGAGTTTAAACGAGGCTGTACGAGCTGCCAAGACGAGCATCACAGTGGTCGACCAAATGAAGTGACGACTCCAGAAATGGTGAAGGAAATCCACAAAGCGGTACTGGTTAGCAGACAAAGTCGACATTTCAAAAAGTGCAGTACATCGCATATTATCTGAAAATTTGGACATGAGAAAGCTGTGTGAAACATGGGTGCTTCGTTTGCTCACACTCGAGCAAAAACAGTGTCGTGAAAATGTTTCAATTGAGTGTTGAGCGAAGTTTGACAGCAACGAAGAGGAATTTTTGCGTCGTTTCATAACCATGATTGAAACATGGGTCCATCACTTCACACCCGACACAAAAGAACAATCAAAGCAATGGACTCAGAAGGGAGAGCCTGCTCCAAAGAAGGCGAATACCGTTTCATCTGCAGGCAGGGTCCTGGCATCGGTTTTTTTAAGATGCTCGTGGAATAATGTTCATTGACTATCTTGAAAAAGGAAAAACTATCAACGGCGGGTATTATGCGAACTTATTGCAACGTTTGGGCGAAGAAAGCAAGCAAAAACGGCCGCATTTGGCTAAGAGGAATGTGTTGTTTCATCAAGACAATGCACCAGCCTACAAATCCGTTATTACAATTGCCAAAATTAATGAATTAAAGCTTGAATTGCTACCTCATTGCTACCTATTCGCCAGATTTCCCCTCCTCGGATTATTTTCTGTTCCCAAACTTGAAAAAATGATTCAGTGATCAAAAATTTTCCAGCGATGAAGAAGTGACGTCGGCAATGAATGGATATTTTGAGGAGCAAGACAGTTCTTATTATAAAAAGGGTATCGAACTTATTGAATATCGCTGGGGAAAATGTATAGAGCTGAAAGGAGATTATGTTGAAAAATAAATATATTTCTTTCCAAAATTTTTGTTTTCTTTGTTGGGTCGGGTACTTCTGGGACCACTCTCGTATGTAATCCAAGTAAGTGGATACGTATATATGGGCAGTAGTATGCCTTGTACACGAACGTATTTATAATTCGTTTTCAAATATTTTCTTATTTTCGATTCTCTTAGAAAAAATATTCAAATTTTTAATTCAATGTGGTTCTGTGTACGTAAAGTCACATCGTATTGCTTTCATCTATGTAATACACGTGTATGAACGAAATGCCTGTAAATCTATGTATAAAGCGTATAGGAACGTTACAGCAAACAGTAATTAATAATGTTTGTTTTAGCAACTTGCAAACTCATATATGTACGTGTGATTCTTGAAATCTGTGTGCAGAATATGTGCAAATGTAAGTGCGGTGTGTAGTATCTATTTCGTCCAACATTCAAATAAACAAACACATAAATATCTTTAATCACCGTTTCGTATTATTTTAAAATACATGATCATGGTGCATGTACAAATTCTCATTACACAAATGAGGCGTATGTAAGCCAAAGGCAAAACATACATGTTGAAAAGCGATATTCACGATAAAAGTGTTATTTTGTAAATAGGTTGTATTGTTCAGCAGGTGTTTACGATACCTTTAAAAGCGATTGTTGTTGGTAATTGCAATTATGAAATATGGGTATAAATAAATAAGCGTCTAAATCAGTACATATTTGACATACATATGTTTAGATAGCATGGAAGTACAATTAATGTATTTAACATACAACCAGTGCGAAGACGTTATCTAATCTTGTTTATAAAAATTTTCATGAAAAGACGAGAGGTGGATCAATAATTAGTAAGCCTAGACAAGAAGACACAAACTTTCTTGCAAAAAAATTATCTTACCTTACAAAGCATTTTCCTTGCAATTCATTACATTTAGTCCATCAATACTTAAGTATTTTCATTCCTTCAGAAAAGTAAGTCATATCAAACTGTTCGAAATATACGTTATAAAGAGTGTTTCAAACTTCGCGGTCTTTTTAAAGAATAAATAAAACACATAATTTCCATTCTCTTTCAAAAGCTTTTTATTGACAATTGGAGTATCAGTTATGACATTTATATGAGAAAAATAATATATGCCAAATGGCCTCCTCTTGCATCTCCACAGACGTCCACTCTTTTGTAAAAATTTTCAATGACATTTTGACATAATTGAGGCTCTATCTCACCAATGACATGAATAATTTCATCTTTCAAAGCAGGAATTGATTGTGGATTGTTTTTATAAATCTGACTTTTCAAATAACCCCAAAGAAAATAGTCTAACGGTGTCAAATCACATGATCTTGGTAGCCAATTAACATCACCGCTTCTTGATATTACACGTCCACGAAACTTTTCCCTCAATAACTCAATTGATTCGTGTGCAAAGTGAGGTATAGCGCCACCCTATTGAAACCACATATCCTCTAGATCAATATTCATTAATTCAGGCCACAAAAATTCTATTATCATCCGACTATATCGATCACCATTGACAGTTACAGCTTCACCAGCAGCGTTTTCAAAGAAGTAAGGTCTAATTACACCACCTGACCATAATGAACACCAGACAGTAACTCGTTTAGGATGCATAGGTTTCTCATGAATAATTCGTGGATTTTCCTCACCTCAGATACGGCAATTTTGTTTATTAACATAGCCACCAAGTTCAAAATGTGCCTTATCGGAAAACATTATTTTTTGAGAAAAATCAGCGACAATTGACAAATGCACGACGTTTTAAATGATCTAATGGCTTCAGTTCCTGTGTTATTTGAACCTTATATGCCTTCAGAACTAAATCATTATCTACAATACGCCATGCTGTTGATCCACTAAGTCCAAGTTGTTGTGAACGTCGTCTAATCGACATTTCAGGATCTTCAGCAACACTTTCACGAACCAAACCAATATTTTCTTGTGAACGACCACTACGACTGTATTTTTCACTTTTTTGACCTTCCAGGGAACCGGTCCCTCGAAATTTTTTAATAATACGACCAATAGTGCTTTCAAATGGACGATTATGTAAACCATAAAATTCACGTAATTTTCTAAAAACTCTTTTCACAAAACGCTAATTTTCATAAAATAATTCAACAATTTGATCGCATTGTTGTACCGTGTACGAAGCCATTTTTATAAATGTCATGCATCACACTTTCTAAATGCCCACATATCCAGACAAATTCAGTGCGCCATTTATATTTTATTTAATCTTAAAAAAAACCGCGCAATTTGAAACAGCCTTTACTTCTATTTGTAACCACATTGATCCTCTCCGATTATGTTTTCACCAATTAACTTTAATATATCTAGAAAAATCGCTCTTAATCACATAAACAACGACCTAGTTCTAAACTTGAAATTGTTTAAGAGAGATTCAAAAATTCTTGGTTTTAAATTACGAAACTGTTGATATTTCGTACACTCATTCCTATGTATCGTAAATATTTTTCACTTAAGTTTGTAGATGTATTTAATCAATATTCTTCATTTTAGTTAGTATCGTATACACATGTGCCCTTCGAAATTAAACTGGTTGTAAATATATAAGTTTCTGACAACTTTATAGATAGAAGTTTGCATAAAAAATTTAGCCACTGCATCGCAAAACAAATATTTTCTACAATAAATGTCAAGGGTAGATATTATTGAGTTTTTGAAACATATTGTATTTTGCTCATATGAATATCATATTCAAAGGTCAAATAACTTCATTATTTAATATTCAAAAATATTTATTTATTCTGAATAAAACGTTAGAGAAGGAAACGGTTTGTAGTTAGTAGTTATATGTAGACCTACGAAAAGCCACAATTTCAAATAATTTCAAAATTTGTTACGCTGTACATGTTATTATCTCTTCCTATCCCTTTTTTTCAATAATCTATTACTTCCCAATAACGAATATAATTATACGGAAATATATAATAAATGCATATCGAATTGACGTCAAACAACAGAGATAGAGTTTATATACCAACGTGTTAATAAAATACATTTTACGATTTATAGCTGTTTTTTCGAGATATCACCTTGTTCTAGCTTTTATGCAGATCAAATATATCTAGTCTTGTTAAACATATACCGAGATAACGTTCTCATTACTGGTAACAGAATGACTTTCGATTAATGTAATTATATAGTTGGTTGTTGAGGTCGTTACTGTATGAAATTCCGTTACACTAAGGCATAAATGAAACTAAGGAGTAAACACTTTATCTAAATATCACAACTAACCTGTATTGTACTTGCTCGGTAATGTCCTAACAGTCGAAACTAGTCGCAGTTAATATAAAAGTGTTTCAAATTGCGCGGTTTTTTTTAAGAATAAATAAAGTATAGATGGCGCACATCTGGGTATGTGGGCATTTAAAAAGTGTGATGTATGACATTAATAAAAATGACTTCGTACACGGTACAACAAAGCATTGAAATTGTTGAATTATTTTATGAAAATCAGCGTTCTGTGAAAAGAATTTTTAGAAAATTACGTGAATTTTATGGTTTACATAATCGTCCATTTGAAAGCATTATTGGTCGAATTATTAAAAAATTTCAAGAGACTGGTTCCGTGGAAGATCAAAAAGTGAGAAATACAGTCGCAGTGGTCGTTCACAAGAAAATATTGGTTTGGTTAGTGAAAGTGTTGCTGAAGATCCTGAAATGTCCATTAGACGACGTTCACAACAACTTGAACTTAGTGGATTAACAACATGGCGTATTTTATACAAAATTTAGCTTTGAAGGCATATAATGGTCAAACAACACAGGAATTGAAGCCATTAGATCATTTAAGACGTCGTTCATTTGCCAATTGCATCAACGACCGACCAGGTGATTTTTCTCAAAAAATAATCTTTTCCGATGAGGCACATTTTGAACGTGGTGGCTATGTTAATAAACAAAATTGCCGTATCTGGGCTAGGAAAATCCACGAATTGTTCATGAGAAATCTATGCATCCTAACTGAGTTAGTCTTTGGGGTGCATTATGGTTAGGTGGTGTAATTGGGCATATAAGGTTCAAATAACACAGGAACTGAAGCCATTAGATCATTTAAAACGTCGTTCATTTATCAATTTCATCAATCAACAACCAGATGATTTTTCTCAAAAAATAATGTTTTCCGATAAGGCACATTTTGAACTTGGTGGCTATGTTAATAAACAAAATTGCCGTATCTGAGGTGAGGAAAATCCACGAATTATTCATGAGAAACCTATGCATCCTAAACGAGTTACTGTCTGGTGTTCATTATGGTCAGGTTGTGTAATTGGACCTTACTTCTTTGAAAATGCTACTGGTGAAGCTGTAACTGTCAATGGTAATCGACATCGTCGGATGATAACCGAATTTTTGTGGCTTGAATTAATGAATATTGATCTAGAGGATATGTGGTTACAACAGGATGGCGCTACACCTCACTTTGCATACGAATCAATTGATTTTTTGAGAGACAAAATTTTCTGGACGTGTAATCTCAAGAAACGGTGATTTTAATTGGCCACCAAGATCGTGTGATTTGACACCGTTAGACTGTTCTCTTTGGGGTTATGTGAAAAGTCAGGTTTATAAAAACAGTCCACAATCAATTCCTGCATTGAAAAATGAAGTTATTCGCCTCATTGGTGAGATAGAGCCTCAATTATGTCAAAATGTCATTGAAAATTTTAACAAAAGAGTGGACGTCTGTGGAGATGCAAGAGGAGGCCATTTGGCATATATTATTTTTCTCATATAAAAGTCATAACTGATACTTCAATTACCAATAAAAAGCTTTTGAAAGAGAATGGAAATTATGTGTTTTATTTATTCTTTAAAAAGACCGCGAAGTTTGAAACACTCTTTATAATATAGTGTGAAATTTAGACAGTGCTTTATTTATTTCTTAGTGTAATTAGATAAATACAAACAAATTGAAACGTAATGGAAATTTTTAAACGAATTTGTACTTTGATTTCAAAATATGTTTTTATTTTAGATATTTTTCACTGTGTACATACAAGAATGATTTGGCGGAAGTTAAGATTCGCACCAACTAGGAGAAACAACATTTTATATTAATTCTGCCCTCCTTGTTATGGTGACAGGTGAAATTTGATTAATATCTGACATTTAATAGAAAGTTGCTATGGTGTGAACTCTTAATTCATTGTGAAAACCAATATTTGCTCTTATAGAACTATACACATCTGAAATTTTAATTGATAAGAAACAAATTTTGGGTGACAATGTTCCTTCGAAAGCTGCAATTTGTCAATGAGTTGTGTGGTTAAAACATTTTAATAAGATGATGCGCGACTACGAAATTATCAAAAAAGTTGAATACAGTTCTTTATAACAAGAACATACGGTAATTTGAACAAGCTGCAGGTAACATTTTCATTTCATTGATCCGACTGAAAATTCGATAATCTCAACCGTATTAATAAAAATAAATTATTTTCTGAGAAAATAAACAAAGACCTGCGTCACCTGGTTCATATATATATATATATATATATATATATATATATATATATATATATATATAAACAGAGTGACACACAGATCTTTGTTTAATTAATAAAGTTGGTTGAATTTGATGGAGCCTGTGGTTGATTGACTTGATCAATAAGGTTGATATATAACCCCTTTCCACAATTAACTATTTGTAAATTCTGTATACGCATTTCGACAACCAAGTTGTCATCATCAGCAGATAATTTCAAAGTGTCGCACCTGGTAAAACACGGTGAAAAAATTGTACGAAAAATACACTCCGTACGCGATCCGCACCGTTGAAAACCAAGATGTGCACTGTGTCTGTTTCACAAGATTTTTAAAAATACTTTTACTTAAACTAACATGCACTACATCGAAAAAGGTTATTATGGTCAAAAAGTGTCTGTGTGATTTATGTGTGTTTTATGATATTGCTCCTCTTGTCTTTCAGCAGAGAGAAGAGAGGCGTTTGCAGAGGGCCGGCCTCATAAACGTTAACCAGATGGCCTGAATTCTTTACGATGTACATGCTTTCATACGCGTCCAGTTCGCGATAATTGTACACGTTCTTCATCAAATGTAAACAATCCATATTAACACTGTGGTTATTTTCTAATACATGTCTCGCTATACCCGATTTTTCCGGTCGGTTGAATTTTATGTGCGAAAGGTGTTCTTTATACCTGGTTTCGATCGATCTTTTGGTTTGGCCGATGTATTGTTTATTGCACTCTAAACATTCAATTCGGTAGATTCCCGATTTTTTAATCTCTTCAATTTTGTCTTTTGCATTTCCTAACACCTTTCGCACATAAAATTCAACCGACCGGAAAAATCGGGTATAGCGAGACATGTATTAGAAAATAACCACAGTGTTAATATGGATTGTTTACATTTGATAAAGAACGTGTACAATTATCGCGAACTGGACGCGTATGAAAGCATGTACATCGTAAAGAATTCAGGCCATCTGGTTAACGTTTATGAGGCCGGCCCTCTGCAAACGCCTCTCTTCTCTCTGCTGAAAGACAAGAGGAGCAATATCATAAAACACACATAAATCACACAGACACTTTTTGACCATAATAACCTTTTTCGATGTAGTGCATGTTAGTTTAAGTAAAAGTATTTTTAAAAATCTTGTGAAACAGACACAGTGCACATCTTGGTTTTCAACGGTGCGGATCGCGTACGGAGTGTATTTTTCGTACAATTTTTTCGCCGTGTTTTACCAGGTGCGACACTTTGAAATTATCTGCTGATGATGACAACTTGGTTGTCGAAATGCGTATACAGAATTTACAAATAGTTAATTGTGGAAAGGGGTTATATATCAACCTTATTGATTAATTAATAAAGGGTTTTCCAATAGGGACTTGACAACTTTTAATTCAATTTGTGAACGCACCCTTTCACTAACCATCGAACCATCACTGTCAATTTATTCAGTAAATTTAACATTTTCATCATGGTAAAGTACACGAGCGAACAACGTCTGCAAATTATAAAAATTTACTACAGAAATTCGGAGTCGGTGACCGCTACTTTAAGTTAACTCCGATTTTCGGTCGTAATTCTCGCCCTAGTAGACAGGCTGTAACAAGTTTAGTCCAAAAATTTGAGTCTACATATTCGTTGTGTGATATTGCCGTGCCAGTGAGACAACGGGTTGGTCGAAGTGTCAAAAATATCGCTGCCGTTGAAACATCCGTAGCAAATGATCCAAATCAGTCAATTCCACGGCGTTCTCAAGAGTTGGGCATCGCCCAGACTACTTTATGGCAAATTTTGCGTAAGGATCTTGGTTTACACCCATACAAGATCAAGCTGACTCAAGAATTGAAGCCGATGGACCATTTGAAGCGACGTACGTTCTCCGATTGGGCTCTGGAAAAGATGCGCCAAGATGATCAATTTCATCGCAAAATCATTTTCAGTGACGAAGCTCATTTTTGGCTCAATGGGTTCGTTAATAAGCAAAATATGCGTTATTGGTCGGGTGAAAATCCACATGTGCTTCATGAAACATCACTTCATCCACAAAAAATAACTGTTTGGTGCTGTTTCATGCCCGCGGCGTCATAAGGCTATATATATGATCGTCACGTTACTGTGAATGGTAATCGTTATCGCGCCATGATTACCGATTATTTTTGGCTCGAACTGGAAGATATGGACTTGGATAACATGTGGTTTCAGCAGGACGGTGCCACAAGCCACGCAGCGCACGTTACAATCGATTTATTGAAGAGTAAGTTTGATGAGCGTGTTATCTCAAAAAATTGACCAGTCAATTGGCCGCTTCGTTCGTGCGATTTAACGCCTCTAGACTTTTTTTCTTTGGGGCTACGTCAAGTCATTGGTCTATGCCAACAAGCCGACAACGTTGGAAGAGCTCAGAGCCAACATTGAACCCGAAATAGCAGCCGTTTCGGCCGAATTGTGTGGCCGAGTCATCGAAAATTGGGTCCAACGAATCGACCGCTGCAAACGTTCCCGCGGTGGCCATATGAACGAAGTCGAGTTCCATTCATAAATGTTTTGATTGTACTTCAACCCGATAATAAAGTTTTTGAAAAGCTCAAATGGTCTGCATTTTATTTTGAAAAAAAGTTGTCAAGTCCTTATTGGAAAACCCTTTATATAATGTCTTCGCGTGGTTTTGGATTTCTTCTCGCATAGATATGCCTCTGTCCTGTTGTAAATAACTAACTGCGTGTGACTCGTCTCTGCCATGGTATTTGTGCTTCGGTTTATGTCGCACGCCTGTTGGTTGGCCGGTTTTGCAGTGAGGTGATGTCTTCGTTTCGTTCGTCTAATGATGCAGAGGTAGTTCGGTCTTCGTTTTTGCTTCTTCGATTTGTTAGCGCTGTTTTCCAAATGTACGGCATCATTTCTTTTATTTATACTTTCTGTATATTTTTCAATTTCTATGGCTTCACATATTATTCACATATTCAGGATTTTTGCTAACACTTCGTCCCATCAAAGTCGATATCATGTCTTGTAACTACTTTATGTTGCTATTGCGATGACGTTTTTTCTTACTTGGCGACCGATCTTGCGTGTTCATCATGCCATACGTTTATTCGACAGTTTGTTTGTCCTTTATAGATGGCAAAGCATATTTAACATGGAGTTTCGAAAACTCCTGGTTCTTCTAAACTGATTTTTGACTTTAAGAGTTAGCAGCACATTTGCGACCTTACGATTCATTGTAAACAGTTACAGTTTGTATCTGAAATCCTGGTAATTTCTTAGCAGTTTTGTCCGTTGTTCTTTTTACATAAGGCAAAAAGATTTTCGTCCAGTCCTAATCTCCCTTTGTGCTCTATTTTCTAGTGTCTCGTGTTATTTTGTCCACTATTCTGTCTACTGTTCTCTCTTGGTATTGTTTTTGTTGTAGTACATTGCCCAAGTTATTTAATTCGGCTTGCAAGTGGCTGTCCTGAGCTAGCCTCTTTGCCTTTGCTATAAGTGTTCTTGGCACTGCATGTAATTGTGTGGTGGTGCGACTTTCCGGTCAAGTATCTGTTCATATGCATTTTCTTCTTGTACACAAGTACATCCGAAAAAGGTAGTTTTGGTCCTTATTCTATCTCCATGGTAAATTTGATTTTCGAATGTACACCGTTTAGATGTTCTAGAAGTCGACCTAATTTTTCTCTGTCGTATGTCAGCCATAGTTTTGGTTTTTCCAGGGATGTTTCGAATGCTTTCGATTCAAAATTGGGATTAGCTATTAGCGGAGACAGTGAGAAGCTCATGAACGCTCTCTCAATTCTTTTGTTTTTCTGATTAGATTATACGAAGCGTATTCTAAAATTAATTAATTGTCTATTAATTAATTAACAGACAACTATGTTTAAACTTTTACAGCTGCTTATTTTAATATATTCGAAATTTTGCAATGCATAAATACATTGGATCGTCGTTGGTGCAAAGCCTTTATGCTTTAGCAATATTCAGAACTCTTAAGTTTATTAAAATAAACATCCAAGGCAACTTTAACTTTGTTGCCTGTTAAAAATTTCTGACCCACAAAGCATTGAATCATGGTTGATCCAAATGTATCGAGGTAAAAGGGATTATATTGCGAAATAAACGTAATTTCGACGAGCACAATTCGTTCTTTATTTACATTCTATGGAGTTTTCAACCCACCTTCGTAACTAAATAACAAATATTCATCATTAAATTCTACTTTAAACAAAATGCGAATGCCACATTCAGTAAGAAAACTCAACGAAATGAAGCAATTTTTGCAACAGGTATCAAACCAAAGCAATGCAGTAATATAAAGAAGTACGAGTACTTCTTCAACTATAAAGTGCATTTAACAAGACGCATAGTTTTTTAATTTCATCAATAGACTAAATAAATAAAAAATAAAAAAACGACCAATAATCCAAAGTTGAACTTTTAAATGGCGTAAACGGAGATCAATTTTTAGCGGTATCAAAGTAATCGATGGAAGAGGTCGGCCTCAGCAGCCGTTAGACTGTTAATCAACTCAAGGTATGACGTATTTAGGAAAAAATGAACGCTCATTATGGCCATTAGTTACAAAACCACCAGGAATCACTTCCAATCAATATAAGAATAATCATCAAACGATTTTATTGATTAAGAAAGTTTAAAATATCGGCGATTCAACGATATGTATGTAAAAATAAAATACATACAGAATATATACAATATTATAGTATAAAATCACCTACAAAATAAAAAATAAGAAATTTTTATATATAGGACACACTTTCAGACAATATTGGGGATGCTTTGGAGTTTGGTGAGGCAGGTAATCATTAGTTTGTTAATCTGTTAATTTCAATTGTCTTGATTTGTTAATTTTAATTATAACTTAAGTGTACTGTTTGATTGTATATAGTATATTTAGCAGGTTTTATTTGTAGATATGATGTTGAATAAATTCTGGAGAAGGCAGTATGTATATTGCCGAAACGTTAATAAATTGAATAACTTCTTAATTAATACTGCCGCAAAAACAACAAAGAAACCTTATATTATATATATACTACATTCTCTTTTCTTTTTATTGACTTGACATATGCTTATTGTAAAGATTTTTTTAGACAAATAAAGTTATTATTATAAAAAAAATCGAGAATATTAGTACGAGGGTAGCCGTTGATATTACGAGAAAAGTAAAGAAAAAAAAATTTTTATTATCGAAAATAATTTTATTGCTTTTCAAAATATTCTCCTTGAAAATCAATGCACTTTTGCATTCGTTTAAACCAATCCGAAAAGCATTGCTGCCACTGTGAAGGCGATATCTCCAAAATATGAGTTTTGAATGCCTCAACTGCCTCTTCCGACGTAGAAAATCGTTGACCACGAAGTTTATTCTTCACGCGTGGGAACAAAAAGAAATCACAGGGTGTTAGATCAGGGCTGTACGGCGGATGGCTCATCAATTCAATGTTTTTCCCGGTCAAATATTCAATTGTTTGAACCGACCTGTGGGAGCTCGCATTGTCATGGTGGAGAATGATCTGATGTTTTCGGTTTGTTTTTCTTGTTTCTCCAAAAGCTTTTGGGAAACAAATAGTTGTGTACCATTCGGAATTGGCTGTTCAACAATTCTCTAAAGGCACGGTTGCAACGTTATCGGTTTTTCCGAAAAAACAGGCGACCATTTGTTTTGATATGCTTCGAGCGCGAACAACTTTTGTTGGTTTTGGCTCATCCTGGAATACTCACACAGTCGACTGCTGTTTACAGTAGGGCTCATACGTATAGAGTCAAGATTCATCACCTTTGACGATTTTATAAATGTTCTTTGAAGCACCGCCATAGTATTTTTTGTGCATTTTTGGCACAAATCGACGCGAGTTCTTTTTTGAGCGGTTGTCAAATTATGTGGCACCCAACGTGAACATAGCTTCTTAACGGATAAATGTTCGTGCAGGGTCTTATGCACGCTGGTGTTACTAATACCTAGAGATGCCTCGATCTCACTGTATGTCACATGACAGTCTTGCATTATCAATTTAAACACTGCATTAATGTTTTCCGACACAACAACATTCGTGTTCGAATTCACTATAACATACCAACGATATACTATAGTTTTCGTTGGTGCTTCATCACCATATAAAGAATTCAGCTCGTCGATGCATTCTTGTTGAAATAATCCACGCCGAAAGTTATGAAACATAATTGCACGAAAATATTCGCGAGTTAATTCCACTTTTTCATCGTCATAGAATTTTCAAGTTACTGTCAACAATAGAAATAGCGACCGGATAATAAAACTGTCAAGGTAAATATATTGTCAAAGATGACAAACTTCACGATGCAATCATCAGATCGGAGGCAACACTAACAGTGTTGCCGGTTCCCGAAATATAAACGGTTACCTTCGTATTAGTATTAAGATTAATTTAAAAACTAAAACACAAATAAAATTTGTTAGAAATATTTAAATTTGTATATGAAATAAACTAATACAAATCGGAGTATTATACTTCACATTCATATTTTGAAAAGCAGAGCGTAATTACGTTTCGTAATATTCCCTAGACCTATAAACTGAAGACGATATATTTACATTAACGATATACTAGAGCACAACATAAATTAATCCGTAATGCAAAGTATCAGATACATATTTATATAATAGTGACGTATCTATAATTCCGCAGTAGATTGCGCATAAATGTCTACCCGATCACGCCATCATGTTATTAATTACTGCATCCTAGTCAACATATCCCCGACAATTATACTGCACTAACCAAAGCCATTCACATCAATTTATTGCCACTAAATGACAGATTTACCGTCAAACCACGAGATGCAGACGGAGTTATCCATTCGTTATACGGTGAGAACTCATGACCTACCAGCTAAAGCTACACAAGACTTGACAAGACAATCAAAACTACGTAATGTGGGGATTACGAAGAACTGCATCGACCAAATGCAACTATGAGGGCCTTGAGGTTTTAGATGTACTCAATCTGGACACTGTAAATTTTAAGACAAGAAAATAATCTTAAATACAGAAGATTGTCTGTATAACGGAGAGTAGCGGTGTATATAAAACTGTCCATTGTTCAGAGATGTCTAATGGTGGAGGAAAAAAGAGTACAAATAATTTTTAATTAATTTATTCTTACGACATACTTAAAACTAACTTATTTAAAAAAATCTGAAATTTTAGTTTGTTTTAGATTTTCAATTCTTCTTTTTACAATTTGTGTTTCTACATTGCATACTATCTCAGCGACTTCTTCTTCTTGAGTAATGTCGCCAGACAAGAAAAAAAGTTTTGAATATCCTTTAGTTTTCCATAAGCTTCGTTAATGTTTTTAGTTTCTGAAATACTATCATCATCTTCACTGCCGCTATCACGTGCACAGGTACTGTTTTGAAATTCACGCACACACTCTTGTACGCTAATATCGAGATTCTTGGTATGTAAATTATCATCAATTTGTGCTTACGATAATATGTCAGGATAGGGTTTACAAAGTTCTGACATTTGTACATCGTCTCCAGCACTAAAGTCTATATCCTCGCAAATATCTTCGGCGTTCCACTCACCAAATGCAGCTTTAAAAACACATTTGTTGATAATTTCAGCGCTTACAGTTTTCCAAGCAGTAATGGTCTATATTAGAGCACTGAGAATGTTAATGAATTTTTCTATATGTTCGATACATTTACAATTATCCATAGATGATAAAAGTCTCTTAAATTGAAGCTTTCTGTAGTTGGTTTTAAAATTATTGATAATCCCTTGATCAAGTGGTTGACAATGAGAGGTAGTGTTTGGGGCCAAAAATTTTAGTTTAACATTTTGTAACTCAAGTTTTGGGTGTGACGTGGCGTTGTCTAAAAATAAAAGAACTTTTCTATTCCGCTGCTATATTTTTCTATCAAATCTGGTTAAGGAAATTCTTATAATTTCCCTCGTCATCCACGCTTTTTTATTAGAATACCACTCCACTGGCAACTTCACAAAGTTCGCTCCCCTAAAGCATCGTGGATTCTTACTTTGCCCATTTACTAAAGGTGTTTTCTCAAACCATATTAGCACACAAGAGAATAATTAATCTTTCCTTAGCAACTTTGCCACTCAAACATTTTTCACCTTTTAATGCAAAGGTTCTGTTTGGCAAGGCCTGGAAAAAAGACCAGTTTCATCTGCATTAAAAATGTCTTTCAGTGAGGATTCCTTGTTGATAGTTATCAACAGTTTCTTTCAGACAGATATTTCATCCATATTTACTACGGCGACTTCACCACAAGTTATTCGAAGCGATATGTTTTGTCGCTGAGAAAACTTGTCAAACCACCCTCTTGAAGCTTAGAATTCATAATTTAGTTCTTGTGCAACTTCGAGAACTTTTTCCCTTATTATTTTACCGGACAATGGAATATTTTTAGCGCGCACTTTGCAAAACCAGTCATACATTATTTGGTCCAGTGCAGCTCCTTCTGTTTTCACAAATTTCTTCTTTTGCTATGAATTTCCACTTTCAGCAAACCGTCTATTAATATCAACTTTATTTTTCAAAATGTCGCCCACTTGACTTTTGCCGATACAGAATATTTCCGCAAGCAGTCTAAAGCACACTAAATGTATTCTTCTCTACACAATGAATAACATCAACTTTTTCTTCCAAAGTGAGAAATTTTCTCTATTTCGTAACCATATTACTTGTACGAACACTAAATCTAACTTGTTAGAGCACTAAATATCAACTGAATGCTATAAAAGTTATAGCCGTTTTATATAAGACCATCATTACAGTTGTACTTATTACCTGCCTTAATTATATGTTGTTCATGTCCATTGTTAAGAATGTTACATGTCATAATTATTATACATTTATATGTATGTAGATGGAGACTACTATTTTATACACGTTATCTGAAACTCGTGTTGAAATTCGCAGTCACGAGTCGTAGAAACGCCGGCGTTATCGAATGAAGTTCTTCTATAATCCGTACGTTTAAGTCCTACATTGTTAATGGCGGAGTCTCTAATACTTTTGACTTAAGATGTCCTATAAAACATAATCACAAGAGTTAAGATCTGATATATATATATATATATATATATCATACAGACCACTGCACATCTCCATTCTTATTGATGGATCAGACCGGAAAACGGTCTTTCAGAAGGTTCATTCACCCTGGATGTGTGACTAGTTGTTCCATATCCTTGGACATTTAATAGGAAATCAAAGTTGTGGAACAGTGTAGATATTCAGCATTCATCATAGCGTACTGATGTTACTGTAACTGCATGACCATCACAGAACCGCAATAGAGAGGTTGCGCGTGAAGTTGTTGGGGGTTACAGCAGTCCAATAGCACCAATGTATTTACTAACATATCCACTGAGACGAAAATGAGTTTCGTCGCTCATCCATAGATTATCGATGATCTGTGGGTTGTCTTTAAGTAACTGTAACATGTGCTAACAAAATCCAATGCAGATAGGATAATCTCCAGGGTTCAAAGCATAGACCATTTGCATTTTACATTAAGCATAGGTATAAATTATCATGAAAGATTCTCTTTACTTTTCGAGTCGAAAGTCCGAGAGCAATACTGTGTTATTTGACCTATTTTCGAGGGCTTCTTGTAATTGCTACTCATACGACCTCCACATTCCCGGGAGTCCGAACAATTCTTGCACTACTAGCTCTTCTTCTTCTTGTTTGTCCCATCCTTTTTAAGTTGTTAACACGAACAGAAATGGCTTTCCTACTTAGAACAGAAACACGAGATGGAAGATGAAAATATAGGCACAATTCGCGTTGTCCGCGCTTGCTTGCTTTCTGGATCGTAACAATATATCCAACTTTCATCACTTGTATATTGAGCTTCCGTTAAATTGTGGGGTATCCATCGAGTGCAAAGCTTTCTGACGGTAAGATGATCATGTAGAATAGTTTTGATTTGGGTCATGCCCAAATCTATCTGTATGTGTAGTGGTTCTCTCTCCTTATCATGTTGTACACGACGTCGATGTTTTCTAGAGTGACTGTAGCAGCAGGCCGTCCCTCACGGTGCTCGACTTTGAGCGAAATACGTCCACATTAGAACTCGTTCCACCGTTCAATAGTCTCCAAAGACGGTGCTTCATCGACAAACAATAGCTCGATGTTTTACGAACACTCTTGTCGAGTGAGACCGTTTTTAAAATTCTGGCAAATTATAGCTGGAAAATTTTCACGCGTTAATTCCATTTTTCGCAAAATTCACTTTATTTAAAAATTACTAAAAAGAGTCAACAGCATATGCTAGCAATCTGTAAATGCTATTCGGATTAAAAAATCTCAGAGAATACCACAAAAATATTTCCGACAGCGACACCTTACGGGAAGTAGTTGAACCGCAAAATCTTTAAAGCAACTTACGTACATAAAAAAATATTTGTATACATGCAAATAAGTCTACCGATATATATTTAAAATAAATTGCTAAATAAGAAATTTATGAGAATCCTTTACTCCAAAATCCTAAGTGCATGTCCTTATAAAATATTTATAATGTCCATATATGTTGTAAAATGCCTTGAATCGCCTCTAAAGGTCATACAGACTATTTAAAATTTGATAACTTCGTGTATACATCTGTGAGCGACTCAGTGAATAAAAGTTTACCCAATCGAACTTTTCTGTCATGTCTCGAGCAAATTTCCATTGATAATTCATAAATACATGCCTGACTGAATACTAGTTTCAGAGAGCATGACAAAAAATTAAAAAAGCAGAGTAATAATTTTACGTTGTTGCTTTTAATCTATTTAAAAATCTCTGACACTGCTGAATTGAAACAATTGTATATAGTATTACATCCAGTTTAAACTAACGTAAATTGTAATTTTCAAAACAAAAAATTGTAACGAAATGAAAGGGTATAAGTGTATACGAAATTATTTGGCCTATTAATCTTGTATTTGTTTTTATTATTAAAAGTTGTAATAAGCTGAAGAAAAAGTAAGAGAAATGATCTTAAAAATACGACATGTGGCGTAATTAAATAACGAGACCGATGTGAGAAATGTTATTTATTTCAAATAAATTTATATCTAACTTTTATCTCCTTCAACATACTCTCCTCCCCAATCTATACACCGCTGTATACGTGTCTTCCACTGCTCAAAACAATGCTGTAGGTCCTCGATTATCAGTCTCTTTAACAACTTTGCCGTTTTTGTTTTATACGTTCAACAGACTGAAAATGTGTTCCCTTTAATGCACTTTTCACTTTTGGGAACAGGTAGAAGTCACGTGGTGCAAGATCTGGCGAACACGGACGATGATGAAGCACAGCAATGAGCTTCTCCGCTAAAACTGCTTCACAGGTAGGGCATTGTGAGCCGGCGCGTTCTCCTGGTGCAGAATACATGAGTCGTTCTTCCACAAATCCGGGTCTTTTCTTCCTTACTCTTTCCTTCAGCTTGATTAGGACTTCTTTATAGTATTTTTGATTAACGGTTTGGATACTCAGGCACCCAGTCAGTCATGATAACACCATTGATATCGAAAAAAAAACAAAAAGCATTGTCTTCAATTTCGACTTGCTTCGTGCTTTTTTCTATCGTGGTAATCCAGCGCCATTCCAGTACATCGACTGACGCTTTGTTTCCGGGTCATATTGGAAAATCCAAGTTTCATCACATGTGATGATTTTTGTGGATAAATCTGGTTCCTCTGTGAGTCGTTCGATGATGTGAGAGCAAATGTTCATCCGATTATCAATTTGTTTGCTGAGCTAGGTTTTTCGGCACCATTTTTGCACCAACTTTTATCACGTTTAACTCAGCATGCAAAATGTGTCTTACTGTTTCTTTTTTAATGTTTACCGTATTGACAATCATCTGAGTGCTCAGACGTCGATTTTTCTTCAGTTCTTGCAGTCACAAGTCAATCAGGAGGTTCATCATCTTCAACCTCTTCCCGACTTTCAGAAAACCCTTTGTGCCATTCAAAAACTCGCGCACGGGACATAACATTATCATCAAACACCTCCTTTAACATTAGTAAACATTCTGATAGTGATTTTTTAAATTCGACATGGAATTTCAGGTTAATTCGCTAATGGAATTTTATGTCAGCCATTATCACTACACCACTAAGTAATAATATCCTCTACAATTAAAGCTCGAAAGTAAACTAAAGCAGATAGAGAGACAAAACGACGGATTGTTACTTGGGAAGTATCAAGGTCAATGACATTCCAATTACAGCCTCGCTTGATGCGGCTGCGCAATGGAGGGTGCGCGGTCTTGTTATTTAATTGCTATACCTCGTATATCTTGGAACTTAACTAAGAAACTTAATTCTTTGTTTTTCGCAATTTGTAATTTATTATTATAAATATAGTTGATATAGATCCCTGCATATTTCATGCTTGCTTGGGGAATTATACTGGTTTCGTGCATATCTTTAGAGGGGCAGAAAAGGTTAATGCGATGGATTTTCAAATAACGTGAAAATACGTCCTGCTGTCTTGGTTTCGGGCATTAAGTATTCTTTCTTTGCCGTCTCTATAATTTTATAAACGTGTAATTTAGGCACATCAAAATATGCACATTCTGGATGAGAATTCCACATTGTATAATAGTCTATCACTAGAAGTATAAATAATTTTTATATACCATATCATATTATGGTTATAGTTAGTAATAAAATGACTCTAAAACACTATTTATTGGTAAATATTTTTATTTATGTGAAAAATATATTACAGTGTTTTTTTAATTTATTTAATTTTAGATTACTTTTGACAATGCTGACATCATATATGTATATGATCTATAGCAGGTATGGGCAACCTTTGATATGTTGTGGGCCAAAGTTTAATGTGTAAATAGGTTCGCGGGCCGCGTTTAAAAGTAGTGCATTTTAAAGTAGTGTTCATAATTTTTAGCGATAGATATCAGACCTGAAATAATACGACATGGCTCGCGGGCCGGTTGTTGCTCACACATGATCTATAGTAGTAAAATACATTATTTTTATTTTTATTAGTATTATTGCATCGATTTCTCTCACTTCATCAGTCTAATTAAAGCAGTTTTTATTATTATACAATATTATAATACTTGGTAAAACCAGAATTTCATTGATAATAAACTTAATCGAAATCTAAAAATAAGGATTTAATTAAAATATTCATAACAAGATTCCACATGAACTACTCCAACTCTAATACATTTTTGAGCACGTCAGATTGAAGGCTGATGAACCCGCCTCAATACTTACTTTTTCCCAGAGAAGCGTGATTCTTTCTGCTAGTTTCTTCCTGGTATCTAGTCCTGATCTTTTCGATGATTCAATAGTTAAAAATCTAATAGATTTAAATCAGGTGATCAAGGAGGTGAAGCATAGGACTTTTTCGAGCAATCTTTCAGATTGAATACACTTACTTAACTGTTTTGGCACAGCAAGACTAAAATGTGGAGGAACATCATTGTGTATGATATATATGGTACATAGGATTTCAAATGGAATATTGCCTAAAAGATTTCCCAGATTATACTGAATACACTGTAAATAAAGCGCCCCATCTGAACGTGCGGGTAACACAAATGGACTTGAAAAATACTAGCTTTTACCACTTTTTACATGGAATACATTCTGTAAAAATGTTTGTAAAATATTATACTTACTGGTGAGGCTAGAACTCACGATTTCATACTTACCGGGAATGTGTCCTACCAATCGACACAGAAAATGGTAATATTCGATTTTACTAACATGTCATAAATTGCTTTATGGAAATATATTAAATGAAATCCACGGTAGGTTATTAATTGCAAATAATTATGCACTTTTAATATATTAAATTGAAATATTCAAATTTTTACCGCTTTTTATGTCGTATATCCACCTGATAAATTTATTAAAAAAAAAGTTTTTCTGCTCTATAGTGGGACTCACGATCTCATGCTTTCCGGACATGTACCCAACCATTCCACCATATTCCCACCCAAACATTAATTGAAAGAAATCGAAGCTGGTTTTTCCAGACGATTGTGGCAAAAGACTTTTCATCAGCCTAAGTATGTAAATTATGTGAATTAATAACTCCATTTTTATGTCTTCTACTTCATCCTAGTATCGAGTATCGAACAAACAAAATTCCGTTCCAGCAACCAGTTTTCAAGATGCATCCTAGAAGGGAAATCATTTCAATGAAGAGCATGAACTTCGTCACTATGGAACGACTGTAGCAATATTTTATATAGAATTCTCGACACTCTAAATTTGGAGCCATTACCCTGAGCTGCAACTTTTCGAATACTAATAGAAGTATCTGCATGCACGGCATCTAAAATATTTTCCTCTAAAAAAACAGTGCGGATCGTTCTTTGGATACCACCATTGGCAGAATGTTTCTCAGATTTATCTAAAATAATGTAGGCAACATTTTAAACATGCTGTTACCATATATAACTCGCATTGCTTACCAGTTTCTTTTAAATATCAATCAATCTGTTCAAAAATTCTAATGTTTGGAACTGTACGATTTGGAAACCATTCTGCGTGCAATCTTCTAGCTTCTAAAGTATTACAAGGGGCAAGGCTATACATTAAATGCATACCGGAATATTCATTAATTTGTATTCCATTTATAAGTAATAAATTTTTCAAATTATTTGAAATAAGTCATCATACTTTAAGAATAGAATATCTCAGCAGGAGGATATTCTATAGAAAAAGAAATCTAGGAGGATACACTGTTATTTTGCATTCTTGAAAGATTACCCACATGTTCTGAGACGCTTATATTGGGTCTGGGAAAAAGTTCGTGGCGTTTTTCCCGATAGATGGCATTGGTTGCCGATAACTAAAGAACAACAAGTCACAGCGACACCACCGACGGCTCGTTTTTTAGATGACCTTCCGAACGTTAGTTTGAGCGTAGAAACATTGTAATCGGTGCAGTGGTTGGAAAGTTATTCGCACTTGAAAATGGAGAAGAATAATGAGAAATTTCGCTATATTCTGCAATATTATTATGATAAGGGGAAGAACGCTGCGCAGGCTTGTGATAAAATTTGTGCTGTGTACGGTGAAGGTACTTTATCGAAATCTGTTGCGCGGAAATGGTTCGCTCGCTTTCGTTCCGGAAATTTCAATGTGAAAGATGAGTCACGCTCCGGTCGTCCAATCATTGAAAAATCTGATGAAATTCTTGAAAAAATCCAACAAGATAAGCATATCAGCAGTGTCGATATTGGCATGGAGCTAGGCATTGACCACAAAACTGTTTTGAACCATTTACACAAAGCTGGTTACAAAAAAAAGCTTGACGTATGGGTTCCTCATGAGTTGAGCGTGAAAAACATGATGGACCGAATTAACATCTGCGATGCGCTGCTGAAACGGAATGAAATCGAGCCGTTTCTGAAACGTTTAATAACCGGAGATGAAAAATGGATTACGTACGATAATCGGAAGCGTAAAAGATCGTGGATAAAGGATGGTGAGCCGTCACAAGCGTTCGCTAAGCCAACATTGACGCCAAAAAAAGTGATGCTGTGTGTATGGTGGGACTGGAGGGGAATCGTCCACTACGAGCTACTTCCAACTGGTCAGACGATTGATTCTCAATTCTACTGTGCACAACTAGAGAGATTACGCCAGGCGATTGAAAGAAAACGGCCCGAATTGATTAATAGGAAAGGTGTTGTCTTCCATCATGACAACGCCCGACCACACACTCCTTTGATGACCCGTTAAAAATTGAGAGAGTTTGGTTGGGAAGTTTTGATGCACCCACCTTACAGTCTGGATATAGCACCCTCTGACTATCATCTGTTTTGATCTCTGCAGAACTCTCTCAATGGAATTAAGTTGGTTTTACTGTGAAAACTACTTGATTCAGACCAGAAACCACAGAAGTTTTTCACCGATGGGATCATGGATCTACCAAAAAAATGGCGAACCATTGTCGATAATAATGGAGCATATTCGGTTTAAATGAATTCGTCCACGCGCCATGCGGGGACCAGTTGAATTTTACTGAAAAAACGCCACGAACTTTTTCCCAGACCCAATATAATCCAAACCTAACAGAACATTGTTTCGTTTTGTGTTATATGTACTACCAGGCACATGAAAAAGATGCTTGGAAAACTAGTTTTTGATTTGCAACGGAGAATATTTTGAGATCCTGCTATTGCTTCTATAACGCAATCAGAGTGTTTTATATAATTATTTCGATAAATTTTATTACATAGTAGTATAATCAGAAATACCGTAGAAACGAAAAATAATAATTAATAATACAAATATTAAGATATTACTTTCAAATTCAAATTGATCAAAAATCTACATTTATTATTTGAAAAATTAAAAGATATGAAGATGTAAAATTAAGTAATTGCTTGCGATGGCGTATATATATCTTAATTATTGTCTTTCTTGCCATTAACTAATCACTTAGCTTCAGGAAAATTTACTTTTTGGGGTCTTCCCTTAAATGATAGTAATTACAGTCGTTAATAACTACACCGACAAAGCAAAAGACTTTTTTAATTAAAAGAATGAGCCTTGGTGAAAAGATAATCCAGCAGATATCAAAAAAATTCATCATGTCAACTATACGCAATATATTTTTATTATTTTTTAATATTCACGACTCAGTCGACAATATTTTAGGTTGGAATAATGAATAAAAATTTTTTAGCACGGTATTATTGCTTTCCGTTAGGTTTGTATAGTGTGTTCATAAACCTATTGCTTTTTATTATCCGTTCTGTGCATTTTTATTAAACGTTAAACCGCTGTGACAAGTTTTACGTTTATTTAATAAAACCACCGGACGTTTTATGAATTGAATTATCTTTCCCAGATCCGGAGATTTTCGCTTTTTTGTGCCATCTCTGCGAAATTTCTGGGTAATTTTTTATGTTCTTGTCCTGTACTTTTGTTGTGAACGACTTTCTTATGGAATCACTTACAACTTATTTATGTAACATGACTAAATATAAACTTTCTTATTATATTATAATTAGTCGTCCTGTAGATATTAAGAGAAATTAATTTTAAGAGAAAAGACTTCGTGAAAAATTGGAAATGACATTAGAAGATACACAACATGGTTTTAGAAAAGGAAGAAGCACACAAGACCTAATATTTATAATTAGACAACTGGGAGAAAAACTAAGGAAGGGAAGAGAAATACATATATGTTTCATAGATCTTAAGAAAGCTTTCGACAAGAAAGAAGAGAAGATGTATGGCAGAGCTTGGAAAGAAGAGGGATAGAAAGAGGAATGATAGAGATGGTTAAGGCATTATAGAAAAACAACAGGAATAAAGTTAGAACTTCTAATGTAGAACCCCAGAATTTGAAACACGGATAGGCCTAGAACAGGGGTGCGTACTGAGCCCATTATTGTTCTCTATAGTTATAGACGATGCTATAAAGAGATGCAAAGAAAAAGGAAAGAACGTGAAAGTGGGGAACTGGAAAATGAAAGCAGTCACCGTGCAAGAATTGATGTTTGCAGACGATATGGTACTGATAGCAGAATCAGAAGAAATATTACAAGAGAACCTAATGATTTATCAAGAGAAGCTGAAAAGGATAAATATGGAAATAAACACAGTTAAAACCAGTACAATGATAATGTCAGCAGAAGTACAAAGACTTAACTTTATGATTGAAGGAAGAAATTTAGAACAAGTTAAAAGCTATAACAATCTGGGAACAATTATAGAGGAAAATGGAAAAATAGGTAAGAAAGTAAACGAAAGAATAGGAAAAACTGCAAAGATATACAACGTATTGAGAAATACATTCCTAGATAAGAAGGAGATACCAAAACAAATAAAGACCGAAGTATATAGAAGAGTTGAGGTCAGACCTACATTAATATACGGCAGCGAATCATGGACAATAACGAATAAAATTACAAGCAAAGTTACGGCCACAGAGATGAGATTTCTAAGACGGATAGAAGGAATAACAAGGATGGATAAAATTAGAAACTGATAACAAAATTAAATGGTAAAATATATAAGATATAATGTAAAATTCAGTCCGACACCACAGGGTAGAAGAACTTAGGATTAAATAAATAAATAAATAATTTTAGGAAGGAATAATCACGTCTATGAGAGGTCGTGTTTTGTAGTTTGCTTTAGCTATAAATAATGAAAGGGCATAGGCGAATGTTTTCTCTTCACATGTGATCATACGAGATGATTCCCAGCTTTTTAAGGTAATCTAATACTTCAAAATACATAGTCTGTCGCTGAGAAAACCGAACTTTTTTGAAATAAAAACATAAGCTTACTATTTTGGTAAAATTGATTTATTTTATTCAAAGTGGTCGCCTTCGACTTCAATACAAAGTTTTGCACGGTCAATAAACATGTAGAATGAATTCTTAAGTTCATCTTTAGATATGTTCTTTAAGACTGCTAACGATGCCTTTTTAATGGCTTGGACGTCGGTATAACGTCGTCCTTTCATCGGCAAATAAATTTGGCGAATAGATAAAAATCACAGGGGCCAAATTCCGGTGAATACGGTGAATAGTTTATTGTTAAAATGCCATTTGTAGTTAGCAAATCAGCGATAAGCGTCGAGCGTTGAGATGGCGCATCATGTAAACAAAGCCAGTTACAATTTTCTCACGACACTGACGGCGCACACGACGAATACGCACCAAAAGAGGCTTCATAACACCAAGATAATATACAGCATTGACTGCTTGACTACTTTTCATAAACTCTTTATGCACTATGCCTTTCGATTCATAAAAACAAATCAACATTGTCTTCACGACGACTTTTTTTCGGTCTTTCTTCGCTTGGATGCTTCCATTCAGAGCATTCAGAAGATTATATTGATAACACCACGTCTCATTGCTAGTTACAATAAAACACCTGAAGTTTTCGTTATTTTTGAGTCTTTAATCAAGTCTGTACAATGTTGAATTCAGTTAGCTTGTGTGGTACAAACCTTGCGCAAATCTTTCTCAGTTCCAAACGCTGTGTCAAAATGCGATGCATTGAATCTCTGAAAATATTTAATTCACTTCCCACGCATCACAATGAGGATTTCGGCTCATTTCTGTTAAATTCACGCTCAAGTTCGATGTTTCTTTCCGTAACCGCAGATTTTTTTTGCACCAAGATGTTTGTCGTCATTTATGTCCGTACGACCGTCTTTAAATAGTTTATACTACTCATACATATTCATACGTGATAAACATGCATCTCAGCACACTTGTTTCATCAAATTAAACGTTTCAGTAAACGATTTACCTAGTTTAAAACACAACTTGATATTTGCTCTTTGTTCAAAATTCATTTTTCGATCAATGCCAAATACACACTGTTACTTAAGGCGCAATTTCGCTGCTTCTAGTAGTGCAAATATCAAGATATTTTGACATAACATTGGTGAAAGATCTACCTTACCAACGCATATTTTTCTAAATAGATGGCGCTACTAAAATTTTTTTTTAAAAGTTCGGTGTTCTCTGCAACAGACTTTGTATATTCCCTTAACATCCACGTATTTTACATACTCTCGACCGTTTATGAAACCCTGTTTTAGTTCAAACTGAGGTACATTCGAAACGCATAATTGCAACGTGAGGTAGAGGGAACACATGATTTTCGATTGGATAGTACTTGACAAGAATAGGAGAAGATATCCACCTGTTGTTAGTAGACAGCTCAGATTCCACAATTCCTGTAGTCATGACACCCTGAACCTTGGAGCATCGAGTATTTATCTTCGAAACTTAGTTTAATGTGGAATACCATGAAGACATTCCTGATCGTAATACAGTCATGAGATGAGTTGAAGCGTTTAGAGCAACATGATCCATCATTAAAAGGAAGCTATCTGTTATTCCAGCAATTGAGAGTAATAGTGTCATTTCGAAGAAACCCGAGTCATTCGACTTGGCGAAAAGGTTTAGCTTCGCGAACATCAGATCGGTTCGTCCGTTTCATCCCACACACATTTAAAATTTCACACTTGCAAGATAATAGTAGTGCAAAAGCTACTTCAATGAGATACCTTACAGCGAGAGGCAATGGTTGACATTCTTAGTGAAGATACGGTGATAATAATGATGAGTGATTAAGCAAATTTTTTGCTAGATGAAACAATGAATAAACAAAATTGCTGGCATTGGACACTGCAGAAGCCAAGGCTCACATTTGTAAAGTAACAATATGGTACGGTGTGGAAAAAAAACAATAATTCAGTTATAATGACTTCAGTATGCTATAACAAAAAGTTGAACACTCCTGTCGTCGAAACTACGCAGACTAAACGTCAACATGCAGAATTTAGTTCGAGTAAAACAATGTCACAGCACACATGGCAAGAGCACAATTCACATGTGCAAGGAAAATTTCCCACGGTAACCATTATAACATAATACAAGACCCACACATAGATACACAATTATCATACAAATAGTTAACTTCGAGACTTCCCTCTGGAAAGTCTCGAGGTCAGAAGGATTCGTTATAGAAACATAGAAGCAGATAAATACTGAAAATTCCATCAATGTACCGAAGCAATAGAACATATTACAAGGATCTTACAAGGAAACAGTAACAGAATAAGCTACACTGATAAATACAATAGCGAAAATCCTCCATCTAGAGCTTACAATGAAATATGGCCTAATACGAACCGCCGTAACATAACAGTAGGTTTTTAACTCGGATAACATTTTCAGCCTAAATCTACATATTACAAATGATTTCATGCTAACAAATGGCGCAATAGCATAGACCTTATTTCTGCTTCGGGCACTGCTAATCATAAATTGACACTTTTCTCCGTTTATATGCCATATCTATGTCTTCAAAATTCTTACCCCATAAAAACATTATTTCAAAACCACAGCACTTTGACCGAACACAAAATTAATACAAAAAGTCTTGTACATTAGCTTCTTCTGGACTTCCGGACTGAAACCGCATCGCTGGTATAACTGCCGACGTTTCGTACCTATTCGTATGGGACATCTTCAGGGCTCAACTACTGCTATAGTTTGTTGCACTGAAACTGCCCGGAAGTCCAGAAGAAAATAGTATGGACCACGACCGCAGAAGTCTACGTATCAGATTAGTCTTCTACATTGTTTTCACAAATTTCTGAACAAAAATATTTGCTACTCGGTCAAATATGAACAACGCGGAATAAAAATCTAGAAGACTAGTCGACGTATCTTTTTCGGAAGCTGTTAACTTTAAAGACTATTTCTTCTATAATAGGACGTATATTAATGATTTTGTAAAATAATCAATGGTAAACTTCTCTTTTTAATTGTTATTTAATATCATATGATATCGATATCATATGAAAATCGTATCCCAATATTTTGCTGCAGCAAAATGTGTTCTGTCTTGTATGAAAACTTCATCTGAAAATAATCTCTAAGTTTTTAAGTAAATGATTATTACTTAGGTCAGCTTATTATTGCGTATGGGAAGCTTTATATGCTTAACTACATATTTCTCCTGTATTTCATCATTTAGACATTACAGTTCTGCATTGTCTGAATTACTATTCATATAGCGCTTTGTACGTTGGATAATACTCATATAATTTTATTTTATAACCGCTTAGTGACGTGCTTTGTCTTGCTGGACATAATTCATAATAGAATTATATATGTATGTATATACGTGAAACAAAATTAATTTCAATTAAAATACTTTTCAAAAGATATTTACAAGAGCAAAAGTTTCATATATTTGTTAAAGTCACTACGTAACACATGGATCAATAAGTCCCGAGACTAACAATGAAAACAACATTTTTTTTGCAAAATTTTTTTTATTCATCAACATAATCACCTTTTAGGGTGATACAATGGTTCCAACGCTTTTCCAATTTTTCAATACCATGTTTATAAAAAAATTTATCTTTCGCTTCAAAATAAGCTTCAGTTTCAGCGATGACCTCCTCATTTGAGCCAAATCTTTTTCCCTGGAGCATTTTTTTAAGATCAGCAAAGAGCCAGTAGTCACTGGGGGCTAAATCTGGCGAATATGGGGGGTGGGGAAGCAGATCAAAACCCAATTCGTTCAATTTTGCCATTGTTTTCATCGACTTGTGGCAGGGTGCATTGTCTTGGTGAAAAAGGATTTTTTTCTCTGCATGTGCGGTCGTTTTTTTACGATTTCCTCCTTCAAAAGCACCAGTAAGTTAATATAATAATCACTGTTGATCGATTTACCTTTTTCGAGGTAGTCAATGAAAATCACGCCATGTGTATCCCAAAAAACTGACGCCAGGACTTTGGCAGCTGACTGCTGCGTTTTCGGATGTTTCGGACGGCTTTCGCCAGCTGTGCGCCACTCAGATGACTGCCGCTTCGACTCTGGAGTGTAGTGATGTATCCATGTTTCGTCCATGGTCAAGTAACGACGCAAGAAATCTTTTTTGTTGCGAGTAAATAGCGATAAACAGCTTTCTGAATCATCGACTCGTTGCTGTTTTTGTTCCATCGAGAGCAATCGCGGCACCCACTTGGAAAAAACCTTTTTCATGCTCAATTTTTCATGAAGGATAGTAAATACACTTCCATATGATATCTGTGTCATCTCAGCAATCTCACGGAGCTTCACTTTACGATCTTTCATTATAATTTTTGTCACTTCACTCACATTTTCCGGTGTAACGGCTTCCACAGGTCTACCCGAGCGTTCCGCGTCATTTGTGTCGGTACGACCACGTTTAAACTCGGCAAACCACCGACAAATCGTTGCTTTTGATGGATAAGAGTCCGGGTAACATTTTTCAATCCATTGTTTTGCTTGCGTGGTGTTTTTACCCATTAAAAAACAATGTTTTATCGGAACACGAAACTCGTTTTTTTCCATTGTTTAAACAAACTACAAAACGACTTTACTCCAACCTCGATAACTCAGCTGTTTCTGGTCCGATCGACTTAAAATTTTGACACGTTTCAAGCAAAGGTTAGTACTCTAGAAAGACGTGGTTACTGGTTTACTACGAGCGCCATCTATGGGTTAGTCTCGGGACTTATTGATCCATGTGTTATTAACTACTTTGCATCTATTTGTAAATTTGTATATCTAACAGGAAATTTATTGATTACATCTAGGTATTCATCCGTAAGTCTTTGAAGCAGTAATTTATGTTGTCGGGGCTTCTGGATGTGACTCGCGTTATGGAGTCCGTGAGTGAACTCATTTCGCTTCGAGCTTTTAGCAAGCTCGTTGCGGCTATCTTCAGATCGTAGTTCTGTCAAACCGATTTATTTGAATCAACTAATATTCGAATAAGTGAAGTGGTAAATCTTCTGCAAGATCTTATCAAGAAACTCAGTTTGTGAAGTCAAAAAGAACAAATGAAATCTGTATGTGGTGAAGTATAATTGCGAAACAAATAACACCACTTCTTTAGTTATAATTTGTCTCAGTGTTTGTTTTAAATCCAAAGAATATTGATACAGTCACGTGCACGAAAGTAGCAATGATCTTAAATTTGCTGAAATATCAATTTATACGTTAAATAAAAGAAATTCGAGTCGATTGAACTCTTTATTCCAACATGTTACATAACTATAACAATAAATAAATAGGTTTCTTAATACCAAAGAGAAAATAATACTGTGTATATTCTAAGACAAACAAAGTAATTGTGCATTGTTCGTGTTCATGAGCAAACGGCAATATACCTTGTATTTGCCTTTTATTTATTAATGGTACCTACTTAAGCCTTCTTGCGCGCAACTTTCCGTGAATCAATCTTGTAATTCATTTTTAAGTGCAGTTGAACTTATGAACGTTTTCTTCTTTGCTCAAGTTATGATGTTTCTGTTTTCTCTAGGGCTAGCTTTCCTTTTTCCACTACGACTTTCTTTAACTTTTCTCCAGTTCTTTGGGTTATTATTATTATTATCATTTGCGCAGAATATGAGATATGTGTATAAATTTGTAGCTTTTGCCTTCACGAGGGTGGTTACAGAAGAACCCAACCCAACAAAGAAAACATAAAAATTTTGTAGAGAAATATATTTATTTTTCAACATAATCTCTTTTTAGCTCTATACACTTTTCCTAGCGATGTTCAATAAGTTCGATACCCTTTTTATAATAAGAACTGTCTTGCTCCTCAAAATAGCCATTAACTGCCGACATCACTTCTCCATCGTTGAAAAATCTTTGACTACTGAGCCATTTTTTCAAGTTTGGGAACAGAACATAATCAGATGGAGCAAAATCAGGCGAATAGGATGCATGAGGTAGCAACTCGAATTTTAATTCATTAATTTCGGCCATCGCAATAACGGATTTGTGAGTTCGTGCATTGTCTTGATGAAAAAACACTTTCTTCTTAGTCAAATGCGGCCGTTTTTGCTTGATATCTTCGCTCAAACGTTGCAATAAGTTGGCATAATACTCGCCGTCGATGCGCGATTTCACAAAAAGTCCAACCCATTCTCCGCGAGTACAATGTCTTTCGAACTGGACTATCGTATAATTCAAATTTGGCTCCGTCTAACTTCTTTTTATTTAGAAATATGTAAAAGCACCTCAAAAGACCTGATTTTTCACACAATAAACAATTGAAGGAAGAAATTGATGCCTATTCTGAAGACCGACAGAAATATTTTGTTCCTGATAAATCATCATAAATTGCTCGGGGGCTCCGCAAAGAGTGTCCAGGGGCGCCGCGACAGTCTTGCCAAAATCTAAATATAGAGGTGACCTTAAAATCGAAGATGAAATTCGTGTGGCTCTATCAAAAATAACACCAAGATTCCGCGAACTAGTCAAAATAAACAAGCCCATCCCTCTCATTAGGACAGGAAACATTTTACTTATTATTTGAACCCAATTACATTTAAAATGATTCTCTGTTTTGTATTAATTAGTTACTATTTCTGTTCTCAAAATAAATGTGATTTTCTTTATTTTTCGATTTATTTACGTTTTCCTTCTTCTCCATACTACAATTACTAAAAAAAAACAAATTTACCAACAACTATTCACAAAGTATTTAAACAAAATTAAAGTCAGTTTTGCTTCATATGTAGGGCGCCGTCGGAAATAATCTGGACGTTAAGGGCGCCATGGCTTTAAAAAGTTTGGGAACCTATGCATTATAGGATAGGTGGCGCCAATGCTTTGAAGTTACGAGAGATTTCGCTGAAAAATAAAATCATTAAAAAGTCATTTGTTTCATTATTGGGTAGAAATTCTTTTTAGTGTCCCTCGTATATACCACCATTTTGTTTAGAGTTTAGGAAAATCAATAAATTGCTTAGAACATTAACTGTAATACGAAATAATTAATCCCAGCAAGTACATACATTTCGTTGCTTATGTAGTAGCAAGCAATATATACATTTACATATATGCATAATAAGAGTAGGTGTGCATTTCTGTAGATATGTTGTAGGCGACACGTAAACTTACATGATATAACTGACTAATGCAATACATTCATCTCACTAAAATTACAAACAAGAGCTCAGTATGAATGGCAGACATTTCACTATACATTTAATAAGTGATTAAATAACATGATTTCTAAAATCGAGCTTCCTATTTTAATAAATTTGGATAAAACTCGATAGCTTTTTAATTGTTATCAATGAAGATAAAAACATTGCTTTCTGTTCAACCTTCCGTTCTTTTTAATAAGTTAAGAGTATTACCTGAAACTTTAATACGTGATCTTTATCCTTACGGTACATTACCTTCTTTGTTTAACGGCTTACAACTGCAAGCATTTACTTCTTAATAATCCATTTTACTGCTACAAGAATGAATACGCAAAGCGCCCGTCAGAAGCGAGTCATCTTCATTTACACATTTACATTTAAATTTTCCTTCAAACGAATGATCTTGAAGCAATTTATATCTTATGCCAACAACCTATGTAAGTAGCAATAAATTTTATAAATATTACAATACGAGAATAAGAAATACAATGAGAGTGTATGCTTTTGCAAAGAGAATTTTATGTACAATGCAACTAACAGGTCTTAGGATAAAGCATCTAATGGGTCTTTCATTAAGCGCTTTCTATCTTAAAATTTAAATAAAACAAAGTGTGTGTGAGATATCATCGAAATTTTTTATTCGTTCGAAAAGTCTATTGATACCATTATGTATGGAATATAACATCGTGCAAATGTCCATCGCGGGTTCGCTGGGTGGCGTGCGTCCGAGATGTCCAATTTTCCATGACTCTGGCGCATAAATCAGACCGAATTTGACGGATGGCATGGGTTGTGTTGACTTTGAGGGCCGCTGTGGTTTATGGCTTATTCGCATAGACCTGTGACTTAAGAAAATCCCACAAGAAAAGTCTAACGGGGTCAAATCGCACGATCTCGGTAGTCAGTTCACATCACCTCCACGTGAGATGACCGTGCCCTCAAATCGCTCGTGCTCCAATGTGGCATGAGCGGTATAGCACGTAGCGCCATCCTGTTGAAACCACATGTCCATATCATCCAATTCAGGCCAAAAGAAGTTGGCAATCATCAACCCATAGTGCTCGCCTTTGACGATGGCCTAGTCAACGTCGTTTTCAAAGAAATACGGACCGATGACGTCGCCAACCCAAAATCCACACCAAACAGTGACTTTTTCGGGATGCATTGGACGCTCTTGTATCTCATGTGGATTGGTATCGGCCGAAATTCGACAATTTTGTTTGTTGACGTGCCCATTCATTCAGAAATGGGCCTCATTGCTGAAGATGATTTTTTGATGAAAATTAGGGTCAGCTTTCAACTGCTCCAGTGCCCATTAAGCGAACACACGTCGTTGTCTAAGGTCGTTTACCATCAACTCCTAGGTCGGTTGAATTTTGTACGGGTGCAGGCCCAAGTCCCGACGCAAAATTCTCCAAGTCGTGGTCTACGAAAGGCCGAGTTCTTGTAAGCAACACGAAATCGACTGCCTCGGATTCTCCTGCGCACTCTCACGGAGAGCGGCGATGTTTTCGACAGATCTTGCGTTTCATTATGGTACGGGTGCTCATTCATTATTTACTGAACCAGTGGATTCAAATTTATCCACCACACTGCGAATAGTCCTTTCGATATGACGATTATGACGACTGCAAAATAGGCGAAGTGCGCGGAACGTTGCCCGAACAGAAGACCCATTTTGATAAAACAATTTTATCATTTACGACGGAGCATTTTTATATTCGCGGAATGGGGGACAAGGGGTGGAAATAAAAAAATCAAATTATTTTTCTTTTTCAATATATTCACCTGCAAGACGGATACATTTTTCACATCTTTCAATTAATTTATTTATACCCTCATAAAAAAATGATTTCTCTTTATCTGCAAAATACGCCGAAACTGCCTCATTGACTTCATCATCGGCAGTAAATTTTTTACCCCGCAGCTCTTTTTTCATTTTCGGAAACAGGTAATAATCACTCGGGGCCAGGTCTGGGCTGTAGGGTGGGTGATTCACAATTTCGAAGCCGACCTTATGCAGGGCAGCTAACGCAACGCGGCTCTTGTGGACGGGCGCGTTGTCGTGCAAAAGCAGAATACCTTTTGTCAATTTTCCCCGTCTTTTCTCTTTAATGGCTTCTTTTAGTCGCTCTAATATTGAAGCGTAATATTCTCCGGTTATAGAAACACATTTATCTTTATAATCAATCAACAATATTCCTTCCGAGTCCCAAAATACCGTTCCATGAGTTTCCCAGCTGATTGTGACACTTTAAATTTCTTGGGAGGTGCTGTGCCCTTTTTATGCCACTGCATGGAGTCTTGTTTGGACTCAGGCTCATAATGATGAACCCAAGTTTCGTCTCCAGTAACAATTCCACTCAATACACCATCCTTGTCTTCATTACAGAGGTCCAAAAATGCACGCGAACACTCTACGCGCTGTTGTTATGGCGGCGGCGTGAGCATTCTCGGCACCCATCTTGCGCTGACCTTAAGACATGCCGAGACGATCGTGTAGGATTTTAAAAAATGTTGTATCGGATACTCCAACCATTTCTGCGAGTTGCTTCTTCTTTAGTCGAGCATCTTCGAGTACAATTTGTTCAACTTTTTGGATAAGTGCTGGCGTGGTCACCTCAATGCTCCTGCCCGGCCTCTGGTTGTCTTCAAGGGATTCCCTTCCTTGTTTAAATAAACTATGCCACTTGTACGCCATGGTTTTTCCTGGACAAGTGTCGCCGTAAACCAATGACATCTCATTCATTATGGTCGCGACTGATTTTCCTTGCCTGGTAAGGAACTTTATAACGGCACGATATTCGATTTTTTCCATATTTCACTTTTCACTCCTGATTATGTTACTTGGTTGACGATAGCTCAAAGACTAACTGTCTAATAACAATGAAACTTCGTATTTATACTAATCATGAGTCGCTGCACAGGCCACGCCCCTAATGCGCCTACTCACCCCTCTACAACCCGCTCATTCCGCGAATATAAAAACGCTCCCTCGTACACGTGTTGTTGAACGCTAAATCTGTCCATGGCGATTTGGCAAAACAGACTGAATAAATGACAGCCAATTCGACAGATGTAGCTTCAACAATATGGCCGCTATCAACTGTCAAAGTTCGGAAATACTTATTGGAAGACCCCTTATATACATATATATATATATATATATATATATATATATATATATATATATATCAAACTTGTATTATTATCGAACGATTCTTTGTGGGCATATCACACATTTTCAGTACATAAAAATTATGAAAAAGCGATACCTCCCTTTTTCGTTCAAACATAGGAATGTACTGACCCAAAAACAAGGGCGTTCGTCTCGTTAAAATAGTTAAAGTATTCGTCTATTTACGCAATGATAACTTAGTGACCTATTTTAGGGAGGTGATATGCCCTTGTTCTTTCGTTCATACATTCGTATGTTTGAACAAAAGAGGAAAGTATTGCTTTTTCGTCAGTTTTCTGTACTGAAAACGTACGGTAAGCCCACAAAAAATCGTCCGTTAATAACATAAGTTTACCTGACAGGAGATGAATTCCTCGAAACATCTGGTAGACAGGATGTTATTAATATATGAATGAGTCTTTTAACGTTCGCCTAATTGCAATTCACCAAGTTAAAACGTTCATCTATTTACGCAATGGTAACTTAATCACCTATTTTAGCGAGATGACACGCTCTTTTTCTTTCACTCGTACATTCGTACATTTGAACGAAAGAGGGATTGGTTATTCCTAATGTATGTATTGTAAATTTTGTAAATATAAACTCCTGTTCAAAATTATCGCACCACTCAGTTTTTCGAACTTATTTTTATTACTATTTAAATTATTGAACAAATTATTAGAGTAATATAACAAATCATAGGTGGCTTATGTCATGATAAGTAAATTTTGACAGCTTAGTACCAAAAAGTTGAAAGGCAGTTGATTATTCTTGTTGTGAGCATTTGTTGAGATTATTGTCTGAAGTTCAGATTCCACTTCAACGGCGTTGGTTTTTGATTTTCTTAAGTGGTCATTTTCAAGATTAAAGAAAATTTAAATTAATACCATTAAAGTTGAAAATCATGAATCGACCACGCTATTTAACCAACGATGAGTGTGTAAGAGCGTCAACTTTGTTAGAAGTAGGAGAAACTATGCGTTATGTAGCCGATCTGGTAGGTGTTCATCATTCAACGATTAGTCGAATGGCAAAAAGATTTAGAGAAACTGGATCGCACTCTAGAAAATATGGACAGGGTAGAAAGAAAGTCACCAGTGCCAGGGATGAGCGTTTTCTCCGACAGCAGGTTTTGAGAAACAGAAAACTCACTAGTGCAGAGCTTAGTAACGAATTGCAAACAATCAGAAATGTTAGGATATCCGCCGTAACTGTCAGGAGAAGATTACATGAAGCAGGATTGGCTAGTAGGAAGGCTGCAATTACACCACTGCTCACCACAGCACACAGAATAGCACGATTAAGGTTTGCTAGAAATCATGCAAATTGGACTGTCGACGAGTGGAAGAAAGTTTTGTTTACCGATGAAACCAGGGTAAGCTTGAAATCTCCAGATGGTCGGGAAAGAGTGTGGCGAAGACCTGGAGAAAGGTTTGCTGCCTGCACTATCTCTCCAAGGGAACCGTTTGGCGGCGGATCTAAAATGTTCTGGGGAGGGATTAGCTTTGACGCCCGTACAGAGTTAGTTCCCATTCATCCAAGATCAATGAACGCTGAGTTCTATCTGGAAAACATTATTCAAGACCACGTCATGCCTTTTGCGCCCTTTATAGGGAACCATTTCATTTTTATGCAAGATAATGCTCGACCACATATTGCAAGACCGGTTTTAGATTACTTAAATGAGATCAATATTCAAGTGATGGACTGGCCACCGCGAAGCCCAGACATGAATCCGATCGAGCATCTTTGGGATACTCTGAAAAAGTCAGTAAGGCGTCATTTACCAGCACCAAGAAATCTCCAAGAACTGGAACGCGTTGTTCTTTTAGAATGGGATAATATTCCTCAAGAAACCATTCAAAATTTGATAACAAGTTTACCACGACGGGTGCAGGCAGTTATCAGAGCTAGAGGTGGTGTCACGCATTATTAAGTTTTTCAGATCTTGAGTTTCTGTATGTTTACAGTGTTGAATAAATTTTTGTTTCTTTTTAAATTTTTCTTTCTTTTTTAATTTTTGTACAAAAAAGGTAAATTTTATTTTTTTTCTTAAATTAAAGGCAAATGCATCATACAGAATTGTTTTCTAATGATCTCATTTTATGTTAGCATAAACCAATACTGAATACTAAATTGAAATAATAAAAATAAATTAAAAAAACTGAGTGGTGCGATAATTTTGAACAGGAGTTTATATTCTTAAAATAACAATAAATAAATAATCAACTTTTTTATGCGAAAAGAACGCATTTTATGCGATAGCCCAAAAATATATTTCATGAAAGTAAAAGTTATTTTAAAAAAATTAAAAAATATAAATCGCTTTAAAGAGATTTCTTGTATTTTATGTTACTTAGAAAATGTAGTAGGTGTACTTAACCTATTTCATTTAAAAATGTAGAATTACTCAAAAGCTTAATAATATTATAAGATTTTATTTTAAAAACTAACAAAACAAGGGTGCAAAAGGTAAATAATTCAATAACGTAAGAAAAGTAAACGAAAACTAAATTACAGCTTCTACAAAACATTACTGTCCGGAACAACGAGTTCGCTAACTTGTAAATACATAAATCCAGCAATCATCATTTGCTGTCTTCGCTTATTATATCCTATATAAATATCTGTCTAGCCTAGAATGCATTTTATCCATAATTAAGTTCATTTATATTGGTATTCCCAATTCGTTTCTAACAAAAAAGAAATTGGGTAAAACCAAAAAAGTTTTTATTCTGAAGTAGATTCTCTCTTTACCTTTTAGCATGATTTATTTTTTCCAATGATTTGATGTTGTACAAAGTCCGCATACTACGCCGCCAAAGTCAAATTGTTAATTAGAATCGGATCCCATGAATATGAAACAATGTGCCTTTTTGTGTTTCGCGAGGAGAATAACACAAAAGGGTATTTTTTTTCCATATATACACGTATCGGGGCGCAAAAAACAAATTTACCATCAGTCAATATATTCTGGTTTTTGTCCTTTTACATTGTGCGAGCGAAGAAGAATACATCTAACAACAGAATAACTAATGAATAGGTGTCCGATTTTATATAAATATAAATAGATTTTAAAATCAGTCGAATACATCAAAATACAATCTAAACGTAATTTAATTTGACGACGTTTTATTCATTCTTGCATGGAAAATTTTAGACGTTACTATTGCCGTTGATGTCATAAAGAGTTCATTCAATATTATTTTCTGGCCGATTTATAGAATTTCGAAAGTAAACAATTACCTACACGTTTATGTTCGCACAGATGAATGGGCAAAAAGGACAAGAGCACGTAAAAATAAGAAAATGTTGTGTTTACTTCAAATACTTTTCTATTTGATTTATAGAATTCTGAAAGGAAATAACTGAGTACTTTACTTCTGACCGAGAGATGGTTGTATAGTTCTCTCTGGTACTTAATAGTGTATATATTGTTATGAATAATATATGGTGCGTGCGTAATTGTGTTTATCATAAGCCTCACGTTAGCTGCCAATTCTTATGAATATGATTTATACTTATGTGTGTAATAATGACGTATAACTGTGGCTCACGTTGGCTAGTTAATTATTATGAATTGTATTCGTGTAATGTATACGTACGATATGTTTGACCGCGTGAAAATAATAATAATACACTCTAAACTTACTTTAACATCTTATCTTTTTTTCTTTTTAATATATTATTTTGAACTTTTGTATCTGACTATGCAACCCTATCTCGGGTCTATTATGCATATCTCAGTATACATACATATATAATTTTGATCCATGCGTTCCAGAAGAAACAAAAGCCCTTCTTTTCTGTTATATATTTTATTAAACACTTAAATACTCTGCATTTATGAGCCGTTGTAACATTTATTTCTCATCTTAGAGAAAATCTTTCTTTTATTTGATTCAGTATTTTATAAAATTGAAATATTCACAAACTCTAGCATTGAACTTGAATTAATTGCTAAATATAACAAATTATTTTAAAAAAACGTGTGGTGTATTATTATTATATTATATATATATATTAACAAATAAATCTATATCTTCAATTTATATTTTTGAATTATTATTTTATTTACCCTTATTGTAGGTATCTCTATGATCGATCATGTTAATAAAAAAAATTAATAACTGAACTATTATTGAATTTAAAAAAATGCATGCTATGTAAATGGCAAATAACTAATTGAAAATCATCTAAAACTACAACACAATATTAAACCAATCTTTAACGTTATTAAAACTTCGTCTGTCTCTTCTTAATGGTTGTTTATCCTTATCCTAGATGTTGCCTTCGTAAATATTCCTCCTTTCTGTTTCCATATACGTTATCAAAATATTATAGACACGCATATATATATTATGTGGGTGTTTCATTACTAGTTTTTAAAAATTGTAGTTTGTATATATACGTATATGTATTTTTAACACTATTTATATTCACTGGAAATTGTTTTCAACTTTCACTTATAAACACTGTTATAAAATATTCAATAACTTTTATCCATTTATTTATGGTAAGTAGTATACATATGTCTATTTTAACCTTTGTCAATGTCACTTATAAACTTTAAGTTTCTTTATAATTACTTCATTTGTTTATTATTTTCTATTTTTCAGCGTGGGCCTTTTGACAGCGCAATTCAGTGAATGACGGGATATATATATATATATATATATATATATATATATATATATATATATATATATATATATATATATCGACAAAAGAAAAAGGGAATCCAAACAATTTTTATAGTAACAATAAAAAACAAAAAAAATCTGTTTAAGAATGCGCAAATGAAATTAATTTCTTTTTAAATATGAAATCGAACATTTATTATTTAACAATCATTTTTAACTCTATTAATTAAAATATGTATGTATGTACTTAGAAACTCAATTTTTGTACTGTCAAAATTCAATTTAAATCCTTACTCTCTAATATTTCCTTTCCAAATTTTACTATAAAAATTTTATTTCTATGAAAAATGTGGGTTTTGAAACTTTAAGTTATCTTTTACTTTTACCTGATTTATTACTTTAAAATCAATTCCTATCAATAGCAATGCTGTCCTTAAATGATTTCTTCTTGTCTAATTTCGTCATCTTGTCTAATTTCGCAAAGGTTTTTGAAATGAGTTTATATGCTTACATTGCTCCGCCTGTGTGTCGGCTTATCCACAGCGATCAGCACGGCTTTATGGAGAAGCGTTCTACCGTTTCCAACTTGCTGTGTTTTACACAATATGTATCACATGTATTGGATGACCAGGGCCAGGTTGATGTGATATATACAGATATGTCTAAAGCCTTTGACAGGATTAATCACTCGATTCTGATGGGCAAATTGAGATCGTTTGGCATTAGTGATTCCCTTCTAACTTTTTTTGAATCTTACTTGTTTGAGAGATCACAATTTGTAACTTATAATGGATTTTCATCTGAAGTGTTTTTGGCTACTTCAGGGGTACCTCAGGGTTCAAATTTGGGTCCGTTACTTTTCTTAATCTTTATTAATGATTTACTATCTGTTGTCGGTTCCGAGAAGCTGCTATTTGCCGACGATCTCAAAATATTTACACGCATTAATAGTGTGGATGATTGCATTTACTTGCAGCAACAACTTGACCACGTCAATGATTGGTGTTGTAGTAACTCCTTAAAACTAAATATTTCCAAATGTAGGGCTATGACGTACACGAGAAGGCTGCAACCAATCATCTTCAATTATTCCCTGACTAACGAGACTCTTCTACGTACAGATTTACATAAAGACCTTGGTGTTACGTTTGATTCAAAACTGTCGTTTGTCGATCATACTGCGGTCGCTGTATCGTCGGCTGGGCGAATTCTGGGATTTGTTATCCGAAATTGTAAATCTTTTTCTAATGTAACAGCCCTGAAATCACTGTTTTACTCTCTTGTCAGATCCAGGCTCGAATATGCGGTTTTGGTTTGGTCGCCTTATTACGGGGTGCATAGGCAGGTTCTGGAATCAATTCAGAGAAAATTTGCAAAGTTCTTATGGTGTCGCGTGGATGGTCGGTATCCCACTCGGGGTTCGGAGCAGGGTGAATTACTATCGAGGTTTGGCATGATTTTTTTGGAGCAACGGCGGTTTACCGTTGGTGTAGTATTTCTTTACAAGCTTATACACGGTAAAGTGGATTGCCCTTCACTACTCTCGCAGATATGTTTTAATGTCCCTCGTTTGACTTCTCGTCAGAATGTTACTTTTTATTGCCCCGCTGCTAGAACCAATGTGCTGATCAAATCGCCTCTATTCGTAATGTGCAACAACTTTAATATGATTTCAGACATTGCAGATATAAATCATGACACGCTAAGATCAATTATTGCAGCGGTATCCGAGTATTTCGCTTGCAAGTAGTGCGTTACTGGTTATGTGTTATCTTTCCAGATTTTTTTTTTCCATTCCCTTTTTTTTTTTTTTTTCTTTTTTCTTTTCTTTAAGTAACTAATTTTTATTTAAGTAACTAATTTTTGTTTAATTACGGTAACCTTAATTTGATTTATTTTACTTGTACGTATTAATGTAATAAGTTTTGTCCTGTAATAGGAGCTTTGGCTCTGTTGGGCAATAAAGAGATATTATTATTATTATTATTATTATTATTATTATTATTATTATTATTTCTAAATTCACATTTAGCTTCCTCTATCTGAATATTAAATTTTAAATTACACTAGATGTTAGATTTTATCTTTCTAAGTGATACATAACTAATTGCACACATTTTATATGGAATTTACTTCTGGTATTCATTGTTTATATACGAGGTTCTTCGAAAAATTTAAAAAAATGTTTATAATTTTTATATATACAATACCATATACAATATATATATATATATATATATATATATATATATATATATATATAATATATGGTTTCGATAGTAACACTGACCAGATCACCTGGAAAGCACGAGTATAACTTGTCAACAATTCCAGCCTGTCGATAAAATGAAACTACCCCCTACGTTGACTTTATTGGCAGTAGTTGATTAACTACGCTACATTTGGCGATTTAGCCATTTGTACGTACACGTCACTGTTTGCTTGGGCAACAGATGGTGTGTTTTAAAGCGATATAAATGCTTTCACTTGTATCCAAGAAATGAATGTTCAGTTCTCTTTCACAACTTAATGTATTCAATATATTATTCTGTAGTTTTAATAAGTCCCCTTTCTTTCTTGTACCAAAATAAGTTTCATTTTAAACATCAAACTGTTTTTGTTCAAAATATAAACATGTTGAAATAATAAGATGTTGCATTTACTCAAAATGCTTTTCCATTTGACTCAAAGTATTAGTTTTTGAAGTAATCTTTTTACAAATTTGTATATGTTTGGTGAACATGCTCACATACTCGGTGAAATACTGATAGGTGACTAGAAATGGTAATATTCCTGCTATTCATAATTTCTTTCCCCTCGTCACACATTTTATTCTATTTATTCTATATGCATCTCCCGGTTCAATTATACATAATCTCACATCACACTGTTATATGCCTGTTAATGATCTTAACCGTACAGGAACAAATTCTTGGAGTTTACAAGATTCCATGCAGATGTGCGTACGAAACAAACCGTTCGGTTCGTACCTGCGTTGCTTTCTACAAGGCCATCGTGCGTAGTCGAACTTGCACTTATTAAGCACAAATTAAGTATCGGCTACCAAGTTCCTTACATCATTTCCCTATTACTATAACCACAAAATCCAAAAATTCATAGAAAAATAAATCATATTTAACCATAATAATGTCTATCGTTTACTTAAAACCTGGCAATCTTCTATCAAAAACCCTCTGTCAATATCGTTCCGTAGGCACCATATACACTACATAATCTGATGCCCATCATCCTCTGTATACTCCTGAGTTTTACAATGAGCTTTTCCTTTCCAACCAAGCCGTACCCAGGAGAAGACGCATACAACATCATTGATTGAACTACTCTACTACAGCTTTCGCTTCGCGTCTTCAGGTCATCGTAAATTGAGCATTAATCTAGACAGCGCCCCCACGGTTTTTCGGCTTTCCTTGTTGTTTTAACATGAGCGACAAAACTACATTTGGTATTTAACCAAACTGGCATCGTACCAATTATAATAAACAACGTGGATTGCATTATTTTGATTTGAATAACTTGTGAGCTGATACATATTTAATTTCATAAGCCCTATTCTTATATTTATAAAGAATAATATACTATATTATCTGCTTTTTGAATGTATTGGGTTGGCAACTAAGTACTTTCGGTTTTTACTGACAGAGAGCGTTGCTTTATTTTTTGTATAACGTATGTTAGTGCTGTACTTTACCGTTTGTCACGTGATACTAGTCACATTGACGTAACTTCAGAAGCAAGTAGTGCGTGATTTGTATTAAAGCTATTAGTTGTGGGTTAATTTTAAATGGAGTGCAGAAACGAACATTTTCGACATATTTTACTATTTTATTTATGTAAAGGAAAGAAAGCTGCTGCGGCTCACAAGAAAATATGTGAAGTTTATGGTGCTAATTGCTTAACAGGGCGCACGTGTCAGAATTGGTATAAAAAATTCCGTTCTGGAGATTTTTCCCTCAAATATGAGCAACGTTCTGGTCGGCCTACTGAAGTTGATGATGACCAAATCAAAGTCATAATTGAAGAGGATCGTCATATAACTGTTCGAGAGGTTGCGGAGAGGCTACATGTATGGCACACAACAATTGAAAAACATTTAAAGTGTCTTGGGCTAGTTAAGAAGCTTGATATTTGGGTACCTCACGAATTGAAAGAAATTCATTTAACACAAAGAATCAACTTTTGCGATATGCACCTTAGACGAAATAAAACCGACCCTTTCTTAAAAAGAATCATCACTGGTGATGAAAAACGGGTCTTGTACAGTAACATAGTTCGAAAATTATCATGGAGTAAACACGATAAACCAGCTCAAACCACATCGAAAGCTGAATTGCATCCAAAAAAGATCATGCTGTCAGTTTGGTGGGATTACAAAGGTGTTGTGTTTTTTGAGCTGCTTCCAAGGAACCAAACGATCAATTCTGAAGTTTACTGTCAACAGTTAACAAAACTAGATGAATCAATCAAAGAAAAAGGGAGAGAATTGTCAAATCGGAAAGGTGTAGTTTTCCACCAAGATAATGCAAGGCCTCACACATATTTGGCAACTCGTGGGAAACTATTGGAGCTTGGCTGGGAAGTGATGCCACAGCCCCCATACAGCCCTGATCTAGCACCATCTGATTACTATTTATTTCGAAGTTTGCAGAATTCTTTGAATGGTAAAACTTCACAAATGACGATGACCTTCACTCGCACCTTGTTCACTTTTTTGCTGATAAGGACCAGGAATTTTATGAGCGCGGAATCATGCAGCTGAAAGAAAGATGGCAAAAGGTCGTTGAGCAAAATGGAAAATATATAATTGATTAAAAACTATTCTTTGTTTAAAAAAAAAGTGTTTTATTTTATACTACAAAACCGAAAGTACTTAGTACATATGTCTGTATTAAAGCCCTGGTATAGTAGGACTTCGATTAATTCACTTACAAATCTTACAGAACTATATAAGTTGTGTTAGGTGCAAGTATATATTACTTACACATGCTTTTAACTGTGAGTATCAAGTCTGCTTAATCGCGAACCTGTGTCCTTTGTTTTCATATTTCAAGGCGTACCGAAGCAAGAATGTCAAGGCGAGGACAGCAAATTTAGGCTCTGTCGTCATTTAAATGCAAATTACGTGGCCCCTGACTTTCTATATCTGTGTTAGGTTTATCTGCCTTGCCTTGTCCAATTGTTTTAACATTCATCTATTTGCCAAATCGCCGAGATAGCAAGTATCTGTCTACACACGCTCTGGAAACTTTGTTGCTGATATGCGAGATAGACACGTTCTCGTTCTGTCGTTCTAATACATTCGTATGTTGTACGATAAATAATATATTATTTGTTACAAAAGAATCGTTCGTTAGTAACACAAGTTTACCTAATGATGAGTAAATCTTTGAAACAGATGTAACGGGTGTTTTTTTCAGAGCTTGAGAACTGTAAATGATAATACAAAACAGAAATATTATTGGAATGAAATTTTTCTTATGGCACTTATTTTTTAAATATGATTTTCGGCATATGTCCGCCGTGGCTACGAGTTACATGGTCCATTCGATCACTCCAATTTTTTTTACTTTTCCAATAAATTTGGCCGTATGGCGTCAATGGTGGCTTGAACATTGGCCTCCAATGCTTCACGAGTTGCTGGTTTTTCGGCATAAACCAATGACTTAACATAGCTCCATAAAAAGTAATCCAGAAGCGATAAATCGCACGAACGAGGGGGCCAGTGAACAGGATCACTTCTGGAAATAAAGTTGTCACCAAATTGATTTTGCAATAAATCGATTGTTAAGCGGGCTGTATGGCAAGTTGCGTCGTCTTGTTGGAACCAAATGTCGTCGATGTTCAGCTGATTAATTTTTGGAAAAAAATTCAGCCAGCATGGCTCGATAGCGCTCGCCATTTACCGTAACGGCAGCTCCTTACTCATTTCGAAAGAAATAAGGACCGATGATACCGTAGACTGTAAACCGCACCAAACAGTAAATTTTATTGGATGTAATGATGACCTGTTAACGGCTTGAGGATTGTCTTTGTTCCAAATACGGCAATTTTGCTTATTGACGTAGGCATTTAACCACAAATGAGCTTCATCAATAAACACAATTCTTTGATTAAAATGCTCACCTTCTTGCCAGTTTCAAATGAGCCCAATCAGCAAAAATGCGACGCAAACGATGGTAGTTTGGCTTCAATTCTTGCACGAGCTGCATTTTATAGGCATGTAAGCCAAGATGCTTAAGTAAAATTTTCCACGTAGTCGAAGGACAAAGGCCAACAAGTTGAGAACAGCGTCGAATCGACATTTCGGCGTCTTCTTCAATACTTCGCGCTACAACAGAAATATTCTCTTCTGTACGCACATTTGTTTATCTTGTTGATGGTTTTGAATCGAAAAGAGTAAAATTTGTGCGAAAACGATCAATAACTGCACGAATTGCTTGTTCACTAGGCCGATTATGTTGACCGTAAAATGGACGAAGTGCTCTATGAACTTCGCGAACAGATTTATTTTTGTCGAAGTAAATTTCCTCAATTTGGAAGCGCTGTTCTGGCGTTAAACGATTCATGATGACTTGCCAAACCTTACTGAATAGTAATGTCAACACAGTTTGACATTATCAGCTGTCAAATCATAGTTATCGATATCAATAGTTCTCATGCAGATTAAAAAACACCCATTAGTAAACAGGGCGTTATTAATATTTGAATAATTTCTCTTAACATTCATAAATTCACCATGTTTAACTCCTATCGATTATTGTTTCTTTAAATATTTAAACATCTTTTCAAGGAAAAAGTCTCTTAGTGGAGAAGACGCCGTCAAAATTTTCGATTCCACAATTTTGGATTTTGTTATTGAAAACCATCTTACACCCTTACTAATCAAACTGTAGTGAACATTATTCACATTAATAAAAAAATCATTTCTAGAAACTAACAAATTTTTAATTTAACTCACTAAATCCAATATTTCATATGCATCAACCTAATATAAACAAGATTAAAATGAACATAGATAGAGCCAACTGATTCAACAATTTTCTGCATGCAACGTTGGATACTAATGGAGAGTCAATATTGATAATAACATAATAAAACGCTCAAACTTGCTTAATACGACCGTAATTAATGTTGTTAACTAGATGTTATCGTTTCTGTCAAGTAGGAACCATATTGTATGCTGCACCTACGTATTTACGCTTATTATTAGCACGAGGTTGGTAATTATTACGATAAAAGACAAATATATTCGCCGTCCCTTCTTCTCTCGCCTCACTGTATTCAAATATATTCAGAGTGCAACTCAAGACTAATTCGTAATAAACATTACGTTATGCGCTTTTAAGTATGCATAATGTAATAATACACTCATCCCTTATTGGAAATTGCCGATCGATAGTTGAACATACGATGGATAGAGCAATCGCCGCCACAATACCATATTTCACGTCGGCTTTTTTCAATTATAAGTGAAGTACGGAGTAAGCACTACCGTGCACCTGCATAACGTACAATAAAATAAACGCCGATCCATCACATTTTAGAAAAATTTGATTGATTGCAGAAAAATCTGAAAAATTAAGATTTCTTATTGGTAAACTGAATTATTTTACGTTTCTATACTAGATGAAAAACCTATAGAGCTGATAATTTAAACGTTTTATACAAATATGTTGTTTTTTTTTTGATTTGATTGCTTTATTTATTTAGCATTTCTTGTTGCTATTACATAAGTATACAATTTCAAATTAAATATTAAAATTTTTCACAAAAAACATACATTAAATTAAAAGTATACATCTAAATTCAAAAATGATTGGTACTTAACATTAAAACATTAAAAATTTCTCTTGACATATTCAATAATCTCACGTTTAAATACATAATAATTTATTTCATTTTTTATTTCTGGAGGCGTTTCATTGAAAACTTTCAAACCTTTATAAAATATAACATTTTGACAAAAACTTGTTGTTGCCAAAGGTAATCTATAATCGTCGGTGTTCCTCAAATTGTATGGTTGGACTTCAGCTACATTGACCAAATATCGCTACATATATAGTTTGGCATATTTTCTGTCTTAATTTTAAATATAAATAATAGAGTGTTCGTAACGAGTCGTTGGTTGATGGAGAGCCACTGCAGTCTGTTCAACATATCACTTATATGTGTCATTCTGTTGCAACTCAGAATACAGCACATGCCTTTACTTTTTAATTTCTGTAGTCTTTCTTTCATTTGCTGATTACCTAAGAATAATATCGTGGAACAGTACTCAAAATGCAGTTTTATAATTGTGTTGTAGATAATAGTCGCAGTGACAGTTGAAACCCTATAGCGGATTCTTCTCAAAAATGCAATTTTTTTCGATATCTTTTTGCAAACATATTCAAAATGCGGTATGAAACTCAAGTCATCGTTCACTATTATACCCAAATATTTTATTTCTTTTACTTTTTCAATATTTTCATTTTCAATACGTACATATGTTATAATTTGAATTTCCATTGATCAACATTGCTTTTGTTTTATTTGTGTTTAACTTTATTTTATTCTTTTTAAGATATTTCTCAATTTTTGCTAAGTCTTCATTTATGTTATTTACACATTCATCTGGATTTACACCACACGTATAGATGAATGTATCATCAGCAAACATGCAGACTTTACATTTTTGTAGAATTTTTTCCATGTCATTAACATAAATTAGAAATAATAGTGTGCCAAGCGCTGCGCCCTGAGGAACACCTATGTCCATTGTTCTTGGTGTCGATATATATCTGCCACACTTTGTTCTTTGAGTTCTATTATTCAAATAGGTTCTGAACCATGACAGTTCTGTACCTTCAACTCCATATTTTTCCAATTTCTGTAGTAGGATTTCTCTATTGACAATTTCAAATGCTTTCTTTAAGTTTAAAAATACTGCCGCAACGCACCTTTTACCCCCCATTTCAATCTTCCATTCAGATACGACAAGATTCAGTAGTGATTCACAGTTATGTCCTTTTCTAAATCCGGATTGGACTTCATATAACAGAGTATGTTTTTCTAAGTATTTACTTAATTGATTATACGCCACCTTTTCCAATATTTTACTTATTGTTGGCAACATATTAACTGGCCTAATTTCATTGGGGTTTAATGTATTTTGAACTTTCTTAATTGGAACGATTGTTGCTTCTTTTAGGCTATCGGGAAAAATACCATTCCTGGGGGATTCAACTACTAAGTGTTGTAAATGAACACCAATTATATCCAAGTTTTTTAACAGAATTGCAACTGATAGAAAATTTGTATCTTTTTTGTTGTTCATTGTTTTCATTATTACCTTAAGTCGTGATATGCTTATAATTTCAAATTGGAAGCGTTCATGCAGGCTCAAATTAATATTAGATTCACATTTTGTGTACGGTATACTTTCTGCTATTTCATTAACTTTATTTATAAAATATAGATTAAGTTCTTCGGCAATTTGTCCTTCATCCTTGAGGAGCTTGCTATTTATTTCAATTTCATTGATTTGCGAATTGTCGTGCTTTGATACCAAGTTTTTTATACTTCTCCACATATCTTTTTGGTTAGTACATTCATTGATTTTGTTTGTTACATATCTTGCTTCACATTTTTTAAATTCTAATCGGAATTTATTTCTTATCAGTCTGTAATTCCTCCAATAGTGTTTATTATTATGCCATACTGCTAATCTATGGAATTGTATTTTGTTGTGTTTCATAGATCTTGCTATTAAACCAAAATTTCATATCACATGTATTTCTCACCCTCTTTTCAATTACCATCGATTTTATTGAGTTGTTTATTTCAGACGTTAATATTTTTGCAAATTCGTTAACTGATAAGTTAAACTGCATTCTACCTATATCTCCGCTCAATATTGAATTTCTCAAAACTGAATTATTATAGCGAAAGTTTCGAATAATTTTTGTTTTATTAACGTTGCTATGTTTCCGTAATGGTATTTTAATTTCCAAAGTTTCGTGATCGCTAATCTTCATTGTATCAACTGTATGTTGTCTATGTTTGTAACTATGTAATCGATTAAGGACGATGTGTTTGTTATGCGTGTAGGCGCTGTTACTATTTGATCAAAATAATTGTCTTTTAAAATATCTTTTATCTTTTTTTATAACAGCTTGGTGTAAGCCAGTCGATATTGAAGTCAGTTGTGTTACTTGTAAATTTACTACCTACTCAAGTTTACAATGGAAGAATAAGTAAATGCTATGTTGTAGTTCACACCTAATTTGTAGCAGGCACTAATTGGTAGATGGTCATTACTGTACTAGTACGCCCACTATTACCCTAGAAGATTTCTTGATCATATTCAGTAGGTTCGTCGTGAACCGCGTGCATTCTAAACTCTGTACTAATAAATTTCATTCAAACAAAAAATAATAATTGGCTGAAGAACTTTTATGAAATACAATTAATTTTTAAATCAACAAAATGTACTAAAATTCAATAATTGAATTATTGGCGTTATATATACATATTAAAGAAAATCTAAAATAGCTTTAGTTTCAAAATTAAAATCCCTTGACCTTGCAGCTGCGCTCGCTAAATTGTAGGAAGACGAAGAGGTGGTATAATGTGTTTATACAAGTAACATTTATTCAAAATTGGTAAAACAGCCCTCCACTACTCTATTAGTCATATCGAATTTCGTTTTTAGATTAGTGTCTTAGAGTTAGGTTAGTGGTTCGCTAACTTTATACTTATATTTTTTACAACGAACTTATACGCCATGGACAAGACAAAAGATATTACAAACAGTGAAAAAAAACAGAATAGAAACTTCATTAGGGACTGGTTTGTATTGTCAAACCGAAATTGCTCGAAAAGTATACCTTTCGTGCAAGAATTGCAACACTTATAAAGGAAAATTTGCCCTAAATATAGACGCGATGGACAACATTGTCACCGACCACGCAGAATCACCGAAAGGGGCGATAGAAGAATTATTAACATTACTTTGAAAAATAGACAAGCTTCTTTTAGAGAAATGTTACATTTTCTACAGTCCTTTAATATAAAGGAATCAGAGAGGACCTTGCAAACTCAATTATACGTTGGTGGATTAAAATGTCGTCGACCGCCAAAAAAATGCGTTTAACTGAATCTATGAAGAAAAAGTGTCTACAGTGGATAAACATACGTCAACATTTTACTATTGGAGAATGGGGAAAGGTTATTGTACAAAATTATACCGCAAACATTTTAAAACGTTTTATTATATTAAGTGTTAGTTACGGTTGTTAATTTCTCTATCGCAGGTCATATTCAGTGAGGAGTCACCACTCAGAGCGATTACAGAATCTATCAAATTTCTGAGACATACACCTTCGGAACATTATAAGAAGGAATATGTAGCGCAGTATTAAACATCTCCTCCCGCTGTGGTGGTATAGTCATGCATTACTGAGGCTGGAACAGGACCTCTGTACTTTGTCGAAGAAATAACGAACCAGTATTAACACAAAACCGTATTGGAACCTGTTCTGGTGCCCTTTATTACTACTACATGCAGAGGAAAATTCTTTCTTATGAAAGATGTGACTTCGTTCTGTACGAAAACATGTACAGAATCTTTTTCGCGATTTTGGTATACCAGTATTGCCCTTGCAATACTGGTATACCGCCCTAACGTCAAAACACATAGAATAGAACTAATATTACAATTAATGCATGATTTCAATAGAAAATTATTGTCTATGAAACACGATGAGAATTGTGACTACAAATATTAAAAAATTGAGAACCGTTACCATAACCCAAAAACTCAATACATACTGCACGGACCAAGAATTCATAGATAGTAAAGCTGAATAACAAGCCAAACTACTCATGCGCTACACTGCTCCACACTCAGAGTCTGTCTCCCCGCCACGGCGCTCACAAAAGAATCAGTAATTATTGCTGGAACTTATTCTACGACAACCATAATCTACTACTTCACTATTCTGAAATCTAGTTCACTGTTAATATTTGAAATTCATATCTTCTATAGCAAAATACTAGAAAATAGTTTAGTTTAAACTGTTACCAGTGAAATAGCCCATATTAACCGTTTTCATTTATTTGACCACCTTCGTTGCATGATAGCTTCTATAGACGAAAGAGTGCAATAAGTGGTAGAATTGTAATTGTAAGAATTGGTTGTAATTTGTATGGACGAAATTTACTCTTTTCTGTTATTTTAGTAACGCTTGATGATAAACTCTAATGGTTACATTGTATGCTATACACGGTTGTATTGTGTGCTATGGATGCCAAATTTTTATTTTAATAATATTAAAAAAAATAAACAGTTAAAAAATTAAAGTAACGACTCGCCCTGTATATTCATACAAAAAGTTGAATGTCGATCGGAAGAGTATAAACTGATTTGTTTGTTGGTGTTTGTAGGCGTCAATATCGAAAGAACTAGAGGGCTTTCTGTATATGTGTACATACGTGAGACAAAAGGGACAGCGCAGTTGATGGATTTGTCTCTATTATTTTCGCCCGCCCTGTTATTTTATATTCGGATTCGTTTAAGTCCAACGCAAACAATTATCACTTTGGACGGAATGGAATGAATTGTGCGTCCATGCGTTGTGGTTTTTGAAGAGTGAGCGTCGGAGACTATTATGTGCCCATTATTTTTTCCACCGATTCGGATATTTATTCCACAAAGGGGTGCCAAAGGATTGATGAACGATCGATAGAAAGCTATTAATAAGAGGCTCTTCATTTTGGCTGAATAATTCCAAACATGAACCAAACACATATATATTAAAAAGTATATAGCAATGCTATTCTGGATATAATATTGATAGAGAAATATAAAGGATGTGAATGCCACTTAGCTTGTATACTTTGAATAGGGAATGAAAGTAACGTAAATAAATTGTTACAATTTGGCTTAAACAAGACTTTCGCTTTTTCATAGAGATAATCTCAGTTACTGTTTATTTACTTTATTCTAATATATTAGGTTGATGTATAAGTTCGACGGGTTTTTATTTCACTCAGATTTTTTAAATTTTTTAACAAACGAAATACATGAATTGATCAAGAATATATTTTTTTCCGGAAGTTTATTGTGGGGTTAGGAAGCGTATAGAACGTGTTGATAAGTTGAAGAGACTAACCCTTCAACTTATCATATCCTAAACACGTTCTGTGGACGATAGGTCTGGCGACCGCGCAGACCAATTGAAAGTATTGCTGTTGACATTTTGCAGAAATAGTAATGTAACACTTGCAATATAAGTGACATTATTTAGCTCTTAAGCTTAGAGTAAAACGAATAATCTAAGAATGTTTCTTTAAATATTTGAATGGTTTCTTATTTACTTAATTACTTTGTTCTGAGCCTTTCTACCACTAGATATAAGGTTAGTAGAGTTGAGTTTTATATTTTGTCCACTGTTTTCTATTTTTTGTCAAGATTCGTATTTCGCTCCATGCCATTCAGTTCCTTTCCACCTCTTCTCTTTATCTATCCATGTTGTTCTTGGTCTTCCTCTCCTATTTTCCCCGACACTCGCGTTTCGATCATTATTTTTGTGAGCCTATCATCCTACATTCGACACACATATCCCAACCATCTGAGTTGTCCCTCTACAAATTTTTCATTGATAGGTTCTATTCAGCTCTTGTCTGAATGTCTCATTTCTTATTTTGTCTCTTCATTTTTATTTTCTATTCATCTTAGGAACCTCATTTTCACTACATTGGCTCGCGATTCTTGTCTTTTTGCTAAAATCCATGATTCGCTGCTGTACATAAGTGTTGACCTAACCACTCTGCTCACGCTTCAGTTTTTATCTTTTTCAGTACTTCTCTTCTTACTAGGAATGCCATCTTCATTGTATTGAATGTACTATCGGTCTTTCCCATTCTATCATTTATTTCCCGTTCTCTTCTATAATTGCATGGAGGTGATTGAAATGGTCCACTTGTTCAATTTGTTTTTCATTTAGCTTTATTTTATCTTTTTCAATTAATATTATCCTAGTTTTTGTTTTTTGTATTGATCTGCATGTTTATCTTCGCTAATTCTTCTTGTATTGCTCCCAGATTGTATTGTCAATTTTCCTCAGATCAACTATCAGCGCCATGTTGTCTGCTTACATTAGTTCATTTAGTTGTGTTTTTCACATTTGCCAGCAACCTAATGTCAAATTCTTCATGTTTTCCTTGGATTTCTTCATTGCGTCATCCAGTACTGTTGAGAATAGTAGTGGGCTCAGCGCGCATCGTTGTTTAACTCCATGCCTTATTTTAAATTCTCTTGATTCTTCATTGTTTGTTCTAATTTGAGCGTTTCTAAGTACGTGTTAACGGGTTTGGCAACGTGAGGCGAACGTTGTCATGCTGCAGAATCACTTTTTCGTGCCCCTGCTCGTATTGTAGCCGCCTTTCGCGCAGTACTCGGCTCAATCGCATCAATCGAGTTCGATACCATTCCCTAGTGATGGTTTCGTTCAGTTTCAACAGCACATAATAAATAACACCGCCCTGGTCTCACCAAATACACAGCAAAACTTTCGCAGCGTGAATATTCGGCTGAACTGACGACGTAGAAGTATGTCCGGGCAGTCCCCATGATTTTGTTCTTTTTGGGTTGCTGTAATGAAACCATTTTTCATCATCCGTAACGATGCGATGAAGAAAACCCTTCCTTTTTTGCCGCTGGAGCAGTTGTTCACAGGCGAAAAAACGACGCTCAACGTCTGACTTCAAATCATAAGGAACCCAAGTTCCTTGTTGTTGAATCATTCCCAACGCATGCAATCGCTGGGAAATGGCTTGGCGGGCAACTCCTAATGCCGAAGCAAGCTCTGCGTTTGGCACGGATCCTCATGGAGCAATGCCTCCAATTCAGCGTCTTCAAAGATTTTTGGTCTTACTTCACGCGAACGGTCGTCAACATCAAAATCACCATCTTTGAAGTGACAGAACCAATTACGGCATGTTGTTTCACTTAGAGCAGCATCTCCGCAAACTTTTTGGAGTTCTCGATGCGCTTCAGCCGCCGTTTTCTTCGAATGAAAGAAGAAAAGCAACACTTCCCGCAAATGACGATTATTTGGCACAAAATCAGACATTTTGACACAACCAAAAGTATATGACTCAAAAACAAAATCACTAATGTGCCAAAGCGGTGTGTTTACCATATGTCTAAGCTTGGTTCATGACGTTTTGGTTATGTCACAATCGACCAGCACTTACTACTGGAACCATCTCTTGAAAAACAGCGAGAACTTAGTTGCGCACCTAATATATTCGTTATTATTTTTAGTTTCACCATTAGTAGATGATGATTACTCCCAATCACCGTTTCTCCATCCTCTCTCCTTTTCTCGCCTTTTCCATTCGTTTTCCATCTGTCCTTTTTGCATGTCAAAGTTGTCTTTGTTTCTCTTTTATCAATTTTTCGTCTTGGATGTCGTATAGCCTATCCGAGTTTCAATTATTTTCTACTCTTGTTTTCCCATTTATACTCACTCCCGTTCTTTATTTTATCTTTTAATACCATATCATTATACTTTTTTCCCCTTCCTTCTCTCATCTTCCGCTATTTCCTTTATAATTTTCACATTCTTCTTTTGTTCAGGTTAATATAGATTTGTTTCAATACAGTTTCCTTTTCTAACTCGTTGTTCAATTTTATTTTGCATTCTGTTTCTCCTATGTTCGTTGCCTCCCTCATCTCCATTTTCACATCCAAATTCCTTTCAATAAAGCTTCCCATAAGTATTTTCAAATCCGTTTTGTTATCTGTATTCAGCCTCAACCCTTGTATTACGATGTTGTTCCTAATTTGGTCTGTTTCTAATTTCTTTACTTTCTTTTATATATATCCCATTTTATTTCTAAATATTTTGTTTACCGCGTTCGTTAATCATTTTTCCTTCTCAGCTCTTTCAATTTTTGTTGATAGCTATCCTGGTCCTGTTTGATCTCTTTTACATCGCTTATTAGGGTTTTAATCATGTCCATTAAAGCGGTGGTTTTGTATATTAAAGAAGCCCTATGTCGTATGCTAATTCTACTTTAAACCATAAATTATCTAATAAATGTAATCTCACGTTCCATCACCCTCTTCGCAAAAGCAATGTTGTTCTAATCTGTCCTCTTTTTACACCATTTAGTCTAGGTGACGATGCTGATCAATGAGAAGCAGTATTAGTCTTGGTCGATAGGAAATCAAACCAAACGAACGAATATGGCGATATGTAGAACGCATTATTAATTTTGTATTCCTTCGTGGCAATTTAAATATTCAAAGGTATATTTACAAAGTTCTGAAACGCTTTATCATATATCCAAGGGTTAAACAAGGTGACATTCAAGCAAGACAATCGCTATCCTCAAATTTTGTTTTAAAAATTCTTATTACTTGCGTACTTCTTTGCAATAGAATTTAAATTAAATTACATTCAGAAATTAAAGAAAAACAAGTTATAATCTTGTTTTTCTTTAATTTCTGAGTGTAATTTAATTCATTGTTTCTTTTATATGTTTCAATTTCGACGAAAATAAGAAATATATTAAGAATATGGAGGAATTAAAACGTACTTTATTTCTGCTCGCAGATTACCCCAGTAAAATTAGTAGTTATACATGCACGTACATACATACATACACGTATATTATTATTGTATTATTATTATTGTATTAAGTTTTGTTTCAAAATTAGCGAAATATGAAACACGTAGAAATACAGTAAATTCTTTAGAGTTACTTAATTTGAAATAATAACACTGGGATTGTGAATGTAAACACGTCCTTTAAGTATTAAGTTTACCCTATGACAAAGTCATAGGTGGACAAGTCCGGTAACCTGGGTAAATCATCATAACACGAAATGAAGTGAAAAAAATGTAGTAAAGATGTAAAAACAATAAAAATATCATCATAAAATCAAAAGACGAGTACCAAACTATTATATTTTTACCACTTTGAACCAAAACATAGCGTAATACTATTAAATGCACAGGTTAAAATTTTTCTTTCTTCATGAAACTTCGGCTTCCTAAATATCCCTCCACTTTTAATTCATAAAGAGCTTATTTCCGAGGGGTATCAAAAATATCTACGTTTAAGCTCATTCATATAATTTTTGGTATGTCTGCATGCAGAGTTTCTTTTATGTTGCAAATTTTCTCAAACTTCAGAGACGCTATTGAACTAACACTGCCAAAACTATGTTCAGGTGAAATCGTATATACGTTTACGAGGATAGTTTGACAAGTAGTGAGAATGACACATAGGTGGCGCTCTAATTGGTAAAGCAAATGCACTGTAATTTAGGTTGGCTATTTATATGTTTACATTCCGATATTTAGATAAATCGGTTGATTAGTTTATTTTTGACAGCTGATTGAAAAAGAAGCAACCCGTCGTTTTGTTAAAATGGAAAAAGCAGAGTATCGTGCGGTGATTAAATACTTCGTAATTAAGGGTATGAAAGAAACATTAGGTGAATCTGCTCCATCATCCGCTACAATAAGTAGATGGGTAAATAAATTTAAACGTGGTAGAACAAGCTGTGTTGATGAAGCGCTCTCTGGAGCACCCAAAATCGTGACTTCTAAGAAAATGATTATAAAAATCCATAATATTATTACGCAAGATCGACGACTCAAAGTGAGAGAGATAGCAGACATGATAAACATTTCAACAGAACGCGTACACCACATTTTAATGAAAGAATTGGGTCTTTACAAGCTTTCGGCAAGATGCGTACCGCGATTGCTTACGACTGATCAAAATTTTACTCATTCGCGCATTTCCAATGAGTGTTTGGACCTTTATAAGAGGAATCCGGTTGATTTTTGTAGGCGATTTGTTACTTGCGATGAAACCTGGATACACTCAGTACACCCGAAACTAAACAACAGTCGAAAAAATGGTTAGAACGTGATTCTGCACCTCCAAAGAAAGCGAAAACCACTTTATTGGCAAACAAGGTGATGGCATCAATTTTTTGGGATTCAAAGGGCATTTTGCTCATTGATTACCTTCAGAAAGGTGCCACAATAAACGGACAATATTATGCAGAACTTTTACAAAAATTAAATGTTGAGATTCGAGCTAAACGGCCAGGAATGGCAAAGAAAAAGATTCTGTTTCACCAAGACAAAGCTCCCTCGCATACCAGCACGGTTGCGATGTCCAAAATCCACGAGTTGCATTTCCAATTAGTACCGCATGCGGCTTATTCGCCGGATCTAGCCCCTTCCGACTTCCACCTTTTTCCAAAATTGAAAACGGCACTAGGTGGAAAGAAATTTTTTCGTCTATCGACGAGCTTATCATCTTCGTAAATGAGTATTTTGCAAGCCTTCCGGAATCGCATTTTAGAGATGGCATAAGGGCATTGGAGCACCGTTGGAATAAATGTATTGCTCTTTTAGGAGAATATATTGAAAAATAAAAATTATTTTATATTTAAAAAATTCGTTTTTCTTTTCCATTCTCACTACTTGTCAAACTACCCTCGTACAATGGAAACATGCGCTTCGCAAACAGTGTAGTTTATGTCATATGTTTAACAGTTTACATTTAATTAATTTTCATTGAAATTTATGATGGGCGCTTCTTTGTAGATATTATATGAATGAACTAATAAAAATTAAACCCCATGCCTGAGCTACGCCGGATTTAAGATTAAGCCCAAAAATTACAAATAAAAATCGTACTTCATAAATGTCAGAATTAACATTCTGACATTTACAAAAATGCGAGTGTTTGTGTGACTTTAATTAAAGAAGAGCACTATTTTGTTTTCTTTTCTTTGGTGGACACTGTTAGTGTATGGAATATAAACTGTTAATATTTAATTCCATGTTCAAACAATTGCGCAGGAAAGACGTGCCACACACGTCGTGATTATTTGTTACAAAGCCGTCAATGACGTATTTTACACGTAATTAGGCAGTTGTTGCAGAAATAAAAATGATGAGCACAGTTTCTAATACAAATGAACGTATTTCAAAATTCTTACAGTTTGCAATACATTTTCTTATACGTCAATCAAATCAAATATTAAATTTATTTTGTTTTATTACTATTATTATTTTATTATTATTAAGAAACGTGGCCGCTTAAATATGGTTAATTTCAGACCTACGGGAATCTTATTTGATTTTGTAAAAGTTCTAGAACACATTGCAACAGAGTTTGTCCACCATTAGAGCTCTGTCTTCCTATTCATCAACATGTATTTATACCAGGCAGACCAACAGCAATAAACTTGGACAACGTTATAGACTTTTACAAGGCTCATGATTCCATAGATCATGGATTATTACTTACGAAGTTGCAGCGCATTGCATTATATCCATCACTTCTAAAGATAATATTATCGTACATAATTGATAGAGTCGGATATGTTGTTCATAATTGATATGCGTCCACTGCAATTGCTATGCAGTCAAGAGTTTCACAACGGTCGAATCTTAGGCCATTATTGTTAAACATTTATATTAATAACCTACTAGTTAAACTTGACTATTAGAATCTGGGATATATATCGTAAGTGACCTAAAAATATGTAATACCAAGTCAAGTCATAAATACTGGTACACAACTGAACGCACTCATTACTAATGCAACACTGGGCGCATCCATTTCGTATTGATTGCTATTTGACAGTTGACATTTATGCTTCATTGTGACGTAAAAAGTTTTTGACATTAATTGTTTACGATCATGGAATGGGGCGACATCGAAAATCGTATTGTTGTAGTTGGCCTACTAAAATGCAACACGGAAAAATGCAATATTTTAGGACGTTGCGACCGCTTGGAATCACTCGCAATTTTGTGTATCGTGCTGTGAAGTTGTTTGAGGATACTGGTGAAGTACAAGACCGTCAAAGATCCGGCCGTCTGCGCAGTGCGAGAACTCTGAAAGCGATCAAATCCGTGAAGAAACGAATCGACCGAAAACCGCTGCGAAAACAGAAAATCTTAACACGGGAAATGTAAATTTCGCAAAAATCCATGTCTCGCATTATCAAAGAAGATTTGGGACTCAGCGCGTACAAGTGACACACTAGACACCTGCTCACGGCGAACCGTTCAATAAACAGAACGATCGTGTGTATGCTCTGTCATCCAAAGAAGCATCCCAACTCATTCCAAGGGTTCAAAGAGGCCACCATCTCGCGTCTGTAATGGTATGGTGGGAAGTGAATTACGATGGCGTTACCAAGCTCCATTTTTGCGAGAAAGTAAAAACATCAACCAAAGTATATCAATCGTCTTGGAACCCATTGTAAAGCCCCTCAACCAATCAATATTTACCAATAAGCCATGGACTTTCCAGCAAGACTCTGCTCCAGTTCACAAAGCAAAAACGACTCAACTGTGGCTCAAAAACAACGTTCCGGACATCATATCAACGGATGATTGGGCAGCTGGTAGTCCAGACCTCAACCCGTTGGATTACAAGTTGTGGTCCGTATTAGAAAGCATGGCTTGCTCTACTCGACACCCAAATATTGAGTCGCTGAAGCGAACCCTTGTCCGTGTAGTAGACAATTTCCCCATGCATGAAGTGCGTCTCGCGATCGATGAGTGGCCACATCGTCTCAAGTTGTGCTGGAAGGCAAATGGAAGCCATTTCGAATAAGTTGTTCTAAGATTTGTAGCCATTGAATAACCCAATAAAAACAAAAAATTATTTTTTTTTAAATATTAATTCGTTTTCATTCGGCGTCGATTTTTCTGTGTACCAGTATTTATGACTTGACTAGGTATAATAAACGAATATCAAAATTGTGTCCAACTTCGAACTAATCTAGGCTTAATTTCTGGGAGGTATAAACAAAACAATATACTTTAAATGTCCAAAAATATTCTATAATTACGTATACTAGATGTACGGATTCTGTTGTTTAAAGTTATATGGTTAAGTTTGAGATCCTCACAAGAAGGAAAGAAAGTAGCCTTCAATTCAAGACTTATATTTTCGAAACATATGGCTTTTGTTTCCAGCATCCAAGTATCTAGGGTTCCTTACAAAATTTGAGCGTAATTTCGCTAACATCAGCATGATAAAAACTTTGTATTACACTCTTGTTCGTGCCAAACTGAAGAATGCAGTTATAGTCTATTATACTTATTACATGCATCAACATCTGGCTGTTGAACAGATACAGAAAATACTGAAATACTTGTCATGCATAGCTATTTATGTTTATCCGAATCTTGGAACTTATTACATTGGTCTGTTGGATTATAATAACTCTTTTGTATAATAAAATTCCCCTTCATTGACTTCTCAAATCGGTTTTCACGTGCTTGTATGTCGCAAAAGAAACTTTCCGTATTTTTCGCACCCCAAGAGTTGGAACTAATGTTTTGCTCATGTCGCAATTTTATCAAATGATGAAGAATTATAATAAGCACTATACTGACCCTTCTTAAGGGTCAGTATAGTGGTTCTGAAGAAGAATGGAAAACAACTACTAAGGTGAGGATTCTAGAGGAAACGTGTGAGAGAAATGAATTGTTACTTCTATTATGAATTACTAGCATTTAAAATCATAATAATATACATTTTCTCATTTATTATTTGCGCTTATTTTGTTGATTTTACTTTTCTTCCTGTTTGCTTATTATACTTATCATTTATAACATGTTAAAATTACGAAAACTATTTGATTTTTTTTTATGAATTTTTGCTACTTTTATTGTAAATCATACTGTACAATCGATTGCTTTTTTAATGTATTATTATTCTATAAGTGGCTATGTTGTTGGACAATAAAGTTGTTATTATTATCGAAATCGTGGAAGAATGTCCGCTGGTATCACACTGCATCATTTACAAGCAATTGACATTTTTCGAGAGATATTCCACCCACAAATGCTAAAAAATTCCACAAAGAAAATGTAAAATATGTGCAAATCAGAGAAAACGCAGTGAAATTACATGGTAATGCAAAAAATACCTTGTGATACTACATATTCCAGACCGTTTTGAAAGATATCATGCTCCACAAGATTATTAATAAGCAAAATTAGTATTCATATCTGCGTAAAATTCTTTGTTTAAAACTCTACTGAGTATTCTTGTTTCAAAGGATGCCTCACGGTGAATTACACTAGAGCGTTTTGGCATGCGCATCTGTGAATTAGTTGCCAGCACAAGGTAAAGCACCTTTAAATACTTTCTAAAGGACACTTAAAAAACGATGACTTCCTCAACCTGGTCACCTTCTATGGATATTGAATAATCATCATGCCTCCCTCTCACGTCCAATGAATTGAACGAAAAAGCGAGAATGCATCTGTCTCGCAATGTCGGGAACTAAGTTTCCAGAGCGTATAAACAGATGGCATGCATCACGGCTATTTGCCAATTAAAAGAATGTTAAAAGGAATCATTCTATTATTAATAACACCCTATCTACTACATATGTTTCATGGATAGACCAATCATCAGGCAGATTCTGTGTTATTAATGAACGATTCCTTGATAGCGTCTATCATATCATTACGATACAGAAAAATAGTGAATAATCATCATGCTTCCCTCTCACGTCCAATGAATTGAACGAAAAAGCGAGAATGCATCTGTCTCGCTTTTTCGTTCAATTCATTCAGACCAATCATCAGGCAGATTCTGTGTTATTAATGAACGATTCCTTGATAGCGTCTATCATATCATTACGATACAGAAAAATAGTGAATAATCATCATGCTTCCCTCTCACGTCCAATGAATTGAACGAAAAAGCGAGAATGCATCTGTCTCGCTTTTTCGTTCAATTCATTCAGACCAATCATCAGGCAGATTCTGTGTTATTAATGAACGATTCCTTGATAGCGTCTATCATATCATTACGATACAGAAAAATAGTGAATAATCATCATGCTTCCCTCTCACGTCCAATGAATTGAACGAAAAAGCGAGAATGCATCTGTCTCGCTTTTTCGTTCAATTAATCATAAGATTCTGTGTTATTAATGAACGATTCCTTGATAGCGTCTATCATATCATTACGATACAGAAAAATAGTGAATAATCATCATGCTTCCCTCTCACGTCCAATGAATTGAACGAAAAAGCGAGAATGCATCTGTCTCGCTTTTTCGTTCAATTCATTCAGACCAATCATCAGGCAGATTCTGTGTTATTAATGAACGATTCCTTGATAGCGTCTATCAATCACGATACAGAAAAATAGTGAATAATCATCATGCCTCCCTCTCACGTCCAATGAATTGAACGAAAAAGCGAGAATGCATCTGTCTCGCTTTTTCGTTCAATTCATTGGACGTGAGAGGGAAGCATGATGATTATTCACTATTTTTCTGTATCGTAATGATATGATAGACGCTATCAAGGAATCGTTCATTAATAACACAGAATCTGCCTGATGATTGGTCTATCCATGAAACATATGTAGTAGATAGGGTGTTATTAATAATAGAATGATTCCTTTTAACATTCTTTTAATTGGCAAATAGCCGTGATGCATGCCATCTGTTTATACGCTCTGGAAATAGTTTCCGACATTGCGAGACAGATGCACTCTCGCTTTTTCGTTCAATTCATTGGACGTGAGAGGGAGGCATGATGATTATTCACTATTTTTCTGTATCGTAATGATATGACAGACGCTATCAAGGAATCGTTCATTAATAACACAGAATCTGCCTGATGATTGGTCTATCCATGAAACATATGTAGTAGATAGGGTGTTATTAATAATAGAATGATTCCTTTTAACATTCTTCTATGGATATAGTTGCGCAACCAACTTTCCTTACAACTTAAAGTGACTGTTTGCATGTGTTTAAAAATTGGGGTTAAAAAAATATTTTTTATGTATTCATTTACATATTTTTGACTACGAATGTAAGAAAAACAAGGTCAGAATCATGACAAAGCGCCGAAGAGTATTTTTATACAACCATTAATTAAACTCATGACTTCCTTGAATGTATGTACAGACGACTTGTGAGAAACGAACGTTCTTCAAATGAACACTACTCATTTTCAGTAAAAAATTATTTTAATTTGTGCAAATTGAAATATCCTTTAACATAGATATAAAAAATTATGTGGCTTAGGTTGCAATCATCAATTTGAATACAGAATTCGATACCAGAAATTAACCCGACTCAAAATTTCTCGGTTAATCAAATGCGCCTCATCTGCAATGGCATCCTTCAACTCAATTTTATTCGTGTACAAAACACCTTCTTTTAAGTACTCCCAAATTAGAAAATCACAGGCGAACAAGTTCACGCCAAGTCACCAAAACGCGAAGGTACCAAGAAAACATGATCACACATGAAAATGAACGTTTCTAATGTTTATTTTCTATATTTACTTGTCTTCTCTGAAATTCTGGTAGAAAAATCGTATTCGATATTTGAACGTAACGTTCTGAATTCGCTATTACCATTAGATCATTATCCTCAAAAAAAATACAGCTCGACTACACCAAAGGCAGCAATAGTACACTAAACTGTCACAATGGAGAAGTCTTTCATTGTCGTTATGAGGACTCTGGGGGACACTGTAATAAAATTTCTGCTTTTTAACTGAACCATTCAACTGAAAATGAGCTTCGTCGCTCATTACTACCACTGCTCCTTCAAGCAACACCTTCATATGTACAGTGAAGTCTTGGCTTTATGCATAGTCCCTTTCGTTAAGCTGTTGAACCAGTTGCATTTCGTAAAATTTTACAACTCATCTGTAATTTCCGCTCTCACTAACGTAACACTTTCAGACGCCCTCGTAATTTTTGTTAACCTTCACTTCATAATGTTTCCTGTTGCTCTTAAAATTTCGACTCATTAAAATGATGAAATTTCCTCTGTTTGAGGATAATATACTAGGCATTACAAACCAGGTATTATATGCAAACATGTGGTCCTACGTTGTTCACAGCTCTATTACAAATGAAACGGTATGTCACTCCCGAAAGAAATGACATCTCTTCCATTACCCTACCAGCACTACCTGCTGTGTACTAACTATTCGGAAAACGTCTATTTCCCACAAATGATCCTCTCACTTGTGGAAAGTGAACGTTTTTCAAATGGTTTCTGTTTAACTATAAAGAAGATTCTGCTAAAATAATTTAAAGTGTCCAACTTTAATTCGTAAATTTAAATAAAACTAATTTGAAATAAATACAATAGACGAAAATGAATGACAAATACAAATACAAATTTTCGTACTATACGAAAAGAGTATGAAACTTTATTAGAGAAATTTAATGATGCTTAAATAAATAACAATAATTAGTCAGGTTTGTTCCGTGGTATTTTCTGTGTGTCGAGAATGCTTGAGATAATCGGCTTAATATAAGGTCTTTACAAACAGCAGAGATTTAGCTAAATAAAGTACTATGTTGTACTGAATCCAGATTTAATACATGAGAGCAGAAAATTATATACACATACATATACAAAATGTTAAAATTTGCACTGCGAATTTAAAAAAGACACAGGTTTTACTCACGCATTTGTTTATATGAATATATTTTTAAATGTTAACTGAAATATTACAGAGTATTTAGGTAAAAATAAATATGAACGATTTAATATGGATATTTTAGTTAAAGTTATGACGGAAAACCTATAAATTACTGTTATTGTGATTTTTCTTTTAAAATTTGGTTAGTAGATATTATATGTTCTGTGGGTTACGTGTTGCGGTTATTATTACCCTGTTTCACATTGTTATTTGGGCTGGAAATAGTGATTTACACCGAATATTTGTCGTTAATAAAATGTTATTATGCATTGTACTTTGTTTACGACATACACGATCGCGTCGAAAGCCCATTAAAAACAATAATATTATAACTGCAAGTTCTATTACATAGTGTGTTTCAAATAACGAAGAAATCATCAGGAAATATTCAATAGACAGCAATTTAATATTGAAGACGATGGTATATTAATGGTTTGAACTGAGGAAGGTATTGTACAACGACAGTCGTTCATAATAATATTCATATATGTTTGCCCAACCGGTATAAAATCCTATTATATGACAATACAATACTAAATGACATATGTACGAGTATATAAGTTTGAATTCGAAAACTAGATACACTACTAATTTTTTTAAGAATTACATGTATGTATTACAAGCATGTAAGAAGTGTATATATACACACAGTCTGTCTCAGAGAAAACAACTTTTTTAAAATAAAAACAAAAACTTACTATTTTGATAAAATTCATTTATTTTATTCAAAGTAGTCGCCTTCAGCTTCAATACGTTTTGCAGGTCAATTAACATGTCGAATGTATTCTTAAGTTCATCTTTATAGATGTCCTTCAAGATCGCTGTCGACGCCTTTTAAATGGCTTCAACGTCGGCATAACGCTACCCTTTCATCAGCAAATGCAGTTTGGAGAATAGATAGAAATCACGGGGGGTAAATCCGGTGAATATGGTGAATGGTTTATGGTTAAAATGCCATTTGTGGTTAGAAAATCAGTGATAAGCGTCGAGCGATGAGATGGTGGATTATCATGTAGACACCAGCTATTCATGGTATTAAGGGCGCACACGACGAATACGCGACAAAAGACCCTTCATAACATTGAGATAATATACAGCATTGATTGTTTGACTAGTTGATACAAACTCTTTGTGCACTATACTTTGCGAATCATAAAAACAAATCAACATTGCCTTCACTTTTGACATCTTCAAACGGCTTTTTTCGGCCCTTCTTCGCTTGAATGCTTCCATTCATCGCCAGTTACAATAGAATATTTGAAGTTTTTGTCCTTTTTTTGAGCCTTTAATCAATTCTGTACAATGTTGAATTCAGTTAGCTTGTGTGATACAAACCTTCCACAAACCTTTCCCAGTCAGAAATGCTGTGTCAAAATGCGATGAACTGAATCTTTGGAGATATTTAATTCTATTCTCACGTATCGCAATGAGGATTTCGGCTTATTTCTCATAAATTCACGCACAAGTTCGATGTTACTTTCCGTGACCACAAATTTTTTTGCACCAGGATGTTCGTCGTCATTTATGTCCGTATGACCGTATTTAAATCGTTTATACCACTCATACATACTCATACACTCGTACATGATAAACACGCATCACCATACACATGTTTCATCAAATTAAACGTTTCAGAAAACGATTTATTGAGTTTAAAACAGAACTTGATATTTGCTCTTTGTTCAAAATTCATTTTTCGACCAATGCCAAACACACATTGTTACTTTATGCGCAATTTTTCTGCTTCTAATGATGCAAATGTTATGATATTTTGACATAACGTTGGTGAAAGATCTACCTTACGGACGCATATTTTTTAATAGATGGCGCCATAGAGTTACTATTTTAAAAAAGTTCCATTTTCTCTGCAATAGACTGTGTACTTATACACCCACCTCGGCTTCTATTTTTTTCATTATTTATCATTTATTTCTGTATTTAATTTTGTATGAATTAATTAAGAATTTTGTTTGTTTAGTCTGCTTATATATCTAATTAAGATTTTCTGTTTTCGTTATTTTGTTTTTTGCTTTACCGTACTTACTGTATTGCATTCTGTCCTATAAATGGCTTATCTTTTGAACAATAAAGAATATTATTATTATTATTATTATTATTTTATAAAACGAAAATGATAAGTACTGGTTTAATATTTTAGTAATGGAGTCAAGTTTGGTAAGTTGTATTGTACAATGATAATAATAATAATAGTAATATATATTTGCATAACATATATAAAATCCTATTGTATGACAATACAATACTAAATAACGTATATAATATAAGCTTGCACTCAAAAACCAAATACACAGAAATTGATAAACTCATAACTATACTAGCTTTTAAAGAATTTGACGCATGTATTAGAAGCATATAAGAAATGCACATATATACTTATACAAAACGGAAGTGGTAAGTGCTTTATATCCCTAGATCCTATCTTCAGTAAGTTGTAAAAGTATTCACATATTCTATAGAGAAGAGATATAATCAATACGATTATCCTTGGAGGCGGCAGACGAAAGTGTTTACATATTAGTTGCTTGTCTGGGAAACGAAACATTTAACTTTGAGGTAATTTCAGGTGCGTCAATCCTCTTGTGAAGAAAATATAGAAATTTTATGTTATTGTGGTGTCTAGGGTCTAAAGGTTCGATGCTAAATATAGTCAATAGATTAAGACTGTAATCTCGAGTAGGATAGGTTGCAGACTGACAAAAGAAAAGGTATTTGAAAAAGGGCCTTTGCATTAACTACAACGCACAGATATGTGTTATAAAAAGATGACAACACCAAGGACACATATTCGAGTTTGCCCCTAACAAAGGAAAAATAGAATAGTAGTATGCTATCAATTGATAATAAGGATATGATAGTTCTAATTGTGAAACCCAAAGTATTTAATGTAGCGTTAGATATGTTATTGATATGGCTATTGAATGATCCTTAATCACATAGTATTTTTCGAGATAAGTATTACTGAAAGTATAATTAAAATCAGTAGAGAAATTTCGAGTTAATGTGACATATTTACATTTAGAAGAGTTCATGTGTAGCCTATTAATGGATACATCAAGTCTGACTAGCAGACAATTGTTTTTGAAGATGAGCGCAGTTATTGATCTTGTTCATTATGTGAAATACAGTCTTGTTATTTGAATTCTGAAGTTTAAATCATCTGCGAATACTAATTTCTGACAGTTGAGTACTTCAACAAGGTCATTCCAACAATACAAACCAAAAAATCCGAGATTTGGCCCTTGTGGAACTCCAGATATTCAGCGAAGAAGCTAATATTTATGACCTTTGCAACAGACTGTGCTCTTAGATAAATATGATTCAAATAACAACACAAGTGACAATAGGACACCAGTGTTAAGCTTTTGTAGCAGTAGTGAAAGATCTATCTGATCACAGGTTTTAGAGAGACCAGTGAAAATTGCGTCTATTTAAATATTATTATCAATGTGATCGGTAAGGAACTGAGTAAATGTTATTAAATTTGTGATTGTTGACCACTTATTAACGAAACCATGTTGATTGCTAATTTTCGGAAAAATGCTAGAAAAGGGCAAATTTCAACATGACATTTGCTCAAAGTGTAATTAAAGTCAGTAGATGAATTTCGAGTGAATGCGACATATTTACATTTAGAAATGTTCATGTGTAGTCTGTTATTGGTACATCATGTCTGAATACCATCCAACTGTTTTTGAAGATAAGAGCAGTTATTGATCTTGTTTATTATGCGAAATAAGGGCTTGTTATTGAATTCTGCATTTCAGATTATCTGCTAAAAATAATTTCTAACAGTTGAGAACTTCAACAAGATCATTTATAAAAATATAAAATAAAAAATATGCGAGATTTGACTCTTGTGGAACTACAGATATTGAGCAAAAAGTTAAGATTTATAACCGTTGCAACAGACATAGTTCTATTAGGTAAATAGGATTCAAACAGACAAGTGACGGTGCGAAACCAATTTTAGCGAGCCTTTGTGGCAGTACTGATAGATCTATCGGATCCAAGGCTTTAGAGAAGTCAGTAAAAATTGTGTCTACTTAAATATTGTTATCAATGTGATCAGAAAGAAACTATGTAAATGTTATTAAATTTGTTGACTGCTTATTAACGAAACTATGCTGATTGCTAGTCTGAGGAAAAAAGCCAGAAAAGGGCAAATGTCGACACTTTGACGAAGTTGTTCATTTGTTATATATTGTATATAGGTGTCGTTCTCTCAATTTTCCAACAATTGGGAAAAGTACACTAACGAAGTATAAGATTCAAGAGGGTCACAAAAGAGTAGTAAGAACACCTGCGCGAAAAGCAGTTTTAAAAAGATCTTGAAGATTTCAAATTATGAAAATGGCGAAGATTACAAAAACGACTCTTCTGACGTGTAGAAGATGATTTGGATGGGTACAGTAACAATCCTGACGATTCTGCGAAAAGCAAAGGAAGAATTACCTATGTGAAGAATTGCTACAAGCGGTATATATCAACATTTAATACAAAAATACTCGAACCCCTCAATCGAAGAGCTACGTTACATTTACCTAACCCCAGGAGAATTGCTAGGGAATCTTTGAAAGGGATTGTTTGTTGGGATTTAATGAAAATATAATTAACTTAATTACACAGTATATCAGGTTTATCAGAAAGCCATATCTTTTTCTTAAGAAAAAACTGCATAATTTTCAAGAAAATGGGAAAATTTATTTATTCAAAGTATTGGCTATTTGAACCTACACATCTTGCCCATCTATCAGGCAATCTATGGATGCCATTCCAAAAAAACTGTTTGTCCTTTGAACATAACCATTCATCGAGCCATTGTCTAACTTTTTTGAAATTAGCGAAGCGCTGCTTTGCAAGCGCGTGTCCCATTGATGCGAAAAAGTGATAGTCGGACGAGGCAAGGTCTGTAGACTACGGCGAGTGCGATATTATGTCCCATCCAAGTGCTTTCGACGCTTCCTTGATCGTTTTGTTGTATGAAACAGTGCTTTTCTATCAGTGCATGGTTCAAATTGATAATTTGTTGTCGGTAGTGATCAGTATTAAACTGTTTCACTAGGTTTCAACAGTTCGTAATACACCACGCCACTCCACCAAACACAAAGCATTGTCTTGCGACCAAAACGATTTGGCCTTGGAGTCGATGCGCCGGCTTCGCCAGTTGATAACAGTGATTTTTTGCACAGGATTTTCGAAATAAATCCATTTGTAATCACCCGTCACTATTCGATGTAAAAATGACTTCCGATCATACCTTTGCAGCAGCATTTCACAGACAATTTTTCTATTGTTCATTTGCTCATTTGTCATTCAATTGATGTGGCACTCATTTTCCCATCTTTTGGATTTTCCCATTGCTCGTAATCGATCGCTAATCGTTTCTTGGGTCACATTTAACGCTTCTGCCAATTGTTTTTGAGTTTGAATTGGGTTTTAATCCAATAACCCTTGCAGTTTCTCATCTTCAAACTTTTTCAGTCTACCAGAACGTTCTTCGCCTTGCACATCGAAATCACCACTTTTGAATTATCTAAACCACACCTCCCATGTTTTTATTGTTGGAGCATACTTCCGTAAGTTTCTACCAGCAAACGATGACTTTCAGCGGATTTTTACTTTTGATTAAATAAGAAAATAAATGCAAATGAACTTTTTCAGGCACAAAACTCGACATTTTTAAAGAGGTATAAGTCTATGCCAGTGTTACTTTCCCAAAATATAATATCTACGGCTTTAAAGTTTGGTGTCAGTAAAATACAATGACATATGTGTCAAATCATAACAATATATACTCAAGCCTAGCAACATTTGTTAGAAAAACCGGTAATGACCTTCCGGTATACGTGATACGAATAAAAAAATTGCAGGACACTTTTTAAAGCATGAAGAAAATCAAAGGTTGAAAAATTCATTAATCCAGAAGAATTATAGTTTTTTCTTTACACGAGTGGTGACTTTAAAATAAAAGGATTAAATACGTTGAAGTTGTGGTCAAAAAAATATAATATTCCAATATCTAGTGGATTGCTTTCGTCTCGATAGTAAAGCTTCTAGAATGAAAAAGCAAGACAATGAAAAATTTACTCCGATTACAAATACAATATATGGAAAAAATATATTAAAGTTTAAAACATTTTATTTTCTTTGTTATGTATTTTAAGTATATTATGTGTTTTATGAATAATATATATTTTATAGAGTAATTGTATTTATTTCGTATATTATGCCCAAATTAACGCATACATAGCGGTAGGCAGCAACCGTGTACATATCGCACGTCAGGAGACCGAGATCGACTTATCTGACTGGCTGAGTTGCGGTTGCTGCCGGGTAGCCGCATGACGTTTCCCAAATAGGTGTAAGATTGACAATGTCGAACATTTGCATTCTGGTGGAAGCGCATGGGTACCTCGTTATTTTAATCGCCAAACGAGATATTTAAATTATTTTCATTTCTTACGTATTTGAACTATTATATCTATACGCATAGGACTATTTGAAATGCTTTTTTTCTTAAGTATTTGAACTGCGATATTTATAATTATAGAAATATTATATGCACATATACACACATATCTCCACATACCGAACAGTTCGGTCTTATTTCAATATATAGGGCTTTGAAAGCAGAGGGTTTCCTAAACATATATTAAAATCTGCAAAACACATTATCCAACGAATATCTCAACGTCGATAAACAACTTTCAAATATTCATGGAAGATGCCCATTTAAAGTTTATAAAAGGTGTTCCAATAAGACACATTTTCAAAAACCCGCCATTTTAACAGATGTCATGATTCAACCTAGAACTACTTGACAGATGACAAGTAAAAACTAGGCCCTTAATAAAAATGGAACGATATACGCTTCAACAACACATTGAAATGATTTAAATTCACTACAAAAATGGTGAAAATTTCGCGGTTACAGTTCGCAAAAACTAAAGCATTTTTCTGTCGTCGTGAAGCACCTTCTCGGCCAGCAATTGTGAAACTGGTGGAAAAATTTGAGCTGTTGGGACAAGCTAATGATGTGAAGAATCGAACCCGTGCACGTCGCTCAAGAACAACTAAGAATATTGCTGTTGTAGCCCATAGTATTGAGGAAAACCCAGGTTTGTCCATTTTTCGTCGATCTTTGGAATTGGGCATTCCACAAACGACATTACACAGTATTTTGCATAAAGACTTAGGTCTTAAGGCTTTTGAAGTTCAGTTAACACAAGAACTCACACCTACCGACCATCAACAACGTCGTGTCTTTGCTGACTAGGTCCTTGAAATGCATGAAACTGATCCGGAATTTCATCGAAAAATTACCTTGAGTGAGGAGGCCCATTTCTACCTCGGAAGCTGCATTAGTAAGCAGGATTGCCGCATTTGGGGCTCGGAAAACCCAAGAATTATTGTTAAAAAACCTCTCGATCCTCAGCCTGTGACTGTTTGGTGCATTGGACCTCACTTTTTCGAAAATATGGCTGGGGCAACTGCTACGGTGAATGGATTACGCTATCGAACTGAATAATTAATTTTGTATGGCCGGAATTGGAAGATATTGAAGTGGACAAAGTTTATTATCAACAAGACGGCGCTACGTGCCACACAAGTAACGATACCATCCCTCTTTTGCGTGAAAAGTATCCCGACCAAGTGATTTCTCGAACAGGCGATCACAATTGGCCACCGAGATCTTGTGATTTAACACCTTTAGACTTTTTTCTTTAGGGCTACATGAAAGATAAAGTCTATGCCAATGGCTTACAATCGATTCAAGGCCTCAAAAATAGAATTCGTGAAGTTATCGAGAACACACAGCCGCAAATGTGCAAATTGGTAATTGAAAATTTCATGAAAAGGATATGGTCCTGCAAGCGTAGACGTGGCGGCCACTTGGCTGACATTGTTTTCCATTATTAATAGCATATCCTCCTCTTTACAATTAAATAAACATCGGATGATTTTGCTTAAAAATACTCGTTTTTCTTTACATGTCGAAATGAAACCTCTTACTGGAAGATCCGTTATATCCTGATAAATATGGATTAAAATTTGTGACGATTTGCGATTCATAAACTTTTTGTATGTATCCCGCTATTCCCTATACTGGAAAGGAATCGCAAAATAATACAAACTCCCTCCCAACATACTATGTGCTAAACTATGTGAGCGATTTTTATGGAACTAATCACAACATGATTATGGACAATTGGTTCAGTTCAAACGATCTTGCAGAAAAATTGTTAGCAAAAGGTCTCACTACGTAAGTAACTTTCCAAAAAGAAAAGTCGACACACCACTCACTTTTATCAAAAAGAAAACCGTGCCTTCAATTGATTTCGCATTCGACAAATATAAAGCTTTAGTCTTATTTTCGGGAAAAAAATTCTTTTCTGTTCTTTTAGTCATTTCATACAAGTGACTCTATTGATCAAAATACTCAGAAGCCAGAAAGAGTTTCATTTTATAATCAAATAAAAGATGACGTAGATACGTTTAATCAACTGTGCCAGTCGTATACACGTAAAACGTGTCAATTTAGAGTTTTCTATGGTATACTAAATGGTGGAATAATAAACGCATATGACCTCTTTAACGCAAATTTTAAATGAAACAATAGAAATTATAAAAACCTGCCCGAAGATTTTTAAAACCTAACCTTACAAATTAATACGTCTTCAGCTCAAAAATAGATCTCTTTCCTTTTTTTATGAGCACTGATAACGTAGGTTACATGTACATTAAGAGATATTATACAAAATCGGTAGCGTTAAAACAGCTACTAATAAATAATGTGATATTTCTCCTCGGTCGGCAAATAGAGAAAGGGAAAAGTGCGTTAGTTAAGACGTCTATGTTCCTTCTGTGCGAAAAACCTAGAAAGTTGATCCAGATTAGTTTACTTTATAATAAAATATTTATTATTTTATAATCTAATATTCATCTCGAAAAATATTTCTGTGAAAATATTATGTTTTTGCTTCATTTACTACCAAAAGTAAAGTATATTTGATGGTGACAATAAATTGTATTAAACTAAAATGTTTAAAGAATTGGTAATTTTATAATTTATTTGCAAGTATGTTACTGACAAGCTCGTTTTCTATTCAAGTTTTATCTATCATTGCAAGTAGGTGACCATTGATTAAAGAATCCGTAAAAACTTTCGAAAATTTTGTGTTCTACTCTTACCAGTGCAAAGGTAATTGAAGTTTAATCCTATATGCGTCTACCTACTATTCATTATTCTATTTGTAATCATTGATCGATTGGGAAGAGGAAAAATTTCTACCATCAAAGCATTTATTTGTACAAGAAATAAACTTCAAAGATGCTTAGCGATGAGATCCAGCGAGCCGTGGTTGACGTTACATCACAGTTCACTTGATTCACGATGTTTTTCTGTCTTAATATAAGAACCCTGCGAAAATAACAGATGGGACAATTTACCGAAGATAGGTATTTATTCGGTGGCGTCTGTGGTGGCGGTTGTTGCACGAAAACAGGAAAGACGTATCGCGTTGAAATGAGATGATGGTGTTTTCGAGTGGTACACTGAAAGGTTAGGTTTACCCACATTTATGTATTTTTTTTCTTTATTTCTCCTTTTTTTTCATTCCATTCCCGCTGCAGACGTAATACGTCCATTTTCTATCCGAATCGAAAATATCTCGCGGTACAATGAGCGGATTCAAATATGTCGATTATAATGGAAGAAAAACAGTTCAGTAGGTGTTTATTAAACTGTGTTTCGAAGCGGTGTGGTGGTCTGATAAAAAACAAAACGCGATAGAGAAATAATGAACTCGGTTTTATTTTTTCTTTTCTATTCCGAACGAACGATTTTGTATTTTGATTGTATTTTACGATAACGATAACGTTGCCATTCCAATAATTCTGTTTGCATAAATGCTGAATATACAAAATCTAACGAACATGGTGGAACTTTGTAAAAGAGCCATTACTCAAGTGCAATTTAAAAATAATTACCTTGCTTAAAGAGAATCTATTAAAATAGATTTCTCTCATAGTCAAAAAACAACTACCACTAAATACTTTCAAAAATAAAATGAATGGACATTTAGTTGATGAGTGGATGATTTCCAATAGCGCGCCATTTTAACAGTTGTCGAGACTCAGCCTAGAACTACTTGACAGATGACAAGTAAAAACTACGCCCTTGGTAAAAATGGAACGATATACGCTTCAACAACGCATTGAAATTGTTAAAATTCACTACAAATATGGTGAAAATTTCGTGGTCACAGTTCGCAAAACTAAAGCATTTTTCTGTCGTCGTGAAGCACCTTCTCGGCCAGCAATTGTGAAACTGGTGCAAAAATTTGAGCTGTTGGGAGAAAGTTAATGATGTGAAGAATCTAACTCGTGCACATCCCTCAAGAACAACTGAGAATATTGCTCTTGTAGCCCATAGTGTTGAGGAAAACCCAGGTTTGTCCATTTCTCGTCGATCTTTGGAATTGGGCATTCTACAAACGACATTATACCCTATTTTGCATAAAAACTTAGATCTTAAGGCTTTCAAAGTTCAGTTAACACAAGAACCTACGCCTACCGACCATCAACAACGTAGTGTCTTTGCTCATTGGGTCATTGAAATGCATCAAACTGATCCGGAATTTCATCGAAAAATCATCTTGAGTAATGAGGCCCATTTCCACCTCGGAGGCTATGTTAACAAGCAGAAATGTCGCATTTGGGGCTCGGAAAAGACAAGAATTATTGTTGAAAGCCTCTCCGTCCTCAACGTGTGACTGTTTGGAGCGGTTTTTGGGCTAGCGGGGTCATTGGACCTTACTTTTTCGAAAATAAGGCTGGAGCAACTATTAGGGTGAATGGATTGCGCCATCGAACGATGATTAATGATTTTGTATGTCCTGAATTGGAAGATATTGATGTGGACTACGTTTATTTTCAACAAGACGGCACTACGTGCCACATTAACGATACCATCGCTCTTTTGCGTGAAAAGTTTCGTGACCGTGTGATTTCTCGAAAAGGCGATCACTATTTGCCACCAAGATCTTGTGATTTAACAACTTCAGATTTTTTTTCTTTTAGGCTAGGTGAAAGATAAGGTCTATGCCAATAGTCCACAATCAGTTCAAGACCTCACGTTTATTCGTGAAGTTATTGAAGATATACAGCCGCAAATGTGCGAATTGGTAATGGAAAATTTCATGAAAAGAATATGATCCTACAAGGGTAGCCATGCCGGCCATTTGGCTGATATTGTTTCCCATTATGGCATACCCTCCTCTTTACAATTAAATAAATTTCGCTTAAAAATACTCGTTTTTTTACATATCAAAATGAAACCTTTTATTGTATTTTATTTTTTATTATTATTTTATTTTTTTTATTTATTATATAACATAAATTATTACTTTACTAATTGAACCCAACGTGGAACTAAGTTTTTTAAACCGTACTCAAAAAACTTATTCAGAATCTCTGCAATCCACCTATTTATAGCAACTTTTTCCTTATTTAACCTCTCAAATCGAACACGCCATGTTTCTTCAAACTTGGTAACCGATAATAGTCATTAGATTCTAGATCTGGTGCATAGGAAGGATGTGATAGCAATTTCTAGCGCAACTTATTCAAAAAATCATAAATCCTTCGTACGGTATGAGAGCTTGCATTGTCTTGTTACAATAACGGACGCTTGTATAACTTCCAAGATCATATTTTTGCAGGATATCTGCCGTAATAGGCCAGATAAAAAATTATAATAATATTCTGCGTTAATTTTATTACCTTTCAGCAGATAAATCATACCAATAATGCCCTCGAATCCTAAAATACTTTTCCAAATGACAGAATTGCATATGCATTAAGCGGAAGCCATTCTTCGGGTTTAAGATATTCTAGGAATTGATTTTTGGTCTCAGCATCGAAGTAAGTGCCTTATCAGTAGTTATTCGTTGGAAAAATTGCTATTATTGTTGACAAAAGTTGGCAACATGTATCGAATTTGTTATGTTTCTGTTCCAATCCTAACAGCCTTGTTACCAAATAAGCTTAAACCTTAGTCACTCCCTAACGTTCGTGTAAAATCCATGAAGCTTTCTTGTACATATCCCTACACTAATTTCATAAATAGTTTTATTCGCCTATTTCTGAATTAGTTCTTCAAGGCAGCAACGTTTTTTTTCATTTTCAGAGGTGCTTGAGCGCTCACCGCGGGGATCGTCTTCTAATGATGTCCCATCAGTTTTAAAACGAAGAACTTGCCAATTACGTTCTGCAGACTTTCCAATTACTCCTTACAAGATTCGAACAATTTGTAATTTAATCCCGTCTTTCATGGATACAAAATTAGAGGTACAGAAATACAACTGTACCAGTCAAGCAACTAAAGTACACTAAGCAATATTGCATTCAATTATACATTGTCTATTCCGAAAATAACCTGAATGAACCAAAATAAAATTCTTCATACGCTCTAAGTTTCTTCCAGCAAGGAAAATATTTAGTTCGGGCAGCTCCTTGGAGTTAGATCCGACGACTAGGGTGAATTTCAATTTATTCAATTTTTCGCGAACAACTTGACAGCTGTGAGAGGGATCGCTGTCGTGATGAAACAGAACTGTTTTACGGATCATTTCAAAACGTTTTTCAGATATCGCATTCTTCATATTGTATAGTAGAACGGCGCAATACAGATAGTTAACGATTTTTTGGAGTTCTGGAAAATAATCGATGTAAATTATCCGGCAATGGTAGCTGCTTTACTTTACTAGCTGCTAAGATTGTCGTTCAGATTCCAGTACATGGTGATGCATCAAGGTTTCATCGTCTATAAGAAGTCTTCGTAAAAAGTCTAACTCCGAGGGATTGTTAACTAACTCCAAATAATCATTTAACGTTCGTATTCTTCACGTTTTTGATCACAATTCAAGATTCGTCACATTTCCCTTGGACTTGCCCAATCTTACATGTAAAATATAATGCATGGGTTTGGTAGACACACTAATGATGGTCTGATGTTAATATTTCGCGCATTATATTCGATACTCATATCACCACGTTTCAATTTTACAACCCAATGACAAATTATGAATTTCGAATGAGCATCGTCACTTGAAGTTTATTCCATATTAGCAAAAGCTATACATTTATTTAGTTATTTAAAAAATACAGTATGTGACTGAAAAATACGAATCACCCAGTAAAAGTATATATTTTTAAATCAAATTTTTTACAAATATTTACAATAGTATATAAATATTATAGTAATATAACAAAAATTCGTTTTTCTTTTCTTTATTTTAAAACAATTTAGTTTGCTGATTTGACTGTGCGAGGGCAGCCGTTTATATTTCGGGAACTGGCAACACTGTTAGATAAGGAAAACAAACCGAAAACGACAGATCATTCTCCACAATGACAATGTGAGCGCTCACAGGTCGGTTCAAACAATTAAATATTTGACCGGGCAAAACATTGAATTGATAAACCATTCGCCGTACAGCCCTGATCTAGTACCCTGTGATTTCTTTTTGTTCTCACGCGTGAAGAATAACTTTGTGGTCAACGGTTGAGACATTCAAAACTCATATTGTGGAGATACCGCCTTCACAGTGGCAGCAATGCTTTTCGGATTGGCTTAAAGGAATGCAAAAGTGCATTAATTTTCAAGGAGAATATTTTGAAAAACAATGGAACTATTTTCAATAATAAAATTTTTTTTTGTTCGCTATTCCCGAAATATAAACGGCCACCCTCGTATTAATGAGACAGATAAGTCATATAACTTTCAATTCATTCACTGCGTGTTTTATGATGGTGTATATTACAGTCAGACTATGTTACGAATGAGACAGGTAAGTCATATAACTCTCAAATCATTCCCCTAAGTCATCCAAAAATTTACGAAAATATGTTACGAATGAGACAGTAAGTCATATAACTCTCAAATCATTCCCCTAAGTCATCCAAAAATTTACAAAAAACATAGCGTATTATAATCCACAGAATATTCCTAGAACACAGCGGAGAGTTATGGTATGAGAATTATTCAAGTATATTTAAAAATATAGTTCCAGTTCTTTTGTCATCCTCCTTCAATTATCTTTGTATCTTCCTTTTATTTCAAGTTTATGTATTCACTATTAATATGACAAAAAATAAATTATGTAAATAGTAACATAGGCTTACTAATTAAACGAAAGTTGGAAACTAAACTTTATATGATATTTATATAATTTGTAATATGGCGTTCCGCCAGCTACATAATGTTAAACTCCTCATTTAGAAATGTTTCACAAGAAACTTGGCTAAGATACAAATTAAGAACAAAACAGCACATTGCAAACATATTTATTTTTCGCTCTTTATGAGTAAAATTAGTGTTAAAGAAGGTGTTAGCGCCATTACAAATTGTAGAAATTAAGCTACAGAAAGTAAAGTTACTCTAATCGTCTGGTAACAGATGTAATAAACACGCATATAGAGGATATTCAACAACCTCATTAGTGTTATTATTCAATAAAGTAATAAAAGTACTAATTTGAAGGAGAAATATGAAATTATTTGCGGAACTAAAACTGCATTAAAAATGGTTAAACATGCAGGTACATTTTTATTACAAAATTCCATGCTTCATAAATATAATTTGTTATACGACTCGCTTTCTGTAGAAGGCATAACAAGAAATTATTACCTTTTATTTGTGCATAATTAAATTTTTCGTCAATTGAACCATCAAGCGTCCTAATAATGTTTTCGTAAACAATTCGAAATTAAATAATCGTATTTTTTGGTTTATTCATCACAGAAAATGGCATATTTATTTAACAAACATATTTGAATTACCGTTTCAAAATTTACATTTAGTTCAAAAGTACAGTCTGTGTAATAAGAAACAGATGCTAATATTTCTACCAAAAAAAGGCTAATAAAAAAATAAATAAAATGGAAATTTTCAGCGAAAAAATGGAATTAATTCACGGCCATTTTCTTGCAATTATTTTTCATAACTTTCGGCGTGGATTATTTCAACAAGGATGCATCGATGATCCGAACTATTTATATGGTGATGAAGCACCATCGAAAACTACAGTATATCGTTGGTATAGTGGACTCAAACTTGGACGGCGTTCTTTGGACGATGAATTTCCTGAAGGTCGTCCCACAAATGTTGTGCCGGAAAACATTAGTGCAGTGTCTGAATTGATAATGCGAGACCCTCATATGACATACGGTGAGATCGAGGCATCTTTAGGTAATAGTAACACCGGCGTGCATAAGATGAGCCAAAACCAACAAAAGTTGTTCGCGTTCGAAGCACATCAAAACAAATGGTAGCCTGTTTTTTCGGAAAAACCGGTCACGTTGCAACCGTGCGTTTAGAGATTTGTAGAACGGTCAATTCTAAATGGTACAAAACTATTTGTTTGCCAAAAGTTTTTGAAGAAATAAGGAAAACAAACCAAAAACGACAGATCTTTCTCCACCATGACAATGCGAGCCTCACAGGTCGGTTCAAACAATTGAATATTTGATCGGGCAAAGCATTGAATTGATGAGCCGTTCGCCGTTCAGCCCTGTGATTTTTTTTTGTTCCCACACGTGAAAAATAAACTTCATGGTCAACGGTTTTCTACGCCGGAAGTGGCAGTTGAGGCATTCAAAACTCATATTTTGGAGATACCGTCTTCACAGTGGCCGCAATGTTGGTTTAAACGAATGCAAAACTGCATTGATTTTCAAGGAGAATATTTTGAAAAGCAATAAAACTATTTTCGATAACAAAAATTTTTTTTTGTTTGCCATTCTCGAAATATAAACGGCTACCCTTGTATATATATATATATATATATATATATATATATATATATATGCTAATATTTAAAATAGTTTCCAGTCTCTATTATTTTTAATAAAACTCTTACAGCTATTTCCCATATTTGCGATAAAATTTTTCCTTAATATTGAGAGATAATTGGCAAATTTTATATACACGATTTCCCAGAAGTTTCTGGTTTATAACAGCCGAAATATTTTCAACTGGATTAACATCTGGACACTGCGAAGGCTAATCCATTGACGTAATACCATTTGAAACTTATACCTATACGATTTGGTCCTATGTTTCGGCTCAATGTTTTCTTGTACATTGCTATCTTTAAATCACAATTTTGCCGATTTTGAATTTTTGCTACAATTTGACCATTCATTTCACATTTAAAATGCCGGCAAGCATGCACAAAATTCTGAAGCCCCACGTGTTAAAGTAGCCACAAATATAAACTTTCACAGAGTGCGCTGTATATTCTATTGTTTATCTGTTGACTATGCCTTCCTCTCAGGTAACCAAGCTCAGAAAGGTCAATCATCTATAAACACAACGTTGAATCAATCCCTCCTAGAAATTTCTTGTGTTCAGATCGCGCGAGCCTGTCGACGTTATAAACGATATCCTGTTCGTGTAACATAATTTGCTTTCTAATAGTCATTAAATTAATATCGATAACCTTCTTGCTTAGTTCAGATTGTTGTTAGTGGAGTGTTAATTACGTTTTTTCGTAAAAACTAATATTAGCCTTATCTCGCGGCGTTATTGCAGTGCGTCTTTCCTCACGTCCTGAAAGATCATCTACACTTTGAGTTTGTTAATAGTGCTGTACCCGTCGTCTAACAGTCTTCCGACTTGTGTAGCTACCTAGTTGCCGTTGCAATTGCCGTTTTAAGATATTTATGGTGTTTATACAAAAGCACTCCCTCGAATCGTTTTGCATACGCTGCTCTCATTTTAACAAAAACTATTACCAGTATCACATAGAACGGATAACTGAATTAAAACTGATTATGTGTATTACAGGGAAGATATTTCTATCTACTCTTTCAATCCCACCCTCCCATTAACTTTCCCTTCATGGGATATTTGCTTGCATTTCTTGTTATACAAACTGTAGGTTTACTTCTCTCATTTATTTAAAAAAATCTTTGTTCAAAACAGAAAAAAACATTCTGTGAAATTTACTATAAAAAACTTATTTGTAACTGATTTTTATCTATATTTAATTAGGCGAAAAAGCATTTACAATAAACGCAATAGTAAAAGCACGCAATTAACTCGATGAAAAGATATTATTTTTGTACTATGCACACGCTGACAATGTACGTTTTAGCAATAAAAAACTAATAGAACTCGCTTGTATCCGCAAATCTGAAACTGAATACTATTCGTATCCATTTGGTTCAACAGAAACTAATGGACGAAGGAAATGAATCCGCGTGAGCTAAAAGCTGCGAAAAAACTTGCCTAAAAGTTAAATCGAAGAACTCGAGAAGGAGGTAAATTGAAACATGGTAAATTAATCATCATAACATGGCCAACATGAACAAAATACTAGAAATAAAAACATAGCTGCTTAAGAAAACTATTTCTGCGCTTTCCAAAATACAGGGTGTCTATAAAAGAACTCCGAGGTTTTAAGACAAAATATTTTAATAAAGTAAAAAACGTACATACATGTTTTATACATGATTAGAAAGCTTACATTTTCAAGATTTTTTAACAACTTAGTGAAGTTCAATGTGAGCTCCGTGAGTGGCACGGCACACGTCGAAACGGTATTCTACCTCTTCCCATGTCCTGGCGAGCATGTCTGGGGAACGGACACCACGCAATTCTCTATTCGTTCCCTGAGATGGCGAACATTTCGAATTTTCTCCGCATACACAAGATTCTTGATATGCCCCCAGAAGAAAAAGTCCAACGGAGTCATATCAGGGCTCCTTGGTGGCCATGGAATAGGTCCTTCCCTTCCAATCCACCTGTTGCCGAAAAAGCGTCCAGTGACTCACGCACACGCAAACTGAAGTGTGGCGGCGCCCCATCTTGTTGGAAGTAAACTAAACCTTTCTCCGCCTCAATGTCATCCAACTGAGGATAAACATACTCCTCTAACATGTCACAATAGACATCACCATTGATATTCCTTTCGACAAAAATGAAGGGACCTATGACTCTGTCACGCATAAGAGCACACCAAACATTCACTTTGGGCGTGTACGTTCGTACTCAATAAACTCATTAGCTGAACCCCAAATTCTGCAATTATGCCTGTTTACAGTTCCGTTTACATGAAAAGTAGCTTCATCACCAAAAACCACACTTTTTAAAAAATCATTATCTTCATCAATTTTATCCAGCATGGAAACAGAAAATTCGAATCTCTTAACCTTGTCTGCCGGTTTGATATGGTGTAAAAGTTGTATCTTGTAGGCAGTTAAACGAAGTCTTTTACGAATTACCTTATGGACTGTTGATCTTGGTAACCCCAAGTCCAGACTGCGTCTTGTTAACGATTTCTTAGGGCTTAGTGCATGAAGCTCGGATTCTGTCCACAAAACGCGCGGCTTTTGCTTCAAAACACTTCCTGTTTCCTTGAACGCACATAACCACTGACGAATTGTTTTGTCTGTAGGCGGGTCAACACCATAGCTACGTCGAAAGTTTCTTTGTACAGTAACAACAGAATTAATGAGCCAAATAACACATAGCCTTTTGTTGAGGCGTCGCCATAGCGCGGCAGTCCAGACGACACTGACTGCCTGCCGCAGCCGCTACGTCATTTCAAGGTCAACGCTCCGCAGCGCTGCCAACTGTTGCTTGTTTCAAAGGAATTGATCAAATTTTGCTATCTTTTATAGTTTAAAAAATATTAATTTTTTAAACCCCGGATTTCTCTTATAGACACCCTGTATATAATCTGTTATTTTTGGTAATACAGCTTATAAAATTATTCTCCGACGATTTTGAAACTGTGACGCACCTCCCTTAAATTAAAGACCCCTGCAATTTCTTCATTTGGGAAGCCTCCCATACCACAAGATTGAGAATTACTATCTTAATACTTATCCTAAAATTGTTTCCAAACACCGCGAATTATTGCCACACATTAAAACATTTGAGACAAATTTTGTTTTTCAACATAATCTGTTAATACAATTTGGTTCATCGATGATGAAGACTTTTCGTACCTTTCCTTATCTTTTCAATTACCTACTTATAGCAGTGATAACATCTTCATTCTCAAGAAAATAACTTACTTTTAAATAATTCTACCGTTTAAGAAATAAAAAAAATTGCTGGCTATATTTAAAAATTAGCGAGGCTTCTTAAATGTTTCTAAATAACCTTGTGAGTACCAGCCATTTAAAAGTATATTTTGTTAGATATCGTGGTTAAATAAAACACTTCGACTAAAATTTTTCCCGTTTTCCTCTTTTATTGCTTTATTAAGATCTACGTAACTCTAAGGGCTTTCAGCAAAGGATAGTACTGAATTTGTTGCAATCCTGTACGGTAAACTACAAAACGCTAAAAGCAAAAAAGATTATCTACACGAAGTTCTTTCATTTTACACGAAGACAATCTCCACAAATTATTTATTCTAGTCCAAACACGATGACCATGTTCAGGTGTTCCGTCCAAGAAATACAAGATACAAAGTGTACTAGGAAAGCTTTGTAATACAGCTTTGTTTATTTAATGTTTACAGAGTAATTTCCTCTATACTCAATACACCTCTCCATCCTCCGAAACCAATCTTTAAACCAGTTTTTCCAAGTTTCACTAGAAAGTAAAGCACACTCGTTGTCCCAAGCCCGCAGAAGTGCTCATCACTGGAAAACCGCCTCCCTTTTAGCTTCATTTATACATATGGGAACAGTGCAAAGTCGCAGGGAGCAAGATCTGGACTATAGGGAGGGTGCTCGAGAAGTTTCAACCCTGTCGTGATCAAATATTCGGTGCAGGCTTTGGCGCGATGAGCTGGAGCATTATCGTGATGGAGGGACCAGGTGTCCATTCTTGACTTTGGCCGCAGGTTCTTCATAGATCCAATGACTTTAGGCAGGCACTGTTCAGTATACCACTTAGCTGTGACTGTCTTTTGTGTGTCCAAAACGACGCATTCCACAATTCCACTCGATTTGAAAAATACATTTTCTTTTTACAGATCGGGATTTTCTGACAACTACGGGTGTGTCCTCATCATCAAAGATCCAAACTTTGTTTTGAGCTTTGGTCGGCACATCGTAATAGTACAGCCAAGTCTCGTCACCTGTCACGATGTTGTTCACATACCACGAAATTAATAAACGTAGACATCTGAAATTTAACAGTTGACGTTGACAGAGAGATAACTTGCTGATGCACCACAAAAGAGAAACTGTACCATCTACCCGTCATTACACGAACTTTTGTACCCACTCTCGTAACTCTCAGTAATAATGTCCTCAAAACAAGAGAAGATAATTTAAACGTGATTATATAGAGTATATAAGATGATAAGATGATAAACGGAAAAAAAAGCCAAATTCGATCACACTAATATCCTGTTGAAAGATTATGCAGACATCTTCACATATCCTTTAACAATTTTATTAAACATTGCAATAAGTACTTTAACCTTACCTAATTGTTGGAAATTAGCAAAATTACGACCTGTGCTGAAGAATGGAGATCCGGCAGTTATTGCCAACTACGAACCTATTGCTGTACTTTTAATATCAGTAAAGTACTAGAAATGTGTAGAATTTTGCAATGACAATACTTATCTGCCTCCGACAATTCACAATGTTATGTCACCCGATCAACATGGTTTTATTGAAAAACGATCGACGATTTCTAATTTAGTGCAGTTCACCCAGTACGTTGCGAGCGTTTTGGATCAACACGAACAAGTCGATGTCATATATACTGACATCTCTAGAGCTTGTGATCGCATAAATCATTTGGTGTTATTAAATAAATTAAAATCAGTTGGGCTCAGTGAGACACTGTTCAAGTTTTTTGAGTCCTATTTGCATGACAAGAGATAATTTGTTTGCTATAATGGGCATAAATCTTGTCATTTTCACGCAACTTCGGGTGTGCATCAAGGCTCGAATTTAAAACCCTCTTTTATTTTGTATATATATTAATGATTTGACGTCAATTATTGCGTCCAAGAAGTTGCTTTTTGCTGATGATTTAAAAATTTTTATCTCAATCCAAAATATGAATGATTGCGTCTTCTTGCAAAATCAGCTAAATATAATTAATGATTGGTGCGAGAGTAACTGTTCACAGTTGAATTTATCTAAATGTAGGATTATGACATACAGGAAGCTCAACCCAATTAGGTACGACTATTCATTACATGCTACTTCACTAACAAGGATTAATCTAGTCAAAGATCTTGGCGTTTCATTTGATGAGAAACTCACGTTTGTCAACCACATCGAAAACGTCGCTTTATCTGCGAAGAAGTTGGGTTTTGTTATACGCAATTGTAAAGCGTTTACTTCTATACAAGCAATGAAGTTTCTGTATTTTTCGCTCGTTAGATCGAAGCTTGAATATGCGATTTTAGTATGGTATCCCTATTACTATGTCCATAAGAACATTTTGGTAGCTGTGCAACGACAGTTTTTAAAATATCCTTCCTTTTGAGTTGATGGCTTTTATCCAGCGGGTATTGACCAGTTGGTACTGGTGCAACGGTTTGATGTCACATCGCTAAAAGACAGACGCATTTCTATTGGTTTAATATTTTTATATGAACTTCTACATAATGACGTCGATTGTCCTTCCTTCCTTCAAGAATTTAATTTTCACAATCCTCGATTGTTGGTTCGTTATCACACTACATTTTCCTGTCCACCTTCTAGAACTAATGTAATATTAAAGTCACCTTTATAAGTAATGTGCAGTAATTTTAATAAAATATTTTGTGCAGGGGACATTCACAATGACCCCATGGGAGCATTACTCAGACTAGCAATTGAAGACTAGCAATTTTCATTTTTTTTTTGCTTGTTTCTGTACTTATATATATATATATATATATATATATATATATATATATATACATATATTTTTTTTCTTTAGTCAGGTACTTACATATAAGGAATTGTTATGTTTAGTTATGATTTAGGAAATTTTGTATTTACTTTTTGTTCTTCTTGAACATTTGTGTGTATGTATAATTGATTTTGTCCTATTATTGAAAGAAATTCTGTTGGGCAAAATATAAATATAAATAAATATCATTGAAGAAATCTTATTAAGGCCCAGAATGAAATCAACATTGTGAAGGTCTCATATGAACAACAGGTAAGGCATATTTTATATCAGAATTTACGCATGAAAAATCTCTCAACTAGATACGTGCCGCAATCGCTAATCGATCAAGAATAGCAAAGACTGAAAACTTCAAGGCAATATTTGAAAATAACTAAAAATAATTTCCGTTATTGTCATTATATTACGCATTGACAATAAAGAAGAAACTAAAATTTGCTATCCAACGTTTTAATCCAATTACGTCTCTACTAATTTCTATCTAGATACTGAATTTCCTAATGCCCCCACACACTCTCGATCAATAATAACACCCTCCATTTGAAAAAAGATTTAACACGTCATTGAAAGGGGTTGATTTTTATTAACAATAGACTTGATTGCATGCAATATACTAATTTTAATAAATCATACGTCATGTTCAGTACGACAGTTAAAATGTATTGCGCTACATTATATTTCACTAACAGAGAGCAAGAAGGCAAGGAAACAGTGCAGCCCTTATGTTTATTTATAAATATTGACTTGTCGATTAATTGAACTCATAGATTAAAGAGGTCAGTGACATGCATTATAAGTAGGTATAATTACAGCTAATTCATCAAATCAATACAAATATGTTTTAAAAAAGACACTAACGTAACTTTTTACAATAATATCTGTACCAGATTTGCACCATTTAATAATATTCAATGATCTTTACTTATTAAGTAGTTCAATCGAATTACAGTAACCATAAGCAATGATACAAAGATATGTGGGCATTGCAGAGCATTTTAAAATTAAAACAACGCAAAATCCGTGCATGTATATTCCGATATGTAATAACGCACGTTACAAATCGATATTATTGCCTATGGACTTCAATAGATATACGTTTACATGCATATGTATCCATTAGAGTATTTTAAAATGTAATTAAACATGGAAACATTTATTTCAATTATGCTAATGCGCTAATGCACTTCGACTGGGACAAAAACATTAATAGATAGATTAATTTCGAAAATGTAATCGCTATGCTAGAGGGTAGGTGTTTATAATTTAATCGGTTTAATGTGTATATGTCAAACAATAATCTGGTAAATGTAATTCACAGTTTGTTTGATTCCAGGCGAAAGTAAAGCAAAGGCGTAAGTCATTTTAATTTGTCACGAGTGTGTACTTGGTGTGTGTAAAGTGTTCCAAGGCTTTATTGCTAAACTCTCATCAATGTAAGAGGAGATGCAGGATTGAGGCAAGATTTAAGCAGCATTCTAATGTCGAAGTAATTAAGCTCCTCGATACTAAAAATCTTAATGGGAGTCTAGATAGGACTCAACCATACAAGTGTACAAAATGTAATCGCTATGCTAGAGGATAGGTGTTTATAATTTAATCGGTTTAATGTGTATATGTCTAACAATAATCTGGTAAATGTAATTCACAGTTTGTTTGATTCCAGGCGAAAGTAAAGCAAAGGCCTAAGTCATTTTAATTTGTCACGAGTGTGTACTTGGTGTGTGTAAAGTGTTCCAAGGCTTTATTGCTAAACTCTCATCAATGTAAGAGGAGAAGCAGGATTGAGGCAAGATTTAATCAGCATTCTAATGTCGAAGTATTTAAGCTCCTCGATACTAAAAATCTTAATGGGAGTCTAGATAGGACTCAATCATACAAGTTTATTTAGTTTGTTGTGCTGGTGTACTGTGATTAAAAGCAGAACACAGTGTACCAGTGTTTAGTCTTTTGTAGAAGTTAGAAGAAACTAAAAGACGCCATTGAGTGATCTTTAGATATTAAGTACACGAAATCATAATATTTTAGAATTAAATTAGTGGTTGGTCTTAAATCGTATTCGCCTTATGGCCCTTAAAGAAAATATTTCCGAGAACCATTGGTTTGCATTCCTCTTTATGCAAAAATAAAGGAGCCCGTAGATTGTCGGCATATGAGCATACTAATTGGGATCATCATAATGAATAGGAGTGAGTATCCTTCAGTAATAATTCCAGATTTATGTTACAACCTGATAATAAGCGTATTCTGATTTGGCGTAAATCCGACACGCGCAATAACTCATAATTTGGAAATTCCTAAGTATGAAGGTGAATGTTGTGGCCGGACAAATTGTCAGATGGTAATACAATAGAACACGCTTAGGATGTTATGAAAAGACGCATTGTCGTACGAAATTTAACACCAACAATGCTTTAGGCAGACGTAGAAGAATTGTATATACGTGGGTTGTCTTTTAAGTTTCACATATAAAACTGGAATAAAACAGTAGATAACTTTTAAAGACTTCATTGTTTTTCGAAGTATCCTCCAAGAAGATTAATGCGCTTTTGTATGCGCTCAAACCAATTTTGAAAGCAGTTGTTTGACTCGTTTGTTGGTACAATGAAAATTGCGTTTTTGAAGGCATCGACTGCTCCGTCTGACGATTGAAACCTTTGATCTCGCATTCTGTTCTTGTTCACCTTAACTGCTTTCTGTTCTCTTCTCTTCAAGGAGAAACTAATTTTTTACACACAATTCTTTAGCAAAATTTTTTGAATTGAGGTCCTTAAAATTTTCAATAATGCTTCAATCTGGTGATATGTCACATGTCGATCTTCGTAGATGATCTTGGGCACAGCATCGAGGTTTTCCTAAGAAACTGCCGTTTTTGGTGGACCTGCTCTTGGATCGTCTTTAAGACTAATCCCTCCACGTTTGAATTCTCCATACCAACGAGAAATGGTGACTGACATGGTGCTTTATTGTCGAAATGCTTGTTGAAATAATTGTCTTCGAAAATTATAAAAATTATTCCGCGAAAATGTTCTCGGTTTAATTTCATTTTTTAACTAACTTGTCCATTTTAACAGTTCGTTGTAGCTACAACACTACACGTATAGCACTGAAACTTCGGATTTAGGTTAACTAAAAATGGAGGTAATTTGTAGTACTGATATTTGATTAGTGGCGTCCTCTATATTCCACTATGCAAAACTTAAATGATTTCTCAACTCCATCTATTTATAAGAAAAAACTGGTGAGTAAATAAAATGCCTTGAAATGTTATCAAAATGCTTCAAAAGCTTTAAATGAAGATAATTACTTAACGTAAATACTAATTTTTAAGTGACTATTCGGAAAAGCAGGGATGCTAATAAATATTCGATACGATTAAATGGAAAGATAAAAGAAATTTTAGAATAAAAATCTGCAAAATTCATAGAAATAGTACTTGGAATATTTAAAACAATAATTCAACGCATTTGAATCATATGATTTGGTCTTCGAAGCTAAATCCAAAATTTGTCTCACATCGATTTGCAGATATTCAAAAATTGTACAGAACTGGGAATTGTAATACACTATTGGAAAAGAGACAATTCTTTTTCAAGCCAACTGTCATTGGCGGGAGACATTGTACTTAGTAATCACCAGATTAATTAAATCCAAAAACATCTTTTGGAGAAGGAATCAAAACAATGCATTGCTTTTTAAGATTCCAAAGAGAATTCGTTTCATATTGCACAACCGTGAATGCCGAGTATTATGGGACAGACAATAATTCAGCTTCTCATCCTTCGTTAATTTTCACTCATTTGTCCAAATATTTAATTTTTTGCTTCCAAATCCCCGTATCTAACTGATTCAGCTCCGCGCAATTATATTTTATTTCCTAAATAATTTGACGATTAAATAAAAGTGTTTGGCAGCATCTAAGAATATTTAACAATCAACGACGAACAAGCCAATACCTCGGTACTAAACCAATAATTTTAATCAAAACCTCTATTTTTATTTTTTTTAATGTATATAAAATTACTATCTATCAAAACTACTATGTTTAACAGTAGCTTAAACTAAAGTTCTTGGTATAAAGAAAATACGTGGAATATTGCAATGGACAACATCACGACAATATATCGTTCTCATTTGCATTGGATTTATAAAATTTATATGAAAGGAATGCAAGACAAAAGGCATCGATTTCAAGACCGCTGGAACCATGACAAATATAGGCCCTTTATTTTTGCGGAGCTTGCATCTACGTACTACACATCACAATATACAATATATATATCATATATTTTTAAAATGCGTGCTATGTACGAAAAGGGAAAACCAGCAGAGATGACAACCATATATTTATTCAAAAGAAGTATTCTGTGTATATAAATTTCACAAAATTCCTCTTCGAAAAACGTTTACTAAATATTAAAATAATGATAATACTAAACATTCTCTTTAGGAAAAGGAATGTTAGACATTATATTTAAAGTCTTTATATTATGTTATATTATTATATTATTATATCTAAATTACGAGCGTTGTTTTCTTAATCTTAAAGCTCATTCTTGTCTTTCTGAAAATGTGATTATATCGGGTGTTTTTTAAAGAGCTTGAGAACTTAAAATGATAATACAAGACAGAAATATTGTTGGAATGAAATTTTTTTATTATAATCTGGTAGATAATTTGATTGCATTTATTTTTTAAATATTATTTCCGGCATACGTCCGCCACGGCTGGGAGTTAGATGGTCTATTCGATCAGTCCAATTTTTGACTACCTTTTTCCAATAAATCTCGGATATTAACAAATTATTCAAACTGTATTTGAACACTTCCCTCTCAAGTTTCAATGAATTCACTTATGTGCCATGTGTCGGTTTTTTTTTTTCTATTTTGATAATCAGACGATCGTCACGGATGATAGTTTTTCATTCTTTTGTTACAACTTTGTAGAGATGTGCTGGCACAGGAAATATCTACTTCGAGAAATTTCGCAACTCTCATTACAGTTTGATGAGAAACACCTTCTTTCCGTACTATTTCACGTTGCAAATACATTCTTGTTTCCAAGAAGACACTGGTTCTTGTTTCTTCTCGAGCAATACGCCACTTATTTTGCCCATGTTAGATTTAAATATATTTCTTTTTAATGGTAAAACAAAAACTAAACACTAAAATATATTTAAAACAACTTGTACGATCAGGTTAATTTTAATATCACTGCACGTTATTACTCGAACAGGATCGAAGATATTCTAAACTCAGATTTCTACAAAGTAATGCGATAGAAAACCTTCGATTAGCAGGTACTTCTAACATTAAAATACGATTACAAGTTCGGGTAGCCAGAAATCGAACAAAATGTCAATATGCAGTCCACAAACGTAATATGTATTTGCCAGTATAATTCGAAACTTATTCTCAGAAACTTAAAATTTAGGCAGTGGTCCTAATTCAATGTCTAACTACTGTATAACTTTCCATGATTGTTTTGCTGTATCACTACAGTGTCCCTAATCTTAAACGTTAACCTCGATTATGTGCAGAATGGTGGATAATTCGAAAGTCACTCTCCGTAGAAACATCCATTGGATACAGCCTAAGATTATTTTATTAATGTTAACGTTTTATAATGTACTTCTGACTTAGTTTTTCTGATTCATGTACATAAAGTTTGTTGTTGAAAGAATTTTAAGAAAACGCATGTTGCCACTAACTTTCTATTTAAAAATCCGCTAAAAAGTAATAATAGCATGATTTTATTTGACCAATGCTTTAAAAAAAATTAATATTTCTTTAAAATTAATAGAATATTTTACAAGGCACATCCATGTATAAATAATGTGGATGACTTATGCCTATAAAAGTAAGGAAAAAATTTCTTCGAACATATGAAATAAAATATCTGAACGAAATACATTAACGCTAGGAGTGAAAGGAATAAAGCATCCGTTGGTTTGGCTGGGAGTAGTGTCAAGATGTATATACCACCTCGATGAAAAAGAATCCTATTCTCTCGAACTTTTCCCGATTCTGATGTTTTATTGCCTCCGAAAAGTAAATAAACTACATTGTCATCCGTTAGATGTCGTCCCGGCGAACAATGAAAGCTCTTATTCATACCGAAAAACCTCCCCACACGCTTATCTAGGTTATTCTTGTCTTTTTCTCAACCCACCGTATCTGTCCCTTGACGTATCTCTAAGTAATTCTTTGAGGTCGCAAGTTTCCGTTATGAATCTTCTGCTTTTGTTTACGTTAAACGCGATGCGAACCGATTGCATTCCAAGAATTTTAATTTGATATTTCTTCGACAGTTCAAGATATATATTTTGAAATATTGACTTTTTTCGATATACTCAATATTCGATAAAATTTATAGCAGATATCCGCAAAATTTTTTGTATTCAGTATATCAAACACGGACCAGGGAATTTAATTAAAATTTAATAGAGGAAATTATAACAATAACACTGATCAAGGATAATAATGATTGTAATTTAAAAGCCATCTGGAGATGGAGTAATGTAATATGGATACTGTAACCCTGGAAGAAACTCGTCTATCAAGAACAATTTCTAATACAAGAAAAGCAAATAAATTGTAACCTATATATTGTATGTAACCAACAAATATTGACTTAAAATGTAAGAAAAAATGGCCATAATTAACATGTGTACTGTAACAGAAGTAGAAGAGAAAGAAGAAAAGACGTATATTAATAGACGGTACAAATGCAAAGTTAGAAAGAGAAGAAGTACAGTGGAACCTTTATATAACGAATTTCGATTTAATCAAGTTTTGATTTTACGAATTACGAATAAGAACATCACATGTAATAAAAATTTGTACAGTACGACGATTCATCCATGGCATGTGAAGTAAATTACCTAGCCGAAAGAGAAGATATTGCTTATTATATTATAGAAAACAAGCATTTCATTTATACAATCATTCTGTTATTAGAGAAAAGAGAAACAGTTTAACATGAATGCCAAAAAGACAAGGTTTAATTTTAGCCGAAAAAGTCAAAGCTTGAAAGTTAAAAAGGACGTTGATGAAAGAATATTGCGCTTAAATTCAGAATAGCTTTTGAAAGAACTTCGCCTTAAACTAATTGAAAGGAGGTTATGTAAAATGTAGCCATCATCGCGGTTAAGATTGTTAGGATGTTTTTGGATTTCTATGGATCCACGGATACTGTGACTGTGATAATATTGATTGCGTGACGGAATAAAATTTAATTTGACATCTGGTTTCCAATCTGTGCTCAGCAAGTTCAGAGCTGGTCGCACACAACGTCCTATCAAAACCCTCGTGTTCAGCAAGACGATTACCAACCAAACAATTTCTCGTCAATGAAATCCTGCAACCCCAGAAGTTTCTAGATAGTTACAGCCTTTGACAAAAGAGGGGCCCGATAGCATGGAATGGAGATTGAAGATGGTTTTGATATTGTGCTTTAGAAAAACTCTACTGATACGATCACTGACATCTTAGACGTAAAGTAAATGCGCAATAACACATACCGGCCTAGAAAAAACTATAAACAATACTCGTGAAAGTCTACAAACTGATTAATATCTATTTCCTTCCAGATATTATTTTACTGACTTTCCAAAATAAACAAATTTGCAGGTAAACATTCGAAATTGAAATGAGTTAATACAAAGGATAGTAGAAAAGTTTTGCAATATGACGCAACAATGAATCGTAGAAAGCTGCTTGTTGCTGCATGTTGAGACATGTTCGTACGTGCATAGTAACCGCCGCGCCATGTCGATGGGCTCAGTTATTCATTGGCAGTGAGAGCGTAAAGTGCTTACGATGGCATCATAGTCAGGAAATGAGAAAAGGCCAGTTTTGCGTTATAATTTCGTGCGTGGTTTAAACATACACCAGTGCTTTGAAGAAATGACTTTTGCATTAGGTGATGTTTGTTCACATCGCAGAACGATACTCAGGTGGTATAGAGAATTCCAAAGGGGAAATTTAACTGTCGAGGATGTTGAGAGGCCGGGAAGGCCACGAACGTCAGTTACGGAGGAAAACGTTACTACTATGAAGAAAATGTTCGGCGAGGACAGGCGAGTGACCTAGTAGCAGATAGAGGGTACTTCAGGCCTAAATGCGCCAGCAATTCGTTCGATTCTGCATGCTCATTTGCACATGAAGGAACTTTGTTCTCTCTGGGTGTCGCATCGACTGACTGAAGAGCAAATGACACGACGTGTGACTTGGTGCCGGGAGATGCTAAAAAAGTTTAATAAGGGACAATTTCGGTATGTCAACAACATCATGATAGGTGACGAGACTTGGCTGTACTATTACGATGTGCTGACCAAAACTCAAAACAAAGTTTGGGTATTTGATGATGAGGACACACCCGTAGTTGTCAGAAAATCCCGATCTGTAAAGAATAAAATGATAGCTGTATTTTTCAAATCGAGTGGAACTGTGGAACGCGTCGTTTTGGACACACTGAAGACAGTCACAGCTAAGTGGTATAAGGAACAGTGCCCGCCTAAAGTCATTGAATCTACGAAGAAAGAACCTGCGGCCAAAGTCAAGAATAGACACCTGTTTCCCCCATCGCGATAATGCACCAGCTCACCGCGCCAAAACCTGCACCGACTATTTGACCACGGCAGGATTGAAACTTCTCGAGCACCTTCCCTACAGTCCAGATCTTGCTCACTGCGACTTTGTACTGTTCCCGCATGGGAAAATGAAGCTAAAAGGGAGGCGGTTTTCCAGTGATGAGGATCTTCTTCAGGCTTGGGACAACGAATGTGCTTTACGCTCTAGTGAAACTTGGCAGAACTGTTTTAAAGATTAGTTTCGGAGGATGGAGAGGTGTATTGAATGTAGAGGAAATTACTTTGAAAAAATTAAATAAACAAAGCTGTATTGCAAAACTTTCCTAGTACCCTTTGCATATGTATCGGAGAAGTCGAAATCGATATTCTCTTTAATTACCTTTTTCTATTATTAAAAATACTACGACGTTCTTCGATTTTATAGCGAGGAAGTAAAGCATTGAAGTACTTATTCTTTTCTACAAAATTGTACTTTTTTTTAAATATTTTAATTAAATTTATAAATAAACTCTTTAGTAATTAAAATTCACACATTCTTTTAAATTGACACACCTTTTACTGTAAATGATATTTCTTCCAAACTTATTTCCTAATTACTCGGAAGAAAATTAATAGAGTTACGCTCACAGATTTAAACCGTTGACCAAACATGGGAATTTCCTTTCCGGTGGTTAGCCGTTCTAATTGCCGTTAGATTAGAGATACTGTAGTGGCATCATTCCATTTCCAGAACAACAATTTGGCGTAAATCACATAGCTGAACAGGCTTAATTGTTTGATAATGGTTGAACAGTTAACCAATTCCAAACGTAATATTTAGGTACGAAAAGAATGTAATTATATTTCAATTTTAATGAATAATTTATTTAGTGGATGTATTTAATATACTATAATATTTATGAAACGAACACATAAATCAAAATAGGAGGCACCGTAAATAACATTTATTACATATATTATTTATATCATTAAATAAAATACCGAGCTAATTCAGAGAAATGGCTAACCATTCACAATTATATCGAAAAAAATTTTGCGCGCTTTATCAGGAATGAAATTCAATTCTTTTTTGACTGGCATTTGACAAGTGCTTGGGCAAATCAATTTTAATTTTTCCTAGCGGATAATTTCTTCTCCCGTCATCTTGAGCGGTAGGATGTTATCAATTAATTTTTTAAATTGAAAACATCTTTTTCTCTTACAAAAAGATAATTCTTCTTCTTTAGTTGTACAGACACAAGAAAGGCAACCATATCAAAACACAATATTCTAATTCGGATCTAATTAAAAAAGTAAATTGTACAATAAATATTTACGAAAAGCAAATCTACGTTTCCGACAATCTGACCAAAAAAGGTTATATCAAATGTTCTAACTGCCACCCATTATTATCTTGACAGTAGGAAAGGCGATTATGAAATTTGTTTGGAACATTGAGTCATATGAATAAGATATTGCATTTACTTTATGCTAATCTGGTACGTAGACTTCCGCGGTCGTGGTCCATACTATCTGCTTCTGGGCTTCCGTGTTGGAACCGCGTTACAGGTATATAACGTCGGCAGTTATACCAGTGACGCGGTTCCAGCCTGGAAGACCAGAAACAGATAACATTTACCTTATGTTTCTTGAAGCGAGTATTCCTATTCGTAAAAATCAATAATTATGAAGCAAAGTGTAAATTCTCAAAAATCAAACAGTTGCTCTTATGTATATGTTATAGCGTAAGTACTCGTTTCTCGTATGATAATAACAAAGTTTATATACGTTCTAAATGAGTATAAGCTAGTAATTTGGTAATTTGTGGAGATTGCTACCAATTTGACTAAACTTGCTCCAGTAAAACATAAATATTTTAAGAATTGTTATGTTATGGCTGAATTTTTACCAGTCTTGCTTATTCAAAATGGCCCAAAACGGTATAAGCATCGCAGACTAATCGATAATGATAATAATCCAAGCCTTCATATCAACTATCAGCTTAACGCCAATTACAGGGAGTTTTGTAAGACCGTGAGTTATTGTTTATTATGTCCGTGCTCGTGATGGGACTTAAAATCTTTGTTTCTCAGCATTCGCTTAAATGTGGAAGAAAACCACGAAAAACTTTCCCGTATAGCAGGCCATTGGACTCAAACCCGAGACCTTCGGTACGAGAAATCAGTGACTTACCACTGAACTATCAATCGTCTGAAGAATGAAGAATATGAAGCTTCATACCATTTTAGCAAGCAGTAAATGTAGAGTGGATTACTCATTATTTCTTATGAAGAAATGTTGAAGGCAAGAGGTGGAACCAGATCAAATTAAAACAAATTAAAATGTTTGTTGATCCAGGTTTTCAATTTTGAGTCTATAAAGACCTGAACATTCAACAGAGTACAGTATCAAAAATTATGTATACAAAAAAGATTTGATCAGCATAAATGTGCAAGCTACATGTGATGCAACGAAACCATTTTCAAGTGTCGATGCATCTTGGCCTGGGTCGGTTCACGATTCTTGAATTTGGAGAAACACTGAAAATGGTGTACTTTTGGATGACGAAAGATACGGCATTTCACAAGACCTTTTAAAAACCCTGCAATACCTAATGAAAAAAGTTTTAATAGATGTCGTGCAAAAGACAAGGTTCTTAAGCTGATAGTGTTCTGTGTACGCCCTCAATATCGTGAAAATGGTAGCTGTTTTTTACATGAGGATGAACCATCTCATCGTTCGACGCTTATCACTGATTCTCTAACTACAAATGGCATTTTAACCATCAAACATTCACCGTATTCACCGGATTTGCCCCCTATGATTTTTATCTATTCTCCAAACTACATTTGCAGATGAAAGGACAGTTATGTCGACGTCGAAGCCATTAAATAGACGTCGACAGCGATCGTGAAGAACATCTCTAAAGATGAACTTAAAAATTCATTCGACATATTAAATGCCGTGCAAAACGTTGTGTTGAAGCCGAAGGTGACTATTTTGAGCAAAATATATGAATTTTACTAAAATAGTAACCTTTCGTTTTTATTTTAAAAAAGTCCATTTTTCTCTGCGGCAGATTGTGTACATATGTAGTTATGACTTCGACACTCCCTTAGAATCATCATTATTTATGTTCATATGGACAAGTTTATAAAGCCTAGCATTAGTTTTCTGTATTCAAGAAATAATGTTCGATCATTATACAAAATATTCTTTCTCCATTTCCACAAACCAAAACTATTGATTGACTCGAACAACTGCCAGAAATAGATCAACGAACGGATATAACTGAGATTTTATGAGTGAAATATAAATTGAAAGAGACTTATGCATTGTACTAGTACTATATACGCTCTCTCTAGACTTTACACAGATTTATTGAACCTCCCTCTCATAAGAAATTAGAATAGTCGGTTACCATTTTTCAGAAACCATGACAAAGAAAAACTTAATGTACTAAATATATTAAAAAAAAGCTTCTCAAGAACATCCGTACCGCCGCAGAGCGCATTGAATAAATATGTAGTGACCCTATATACGCGTAATCTCTCTAGACAAAAGTTGTATATCACAGATTTATTACACTACAGTTTAACCTCCCTCTCATAAGAAATTAGAATATTCGGTTACCATTTTTCAGAAAACCATGACAAAGAAAAACTTAATGTACTAAATATATTAAAAAAAAAAGCTTCTAGAAGCATTTAATTAACACACATAAATATAGTATGTGACAAAAAAAGCGAATCAACCAATAAAAATACATATTTTTATATCAAATTTTGAAAATATGTTTACGCGGAATTTTCATGAAAATTTAATAATGAGCGCAAACAAATTGCTTTTAATAAAATATGTAGTGAACCCAACTAAAAACTAACCTTATTCAATGAATAAACCTAAATCACGATAAAAAAGTTCGTCGAACTTATTTTATTGTATTTCGTAATGCTTTTCTTAGTGTACTTTAACAATTTACATTTAAATGCATCTCCTGCTAACAAAAGTTGTATATCAATATATAACTTTTTAGGTGCTTACACCTGAGGCAGTAGCTCAACAAAATCAATTAAATCGTGAATCATTTCAAAAAGTAACCGCCACTAGCTTTCTATTTCAGAAGTCTCTTCTGAACACATTCCAGGGGTAATTGCTGATAACGATAATGCGGGTATGACAATATTGAAACGTATTCCGTTTTAAACCGAACAAGGTAACAGCAGAAAATCAACGACGTGTTCAGGTTATTAAAGAATTTTGAATCTCATACTTCTAGAAGCTAATTTGAATAGGTCCCTTATATGCTTAATGAAGCTTAAGTGAGAGTCGATCAAAAGTCCAACATCTTTGAGATTGGATATTCTAGATATAGTAAATGGCAAATCCTGTACTCGCAGTGAAAAGAAGCGTCATTTCCGCTAAAACGGAGAAGAGCACATTTGTTGATGTTTAACTGAATCTGCTCAAACGGACGATTTACTTAAAGCCTGGCGCATTAATCAGGTGAATTAATAGTATGAAAGATTCTTAAATCGTCGGCATAGGCTCGCACTCTGCAATTTATTTGTTCTAAGAGATTGTTTGCATAGATGTTGAATAAGAAACCTAAATATGAACCCAGAAGGACTCCCAAAGAGATTAGATGAGAAACAGTTGTAACGAACGACAGAACGATTCTTCAGGTAGGAAGAAAACAGATAAGTAATATAAGGAGCGAAGTCATTTGACTTTGCTCTGATACTACAAACCATGACATTTGCCGACAGCTTTGCTGAGTCCGTCTATATGCGATCAACTTGTTGACGTTTACAAAGTTGTTCACTCTTGAGTTGAGTAATCTCGACCAAATTGGTAACTGTAGACTTACCAAGAATAAATTCATGTTGATTAATTGGTAAAAAAGACTTACCACAACTAAACAGTTTATCATAGAGGACAACTTCCAATATTTTGGCAAAATTTGACAAGATACTAGTATGTCTATAGTTATTGATATCTATGCTTTCTTAAACACTGATGTAATTTTGCTACTCTTCAGAAAAGTTGATCTTTGAATATATAAATTAAAAATAATAGCAAGAGATCTACAGTTCTTCGGCACAGTCTTTGGCAAAAAAAATTAAGCAAATCATCATATCCACAAGTAGTAGACGAAGCAAGTTTCTTGATGTATGTCAAAACTTTTCAGTTGTAATGAAACCTATATGTTAACTATCGAGATTAACAGCTCATCATTCAAAGCTGGAGCCAATCGATATTGTGTACAAGTGTAAGTGTTCAAGCTCAACAACAAGAATGCTACAGAATGATAAACAGCCCCATATTCCTGTGCATTGCGTTTAAATTTAACAAAATCCCAAAAATGATTAGGATTATGTTCAATGTCACTCTCAATAGTAAACTGACACTACGCTTTTTACTAACACCATTAAATCAGGGAAGATAGTAGATAAGATAATTTTTTCTTAAGAGAACTGTACGTTGAATAATTTCATGATTATTATAAAAAGCAATTAGTCATTAGCATTAGAAAATTTACCAAGAAACTACCAACCAGTGACCGTCACACCAGAGAAAAAGAGGCAAAATCAACTTAACCAAAATTATTATGGAAAATTACATGCAAAACCATCATTTAAGAATTCCACAGATCATTTTTCTATACTTTGAAAACTCCGAATCTTTCGTAAGACATTATAAGCAAATACTGAAAAAATAATAACATTATAGCAAATTCAAGGCCATATTCTACAACTTACTTATAATACCACACAGTAACAAAACATTCTGGTATATAAAATAAAAATTATTAAATAGCTAAACATTGTTTTGATTGAAAATGATTATTTAATTTTAAATACACAGACTGTCTCAGAGAAAACGGAACTTTTTTAGAATAAAAACAAAATCTTACTATTTTGGCAAAATTCATTTATTTTATTTAAAATAGTCGCCTTCGGCTTCAATGCAATGTTTTGCACGGCCAATTAATATGTCGAATCAATTTTTAAGTTTATGTTTTTTAATGGATTCGACGACGACATAAAGCTGTCTCTTCATCGGCAAATGTAGTTTGGAGAATAGATAGAAATCACAGGGGGCCAAAACCGGTGAATACGGTGAATGGTTGATGGTTATAATGCCATTTGTAGTTAAAAAATCAGTGATAAGCGTTGAGCGATGAGATGGTGCATCATCATGTAACAAACGCCAGCTACCATTTTCACGATATCAAGGGCGCACACGACGAATATGCCCCAAAAGACGCTTCATAACACTAATATAATATACTGTATTGACTGTTTGACTAGTTGGTACAAACTTTTTGTGCACTATGCCTTTCGAATCATAAAAACAAATGAACATGTCTTCGCTTTTGACTTCTCCAAAGAGCTTTTTTTCAGTCTTTCTTCGCTTGGATGCTTCCATTCAAAACTTTGACTCTTGGTCTCTGTATCATATTGAAAACACCATATCTCATCGCCAGATATTTGTACAATAGAATATCTAAAGTTTTCGCCCTTTTTGAAGTCTTTAATCAAGTCTGTACAATGTTGAATTCATTAGCTTGTGTGGTACAAAGTCCCAAATGCTGTGTCAAAATGCAATGAACTGAATCTTAGAAAATATTTAATTCCATTCCTATGTATCGTAATAAAGATTTCGGCTTATTCCTGATAAATTCACGCACAAGTTCGATGTTATTTTCAGTAACCACAGATTTTTTTGCACCAGGATGTTCGTCGTCATTTATATCAACATGACAGTCTTTAAATCGTTTATACCACTCATACGTACTCGTACGTAATAAACACGCATCACCATATACTTATTTCATCGAATTAAACGCTTCAGTAAACGAGTTTAAAAAGGAATTTGATATTTGCTCTTTGTTCAAAAAAATTCATTTTTCGATCAATGCCAAGTACATACTGTTACTTTATGCGCAATTTCTCTGCTTTAAATGATGCAAATGTCGTGATATTTTGACATAACATTGGTGAAAGATCTACCTTATTAACGCATATTTTTTTAGTAGATGGCGCCACTAAGAATTATTATTTTTAAAAAGTGGCGTTTTCTCTACGACAGACTGTGTAGATAGGCAATGGGTGTTCTGAAACCCCCCCATAAGAAATAACATAGAGGCCTAACAACGCCGTTTAAGGTTATTCGTAGTATGTGCCGGTTTTACGTGATATGTTTGTGATATTATCATCTGACTCCAGTGTACTTATCAATATTTATATTTTAAAAAGCAATTTAAACGTCATTAACACCAATAAATGCACCAAGAAACATGCAATCAAAGGCTGTCGAATCTGTGAACAAAGAGACGAAATCAACTAATCTTATAAGAACGAATCTAGACAAGGATATTCTACTATTCCCAGAAACGGATTAAAAATAGAAAGAATCTAGACAAAGAATATTGTACTATCCTCAGGAATCGAGTAAAGATAGAGGGGTTGCATAAAATCTGCATTATAATTATTAAACTGTGATTCTTGTAGATTTAAGAAGAATTATTAATTTCATTTTGTCTAATGTAATAAAACTTTCACGAGATCATAAATCGGTATATGTTATAGTGTAATTAATCTAATACCTGCTAAAGTATTAAATATCTTCTGTTATACTAGTATAATGCTGTAGCAATGTAATGAATAATTATAAACATCTATCAGGAAAAATATATTTTTGCTGTCATTCAGACCTTTCAGCGAAGCAAAATCGATATCAAAGACAGTTTCGAGAACAGGTACAAACACATCAACCTAAATTTTTCAATTAACCTAAATCTAGTGTTGAACACTGCTGTCGACGTGACATATAATGGTGTACTCCATGATTAACGATATCCCCGTTTTTCCATCTGATCGTATAAATAACGAGGGTGTAAAAATAACGTGGTGATATTTCGTCCGCAAGGAAATCCCTCCAGAAGTCTCGAAATGCCTTATTTTCGGCTTTCACGTGAACATCTGTATCTACCTTCACTTTGCACAAGCTAGTACCTAGATAATTATTGTATTTAAAATCGTAATGAAAATTAATCGAAGAAATCCACCAAAAACAAATTTATTCTTATTAACTGACATTTCCATGACAGAGATTGGTTAGTGTAGTTGATTAGAGCAAAAATATTTGTAGTACTGTAATTATGTTAAGAGTGTTTCTGAAAGGCAATAAAATATGTCAAATTTCCACTAAAATATTAAAATCATCATTTCGAAACTTGAACTTGATGGAATTTCAAAGCAAGGAACTTCTTAGAAAGAACGGTTTGACGACACAAGATTTCTGTCTAGTTAACAATTATATTGGATTTAAGGATTTCGACGATTTTGATGTTAACGAATATGTTGTTAAAGCACAAATATTGGCGGGAGGCAGAGGTAAAGGACATTTCGAGAACGGTTTCAAAGGTGGAGTTAGAGTAACCAAAGACAAAGATCAGGCGAAAAAATTCGCTATGAGTATGTTAGGTCATCGTCTCATTACAAAGCAAACACCTAAAAATGGAATAATGGTCAAAAATGTGATGATTGCTGAAAGTGCCACTATTGTAAAAGAAACATACGTGTGCATAGCCATGGATCGACAATGTAATGGCCCTGTTATAATGGCGTCACCCGAAGGTGGTGTCGATATTGAAACTGTTGCGCAAAAGACGCCATACATGCTTAGAAAATTACCAATAGATATTTTTGAAGGTCTAACAGATGAAACGGCAGGTGAAATAAGTGATTTTCTTCGATTTAATAAAGAACTGCGTCCTAAAGTTATTAAAGAGTTAAAAAATTTGTGGAATTTGTTTATTAAAGTTGACGCTCTTCAAATCGAAATAAATCCACTCGTTGCAACGAAAACGAATAACGTCCTTTGCGTTGATGCAAAATTAAATTTCGACGACAACGCTAAATTTAGACAAGAAGAAATTTTTGCTACCGAAGATTTTGATGAGCACGATCCCAACGAAATAGAAGCAGAAAAGCATAATCTGAATTATGTGAAATTAAATGGAAATATTGGATGTTTAGTAAATGGTGCTGGTTTAGCGATGGCGACTATGGATTTAATAAAGCTTTTTGGCGGCGAACCTGCAAACTTTTTAGATATCGGTGGTAGTGTCACACCAGAACAAATTAAAATAGCATTTAATATTTTAACTGCGGATAGAAGCATCCAAGTTATCTTAGTTAATGTTTTTGGGGGTATCGTAAACTGTGAGATGATAGCTCGAGGTGTACTTAATGTCGCAAAAGATTTGAAAATTCCAACTGTAATTCGATTGGAGGGAACTAATGCCGACAAAGGCAAGAAACTGATCAGCGACGCACATATTAGTGTTGTTGCAGCTGAAGATTTTGCAGATGCAGCGCAAAAAGCAGTTAATTTAGTTAGGAAATAAAAAGTATTGTCCCTATTTATAAATACTTTTTTTAAGTCTATTTATGTATCTTTTGCCCTTAATTAGAATAATATAAATATGTACTTAAATTAAATATGCATAAACTAAGGCTGCTAATAAAATTTCGAACTAAAAAAGTCATAGGACTATTATTATTCAAAGTATATCCCTTTGGAATTGTAAAGAAGTAAAGAAGTCGTTAGAACTTAAAAAGGCTATACTCGTACGTAGCTTGAAACATTACAAAAGGTACTAGGAAAGTTTTGCAATATGACGCAATAATGAATCGTAGGAAGCTGCTTGGTGCTGAATGTTGAGAGATGTTCATACGTGCATAGTAGCCACCGCGCCATGTCGATAGGCTCAGTTATTCAATAGCAATGAAAGTGTAAAGTGCTTGCGATGCCATCGTGGTCACGAAATGAGATAAGGGCAGTTTTGCGTTATAATTTCGTGCATTGTTTAAACATAGGCCAGTGCTTCGAAGAAATGACTCTTGCACTAGGTGATGTTGTTCTACATCGCACAACAATATTCAGGTAGTATGAAGAATTCCAAAGGGGAAATTTAACTGTGGAGGATGCTGAGAGATCGGGAAGGCCACGAACGTCAGTTACAGAGGAAAACGTTACTACTGTGAGGAAAATGCTTGGCGAAGACAGGCGAGTGACCTACCATCAGATAGAGGGTACTTCAAGCCTAAATGCACCAGCAATTCGTTCGATTCTGCGTGATCATTGCACGTGAAGAAACTTTGTTCTCTCTGGATGCCGCATCGACTGACTGAAGAGCAGATGACACGACGTTTTACTTCGTGCCGGGAGATGCTAAAAAAGTTTAATAAGGGACAATTTCGGTATGTGAACAACATCGTGACAGGTGACGAGACTTGGCTGTACTATTACGATGTGCCGACCAAAGCTCAAAACAAAGTTTGGGTCTTTGATGATAAGGACACACCCGTAGTTGTCAGAAAATCCCGATCTGTAAAGAAGAAAATGATAGCTGTATTTTTCAAATCGAGTGGAATTGTGGAACGCGTCGTTTTGGACAATCTCAGTATGTGAACAACATCGTGATAGGTGATGAGACTTGGCTGTACTATTACGATGTGCCGATCAAAGCTCAAAACAAAGTTTGGGTCTTTGATGATAAGGACACACCCGTAGTTGTCAGAAAATCCCGATCTGTAAAGAAGAAAATGATAGCTGTATTTTTCAAATCGAGTGGAATTGTGGAACGCGTCGTTTTGGACACATAGAAGACAGTCACAGCTAAGTGGTATACTGAACAGTGCCGGCCTAAAGTCATTGGATCTATGAAGAACCTGCGGCCAAAGTCAAGAATGGACACCTGGTCCCTACATCACGATAATGCTCCAGCTCATCGCGCCAAAGCTTGAACCGAATATTTGACCACGACAGGATTGAAACTTCTCAAGTACCCTCCCTACAGTCCAGATCTCGCTCCCTGCGACTTTGCACTGATCCCGCATGTGAAAATGAAGCTAAAAGGGAGGCGGTCTTCCAGTGATGAGAAGCTTCTGCGGGCTTAAGACAACGAGTGTGCTTTACTCCCTAGTGAAACTTGGCAGAACTGGTTTAAAGATTGGTTTCAGAGGATGGAGAGGTGTATTGAGTGTAAAGGAAATTACTCTGAAAACATTAAATAAACAAAGCGGCGGCTACTATGCAAGTATGAACATGTCTCAACATGCAGCAACAAGCAGCTTCCTACGATTCATTGTTGCGTCATATTGCAAAACTTTCCTAGTACCCTTTGTAATTTCACATTTTGCCGTATGAAATACTTCATTGTTTGTTACCTTTTCTGTGAACTTGCATTGTTTAGAAGAAAGATTCTAGCACTTTATTTCTTTTCAACATTTCAAAGAAAATTTCGGATAAACAGGTGGTCCTACATCACTAAATATTCACAATTTCACGATGTTTTAAACAAATAGTAGCCACACGTCCAATCTTCGACACAACGCAGGCGATCATTTTCTTTAAAAAACAACAACAATGAATAACTTTTGTTGGTTTTGCTTCATTTCGATACACCCAAATATGTAGTTGTTTATTGTTTAGTTTTAGATTCTTATGAATAAATCCAACTTACATCACCACTAACAAAGTTATATTATGTGACAAAGGAACGAATCACCCAATAAATGCATAATATTTTTAAACCAAATTTTATACAAATATTTGGTGCATTGAAGACAATAAATGATTAAAAAATAGCCAATAAACTTTTACGGAAATTCTGAGGGAACAAAATGCGTCCTTATTTTCTTTATTTTAGATCAATTTAGTTTAGTTATTGAATTGTAACAGCCTATGGTGGTGAATTAATGTAATAAAATGCCAAGAATCCGAAGACAACTAAATTATTACCTGCTAAACGATTTTGAAAGAGACTGGTATCTTTGGATTACATGAAGTGGGTATTACATTTCGTAAAATCGATAGACGGATGCAAAGAAATATTATTAATTATCCATTGTTGGAGAGATTGATCTCAAGAGTGTAGGCAACATCACAGAAGACGCTCTGAACAACTTAAAAGAACCACTGAACAGAATTCCAGAAAACTAAGTTTATTTGTTCTTGGGAATAGAGGTGATAAATGTTTTGTGACAGAAGAAGGCTATAGAATAATAATGTGTGTTTGTGAGTGTGTGATTAGTCGTAGAAAAGTTCGACGTCGATAAGCAAAAACGCAGTTTTTGAATTTTTCCATAGGACCTGGGACTGCACTTGCTAAAAGATTGATGGTTTGGAGTGGAATTAGCATAGGAAGTAGGACTTTTAGTATTACGTCGAGGCCGTTTAAGTACTCAAAGATACAAAGGTTCCAAGATCTGGATAAATTTGCTTTGTCTTTCCGGAAAAAATTTATGGTAAACATAAACATAAACGTTGAAAGGAAAACGAGCAGCATAAAATAGATTTTTGATCGGTTTTTTTCAACATTTCTTTCTAATATCTTAATTATAATATATCTTATTTAGGTGATGGCTTCGATTTTAGCACACAATTTTCATAACACCAAATGTTTTGTTAGAATCGTGTGCGCAGATAATTTTCCAAAATTCAGTTCATCAGCAATGATCCGGACAATGATTCTACGATCGGAAAGATCAAGAGACTGCACACCCTCACATTATCCTTACAATCTTCACGACCTTCATTGAAATATCTTATCCTCTTGAAAAGAATTAGCAGTCCTCAACATTTCATGAATTTCCTGTGAGTTCTCTCCTAGTTTTGTCAAAAATTGGATGTTGAGTCGTTTCATTTGTTCAATCTCCATTGTTGAGTAAAGCAAACGCACATTCTAGACTTTCTCATTATATAATATTTTGAACTTGCACAAAGAGACAATATTACCCAATATAATATATCGTTCAAGGTTACCTGTCATTCAAGTTAATTTGACTAACCCTTTCCAAAAATCAGTTTTTCAGAAGCTCGACTTTAATTTGGTTAAAACATCAATATCCCCCAGTATGACAGGTACGTCAAGCAACAAAGAAAGAATTTTTCTTATGTTCAGAACATAAATATCCAGCTTTTAAATTGAAATAGTACCGTGAACATTGCTGCAGCTGACATTTTGTTGGTATAGAAGAACTTCTCATATGCCTGATGTCTCTGCACGAAACAAGAAAAAAGGTTGTATTATGTAAGAATGCATAAATAAATTGCTCTCTCTAACAGCAACATTAAACGCCTTGATGTATACAGGGTGTTTCAAAAAAATATACGTATTTCGAATGCATATATTTATTAAACTTTAAGACATACGAATATGAAACATACACACATATTTACTAACCTCTCAAGTTCAGATTACAAATGTTCAATATGTCCTCCATCAACGACACGAACAATATCACATCGATACTCAAATTCCTCCCATACTCGGGCAAGCATGTCCTTCGTGATGTTATGGCAGTACGGATCCGGTTCTTCAACTCTTCCAGGTTCTGTGGGAGTGGTGGTACATAAACGTTGTCTTTAACGAAACCCCACAGAAAGAAGTCACAGAGTGCCAAATTCGGTAACCGTGGAGCCCAGCTGAGACATGCTAAGTCGCCAGCTCCTTGACGACCAATCCAATAGTTCGGTAGAGTTTCATTCAGATATTCACGCACTTGGCGAATCCAGTGAAGGGGTGTCCCGTCTTGTTGAAAAATGAAGTTGTCTTCGTGCAGCCTCGGAAATAACTAGTTTTGTAATATAGCGAGATACTGCTGACCGTTAACCGTGTTTCCATCAAAGAAGAATGGGCCGTGAACAGATGATCAGGATATCGCACAAAACACATTGATTTTAGGCGAATCTCGTATATACCAAATGGCTACATGTGGGTTCTGTAGACCCCAAATTCAAACATTGTGTTTGTTTACCAGACTACTAACATGGAAAGTCGCTTCATCACTGAACACGATGCGTTGTGCGAAAGTGTTATCATTGTCAATAGCATCATGAATCTCGTTACAAAATACCACACGTTTCCGTTTGTCATCAGGACGCAGAGTTTGAAACAACTGTAACTTGTACGGCTTCATAACCAACCGACTTCTCAAAACACGCCAAATTGTTGTTGTAAGCAGTCGTAGCTCCCGACTGACATGACGAGTTGATTTTGAAGGATTACGTTGGAAAGCAGTTTGAATTCGTGGAACATTTTCTTCAGAAACACGAGGGCGGCCAGGACTCTTTCCTTTATATTGTATATCCATCCTGTATCTACAAACTGTCGATACCATCTGCGAATGTTCCACCCATTCGGAGGATCAATTTGGTAGCTCAACCTGAAACGTCTTTGCACTGTAATCACGAATTTGCACTTCGCAAACTCGAGAACACAAAATGATTTCTGCTGCGGAGTAGCCATTTTAAACATACGACGGTTACCAAGAAAAACAGAAGACAACTAACATCTAGCGGCTATTAAATAAATTAGACTGTGTAATCGTTTCTCCAATAGCCGAGCCGAGGCGCAGCGATCGATAGTTTGGACAAAATAATACATTATAATACGTATATTCTTTTTGGAACACGCTGTATATGCTAGTATAAATGCGGTGTCAAAGGTTCTGAATATCTCTAATACAGTTGTAGACAGAATATGAGCTGCAGTAATTGAAATTATGGTTAGGTTTCAAATCTAAAACCAAGAAGTATATAGATGTTAATATTAATAAATAGATTACAATACACGTATAGCCAACAACTGTGTGTGCATTGTAAAATCTATATTGAAAAAATTGCCAAACAGTCTGACTTGGACGCGAAGTTTGTATAACCATGTGTGCAAATCCTTGGGAAAAACATACTTAAGACTTAGCATTGCATACGAATAATAAATAGTTCGTAGACACAATATGAAAAAGGACCTTGAGCTTATCTGTAAGCAAATTTGATAAGTCCCTGTCGTGCTATACAAATTAAATGTACCTGTCTCGTGTAATATATTGCAAAACAACTTTATTCGTGTCGCTCTAAGATATATACAAATCCAATCTTCCTGAGTTGTTCGCCAGTACAGTATCTTTATACATAAACAACAATAAAGCTAATAAATGGAAAAATAACTTTAAGCCAGCTACGTCAACAATAAAAATGCAGTGTATACAATAATATCTGTAAATAAATCCGATTGTAAGAATTAGTTATATTTAAATTAACAAAGAAATATCATCTTTCTAAAATATAAAATTTCTAAAATATAGAAAAGCAAAATTATTTTATTAATTAACAGCCAATTTTCTTTTAACTTAAAAAGGCTTTCTTAAAAGACTTGCTCAATATGACACTTTATAATAATTTGCAACTTTTTAATACACAACGTGCAAATTTTGATGAATATACTTTAGAAAAATTTTTCAACATTTAATTATTTTCTAAAAATATGTTATTCTGACGTAAAAACTATTTGATGGAATATTTAGAATTAATTTTTCGAAAACTGTTACAGTTTTCGTTTTTCTATTTGTATTAATATTTAATTTGTAATACAACCATATGAAGATACACATTGAGCATTTTTAAATGTTTTCGATCACAAGCGACTTTAGTTTAGGGTGTCATCTCTTGTCTAAAACAATCGCTCAATGTAATAGATCTAATAGATGTCTATAATACCAATTACAAATTTTCAATCATAACAGAATTCTATAAATTGCGTTTCTTCTAGAAATAAATGTATTAGATGATACTGACTATTTTAAAATTTTACTTCATTCTTTCCTTAGTAATTGTTGTAGTTCTACTACATAATATATTCAATATAAAATAATAAATTGGATAAGTTATAAAAAGTACCTAAACAAAATTCATTTTTAGCATCTTTTAATTTCACAGAACTATTAGCGCAAACAATACTATAGTTTTACTAATTATTAAAATCTGGTTCACTTAGATATTAATTTATTGTATGTAATCAAGCAATTATAAATGATTTAAAAATTGGTTGATAGTTTAAATTTTTTAAGAAATAGTTGTATGATTTAATTTAGATATTGTCTACAAAGATTAAGTTTTATGGTAAACCTGGTATGAAAATTAGTATCGTCAAGTATATCAATGCGACATATATAAAAAGAACAGAAATGACTACTTGTTATTTCTTTTCTTTCTCTGTGTTACTACATTCTTAATTTTATTTCATTTTAAAAATGTTTTCTTATTAGGTAAGTTAAATGCATAACTACTATATGTCAGTGCAGCAGAAGTGAAATTTGAAAATCCCGCAATTGATTTATCGCAACTCTATCATGCCTTGCAACTTTTCAAAGCTTATGTTCCTAGCCAATTGTATAAAATGATAGAGAAATGTTAAAACGCATGTCTTTCTAAACATAACCTTGTTAAGTGTTCAATTAATTGCAAACGTTTTAAGTGTTCACGAGTTGACTCCTATATTTAAAGTAAGTTATTTAGTAAGTATGGCAAAAAGAAAAGCTGATGAATTGCAACCTGAAAGTTCCAACAAAAAGATTAAAGAAGCTCCACAAAATTCCATAGAGGGAAACAATTCAGACAAACGATTAAACAAATTTGCTAAAAAAGATAAACCACCTAGCAAAAAGTTTAGTAAAGTTAATACACCTATTGAAGGACAAAGGCAAATATTTAAAAATTTTCAAAAGAAAAATTTCACAAAATCCAAAAGGTTATCAAACGATAATTCTACAAAACCATGTGATTGGAATGAATTTAAAAAGAAAAAGAAAGAATTGCATATTAAAAGAAAACAGAGTAAAAATCTATTTGAAATAGTAACAAAAGCGAAACAAATTGGAGAGATATTGAGAAAAAAAACATTAGAGGGTGGTAATGAAACAAGAGATAAATTAGTAGGTGAATTGCACCAATTGCTTGGTGGCCAAGGAAATTATCCAAAATTTGTATTAATTCATGACATGGCTAGGATAGTTCAATACATGATAAAATTTGGGAATGAACAGATTAGAAATGAGATTGCTTTGGTTAATATTAGATATTTAATAATTAATATTTTATTACAATGTTTTTTTGCAGGAAATTATACCATTTTCAGTACAAATATTAATATCAAAATATGGTAGATATTGCATAAAAAGGTTATTTAAATATGGAGATGTGAAAACACGATCAGACTCCATTAAAAGCATGTATGGAAATGTCGTGAAATTAACAAGTCATTATGTCAGTGCACAGATTTTTGAATATATATATTCAACATGGGCACAACCACTAGAAAAAATACATTTACTTCAAGAATTTTTTGGTGATTTATATAAACAATCTAAAGATGATAATATACGGCATTTACGAGATGTATATACAAATTCACCAGATATGAAAAGTGCAGCTTTAGGAGCTGTAAAAACAAATCTGTCCAGGGTCTTAAACAAGGATTTGCTAGATTCTGGTTTAGTACAATCTGTACTATATCAGTACTTAATGGAATGCAGTGAAAGCAACTATAATGATTTAATAACTCAACTTGCACCACATGCTGTTATCTTATGTAATAGTAAAGATGGTTGTCGAACTGTCATGGAATTCATTTGGAAAGGTACAAATAAGGATAAGAAGGTATTATTGTAATTACTGTATTTGCAACAATTTTATTAACAAATTTTTTTAAAGGTTATAATGAAAGCATTGAAAGATAATGTATTAGAGTTATGCAAACATGAATATGGACACACAGTCTTAATCTCAATTTTTGATGCAATTGATGATACTGTTTTAGTTAATAAGTTGATCATTTCCGAAATAATAAAAAATGCTTTGGATTTAGCTAAAAATGAATGGGGTCGCAAAGTATTTATTAACGAATATATTTTGAATTTCCTATTTTTTTATTTTCATTTTTAGGTAATATTATGGCTAGTTGCTCCTGCTGTCTCTACTCACTTTCATCCCACATTTGTTAATGAACTAGAATTTGGAAGACAAAAATCAAATAGTAAAAAGTCTCTAGAGACACGTCGCAAGGAAATTCTCAATTATTCAAGTGAAGTTTTGCTTACTAGTATTAAGACTTATACTAAGCAATGGGTTGAAAGTGCTTCTATATCAATGGTTACCCTGGCAATACTAAAAGCAGGTATGAAATTATTGATATAGCAAAATTAAAAATTTTCTCATGTTGGTTTTGAATTTAAATTTTTTATACATAAAAAAAAAGAGTAAATTGCTAAGAATATACCAGTTTGGCGTTAGAAAAAATCAGACAAAATAATGTGTTAGAAGTTTATATCTTTGAAAATTTAACTTCAATTTATGATCGCAAATTCTTTTAAAATTAGAACTTTCATTTCACTTTATTATAGAAACTTTTTTCTATACATTCAGTCCATTAGTTTCAGAATTTATTATTTCTCAGAGTAACTTAAATCAACTTCAGCATTTTTTTCAGTCATTTGTGATGAATTAAGTAACAATTTTCTTAGTGATTTTATATATAATAATAACAATTCTTTATTGAGGTCAACAGATAACCCTTTACAGGACACTAAAGTAAGAAAACAAAACAATATATCGCAACCAAAAAAAAATAACCAAAGAAAATAAAATATAACTGAAATAATAAAATAATAATAATAAACAAAGACATATAAAAATGCTCGGCACTTGTACAAATTACAGTCACAGGAGATCTCATCAAATTTGTTCTAGCTCTGGGTGTTACAGAAGTGGAATTGTGTCTACTAGCTAGTAGTGACATAAAATTGTTATTTAGATAATAAATATTCACAATCAATTTTATTATGAAATAAACTAGGTAAGAACCTAAAACGATGACCATCTCGACGAGATCCCAGCGTAATAAATCATGTCTCCGGAGTAAGTCCACGTGATTTAACCCAGTACTGGGATAAGCTCCATCAATTTTAAATGATAAAAAAATTTAAAACGTTTCGTTGAATTCTCTCGAGACATTGTTCCCTATATAAGACATACTCCATTTTGCAAAATACAAAGACTTTGAAATATTTGTATTCATAAAGTAATGAGAAATTCTAATAACGAGACCCAAAGATCTGCAAGCAGAAGTGATCAGTGATTCAATATGTTTGAAGCGGACCCGAGTTAGAGCTGTGGGGAACCCTAGAACAAGCAATTAATTCCTCAGAACTAAAACCATTGTACCATTGTGGAACCATACTCAAATAAGACTGGATTAAATTTGGCAAAAAGGGCGAAAACCCTAAAGAAGAAAGTTTACAGAGAGTAAGATATCATGGTTCAAAGTATCGAATACGCGGGAAAAATCCGTATTATATAACATCTACTTGAGCACGATTGATCTACCGCGCTGTTGAGAAAACAAAAAACAATATACATTTTTGTAAATATAAAGGCTTATATCACAATGAATTCTAGAAGTTAATAAGGAATAATTTTAAAAACGAACGTCTTCTCTTAAATATATAGCTATTATGTGATAGATAATAGCGATTTTAACACGAATAAAGAATATTGTTGTTCAACTGATAGCATTGCATATGTTAGTAGTTTCAGCAAAGCAAAATTCTCAACCTGTAGAACGGGCCTCTTGGTTTGAGAATTACTGTCCTAGTCCAGTCCGCATTGATAAACAAAACATTGACATGATCTTTCTACTCAATCATTTATAACTAACATTTCTCAGAGAGTTATTATTGAATCTTACAATTATCTATTATATATATATATATATATATATATATATATATCGGTGATTCTGAACCTATGTAGTTTAAAGTCATTGTTCCGGGCACTATCTGGACCACAAACTGCTGTATAAAATATTGGAAAAAATGCAGAATAAAAGCAAGTGCGAATACATTAATGCTATCTTACTTGACAATTAGATAAAAACTAGAAATATTTAGATATTTACTACAAAAATTTAGGGATACTGCATTGACGTACTTTAGACCCAATTCTTTTTATTGTGTGCCTTAGTAGTATAAGTTTATGGCAATTTATACAGATGACATCACAATTATAGTAAAAGGTAGAGGCATTAAAGAATTGAAATCCAAATGTGCAGATAAATAAATGGTTAAAAAAATAATTATAAATAAAAAGAAAACTAGCTGTGCTGCATAATATTTTTAAAAAAATAAACAAGGATATCACAAATTATACACGTTGTGGAAAACAACTTAACCCAAGCAGCACAGCGAAACACTAATACAATAAAATCAATAGCGTAGTAAGTAATATTATTACATACAAATGTTGAACATATTTTTTTTCTGAAAATTTTAATATTTTCCTAAAATCCTCCCCTTTACAATCATTCACTTTTACATATTTACAAAACATTCTTTCTTTGCTTCTGGAAATATTTACTTTCCCTTTGAAATCACTTCCATTGCCTGAAATAAACATTCTAACTTATTAAATTTAAAATTAAAAATTTGCTTATATTCTTCCAAAATATTTTCCATTACAATCAATACATTTTTGCATTGGAAGAAATCAACGTACAAAAAACTTTTTCCAGGTTTTTGGAAGTACATATATTATTTATAAATAGAGCTGCCCAGTCGTAAGTAAATAATTAATGTCACAAGTAGTAATATATAAAATACTCTACGAAACATTATTAAACTTAATGAGTTCGGCTGTACAACTACAAATTGATATGTATCAAATAGCGTTTCACTGAGCTGTGTTCGTCGTCATAAGTAAATGATCTTATACAAAGAAAACGACCGTTCCACATCTAGTAATACAACACTTATATCATTAAAATAATCTTGGAAATTACATAAGAGATATGTAGAAGCACTATCGATATTATTACAAATTCTCCTCAATGTTAAAGCCTGAATCTTTACTTAAAACTATTGATGTCTTCATAACCAGATTTTTTCGTCGTTTAACTATGAATGTACATCGTCCAGTATTTGCAGTGACCTCACTAACGACAATGAAGAGTTTTTTTTCATTCTTTCGTTGCCTCAGTTATTCGTTTGTAATTGTCGTGAATAGTTTGCAAATCTGTAAAAACTTCATTGTCGTAAAATTTGAGCTTTCTTTAATTAAAATTAAATTTCTTATTTGTTGAAAATATTCAGAATAATAAAACACTGACTGTATCAACGTTCCCCAGTGTATAAAAATTGTCTTTGGTGGTTGCGAGATATTGTGACACTAATCTGTGAAATTCTCGAAAGAATGCGAGTATGTACATCAACTGAAATAATTGATGCATATATTCTCGCATTCTTTCATTTGATTTATAACGATATAACATACGAACTCATGTTATCTAACAAACATCTAGTACATACAACTTCCATTTCCCTAAATGGTTACTTTCACACCAAAGCCTTTACGAGCGAGCAATAGCCCTCTGTCGTGTCGTGTCGTGTGATCACAATGTTTTTATTAGTGACAGCTTTTTATTCTTGTGTTTTACTTTCTGTAATAAATTATTCGCTGATGATGACAACTTAGTTATGAAAAATGCATATACAGAATACGAACGAAGGAATTTTATTTACCTATTTTGATTAATTCAATCAACCAGTCTCCATTAAAATTACTATTGTATAATTTTTATTTTACCACATGGGATTTCAAATGATTAATAATCTCGAATTATTAAGTTATTTGTCATCTTTTAGTTTAATTTTCTATATATTCTAATTTAAATTAGGAATGCTCTGCAATGTTATATTATTTAAATATATTGTAGGCACTGGACAGATTTTATCAGAAGTACTATCAAATGTGGCAGAAGCTATTACTGATAATAACTGGAGAATAAAAGAAGGCGAAGAAGATATATTAGGAATTGAACATGCTGGATTACACATGATTTTACGAAAGCTAATACAATATGACAAGGAAGCAGTTGAAAATGAAAGACCGACGTTTAGTAAAGCGTTACTTCAATATCTAGAGGATGACGTGGTATAATATAGCGATAAAAAATACATAATAAACTCTATTCATTTGAGATTTTAGATACAAATATGGCTAAACACGAACAGAGGATGCTTTTTATTAATAGCCATGCTTGAAAATGGTGATGAAGATGTTAAAAATGAGCTCAAAGAAAAACTGGGAAAACACATTAAGAGGATTAAAAAAGAAAAAACTGCAGGATCTAAAATACTTTTGAAGAAGTTAACTTAATGTTTATAAAACGTTTAAGTAAATAATGTAGTTTTATTCCTTATATCATCCAAAGATACAATATGTTTATTAAAAACAGGTACATACATATATACAGTATTCCATTAAAATACTTTTCGTGTTTTTTGGATTGATAGTTAAAAATATAAAAAATAAAATAATATAAAATTCGGGCGATGAAAGTTCTAATCCTTTAAAACGCTGTGAGATCGCCAAATTAATTTATTTTTATATGAGAGCTAATTCAAATCTAACAGGCAATTTCCCCGTTTTATTTTCATATAAGCAAACTCATTTTTAATAAGAATCAGCAGTTGATTCGAGCAATTTCTCCAACTCGTATCAAATTTGATAACCCTTTATTAAAAACAACTTTTTGGTATACTAACAAATATTTCATTGGTTAAGGTATTTTTGAATTAATCGTGTTTCAAATTCGTATTTCTTTTATTTAATAAACATAGTAAGATGAAAAATGATTAAGTTGGTATTTCATAAACATCAAATTTTTAGTTCAGTTTACAACTATTGTATTGTCAACAATTTTTTATTTTATGATTGACGTTGATACACAGACATTTGTGAGTACTTAGTGGAACAAGACTGAGTATTTTCGTAGTAGTATACAGGATGAAAATGGTTAATGGATATGTTCAACCAAGTTTTGTTACGAAACATCACTGTTTCCAGTCGATACTATGGCATTAATACATTTACAATTCACTTTATTCTTTGAGTAGCATTATACATATGAACTTTCTTTTTTTGGTGGATTGTTATATGCAAGCTTCCACAGCAACAGCTTCTTCCACAAGTATTTACCGCACAAAGTAGAATATCAATAACAATTATGAAGCTATAAACAAAAGCTTTTAAAATGAATGGTTTCACTCACTAATAAAATAATAAAACATATTTAGAGTGAAGTGCTTAAGAAAATTATCAAAGATAGAATTAAAAAAGATAATTTTTTCTTCAGTCTTCAACAATTTGCTAGTACCATTAGAGCTCCCTTCATTGTTGAAACAACTGTCATATCTTTATAGTGATGTTAATCTGCTAGGATGTCGGTTACTACTTGATATAAACACATTGGTAACACTTGAACTCCCCACCTGTCTCCAGGTGCCTGAAGTAACATGGTAATGTTAATCTTCAATCAAGTAAAGTGGCGCCTAAGCATTTCTAGTTTTCCAAAGCCAATTATGTGTAGTATAACAGGCCATTACTATTTCTTCATTTTTCTGTAAATTTACAGCATATAATGTTTCAAATATTTTGAAATTCAATAACAATATTCCAAAACCATTTATATGTCTACCCAACAATGAAAATACATTCTGCTCTAGACAAATTTCTTCCTGATACTCTGCCTTTTGCTCCAGTGTTAAAATACGCTTGACAAGAGTGACGATTAGCTAAAGTAATATGCTAAACGTTTTTTTATAATTGAAATAATCTGATACGCTGCAAGAACGTGCTCTTGTGGAAGGGAAATTTCCATTTAAAAACTTGTTCTTTCTCCTCTTTTAGGTACTCAAAATTCAGAAGTGAAAAGTAAAATGAAGCATATTAATTTTTGTATGCAATTATAAAGTTATTAGTTAACTATTGTGATTGTAAATTAAAAAGGGGTTGAAGATGTACAATAATAGTTCTTTGGCGTTGGCCGGAAGGCTCGAAATCATTTTATAGTGAATACCGTCTGAACCAGGAGATGAGTCCTTAAAACTACTGCAACTGCTCTCCAGTTCATCCCATCGGAATCGTGATAATAGAAAGGAAGAAGTATTATCTTCTGTCTGAGGAAGCAGCAAATAATTTGAAGCAGAATCAGGGGTTAATGATTGCAAAAATTAAGGTAGCCAAGATGTATCTAAAGGCCGTTCTTTATTTGGAACAAAAGCCCCTCTGAATCTCCGAATCTTATTCCAAATCTCCTTAATGGAAGATTCCCTGTTCAAAGACTCACAGAAATTCTGAAATGATTCGTTCTTTTTCTTTTTTAAGAACCGCTTAGTTTCTGCAATTTTTCGTTTAACCTGAATGTAATGTTCCAAGGAAGGATCTCTTTTAAACACTTTTAAAGTCATTTTTCGCGAATTAATCGCCTGAGTACAGTCTTCGTCCCACCATGGTGGAGAAGGGTAGGTTAAATGATTTCTTTCTTTCACCAGGTGACGTTTAGCTGCTACCGAGACAATTTTTTGAAATTCTTCAGGATAATTTATGTTTTGTGGGAAGTTTAGTACTTTATTATAGATGTCAGAAGAATATTTATTTAAACTGCATGAGAGAAGTTCAATTTTCTAGATGTTGTTGCGTAAAATCGATGTGTTGTCAAAAGAGATTCCATAACGATAGGAAAGTGATCGCTGCCGTGAGTGTCTTCCAGTCTATTCCAATCTAATTTGATGGCCAGCTCTGGAGAACATAAACTTAAGTCGAGTTTATTTGCTGTTTGGTTTGGGCTAGCTATTCTTGAGGGACGATTATCATTTAAGACATTGAGTTCCAAGTCTGATATAATTTCATATAAGATGTTTCCTATTCTATTGCTGTTTCCAGAATCCCAAGAGTAATGGATTGCATTAAAATCTCCACAGAACAAACAGGGAGTAGGAAGTTCTCTAAAGACATCACTAATTTTATTTCTTTCAACATTACTCCCCGATTTTATATACATGTTGGCAATACTAAATTCTTGAAGTTTCACCGCTACCACTTGAAGGTCTGGATCAGATGATTTTATGTTAAGTACTTGGAAGGGAATGTCTTTTCTAATGAGAATCATACTACCTCCATGACCGTCATATCTATCATCTCTTATGGATATAAAATTTGATACATGGAAAGGTTGTGTATGTTGTAACCATGTTTCTGAGAGACAGACTAAAGTGATTTTCTGGTCATTTAACAACCATAATAGGTCACTTTTATTACTATGAACCGAACATATATTCCATTGTAAAATTTTGTGGTTTCTTTCGTTGTTAGAATTGAATTTTATGCTGAACTTAATTTTAAAGCTTGGTTGCAGAGGGATATTGCTGATTCTAATAATTGAAGGATCGGTTGCAGAATTGGATTATCCTTTAGGGCAAACTGTATTAACGATTTGATTTGTTGCAGATATGACATAATGTGTATTTTTTGGTTGTTCTTTTTTTCAAGCTGGGTCTTATTAGTATTAGAAGATTGGGATGGGGTTTGAGAACTTGAGTTACCAGACATGAGATAAACAGGTGAAGATCTAGGGTCTGGCACATTGCCGTTAAGATACTCCAGATTGCTATTATGCATATTTCTATCAAAGTTGTTAACAAATGGAATTCTCGATCATTTAGCTGGTGAAGTAACTTGGCTAAAAGACCTTTGCAGAGGAGAATTACTATTATTAAAAACAATCGGTTGAATAGGTTGTCACCGATTTAGAAGAGAAAATTCTTGGGGTTTATTAGATATATGGGGTTTCTTTTGTTTTACTAACTTAGCTGCTTCTAAAAACGATAAATTTTGAAAAGCCATAATTTCCTTGATTCTCAATTGACAATTATACTCTGGACATTTTCTATCAAAAGCTTCATGGGAGCCCTTGCAATGTAAACAAATTGTCTCAACACTTTTACAATCTTTTTTTAAATGATTACCTGAACATTTACTTCAAGCTACTTTACCTTTGCATAATTTGGTGGTGTGTCCGTAATGACGACAATTATAACATTGTGTGACAGGGTATTTGTATACTTCAACCTCTATAGGATTAAAGGAGAGAAACACTTTTCTTGGCAACAGTATTCCTTCAAAGGTGACTACTACTGTGTTAGTAGGAACATAAGTGGTTTCCATCTCTCCAACAGTTTTCCTGTTAATTCTTCTTACTTTTAATACTTTTGCTGATGATTGTAAGTTAGCTAAAATCTCTTCCTCGCTTAAGGAGTGATGTATTTTTCTTAATACTCCTTGACACGATACTAAATGAGCTGGGATAAATGCGTTTAAGTTTTGTTTTTCAAGTTCAGCATGTTTAAGGAAGTTATTAGCATTTTTTGAGCAATTGAAAGAAATACCTAACTTATTTCTATCTTTTTGAGTAATTGCTTTAATACCTGAGACATTAGAGTTTTTTAAAATTTTTCCAATTAACATGGGATGAATTGATTTTGTATTGGAATTCTCTTCTGTAACTTTATATTGCACATAAACTTCGAATGGGCCTAAAGCGTTGCTGTTGTATTCTCTAGGGATCGGAGATATTTTTTTGTTCGATTCTGCCGCTTTTTGAAGAACTGTATCTTGAGGAATAAAATAGTTTTCATCTGTTTCCATGTTTGGTTCACCAGATTGTGAATTTTCTAATAAATTCATGATTTTATTGGCGGTGTTTGGGGAAACCTCGATAATATCGTGCACTAACCTATTACTACCAGGGGAATATTCCCCTGGAGATTGATTAGACATGACTTATAATATCTCACACTAGGGAAGAGGTTAAATTTGGGTTATGAACAACTAAATATACTAAAATTGACGTAGAAGTAAGCAAATTTAATAACTAAATAAGCTGATGAGTAACTATGATTAAGTAACCACTCACATAAGCACACAAAAAAAACAATTACTTAAAGTTTTGCCAAGAGACACACGTCCGATCACTTTGCAAGCCAAAACCGGAATCCAAGATTCAACCTCACTATGTCAATCTAGTGAAAGCCAAGTTCCTACCTCTAAAGGTGTGGAAAGTTAGTCTACGTCTACAGAAAAAAAAAATTCTAAGCCATAAAACATCACTTCATACAAAAAGAAAAGAAACATTTAAAGTCTGTTGGCCACGAGTCTTAAAGCGAAATCCCCTTTATGACTATAAAACTGCATGACATTTCTAAGAGTTACTGATGCATACGTCGAGAGCTGATAATTCTAAAAACTTTGGAAAGTACATTGTATCTCTTTTGTAATCATTGCCAAAAAAACTGATCATCTCAGTTATTATCAGAAAAAGTATCTTTACTTAACTTTGACCATTATAGTTTTGACATATTCAAGACCTTCGACAAGCAGTAATTAATACTAACCCACATGTTATTTTAAATGAACCTTCCTCAACAGAAATTATACAAGTCAACATTCTGTTACTTTGATGAAAAATGCAGCAGAAAATTGGGCATCTCAGTTATCTTCAACAATGAAATATTATTAACTGTTGCATCTTTTATTTCTTTCGTTTCTTAAATAAATGTTTTTAAAAATTGTTACCTAATACTTTTATTTATGTTAATAAAATCATTCAATGCATAACACACTACATTCAGAACTTCTTCAATGAAGTTATTTACAAACAATTTAGGAATCCAAAATAAAAATTCTAAACTTTAATTGGGTCTCACTCTAATTGAATATCCAAGTTATGACCAATATAACTTTTCTCATGTTGGTGTTGCTTCGCTATATTTTAAAGCTAATACATTCCAATGCATATAGAAAATAGCAATCCAACAATCAAAATATATTATTGAAGTCATCTGGAGACTGTTAATAATCTAGTTAAATTATTCTGTCTTCTTTAGAGAATCTATTTTCTTGTCTATCATCTCTATTACTTTTTCCTCCTAGTTTTTTTTAGTATTGGGGCCTATCATCACACATAACTTCATATACTTCTGAACTTTTATAACTACCATAAATACATATTCACCATGAAAGAAGAACACCTAAAAACATTAGATTCGCTAGTAAATTTACAATCTATGAAAATTAAGCTTAAATATTTTAAAATCTCATGATCAGAGCCAATTGGCAACCCAGTTTATGGCGTGGAAGTTAGTACTGGAGGTTGTTTATCCAACTTTATCATACACTTCTGTCCAGATTAGTTAGAATTTTTGGTTGCAAACATATCATCTTTCTACACTATCAATTTGTCAAAGAATAAATGATTCTATCAAGTGTGTGCAGAAAAGTAATATCATCTAAAACAAGATTGGGAATTCACCAAGAAATTCTTCTAAACAATTGTGTGGAGTACTTCTATAGTTCATCAATCATTTGACCATTTCAAAAATGCAATTCAACTATATATGCTTTGAATTCATAATTAAAAGCCATTTTAAACTTTAAAAATGCACAAAATTGCTGTTTTTTTGTAAAAATAACTAGGTAGCAACTTTTTTCAAGGTACTGTACCGGAGAAAAATTTTAAATGGTTTAATATTCGTGCAATTCGGTAATATTATGTAGGTATAGTATAAAAATCAATTATTAATAATTTACCTTTATAAAAATTAAAACAATTCACATATACACATTTATAAAACAATACAGCCGATAATTCGTTTTGAAAAAAAAGCAAAAATTTATAAAATATGATTGCGTCATCTCTGGTACCACGTACGAACCTCCGAAGTCTAAGGGTATTTAGATGCATTGGGTTTCAAACTGAAATTGGAATTTAAAAATTTTGGCAGTAACTTGTAGATGGTGCCCTGATAGCAATTATATTAAAAAATGTAATTTATTCTTAAATTTAGTAATAAATTACAGAAAATGTTCAAAAACTAAATTAATTAATTTCTACGTTATATTTCTAAAATATGCTATCATTAGAAGTATTAGAAGTAAGAAAACATTAATTAAATAAATAATTTAAGATTATGTGGTGCCCATTCATAAGCAATATCTGAATATATCATAGGTATGTTTCTTGTTTTCCGATGTTTCTTTTCGGGTATGCAATGTGTCGCTGGAGTTCTGGTACAAGAAGAGTATTATTATTTTTTTTGTCTCCCTGAAGTCCTTACAACTACTGTTAATGTAATAAAAAAAAGGAAAGTAAATACACTACATACCACCGCAAAATTGAGCATACAGGTAGTTTCCCCAGCATATAAATATACTCATACATATCTCAGATAGGGAAATACCCATTGTATGTGGCATTTAGTTTGTTTTATGAAGTATTATAGAATATTGAAGTAGTGTTTAAATTAATTTCTTTATGATAACAATACCTATTTAGCACAAACGATGGCAAATTAACATGCCGACGCGAAAGCTTATAATTAACTTAGGTTGTTAAGGCAAATGGTAGTTTAGTAGGCAGGACTCATTCCACAATTCAAAAGGTTATTACCTTTGAAGGAACATTACAAAATATCAGGTTGTTACAAATGTAATGTCCGTTTTTTCCTTCAGTCTGAACTGAATCGCACCTGTGTGAAGACGTGTATGTTTTTGGTGAAAATTATTATTGTATTTGTAGAAAAGGGTATTTATTTTGAAGTGTGTACCTGTTCCATTTCTTGGAAAGATTAATACACCTGTCCTTGTCTCGCCTATGGAAATGCTGTCGGTAAGAGATATTCGGGCAATTTACCTCTTTCAATTTAAAAAGGGATTAAATGCAGCTGCAGCAACGCGAGAAATTAATCAAACGTTCGGTGAAACCACGTGTAATGGACGCACATTACGGCGATGGATTAAAAAAATTCAGCGAGGGAAATTTTGATTTGGAAAATGAGCCTCGCGGATATGCGCGTAGCACCGTTAATGACGACGAGCTGAGTGTAGAAGTTGAAAGTAATCCGTCGACAACAGTGCGTAGCCTTGCAGAAACATTTCAAGTGTCCATTGCCACCATTAGTCGTCACCTTTCTTCGATTGGCAAAGTGAAGAAACTCGATCGATGGGTGCCGCACCAATTAACGGAAGCCAATAAGCTCCGTCGATTAGAAGTGGCTACGTCCTTGGCTAATCGACAGAAAGTTGAACCGTTTCTTCATCGAGTGGTAACGTGTGACGAAAAGTGGATAGTTTATGATAATCGGGGACGATCAGGACAATAGTTAGATCGAGGTGAAGCACCAAGACAGCATGCACGAGCATCACTTCACCCGCGAAAGATTATGGTGACTATATGGTAGACCAGTAAGGGTATTATTCACTATTCATTTTTGCAACCTAGTGAAACAGCAGCGTCCTATTGTGCCGAACTGGAAACTATGCATGGAAAAGTGAGCCGCTTGCAGCCCTCACCAGTCAATAGACATGGACCCATACTTCTTCATGATAATGCAAGACCTCATGTTGCACGACAGACAATCCAAAAGCTTTCGGAATTTTTCAGCTTCCAGGCCGTTGGCAACAAACTATTGATGTAAATGGAGACTATTTTGCAGAATAAATATTTATATTTTTTTAAATTTAGACTTTTTTTATTCCTTAAAAAATCGGACATTTCATATGTAACAACCTGATAGATCGAGTCATAGAAGAAAACGTACTAAGTATCCAGGATGAACGATTTATTATAAGAAAAATTAAAGCTAATCCGAAGTTAGTGTTCCTAAATTAGAAGTTGAGGCAAGTATTAAGCATAGCATATAAAGTGATACTGTACGTCGGATACTACATAGAAGTGGTTAGCATGGACGAGTTAGTCGACGTAAAACTTGGATTTCAAAATGAAACCGCGAGAAACGTCTAGACTTTGCACAAAAATACGTAAATTATCCCTTAGAATTTTGGGATAACATAATATTCCCGGACGAGTCTAAAATAAATTCATTTAGCTCAGATGACAGGCAGAAAGTATGGAGAAAGCCTTGAACACAATTACATGTGAAGCACATTACACATACTATCAAACATGAAGGTAGTTCCGTCCTCTTTTGGGGTTGTATGGCGGCTAGTGGTACAGGAAAGTTTGAATTTATTGGATAAAATGAAATACCTGGAGATTCTCAAACAAATTTCGAAAAATTCTGCAATAAACCTTGGTATGCCATAGATCTATTACTTTCAGTAAGACAATGGCCTAAAATATACCTCACATGTGATCAAACAATGGTTATTGTACAATGTGCCAAAATTACTACACACTCCACCTTATTCACCGGATCTAAATCCCATTGAGCACCTATAGGCAGAAGTAAAGATACGAATGAGAAAGGTACAACCTAGCAACTAAACGGAACTAAAAAAAACAAAATAATTAAAATTTGGGAAACAACAACAGGCCGTTGTAGTCGCTAAAAGAGGCAATACAAGATACTAAACTTTAAAAATGTTTACTATATGCTCAATTTTGCGGTTGTATGCAGTGTATTTACCTTACTTTTTTTTATTACAGTAGCATTGGCAAAATATTTAATTTAGTTTTGTTGAAATTATTAATTTTAATTTCTGTATACATTGAAATATTACTTGTTTTATATATTAAATAAATATTTCTTAAAAATAATATACATCGTTTTAATTTGTTATTGCTGTACGCCAAATTTTGCGAGTAACTGTATATAATATTTCATCACATAGTAACAATAAATAGTGAGTGAAGAGTCCAAGCAGACTTGTACACTAAAAAGTCCCTAGCATGGGAAAAGATTCTTGAGAATTACAGTATTTAAGGTATTATAAAAATATCAAATTCCATTGCTAATAATTCAAAGCAAAAGTTTATTAATATTAGAATAATTACCTAACAGTTTTCTAGATCTACCAATTAACCAGAAATATTATAATATATGGTATATAATATTAATTTAACATTTTCGTCAAAGAGAAATCAATTTCAGTCTTCTAAATGACCCAAATCCATATTTTCATTTTCAGGTTAAAAAAAGCTATATATATATTTTTCAATTCTTTTTAAAAAATGTCTAAGTGGTAGATTAATAAAGTGTTCAATAAATTCCAGTTTATATGGCTTAAAGCAAATTGATTGATGTCTGTAAGATGAGTTCTGTTTATTTATCAAATGATTCTTGGATAGTTGGTAGCACGTTAGTTAATTTTACACTTGTAATAACTAATAGATAACAACGCTTTGGTAAAGTACACAATTTAAAAAATCAGTTGGAAACTAACTTATGTCTTTAAATTGTTACATAAGTATGAAATGTAAATGTATTTATGTAGTGGATCTAATTTCTATTTAAATATTGTGTTAAATAATATTTGAAGAAAAAAACGACTTAGACTGGGAAACTTAACTTAACAGAAATCTGTCTTAGCGACATAAAATAAAATCGTGTGCGCAATATCAAATCAGAACGCAAAAAATTCAAACGTTAAAAAACGCCATTTTAGTTTAATTTCTGTTTGTTATTCTTAATCAAGTGATATTTCCACGTAAATTATTTAAAACATCGAATACATAGCCTTTGTATTTAAATTTTTCAATTTTGAACTGATAAATTAATACCACTGGAAAAGATGATGAGTTTTTTGAATTCGTTTAAACCCCTTATAAAACTGGAACGAATACACACGGATAATAATATTTTCAAGTTGCATTATAAATTTACGGTTATAATTTTGATAGTATTTTCCGTGTTATTGACTTCTAAACAATATTTTGGCGATCCTATTGACTGTGATATTGAATATAATAGGAATGATGTGATAGATACATATTGTTGGATATATGGAACCTATATTGTTAAAGATGCGCTTAAAGGTAAATTCTTACAGGCAGTATAACTTTCAATAATTCTATAATATTGTAGAAGAGATTTTAACTGGTTTGGGCCCTTATGTTGATCCTCGACAGGGTGGACCAGTTCAAGATCTTTTAAATGAACGAAATGGGATAATTACCCAAAAGTATTATCAATGGGTATGCATTGTATTTGGTTTCCAAGCATTACTGTTTTATGTGCCTAGATATTTATGGAAAACTTGGGAAGGTGGACGTTTGCGATTATTAGCTAAAGATTTAGGTATTTTTGTTAACCTTATGTCAATTTTAATCCATACCTAACATACATTTAACAGGTGGACCATTAATACCAGGATCTTGGAATAAAGAAAATAAAGAACGTCTTATTAGTTACATGTTAAGTGGCAATTATTCACACAATGTGTATGCTTTGCGTTTTGCTTTTTGTGAACTATTAAATTTTATTAATGTTGTAAGTAATTTAAATAAGAGTAATTATATTGTGGTAACTAAAGTTGTTATTTCAGATTTCTCAAATACTTCTGATGGATTGGTTTCTAACTGGACAATTTACTGGTTATGGTATTGCAGTTGCAACATACAGTGGTATTAATCCGATGACAACAGTTTTTCCAAAACTTACAAAGTGCACTTATTACCGATATGGTCCTTCAGGTACTATAGAAAATCGTGACGCTATTTGCGTTTTGCCATTGAATATCGTCAATGAAAAATTATTCTTGTTTTTGTGGGTTTGGTTTCTTTTTCTGTCAATTGCTTCACTATATGAATTAATATATAGATCTATAATACTTCTTTTTCCTAGAGCTCGTATGTATTTACTTATGGCTCATGCAAGATTTTTATCACGTAAAAAAGCACTCGTAATAATAAAAAAAATATCTTTTGGAGATTTCTTTTTTTTATACCAGTTAGGAAAGAATTTAAACACTTTGGTATATAAGGACTTACTAATTAGCATTGGTAGTATATTAATGGATAAATCATCACTTCCGTATAATCCAGAAGTTACCTTACCAGTTTAAATTAAGATTGAATTTCTGTACACAAAAAAAATGTATGTATAGATACGTAACATGTACTTTTCATTTTACTATCTTGAAATTGAATTTTATTTGGTGATTCAATTTCATTAAAATATGCTTTTCGTTGAAATTTTCTACATAGAAAATGTTTTCCTTTTAAATTAATATTATTACTGATATATATTTAGGATATTGTTCTATGTTAGTGTTTTCCTTTTTGTATAAACATATTTATTTTTGTTTCTAAAATAATGCTTCTTTATGTTATATTTTCAATATTTATAACTATTATTTGTTAATAAATTAGTTTATGTCCATTTAGTTCTTTTTATTATAAAATGTAAAGTTCATTACCACATGGCCTTTGCTTTTAATGGTATTCGTATTAAAATACTTGTGCTCAAATTTTATGAAGTATTTATTATACATTATATTTTATAAACTTACTTAGTTAATAGTTAACATATTGTTAGATGTTTCCTAAAATATAATTATTTGCGTAATTATCCGGAACAGCCCCGGCATCCACAATGTACACACTCCACTATTCTACCCTACAAACAATAATTAAAGCATGAGATACGTTTGCGTAATTTTACAGAGCCTTTCAATCTTGATCATCTATTATCTGCAAAGTGCGTAAGTTTAACTGCTTAGAAATATAAAGCCATGCAAAGTCATTATCAGGTCATTATAATGAAATGTTCTTTTTTTAATGAGTCATGCCAAATCATTCATTTCAATTAGAAATGTATTTACAGAGGAAAATATATTCCTACTTTAAAAAAAATTGTAATTATTAATGCTAAGAAATAGACAAGAACAATTACTATTTGGATTTTTTTATAGGAGTGGTTTGAACGAATTACATTCAAAACTGCATAAATTACATAATATCCTATTTTACAAGTTATTCTATTGAAAAATCTTTGATTACTTCAATCAACAAACGTGAACTGTAATACTTTGTAAGTGTTAAACATAAGTTTCAAAGACTGGACAAATGCAAAGTACAATTAAACAAGATACATTCTTTAAAATTTCCAAATTAGTCATTTCTGTACAATAAAACTCGTTTCGTTTCGTATAGTTCTTTAGTTTTTTAGAGCGTTTAAAATTTTATTAACTTTATATACAGTAGTCAGAAATCTACGGATGGTCGTTAGGTAGGACGATTCTATGATTAATTCTGAGACAACAATCTTAACACAAATATTGTATTGTCAATCGTTAAGGCACACGAGACCACTAATGTTGAAAATGTGCGGGAAAAAATATTTCAAATTTTTTGAAATTTGTTTGGAAAACCATGTTTGTTACTGTCAAATAAAATTATGCCACACTAAGTTGGTGTAATTAATAGTTTTATGCTAATATTCTGCCTTATTAAACATTTCTTTAACGTTAAAGTACATATGACAACCTTGACCCAGATTAATGTCTGTACTATCTGCTTCTGGACTTCCGAGCTGCAACCGCGTCACTGATATAACTGCCGACGTTTCGTACCCACTCATTTGGGACATCTTCAGGGCTCAACTACTGCTACTGTCTGTCGCACTGAATCAGTTTCAATGCGACAGACAGTAGCAGTAGTTGAGCCCTGAAGATGTCCCATATGAGTGGGTACGAAACATCGGTAGTTATACCAGTGCAGCGGTTCCAGTCCGGAAGCCCAGAAGCAGATAGTTTGGACCACGACCGCGGTAGTCTACGTACCAGATTAATGTCTGTAATTTAAAAGTAATTTGTCAAATTTGAACCTTTTTTATTTAACGTTCATTATGTTCGCTTCCATTACTTAGCTCATTTTTGTGATATCCCAAGCAATTTGTAATGTTTCAACGAATGCGCTGATTTGGCAAAAGATGAATTGCAATATGGTATCCACACCGCCCATCTGCCAATACACTTCGAAGATCGGATCGGAAACTTCGTTAAACAGGCATATTTATTCCCAGTCGTAATGCAAGTACGCCAAGACATCGTCGTATAATCTAAGTTCAAGATAGAATTTTGGATATTGTTCATCGGGAATCTACTTGCAACACTAGACAAATAGCCAAGGAAATGAACATTCCAAGTAAGACAACAGTTCTTTCAGTGCTTAAGGAAAGCCTTTTAAAACCGTTTCATGTTATAAAAGTACAACTAATATCCAAACATTTTATCACTTATTTTATGGAATAACTAATTCATATTCACAAGATATGGTGTCGTCAAGAGTCACAACTTCCATTTTTGGACAGATGAAAATCCCACATCTATTCAAGAATTTGGACATACAAGAGAGTTTTCTGTGAATGTTTGGCTAAGCATCTTAAACCTTCAAATTGTAGGACGAATATTTCTTCAAAATAGACTAAATTCAAATGAATACATAAATATATTGGAGGAAGTATTTGATAATATTCCATTAAATATCAGAGCCAACATGTATTACATATACGATGATGCGCCAGCTCATAATGGAAGACTACAATATCATGACCAGCAAGATCACCAGATATTCATTCCCTCGACTCCTTTGGAGTTTCTTGAATGAAAAAATTTATATGACACCTACAGCCAATGAACAGAAAGTAATAAATAAAATAACGATACAGTACAATTAATTATCCCAGATATGTTGCAATGCGCACTAAACTTAATTCCACAAAAACTACAGCTTTGTCTTCAAACCAATGGCTACCAGTTTCAAAATTTACATTAATTATCAGTATTTTTGTTATCTTTAGACTTAAATAAAACTCGTATTTCGTTATATCATCCCTATTGATTTATTGATGGTTTTATACCGTTGCCGAATCTATACTTCTTTTAAGAAGTTCGTATGACTTAACTAATGACAATACAACATTTCTGTATTAGGATTGTCGACTCAGACTTAGTCATAGAATCGCCCTACCTGACGATTATCCATGAATTTTTGACCTCCTCTATTATAATATAGGTATTTACAATATACACTATACGAACGCTATCTATGACAATATCTATCGTTCCGATATATTCATGAATAAACAAGGGGGATTCATTCGCCCTATTAAACACCAAGGTTATTAACACTGACATTTGCATATTAGGTATGGATTTGAATGGTTTCTTTGTTACCGGATGGAATTATAATGAACTAATAAATTGTGTTTTGACCTAAATTTATTAGTTTCCATTCAATATGTGAATGTAGAATTAAAAACGTTAACAATTATTATATTCTAATTCGTAGCATAGTTTATTATACAAATGCATATTAAATCTAGTTTTATCGGTTCTGTTTACTAGAAATGTAGATTGGGAATCATTCCTAATACAGAATTTTTAACTTCCAAAATATTGGGAATGTCCAAACAATGTAAATGGTAAGCACCCAAACATGTTTTAATACACATTCATAGAATTTAATTTATTTTTCAAAAAGTCGAGCATTTTATATATAACAACCTGATATATGTCAGTCACTAATTTTCGCAAACTTCATTTTTCGTGTATTTAAAATAATTATTAATGTATATATTAAACAAATGTGTATATATAATCAGTAATATTTAAATAACGCTTGTATAAAAAACAAACGTTTTCTATATTTTGGGATAACAAGAATTGAAAGACTTCCTGAACATATATACAATTGGTCAAAAAGTCTTTTTGTGTAAGTCTCAATATAATTACTTTAAGACGTAATATAAACATACATACTTTAAAAGTATTTTAGCCAAAAAAAAATTATATTATTTATTAGTATTTATGGCATTTCATAGTTGTTCTTATCTTTTAATATGTTGAAAAAGCTGTTTTCCACAAAAAATATAACAATCATAGTAAATACATAAAGAAGGGTTTATTGAAATTCCTTGATTATGCAAACTTTAGTAAACCTTAAAAGTATTTATTATAACATCAAAATACAGGTAAATAGAATATTTGGTTAACAAAACTAATTAACCAATTAAGAGTATAAATCAATCAATACTTTAAAACACATTTGAAACGTCGGGGCAATAGTATACAGACTTGTTCATTCTAGAATTAGATATGCGCTGTCCACAAGTGGAAAGAGTGCAGTTAGGTTAAAGCGCGCGAGAAAGGAGGATAGAATATCTCTCACCACACCACAGTTCGTGTGTGCGTGCGCTGCTACGATAAACCTCCCCTACTGATAATGAAAATAAGTCATTCTTGTTAAAGCCGTTGCGGTGTACTAAGCATTTATTACTTTACTTTTAAAAATGACTTATACACACGAAGAACGAATACAAATTATAAAATGGTACTATGGTGGCCATAGCGCACAAGAAATTGTTGGGCGATTTGTTTTTTCGTTTGAAAATAGACCCGTACCGACTGTTCAGACTGTTTTGAATATTGTCCATAGGTTAGAGTGTACGGGATGTTTGAATAGCTGCCAAAACTGTATTTTTAAAAGTTTCTTTTAATTTTTTCATTGTTTGAAAATCTTTTTAATTTTTAGAATTTTCTATTTCATTTATTTCAAGAATATTTTATTAGTTTCACGCCAAACGGCAAAACATTTCAAGAAAATAGCCATGTTGCATTTTATTAAAAGATTCAAATAAAATGCATCAAATAATTTATACAATTCAAAAATGTAGGTACGTATTGTCAATGCATAATGATTTACAGCCCCGACCTACACACATCATGTCGCTGGTGCAGACTGATTTCAGACATTCTCACGCGTAACACGCGAGAAAGTAGGGGAAGTTGTTTGCAATACAAAAGTGGGAGAAAACGAAACTGCCAATTCTAAATCTAGAATGAACAACTCTGTATAAAAATGTTTGCTTTTCATCCATGTTTATCAACATAGATAAGAAATATAAATAAATTCTGATGTCTTTCTAAAGAAATTGTTGATAGTTTAAGGTGAGTCGCTTACTAAAGTAAACTAATGCAAACAACCATAAATATATATTTAAACTTTTGAATGCTAATTAAATGCAAATATTGAGGAGTTCAATAAATTTAATATATATATATATATTGATTAAATACTACAAATTAAGTTATGCTTTCATTACAAAATCTAAATCCTGCATATTTCTAAATTATAGAATAAACTGAAGCATAAAATTTTGCAATATTGAATAAATGATAGCTAGGAATAAAATTTTGGGGATCCCTGCAATATAACTAATGATGGAATTTTTTAGTTACCTTTTAAGAAGAAAAATATTCATATCATAATAGTTTGTAGGATAATTTTATCTAACCTACAAACTATTATGATATGAATATTTTTCTTATTTTAAAGTAATATTAAATAATCTAAATAATTTTTTTTTAAAATTTGTAATGATACCTAAAGCAGATATTTATTTTAATTATTGTGCAACTTTAATTTTATTCTTTAAGGTGCAGTAATTTACAGGTATATGGAGACTTTTTGACTAAATGTATATATTCATAAATACTGTTTTAAAAATACATACTTCTTCCAACTTCCCTTTGGGAACTCGACATATACAATTCGTGCCAAAGTTTGTATCTCTTGTTTGTATACATCTCAAACAACACAAATTCTCATATCCAGGTTTCTTCCATTTTGCGATTAAATTCTTGTCAGCAATGTTTTCATTTAAACAAAAATCATATAATTCCCGACTTATAGCCTTTCTCCTATAAAATAAGTCATATATGTATCTAGATTTCTGATGATGAATTTTAAATATTGGCCACAAAGATTCCTGTTTCCTTTTTCCTTCATGTGATTCAGTCTCAGCTAAAATAATATCCAAGTACAATTAATTATTTTATTAATTGTAATTAAATACCTTCTCTCATTTTTTGTTCCAACTCGTCTAAAGTAGGTTCTATTAATTCCCAACCTTCTGGTGGCGATTTCTTACTTCTACGAACTTTTGGCATTGTTTGTATATATAGAGCTTAATTGTAAACAATATATATACATCAATTAAACACAAATTCCGACATTTGACAGATGATTTTTATAGGTTATGATTATGAAGTTCATTACTAATGTCCTTCCAGTGTTGCAAACTGTATAATTCTGTGTTCATTTGCGTATTATTAATCAATTAAAAGTACATTTATATAAATGAAATCTTATTACTATAATAACTTGAGATAAATGTTTGATATTTTTAATTAGCTTTTTCGAAACCTTACCTCAAATAATTGTTTACAGTAACATTTTGGTGGTCAAGTTGTTATGGTCCTAATGCATATCCGTCATAGAATCGTCTGTTCAGCAAAAGTATTTTTTCAATAAATTTTGTTGTTTAATCTCTCCCTGGAATAAGGGATTTAACTCTGTTATTAAAAATCTTGTTGTTATAAATTTAATATGCCTAAACCTGGTATGTATGATCGATAATTCTCCAAACAGAACATATTTTGAATATGGCCGGTATTTGCGTCTTAACATCAAAACATTTCCAGGTAAACATATAAATCATAAGGGGCGTAATAGAAGATTTACTAATCCCGAAGAATTAGAAGAAGAACGTAGACGTGAAGAACAAGCTAGGAAATGGAAACAGCAAAGAGGTGAAATTAGTAGTGAAGAGGAAGAGGCCTCAGGGGATCAAGATAGTGAAAATGATTCAGAAGATGAAGATGGTTCTTCAAGTGACGACGAGGTATTCTTTTTATAGTTGTTAAAAATAATGCACTTATTATTATTAAATAGTCACAGAAAAAAGCTAAGGGTGTATCAAACCTGATAGAGATTGAAAACCCAAATAGAGTACAAAAGAAAAACAAGAAAGTAACAACTCTTAGTGCTGATACACCAACAGAGAAACCTCAACTATCTCGGAGAGAACGTGAAGAGATTGAAAAACAAAGAGCACAAGCCCATTATCAAAAATTACATGCCGAAGGGAAAACTGAACAAGCTAGAGCTGACCTAGCTCGTTTAGCTATTATTAAACAACAACGAGAAGAAGCACAAAAGAGACGTGAATTGGAAAAAAAAGGTTTGGTGTTGCAATATTATTCATCTTTCAAACATTTTATTTTTATTTTACAGCAAAAGAAGAAGCAGTGAAAGCAAAAACAGCTCAAACACAAAAGGCATTGGGTAAAAAATAGCCAGGTGACTATGTAGAGAAATGCCCGATAAATGTATTGTTGGTTATGTTTCCACGTTCAAATGTTTGATTTTTCATCGATTTTGCAAATGATATTCAACTAATAACAATAATATTAAAAATATGAATTCAGACTATATAAATAAATATTCGAATATTCTCGTCTTTCTTTGAATTAAGTGTTTTTTATTTTTGCATTAGTTCAAATGTTCATAAAATAAAAATTCTAAATATATCAGATATGAAAGCATATTTTCTTAATTGTATTACTACATTTTCCTATAACAAATCTGGAAATATAAAACAGCCTGAGCATAATGTAAATATTGTACTTTTACTAGTGGTAAATTGAAGGGTAGGATTTCATAATTTGTTTCTAATAAACCCAGTAAAAATCAATTTATAAGCAAAGAACCATTTTTCAAAAACTTCCAAAATTGGTGTGCCTTACTTTTGTTTGCTAATTTATCAACTCTAACACTTCGTATTGCTATTTCTCTAATTTTGAAATAATTTTTTTAATTTAGAAATTGACAGAATAAATGTAAATATAGAATTCATAAAACACTTCCATCTTAAAATGTATATATTTAAAAAGGTTATGTAGAACTTGCCTATCTCATGTACCAAGTTGAAACAAACTATTTCAATTTTTTTAAACACGTGGGCTTTTTAGATATTAAATTTGTAATAGTGAAGGTATTGATTTATATCAAAAAATATATTTCTAAGACCTAGAATATTATTTTATAACTAATATTCCAATTTAGAATTTCTTTCCTAATTATTAAGAAAGTTCACATTATGTTTTATATTTATTTAATCCTAGTGAGTTTTTCTCATTGGTAAAATATAATAAATGTTGGTAGTAAATAAATTTAAAATATAATGTAAATGACAAAGCAATAATTATAGTTTCCAGATACATTATAATTTTAAAATTACAAAATTTTGAGGAAAGCAAAATAAATAGTTAAAGTATTAATATGTAGTTTAATTTATTATTCTATTGACTTTCCTCTAATATAGAAAAATACATATGTGGTTCAAAGAAAATAATAAATTAAAAATAATCTATTATTCCTACTTTACCAATGATTTTTTAGTGTAAAATTTCAATAATATCACTACCTTCATTTAGGAACTGCAAGAACTCTCTCTTTCTATACAGTATGGAACTGATGTAAAATTTACTTATTGCTCATTAATCTATATATATATATATTATTATCGAAACCTTTCTACCCGCAGGTGTAAGGTGTATTACACTTCAGTTTATATATGTACAAATTTTCTCCATTCTTTCTTGTCTTTGGCAGTTTTCTTTGCTTGAGAGTCGCCACACCTCATCGTTCCACGTTTTCTTTGGCCGGTCTCTTCCTCTACTATTTTGTACTTTTGCCTCCCATACCTGCTTTACTTGCCTACCAACGCCCATTCTGCACAAATGTCCGAACCATTTCAATTGGTTTCTTTTTATTACGATGTTTATTGGATGGATCTGCAGTTTTTCTCTGACCTTATCATTTCTTACTCTGTTCCGCTTTGTGATGCTTTTGACTCTTCTTAAATATTTCATATCCATTGCGTTTATTTTACTTTCCGTTATTTGTGTTAGCACCCAGCTTTCACTGCCCTATGTTAAGATTGTCTTATACACTGCCATTTTGGTCTTCATGGTGATTTCCTTTTTGCTGATGAACGCTTTATTCAGGCAGTGATACATTCGTGACGCGTTATTTATTCTTTCGTTTATTTCTTCATCAATACGCCCTTCTCTTTGGATATTCACTCCTAAGTATTTAAATACATCCATTTGTTCGAGCCTTTGTTTATTTAATTCCATATTCAATTCCTTGTTGTCACCAATGGTCATCACTTTTGTTTTACTTGGGTTTATTTTCATTCTTCGCTTCCTTAGTTCTTCCTCCCATATTTTTAGATACCGTTGTAATTCATCTTCTTTGTCCGCTATAATAACCAAATCGTCCGCAAATACACACTAATATTCTTATTGGTTTTAGCTTATTGTATCCTATCTCCGTTTTACGTATTTTCTTCTCTGTGGCTTTTATAACACCATCCATTATCAATATAAATAGAGTAGGGCTCAAGACTCCTTGCTTTAATCCATCATTGATTTCAAACGTATTCGACTGTAATCTATAATAACTCAAATATTAGTATTGTGTATAACAACAAAATAAGTGTATTGAGGATTTTTAAAGAAAACTAAATTTTATTTATGAAATGTGCGAAATAGTTATAACTTCACTTTAGAACTTAATGAAGTAATTCAATGAGATTTAGTATTTAGCATTGCTATCATTACACTACCATTGTAGTTGTCTTGTATAACTGAAGAATGTCAATATACTGCTCTTTAAGTCATTTATTTTACTATCGAATTATCCCATGCGGACCGCTATATTTGGAAATTTCGAGTGAGATCTGACATTTGATTTCAAAACTTTACTGGAGCTGCGGTCAACAGCCATATATACTTTTAAAATGATATACAACATATTGGGGATTTTCTGTAAAAATTGTCGCTACCCCCATGCAATTCATAGTAATTTGCTTCATGTGGTATCTGTACCGTTTAAATTGAATTTTTCCTCCCTAGTGCAGTATAGATGTTTTAATAATAATAATAATATTTTAAAGATGACGCTTTAACATTGTTGTACTGTGTATTATTATTATTACTACAAGCATGAAGTTTTTTGCTGACAATGTACGTAACTGTGATTCACAAAGGGTTGGGAATAATAGACTTGTATAGCCAAAAATATTATATATGATTTTTTTTGTTATATACGTATATGAATAAACTTTTTATACATTTTTTGTAAGTGGAAATTGTTTAAATTAATTTGGTATACCATAAAGAATAGAAATTGATTTGTGCTCATAATTAGGGTAAATGCAGTTATGGTAATAGAACATTGATAGTTATGGAATATTCAAAGTTCCATATACATTCCTTTTTGAATTCCAACCATATAAATATTTTAGATTTTTGTTACTTCATATTCATACGTTCATTTTAAGTTACGTTGAATTGTGTACAAAAACTATAATATGTGAATTTTTTGCATATATATTACTAATTTTATCTGGAACTAAATATATAGTAACTAACAGATAAAAGTATTTAGAATACTGGTTGACAAATTAGAGGTTATCATAGATTAATAACCTGGAGAAATAAGCTTATATCAGAAAAGAAATAAGAAAATATGTATCCTGTGTTAGGTGCTGCTTCGATGAGATCGGAAGCCATAAGGGCTAAGAGAATGACTGAGATCTGGAACAACTTGGATCGTGACAATACCCGAAAACATATAACGTTCAGTGGTACCACGACACGCTGGACCATTATGCATATTAGGCAAATCGGTTTGCTAAATTTTGCACTTGGACTTTGTACATTTCATCCATACAAAGTTATGGTGTTTCAACAAATGAGAGAAAGTTATTCTACTGTAGTTTACGTTCACAGAAACGGTGCTGCAAACCTCTGCAAATAATGGTATTTACAGACAGTAACGAGGCTTATTTTCACATACCTGGTGAGGTAAACTATCAAAATTGCCGATCATCGAATATTTTACTGTACAATTATTTTTTATATGGTTACCTGAAACCTAAAGCTACAACGAAAAACCGTGAGCGCTTGAAACTCTTAGAGAAACCAAATTCCAGTAATTTCTGCAATTCTACACTTTATGTTCGAAAAGACTATTAAACAATGCTTCTATCACCTCCAGCAATGCCTGGAGAGAAACGGTTGCCACTTAGATGAGGGAAAATATAATTTTAGAATTACAAAAAGTCTCACACTCATCTATTACTATGTTAAGAAGTAAGATGTCTATGTCGACAATTGAATTGCAGGAATGGCGCTGAATGCAAGTCACGGCCTGCCTTTTTATTTGTAATCTGTTTCGAACCCATAATCCATTTAAAATTTCAACAAACTTGATCAAAAAACCAAGTGCTTGTGTTGGATAAGAACGAATATGAATACATGCAAAATATCGCCCACGTCTAGAGACTCAAACGTGTTAGTTATATATTGACTGAATATTTGAGCATGAATGAGTATTTCCAAAGCCCTGCCCTATTGAATTAGTTTAAACAAAATAAGTCAGAGTCCGTGTCTGAAGAAAAAGAAGAAATTTTTGTTCCAAGATAACGCGCCGTTTCGCACTTCAATGGACGACAAGCAGAAATTCACAGACTGAGGTTCAAAATAATTAACCACCTACTGTATTCACCAAATCTGACCCCCAGCGATTTCTTTAAGTTTCCAAGCCACAATGCTTCGTTCGGAGAACAGGGATTTTCATCGAATGAGTAATCCATTACATTCGTGAATACCTGTTTTACAGAACAAGATGCCAACTACTATTTGGACAGACTAAAGAGATGGGGACATGACTGAAAAAACTGTATAAGCTTACAAAGAGACTATGTTGAAAAATAAAACTGAATTTGACAAAATATTTGAGGAAAAAACTAATAGATTATTGAGAGGATTAGCAAAAAATTATATTTTCTGATGAACCGATTTTTTTTTTCGAAAGGAAAGACAATATGGCACAAAGCAAAAGAACAATTAAATACTGACCAAACTATCCTGAGGAAGTACTGAATTTACACAATATGTCTGAGTATTAGTAGTCAATGTTTTATACGAGACAGTAACAGATCGTTAGATAATATTGAATACCTATGGAATACATACTGCACTTATACAATATGAAAGAGAATGTGAAATGTCTCTACTAAGAAATAAGTAGTAAATGTGCCTATTTCATACAATGCATTACAAAATTATTCGCCTCACTCTGATATACTGCATAAAATCCTGTACTTCTTGAGTTATTTTCTAGTACGATATATTACCTATGGCAAAATATTCACCCTCCCTTATGGCCAAAAAAAATATAACAATAAATGATGATGTACTTTTAATATCTTTAAAAGATCAACACGTGAACATTGCCTGGAATAAATTATAAAGGTTTGTAGACACAGGCTACGGATGCTCTACGGCGGCATATAAGTTATATAGAAAGCGCGGAGGACATTTGTGAACGACAATATTTTATGATTCTCACAGTAAAGACTGTAAGCTTTATATTCATATACAATATAAACGGACATTCACCGGAGAAAGTAGTTAAAAGTCTCAGAAAAGAAGAAATACATGAAAAAATTTTTAAGTTTTTTATTAATCATGCCTGCTACGAGGGAGCGTTTTTATATTCGCGGAATGAGCGGGTTGTAGAGGGGTGAGTAGGTGCATTGGGGGCGTGGCCTGTGCAGCGACTCATGATTAGTATAAATACGAAGTTTCATTGTTATTAGACAGTTAGTCTTTGAGCTATCGTCAACCAAGTAACATAATCAGGAGTGAAAAGTGAAATATGGAAAAAATCGAATATCGTGCCGTTATAAAGTTCCTTACCAGGCCAGGAAAATCAGTCGCGACCATAATGAATGAGATGTCATTGGTTTACGGCGACTCTTGTCCAGGAAAAACCATGGTGTACAAGTGGCATAGTTTATTTAAACAGGGAAGGGAATCCCTTGAAGACGACCCGACGCCGGGCAGGAGCATTGAGGTGACCACGCCAGCACTTATCCAAAAAGTTGAACAAATTGTACTCGAAGATGCTCGACTAAAGAAGAAACAACTCGCAGAAATGGTTAGAGTATCCGATACAACAATTTTTAAAATCCTACACGATCATCTCGGCATGTCTAAGGTCAGCGCAAGATGGGTGCCGAGAATGCTCGCGAATGTTCGCGTGCATTTTTGGACCTCTGTAATGAAGACAAGGATGGTGTATTGAGTGGAATTGTTACTGGAGACGAAACTTGGGTTCATCATTATGAACCTGAGTCCAAACAAGACTCCATGCAGTGGCATAAAAAGGGCACAGCACCTCCCAAGAAATTTAAAGTGTCACAATCAGCTGGGAATCATGTGGGCAACGGTATTTTGGGACTCGGAAGGAATATTGTTGATTGATTATAAAGATAAAGGTGTTTCTATAACCGGAGAATATTACGCTTCAATATTAGAGCGACTAAAAGAAGCCATTAAAGAGAAAAGACGGGGAAAATTGACAAAAGGTGTTCTGCTTTTGCACGACAACGCGCCCGTCCACAGGAGCCGCGTTGCGTTAGCTGTCCTGTATAAGGTGGGCTTCGAAATTGTGAATCACCCACCCTACAGCCCAGACCTGGCCCCGAGTGATTATTACCTGTTTCCGAAAATGAAAAAAGAGCTGCGGGGTAAAAAATTTACTGCCGATGATGAAGTCAAGGAGGCAGTTTCGGCGTATTTTGCAGATAAAGAGAAATCATTTTTTTTATGAGGGTATAAATAAATTAATTGAAAGATGTGAAAAATGTATCCGTCTTGCAGGTGAATATATTGAAAAAGAAAAATAATTTGGTTTTTTTATTTCCACCCCTTGTCCCCCATTCCGCGAATATAAAAACGCTCCCTCGTATAAGCAAATAACACACATCCATTGTTGTATGACTTAGAGGAGTTTAAATTTTCTCCTTTAGATAAGAAAATACAAAGAAGAATTAGAAATTTAGTTCTCGTGCTTTAGAAATCAAGAAAAAAATATCAAGACAAAAGTATGAAAACAAAACAGCAATTCGAAGTAAGTACCAGAAGAATTTTGCAGGAAAATAGTACTTTTTCCATAACTTGTGTACCTCTGTACGCATAGCAGAAGTTATTAAAGCGCGAAACGAGATTACCAAAAATTTGACAATAATAATTCATAATTAGGCCTTGAAAAATAATAGTTATTTTTCCATAACAGATCGTGTGTAAGTTACAATTTGTGAGTACCTCTACTATAAATAAACAGTAATCGCGTATCATATTTTCATTTTAGCACTTCCTGTTATCATTTTGATTTATCGCACTCAAAGCGCTAGACAATGTGCTACCATTATTTTTATCAAAGTATGTAATTATCTGCATATTATCTGAAAGTGTATAAGCAATTGTTATTCGTATCTTATGTATAGATTAAATGTTTTAAAAAGACCTAAAACAAAACGTATACATACATATAATACGTACAATCAATCACAAAAGTCTGTATTCAATCGACTTCACAATAAAATAAAATCGTGTTTACAATCTTTACAACAGTTAAAATATGAAAATTATCATCTACAAAATTTAACTACTTTATCAACAACATATCATTCAATTTTGTTATTATTACTTTGAATATTATAAAGATTTACATAAATATAGCGGTTTATCCTTTTGTGAAACTCAGAAGAAGAGTATTCTGTTGATGCTAGTGGTCATTTTGTATCCAACATTTAATCAATATTAATGCAATAAAATTGTCTATAGGCAGTACTTACTGAAAGGTTATTTGGCACCACAATAAACAGAGAGAGAGATACACAGTATAACAGACTTACATCCAAAAGAAGAACCCTATAAAAACAATTGATATGATAAATAATAAATGGTCGAGAAAGTTAGGACACATTTTTGTAACAGTTGGCGCTAGTTAATTTTCCTAAGTATTAGTCATTCGTATCTACATACCATATTATATAATAACAATAACAACAATAATAATAATAGTCGTCCATACTTTCACATAACCAAACAGCTTAAATCCAATTACAGGTTTTGGTTTAGTGTTTGAAATTTTGTAAAATATTGAAAATGGGAGACTAATGTGGAGAAGAACACGCGTCAAGCTTGTGAAAAGAAACTAAAGTTTGCGGTGACAGTGTTCTAGAAGAACGTCAATGCCAACGATGGTTCACGAAATTCCGTGCTCATGAGTTTAATCTTATTGACGATCCTCGCTCGCTTCTCTGAGCTTGATGATGACAAAATAAAGACGTTAATTATTTCAAACCCACTACACACAACATGAAAGATTTCCAAAACGCTAAACATATGCATCAGCAAGTTCGACATTTGGATTCCTCATAAACTCGAAGCAGTTTACTTGACGACGTATACGAACGTTTGCAATATGCTCTTTAAACATAGGAAAAGCGCTGCTTTCTGTAAAAACTGATAACTAGTGATGGGAAATTAATCACTTACAATAATATGCTGCAAAAACGGTCCTAGTCCCAATCTGAAGAATCTCCACAAACCAAGAAAGCAAATATTCATTAGAGGAGTTTTATAGTGCGTTGTGGTTCCGGCAAGGAATACGGATATGGCAAGGGCTCTAGCATTATGTGTAACATATGGTCAGCCTTTTACGCACCCATCTCATAATTTGACAGTCAGAGGTCAAACAAGTGCATTCTAGTGAATGAACACGTGAACATTAACTGAAATAAGTTATAAAGGATATAATTACAAATGCTGCATTTTACCCGGTTTGTAGACACAGTCTACGGATGCCTTACGATGGCGTATAAGTTATATAGAAAGCGCGGAGCTGACAAAATTTTATGATTTTCACAGTACAGACTGTAAGCTTTATATTCATATACAATATAAACGGGAAATCACGGGAGAAAGTAGTTAAAAGTCTCAGTAAAGAAGAAATACATGAAAAAATTCAAAGTAGCAGTCGTATTACATAAATATTATGGAATATTATCATTAAAAAAGTAAAAAAGAATAGAGTCCCTTACTGGAATTCTATTGCACAACAATCACTAAAACACAAACAATTCCGAGAAATGCAAAATGTATTTGGGTTGTTAATGACTCACAAAGATAACACGGTTGCGTTCTATCGATATGTGGTCATGAAGGGCCCATTTCACGGAGTTAGTTTTTATACGTGGAATAAGTAGAGGTAGTAATAGGGTATCAGGCATAATTACACGCAAGAATATTAACATAAATATTCTGCAATTATGACCTACAGGCAGTGTGATGGGATGTTAAAGATGTGTTTTTCGAGTTCTTACTAAAGAGCAAAAATGAAACAATGAATTTAATATGATGGTAATTCGACAGTTTGAAAAAAACGGTCATCCACAAATGTTCGGACCTTGTTAATCATAAAGGAGTGGTATTACATCATGACAACGTGAGGTGAACTTAACCGCCATCTCAGTCGTCTGATATCAATACTATTGAGCACCTATGTGTACAGTTAAAACAAAGGATGTGAAATTGTGTCATTAGTACCAAAGAGAAATTAGAAGACATTAAAATAGAAGAACGGGGAAATGTCATCTGACAATCAAAAAATTGTTTTCCAGCATGTCTTGTCGTCTGTAAGACATTATTAAGCCAAACAGAGACGCGACAAACTACTCAAATTTTTGTACTTAATACAAAACGTATGTAGACTTTTACGCCATATAATTTTTCATAAAATACAATTAATTTATTTTTATATATTTTTTAAATGTAGTTTCAGTTAGAATTTTAGGAGGATAGTTTGACAAGTAGTGAGAATGACACATAGGTGGCGCTCTAATTGGTAAAACAAATGCACTATAATTTAGGTTACCTATTTATACATTTACATTCCGATATTTAGATAAAGCGGTTGATTAGTTTATTTTTGACAACTGATTGAAAAAGAAGCAACACGTCGTTTTATTAAAATGGAAAAAGCAGAATATCGTGCGGTGATTAAATACTTCGTAATTAAGGGTATGAAAGCTACCGAAATAAAAGATGAGTTACGGGAAACATTAGGTGAATCTGCTCCATCGTCCGCCACAATAAGTAGATGGGTAAATGAATTTAAACGTGGTAGAACAAGCTGTGTTGATGAAGCGCGCTCTGAAACACCCAAAATCGTGACTTCTAAAAAAATGATTATAAAAATCCATAATATTATTACGCAAGATCGACGACTCAAAGTGAGAGAGATAGCAGACATGGTAAACATTTCAACAGAACGCGTACACCACATTTTAACGAAAAAATTGGGCCTCTCCAAGCTTTCGGCAAGATGGGTGCCGAGATTGCTTACGACTGATCAAAAGTTCACTCATTTGCGCATTTCTAATGAGTGTTTGGACCTTTATAAGCGGAATCCGGTTGATTTTTGTAGGCGATTTGTTACTTGCGATGAAACTTGGATACACTACAGTACACCCGAAACTAAACAACAGTCGAAACAATGGTCAGAACGTAGTTCTGCACTTCCAAAGAAAGGGAAAACCACTTTATCGGCAAACAAGGTGATGGTATCAATTTTTTGGGATTCAAAGGGCACTTTGCTCACTGATTACCTTTAGAAAGGTGCCACAATAAACGGATAATATTATGCGGAATTTCTACAAAAATTAAATGATGAGATTCGTTTTAAACGGCCAGGAATGGCAAAGAAAAAGATTCTGTGTCACCAATACAACGCTCCCTCGCATACCAGCACAGTTGCGATGTCCAAAATCCACGAGTTGCATTTCCAATTAGTACCGCATGCGCCTTATTCGCCGGATCTAGCCCCTTCCGACTTCCACCTTTTTCCTAAATTGAAAACGGCACTAGGTGGAAAGAAATTTTTGTCTAACGACGAGCTTATCATCTTCGTAAATGAGTATTTTGCAAGCCTTCCGGAATCGCATGAGATGGCATAAGGGCATTGGAGCACCGTTGGAATAAATGTATTGCTCTTTTAGGAGAATATATTGAAAAATAAAAATTATTTTGTATTTAAAAAATTCGTTTTTCTTTTCCATTCTCATTACTTGTCAAACTACCCTCGTATAACGTTCAGAAAAAAGCTGCCGTTGAAAAAACTATATACTTTATCTGTTTCAAACTTTATGTATCTGAATGCATACTAGTGTAACTAGCTGCATATAATGTTACCGAAAACCCATATTTTATTCTTAAACAGAGTAAGCTGTATGTAAAGAGAAAAAAAGAACAATCACACGTATTCCATCACAACATAAGCCTCCATACGCGATTTTGTTTCATGTACTTGTAAAAATCCGAACTTTTCGGGTTAATTATTATTGCAAGTAATTTTAGTTTTAGTTCATTCGCCGAAAATGAGTGGAAAAGCAAGAAACGAAGACTTGCAATGACACTTAGAAATGAAAAGAAATCATTATATTTTATATATATTTTCCAAAATATTAAGCACCTTAAGAATAAACCAAAGTATAATCAAGTGTCATATTAAATAATAGATAAAAAAATAAAGAAAACCGCTCGTAAATTAGCAAACAACTTGCATGGAATACCAGAAAGTAACGCCTCTCCGGAAACGATTCATAGTTGCGAGATTTAAGTCATAAATTCTTAAAAACAAACCATTCCTTAGAATTAGAAAGAAAAAGAGTCTTGAATTTGCATACGGGTTATGGCAATTAAATAACGAGACTGGTTCGAGAAATGTTATTTATTGCAAACAAACTTATATTTAACTTTTATCCCCTTCGACATACTCTCCTCCGCTATCTATACACCGCTATCTATATTCCGTGTCCTTTATTGTTCAAAACAATGCTGCAGTTCATCAGTTGTCACCCTCTTCAACAACTCTGTCGTTTTTGCTTTTACATATTCAACAGATTGAAAATGTGTTCCCTTTAATGCACTTTTCACTTTTGGAACCAGGTAGAAGTGATATAGTGCGAAATCTGGCGAGTACGGAGGATGATCAATCACAGCAATACGCTTGTCCGCTAGAAACTGCTTTACAGATAGGTCATTGTAAGCTGGTGCGTTGTCTTGGTGCAGAATTCACGAGTCGTTCTTCTACAAATATGGTCTTTTCTTCTTTACCCTTTCACGCGGCTTGTTCAGGACTTCCTTGTAATATTTCTGATTAACGGCCTGATCCTCAGGCATTGTCAGTCATCATCATATCCTTGATATCGAAAGAAGCGATCAGCATTACCTTAAATTTCGACTTGCTCATTCGTGCTTCTGTACTATTCAAAAACTCGCGCACGTGACAACATTATTACCAAAGACCTCCTTTAACATTTGTAAACATATTGGCGATTTTTTTAATTTGATAAGGAACTTCAAGTTAATTCGCTACGCAATTTCTATGTCAACCATTATCGCGGTACTACTAAGTAACAGTATCCTTTACAATTAAAGTTCGTAAGTAAATTAAAGCAGACAGAGAGACGAAATTACGGGTTGTTGCTTAAGAAGTATCAGGGTTAATGATCTTCCAGTTACAGCCTCACCTGATGCAGTTGCACGATGGAAGGAGCGCAGTCTCGTTATTTAATTGCAATACCTCGTATAGTAAATTTATGAGTAAACTCCTGAAATAGTTATTATTCCAGGTAAATGTAAATTTAATGTATTTAGTAGAGATAGGCGAGTAAAAGTATGGGAAAAACCTAAACAAAAAATATTATCAAAAAATCTCTTCCACGGTAAAAAATGAATTTCAATCGATTATGATTTGAATCTGCATTGAATTGAAATGACGTATTATACTTTTTTGATAAGATAATAGTAAATACAATGGTTTTCAACATAGTAGAAATGTTAAGTCTAAAATAAAAAAGATGACTCTTTACCATGTTCAACATTGAGTTTCAATTATTACATGGGGACTGTGATTAAATCCATATTCAAAAAAGATGAATAACCGTTTATCATGTTCGACGTTGAGTTTTAATTACTACTGAAAATAACAATTTGTTTATACAAATACTTATTTAGTAGGATACAAATATTAATGCGTGTTTTTTACCTTGCTTGCTTATAATAGAAACTAGTTGTAGTGAGATCGTAAAAAACAGAGTCTAGGTGACAGCAGTGTGAACACGAATAAAAATGGTAAATCATAAAATGCATAAACTAGTTATTCCTTAGTCCAATATTTATATTTTAAAGAAATAAGCGCGTGTTTAGTTCTTTAAATTTTGGCCGTAATGCGAACAAAGTTTGAGCCACAATGGTCTTTCGAAAGTCACAATTTATCTCTAGTTTACGCATAATCAAGAATTGCAACTCAAGAAATGATCAATACAATTATGAGATCGTTTTGAATGAAATATTAAGGAGATAACAAGCATCGACTAAACATGCAACATTTTACACGTAGAATTGAGCATGTGCAAGCTGAAAGCAACAACAATCGGTGATTTGAAGCAGCTGTTTAGCAAGAACCAAACAGTTCTTTTTGCATAGATTTGTTACGGTTAATGAAATGTAACTTCACCGTTATTTGCCTAAATTGGCAACTTCAATATGTGACGGTAATTTTCCCTCAAAAAACGCTATTCCCATTGGCGAGCAGGTAATAGCTTTGATTTGTTGAGATTCGAACAGGATAATTTCTGTAAACTATCTTGCAAAGTGTCGTCCACTAAGAAGAAAACAATTTCTGACAAATTACCTGGAACAATCCATAAAAAAGTTCTCTGTCGTAACACCAACATTCCTTCTTACATTAGTCAAGTTTTTCAAGAACAATTGGTTCAGTTGAACTTTCAAGTGATGCCTCATCTTCCTATTCGTCGGATCTAGCCCGATGTGACTTCCACTTATTCCCCAAATTCACACTTTTCCTTGTTGGAAAGAAGTTTCGGTTGTGTAAAGAACTTGTTGCAGCAACGGAGCAATATTTAAAAGATCTTGAGAAAAATTATTATAAAAATGCATAATAATACTAGTCTAAGTGCATTGGCACCAAAATACGTTAATAAATAATAAAAAAAATTAATGCAATAATTTGTTTGTCTCTTTTCGAATTTCACTCTTCATTAAATTATTATCGTAATTAGTACAGGTTACTTAAAAAAGATTGAGAAAAATGTATTTTTTAATAGAAAACAAGGATTGCAAAATATGTCATGGAATCGAAAAACATGTTTTATCAATGTCAGTTCCACTAGTGGTTGTGATAGCATCTGCAGACGGATCCACAAGTTATACTACTGTGGGCAAAAAATAGTAAGACTTTTTAATTTAAATTTCGCGCGAAAACCCATTCGTCGAAATTTTTTTCTAGGTTGGTATGACTGTCAGTGACATCTGTGCCAAATGTCACATCAAAATAATCATTAGTGTTTAGTATACGCTTGTCTTTCTGAAGTACAAAAAGTGCATTCGGCGATTTTTACAATGACTGAAATTATTCAACAAAGAAGTTCCATTAAATTTTGTGTACGGGATCAAATTTCTGGTGCCGAAACGTTCAGAATGTTGCAAAAGGTCTTCGGTGATAATTGTTTGTCGCGAGCAAGTGTTTTTGATTGGTACAAATTATTCAAAGAGGGTTGAGAACGCGTTGATGACGGACCACGTCCAGGACGGCCATCAACATCAACTGATGATCAACACGTCAATAGAATCAAGGAATTGGTGCTTGAGAATCGACGATTAAGAATCAGATACATTACTGGCATCGTTGGAATATCGGAAGGATCAGTGAAAACCATTTTGAAAGATCATTTGGGTCTAAGAAAAGTGAAAGCACGATTTGTTCCAAAATCACTCTTCGATTATCGAGGTGTGGTACACTCCGAATTTCTTCCGACAGGCCAAACTGTCAACAAAGAATACTATTTGAGTGTTATGCGTCGTTTGCGCAATGCTATTCGTAAAAAGAGGCCAGAATTATGGGTCGACAACTCTTGGTTTTTGCACCACGATAATGTACCGTCGCATACTGCATTCGTGAGTTTTTCGCCAAATTTTCAACCAATATCGTGCCGCAACCACCGTATTCGCCTGATTTAACTCCGTGTGACTTCTGGCTATTCAGCAAACTCAAACTACCGCTCCGGGGAAACCATTTTGAGTCAACTGAAGACATTAAACGTGAATCGCTACGCGCATTGAAGGCTATTCCTGAAATTGACTTTAACAACTGTTTCGAGAATTGGAAGAAACGTTGGCACAAGTGTATTGGTGCCAGGGGGGGTTACTTTGAGGGGGAAGAAATAGATTTGGAAGAATAAATTAAGAATTTAAAAATTATGAATAAAGTCTTACTATTTTTTGCCCACAGTAGTATATGGTGCTAGTAAAATTATAAAACAGTGGACCTTCTATGGCATATACACTTTTATCGAGAACAATTTTTGTTTTTTATTAAATTTTTTGCACACAATACATATTTTCTTCTATAATATTGTGTTTTATATTTTTGTTATTCCTTTGTATTTTTATCATAATTTTTCGTTGGGTATTATTACCCCCTCCTTTGCGAATACTGATGTTAGTTATGTGAATGAGACAATTTATTACCTCCTTTGTTTTAATAAATAATAGTAGAGATATTATTTAATAGAGAATATTTATTTGCACGTGATGGTTAGTCTATTTATTACGAGCGCGTGTTGGGCTAGCTAAAGCGTTGTAATAAATGCAAATAAAAAGAAAGTAATGTAATTGAATGTAATGTAAGGGGTTAATAATTAGTAATTGTGTACAATGAGCATCAAAAGTCCAGGACGTGTGCTAAGCTGAAAGAAAGATTATTAGTAGAAATAAAACAACAGGATTGCCTTTAAAATTTTATTCACTAAGTTAAATTAATTCTTAAAGCTGGAATATATTAAATAAAGATAATTAATAAGATCGAGAGCAACAAATAAAACAAGATAAGAGTAATGGCAAAGCTATATAAAAGTAAATCTAGAGATATGCGAGAGATTAGAATATGTATCGGACGATACGTAAAATACTTGCGATTTGTGCGTGTATACATCCTGGGCCAGTATGTTAGGTATATTTTGCAGTTCCGAAATAACCACGTGGACACAACAACAAGCGCGGGAAAACAACTTCACGATCACATCAAAGGAATGCGTGTGTACTTTGTCATGGTCTGAGAAGAAGCCTCTGTGTCTAACACGCGGCGGCTCTTACGATTTAGAATACTGGTCATGTTTGAATCAACCAATAGCAAACAAAAACAGGCACGCTAGAACTGGCGCGCAAGCACATTAACATACATTAAAATTGTGATCTCAATTTTATTATGAGGATTAAGCAAATTATCTACACAGAATAGTAGATGTGTATTCTGTGTAAAAAAAAGAAAATCGGGATTGGTATTAGAGTCGCGAATGGCATTTAGAAATCAATATACGGAATTAAAATTAAATGTGTTAGTAAATGGAAAAACACAAACATTCGGCTTCCTAGAAACGACGCGGTAGGGGTTGCTTTATTACAGCTGGAAGTACGTGACGAATACAAAAGATTCCTGCATTTGTATATATCACAAAAAGGTCAAGATAAATAATAATTTATGACCTGAAGCTCGAACTATTTTTAAATTTAAATAACTCGATTTGAAAAAGATGTTATAAAGAATTATTATTTGTATGCGGAGCGTAACAGTATATAAAACATTTGCTATTGGTCGAGAAATTAAGAAAAGCAAAAGATTAAGAAGAACATGGATGCAGAAATTATAAATACGGCACAATGTAGATGCCTGGAATAGGTGTATATGAGAGAAAAAGCTTCAGAAAAGAAGTAATGCAAAGAAAGATTAATAAGAAGGTACCCAAAGACATTAATTATGATATACTAACAGAAAGTCGATATGATAGAATGATCGTAAATTACACATGTATGTAAATATGTTGAGTTTTTCAATAAGGACATAATAATTTTGTATTTAAATAATACAGAATGTGTAGTACACATATTACATTTAACTAAAGAATTTAATCTCCAAATCCACACCACACGGTCACTTTTTGCGATTGTAATAGAGTCTCTTGAAGAACGTGTGGATTTGTTGCTATCCAATAATGCGTATTTTGCTTATTGACAAAGCCATTAAGACAAAAATGAGCGTAATCGCTGAAGATGATTTTTCGATGAAATTCAGGATTTTCTTCAAACTTTGAATGATCAAGAGGCTTAAGTTCTTGAGTTAATTTGATCTTGAAATGGTGTAAACCAAAATCTTTACGTAAAATTCGCCACAATGTGGTTCGAGAGATTTTCAATTCCTGTGAACGATGTGGAATCGACTGATTTGACCCACTCTGAACTGACGCACTTACGGCTGCATTGTCTTACTCTCGCGCACAGGAACATCTAATATACCATGATATAAATGTTAACCATGAATGACGTTTTGGCGTTGACACAAATATTAAAGACAAAATTGTTATGTCCCTGTTGATAAACCTGATATAAGACGTGCTGCTGAGGTAAATGTATTACCTTATTTTTATTTTGTTTGTTCGCTAGCCCTCACAAGTGTTATTATTAAAATTACATTATACAAGCAATATCATATTTTTTTGTGTTTATTACAAACTTAGTAGAGAATAAATTTCATTTATTCGCGAAGATAATTGCAACTAAGTTTTCGATCAATTTGTTTATCTATTCTAATCTACATCAATTAACTTACAATACTACGACATTAAGTAAATATTTTGGAAGACGATGAAATAATGAATTTGATAAATTAAATGTACATATAACAACTGAAAAGGTTTATTACCTGTGAAGGGTCAATAAATAAAACTCAATAAAATATTTAATAGTATAGAGGGGTGAAACACTTTTGCCTAAAATGCTGTACAGTTTTCAGAACAGTTCTGTTTTGCAGTGAGTGAAGGTACATTAATACAATTAGGAGTGCTCCATATTTAAAAAAAATGAAACGTTGTTTCTTTGCCTTCATTCCAAAAAAACAAAAATGTTTGCATCTGCCACAATGAGCTAACTACTACTGTGGGCAAAAAATAGTAAGACTGTTAATAATATTTTTTAAATTCTTAATTTATTCTTCCAAATCTATTTTGTCCCCCTCAAAGTAATCCCCCCTGGCCTCAATACACTTGTGCCAACGTTTCTTCCAATTCTCGAAACAGTTATAGTCAATTTCAGGAACAGCCTTTAATGCGCGTAGCGATTCACGTTTAATGTCTTCAATTGACTCAAAACGGTTTCCCCGGAGCGGTCGTTTGAGGTTGCTGAATAGCCAGAAGTCACACGGAGCTAAATCAGGCGAATACGGTAGTTGCGGCACGATATTGGTTGAAAATTTGGCGAAAAACACTGATTTTCACTGATCCTTTCGATATTCCAACGATGCCAGTAAGGTCTCTGACTGTTAATCGTCGATTCTCAAGCACCAATTCCTTGATTCTATTGACATGTTGATCATCAGTTGATGTTGATGGCCGTCCTGGACGTGGTTCGTCATCAACGCGTTCTCGACCCTCTTTGAATAATTTGTACCAATTAAAAACACTTGCTCGCGACAAACAATTATCACCGAAGGCCTTTTGCAACATTCTGAACGTTTTGGCACCAGAAATTTGATTCCGTACACAAAATTTAATGGAACATCTTTGTTGAATAATTTCACTCAATGTAAAAATCGCTGAATGCACTTTTTGTACTTCAGAAAGACAAGCGTATACTAAACACTAATGATTATTTTGATGTGACATTTGGCGCAGATGTCACTGACAGTCATACCAACTTAGAAAGAAAATATTTCGACGAATGGGTTTTCGCGCGAAATTTAAATTAAAGAGTCTTACTATTTTTTGGCCACAGTAGTACATTAGTAAGTCAAAGGGATTTGTACAATTGTGGGCAACCCGCTGCAAAGCTACAAAAAATGTTGATGATCTTCCAGGTCGAGCAAAGTACAAGCGACAACGAAGAAACAAGATAAGGCCATATAGAATTTGTTTAGAAGAAAACCACAATATACATTATATCAGGGTTAGCACGACTTGGCAATAAAACAAATTAATGTTAATTTAGTGATTATTAGAAGTCGTTTGCTTGAGAATTGTATTGCTTACCGCAGTACAATAATGATATTGTTATCATATCGTCATCGAGAAACACACCGCATCTGGCCAAAACAACAACTTTGATAGAGATTTGCTTGGCGTTGTATTCACAGACGAAGCATCTTTTTGCACGCGGTCATCAACAGATAGCCTGGTCTGCACTACAAAATCGAATAATTCAAAGCACAGTAAAATGCCTAGTAAAGGTCCATGTGTGAGGATGCTTTAATAAGTGCGGTTTAAGATATTTGTGCGTCTTTACAGAGCATTTGAACGAGCTCGCGATGTTGAAATTGTATCAAAAAGTTCTTGTGCCTTCTGCGAGACTTAGCTAAACACAACCATCCGTAGATTTTGTAGGAGAATAATGATCACAAAACATCGGAGTAGGAATGTCAATTGAAAAATGGTATCTCGACGATGGGATGGCCCTCTCAAAGTCCAAATGCGAATTCAATAGAAAATGAGTAGGCAATTATGAAGCAAAAGCTTCGTACAAAACGTTGCAATATATTAATGTAACTAGAAAGAAAAGAAAGAAAGAAAGAAAAGTATGACTACTCGCAGTAAATTGATCATGGAAAACGATGGGGATTGAGTTACCATATTAAATATATCACGTATTAGGAAATGTGATGTAGATTTAAGCTCTATGTAAAAATGAAATCATTTAAGTTAGTTCTACACCCTCATTCTTGTTATACAGATTGCAATTTTCAAAAATGTAACTTATTTTCAGTCGCTGACGTTGCTTTGTAGGTCGCCCACGTATAATATTTCACACATTTTTTGATAGTGATAAATCTGGATAATGGGCTAGCCAGGGCAACTGTTTGTACTAGACTCTCCTGCTCTTCCTAAATAAAGGCACCTTACATCATTTTGACATTGTAAGATGTTTGATTTTATTCATTAAACGAACACGTATTCATCGTTGATCATTAAAGTGAACAAAGGCTTGTACGAAAAGAGTTTTATAATTCTATTCTTGGTTCTAGTTGTGTCTCTAGGATCATTTCAAACACAATTTAAGATGAGTTTAAGTCGTTGGCAATCACAATAAAGGTAGCAGTCTCGTGAAATCTTTATACAAGGAACGTCTTAATACAACCAACTACAAGAGAGTTGGCGAACACCGCGTTTCCACCACTATTACTTTACAACCTATGTGCCCTAGCAGTCAACGTAGGAATATCATATTACTATACTATCCAAATCCTTTAGAAAGAATTGAGATGGGCCATGTATTTTGTGTTGACTTTAATTTACCATTTGCATTCTATTTAATAATAATAACTTAAATTAATAATCTGTAAGTGTTGACAAATTAGATAATAATACATAAATAAATGTAAACAAAATAAAAAATTTCATATTTGTTTTCTTGTTTTTGTAGTTTTTATTCATACGAGTACATAAAAAAGAAGTCAGCATGACTTCACAAATCAAATTTAAAAATCTCATTATTTATATTGGTTAAATTTCCAAATGGACTCATTTTCTTATCTAATAATTACTTTTGATAAATCATAAAAATAAAATAAAAAACATAGTGTTGTGTAAACATAATAAAAATAAAAACAGGAAAACCCTAATTTTGTAGAGATAAACAATATCTCTCGAAATAATGTTTAACAATTAACGAACCACGAAATTCTATACCAAGTATTTTTCACGCAGGTCGATGTACTTTTAGGTTTAGATTTAGATATGCACAGTCTAGATTGCGTAATTTAATTTTGTACCTAGGATTAAAACAGATAAAATAAAGCCTTGAAATATCGTTTTTCCTTTTAATCCGTTTTGCTTCACAATAATTACGAATTTTTTCAAAACAAAACAATTGTTTATTGTTAATGTTAAGAAATATTTCGACCACCGTTAGCTAGCAATTTAAACTATAAATTGATGTTAATTTCAAACACTTCAGGGCTGAACTACTGCACTGAAACTGTTTCAGTCACAGTTTCAGTGCAGTAGTTCAACCCTGAAGATGTCCCATACAAATGGGTACGACACGTCGGCAGATATACAAGTAGCGCGGTTCCAGCCCGGAAACCTAGAAGCAGATAGCATGGACCACGACCGCGGAAGTCTACGTTTCAGACCCATTTTTACTAAAAGATCGTATTTCTCTAAAATCATCTGATGTATACAGGATTCCTTGCTCGTGCGGCAGTGTATATATTGGCGAAACTAAGAGGTCTGTTCGGTGTTTCAGAACATGAGCGTTGTATCAGGCTGCTAAGCGTAGCTGGTTCTGCACTTACTGAGCATAAGCTTAAAACCGGACACCATATCCAGTTCGATTCGACCAAAATCCAGTCCCGCAATAGTCATTACTATAACCGAAAAATCCGTGAATCTATAGAGATATCTAAACACCTCAATATCCTAAATCGTGATCCTGGTTATCCTCTAGACAACTCCAAACTTCTTAACCGTAACCGTAACGCTCCATTGACGCGTGACCAATATCCCTATATAAACCCCGCCACCGCAGATTTACACCAGTTTCAGTGCGACTGTTAAGCTCTGAAGATGTTCTATACAAACGGTGACGAAACGTCGGTGCCAGTATTGTCGAAGCCCGGAAGCCAAGATAATGAAATATAGACAAGGACTGTGGAAGTCTCTGAGCCAGATTAATCTAAGAGAATGTGTTCGTTTAGGAAAAGAAAATTACAGGTTTGATAAGGTTATATAACCAGCACGGATCGTATATCACAAGTAACTAATTAAATTGGGTTCGCCTCGTAAAGATTGACATTAATGATATAAGTACATAGTAGTGATATTGCTATGTTATAATAATTATATAATTATAGTTATATATTTTAATTATCATTATAATAATTTGTTGTAATAGTTACGTTGTACTTTATTGTCACTGACGAAACACGAAACAATATATTGGGTCTGGGAAAAAGTTCGTGGCGTTTTTCCCGATAGATGGCATTGGTTGCCGATAACTAAAGAACAACAAGTCACAGCGACACCACCGAGGGCTCGTTTTTTAGATGACCTTCCGAACGTTAGTTTGAGCGTAGAAACATTGTAATCGGTGCAGTGGTTGGAAAGTTATTCGCACTTGAAAATGGAGAAGAATAATGAGAAATTTCGCTATATTCTGCAATATTATTATGATAAGGGGAAGAACGCGGCGCAGGCTTGTGATAAAATTTGTGCTGTGTACGGTGAAGGTACTTTATCGAAATCTGTTGCGCGGAAATGGTTCGCTCGCTTTCATTCTGGAAATTTCAATGTGAAAGATGAGTCACGCTCCGGTCGTCCAATCACTGAAAAATCTGATGAAATTCTTGAAAAAGTCCAACAAGATAAGCATATCAGCAGTGTCGATATTGGCATGGAGCTAGGCATTGACCACAAAACTGTTTTGAACCATTTACACAAAGCTGGTTACAAAAAAAAAGCTTGACGTATGGGTTCCTCATGAGTTGAGCGTGAAAAACATGATGGACCGAATTAACATCTGCGATGCGCTGCTAAAACGGAATGAAATCGAGACGTTTAATAACCGGAGATGAAAAATGGATTACGTACGATAATCGGAAGCGTAAAAGATCGTGGATAAAGGATGGTGAGCCGTCACAAGCGTTCGCTAAGCCAACATTGACGCCAAAAAAAGTGATGCTGTGTGTATGGTGGGACTGGAGGGGAATCGTCCACTACGAGCTACTTCCAACTGGTCAGACGATTGATTCTCAACTCTACTGTGCACAACTAGAGAGATTACGCCAGGCGATTGAAAGAAAACGGCCCGAATTGATTAATAGGAAAGGTGTTGTCTTCCATCATGACAACGCCCGACCACACACTTCTTTGATGACCCGTCAAAAATTGAGAGAGTTTGGTTGGGAAGTTTTGATGCACCCACCTTACAGTCCAGATATAGCACCCTCTGACTATCATCTGTTTCGATCTCTGCAGAACTCTCTCAATGGAATTAAATTGGTTTCAAAAGAAGCCTGTGAAAACTACTTGATTCAGTTTTTCGATCAGAAACCACAGAAGTTTTTCACCGATGGGATCATGGATCTACCAAAAAAATGGCGAAACATTGTCGATAATAATGGAGCATATTCGGTTTAAATGAATTCGTCCACGCGCCATGCGGGGACCAGTTGAATTTTACTGAAAAAACGCCACGAACTTTTTCCCAGACCCAATAGTTTAAATCACATACATAAATTATATTTATTTTCTTATCGAATGTAGGAATTTCCAGTTATATTTAGGAAGTGTAATTGGTATATAATAAATAATGTAATAACTTTTAAGTAACAATTTATAATAGATAAGATAATCTTCGACAGATAAAGAGATACTCAATTTGTTTATTCTTTTTGTATAATAAATATTTTAACATTTGTATTTCAATATTTAGTTCAGTTAAAGAAAATGGGAAATACCTGTTCGTAAAAAGCAATTATGAAATCTTAGAATATTTCTTTCTTTCATATTTACGCAAATTCGTTGTGCTGACTTTATTATAATTTCATACTGACGATTTATTTTAAATTTTTACAATAGACAGAACGGCGATTGGAGAACGTCACTAACTAATGCTAGCATTAAGAAATTAACGTGCAGCAAACATCTAACAGAAGTTTATCAAAAATATCAATTAGAGCAGGCAACCTTTGACGCGTTGTGGGCCTAACTCCAATGTGCAAATACATTCGCGGGGCGCGTTTAAAAGTAGCGCATTTTAAAGTAGTTTTCATAATTTTTAAGTCATAGATGTCAGACATGAAATAATACGACAATGTCTCGCGGGCCGGATCAAATCTTACACCGGGCCGGATTCGGCCTGCGGGCTGGTTGTTGCCCACATATGAATTAGAGTGTTGATTAAAATACTGTATAAAACTAATTCTATTGAAGACGAACTAAAAGGCGAATGGATTTCTGGAGTCAAGAGTTTAGTCGCTGGAGGTTGATATTTAACCCCTTTTCACATTAATTTTCGTATTCCGTACATGTAACATATTTCGACAACTAAGTTCTTATGTCGCACCTGGAAAACTACGGCAAAAATACCCGTACGAAAACAAATTCCGCACACGATATGTACCGTTAAAAGCCAAAACGCGCACTTCAACTTTCAACGGTACAGATCGTGTGATAGCAGACTCACCCAGAGTAGAATCCAGTTCAGCTTTTGTATAGGTTGGGCTGAGGCCTCTCAATCACGTAACGGTGATCAATTTTCTCCATTTTTACAAATTCATTGAAAACGTCCACTATCGATGGCTGCCAAACAAATACTAAACAACGTGCCGTCTTAAAACTTGCAACATATGCTTTATAGATTGTATACTTTCTAATACAGTGATATTTTTCAAACAACTACTGCCATCTCTAGGTCAGGCCAGGTCCTTATCGAACCAGTCTTGTAAATATCTTGCAAAAATCACTTTCTGTTATTTTGTTAGGTGCCTACCGCTCTGTTGTTATTGTCCTTAGAAAAAGTGTGTAAAGGAAAAGTTCTAGGTTATTATACACCTAATAATACAGTCTAACCGTATTTTTAATTTAAACAGTAATGTTTGAGTTATGACAAACTTATGTTTTTCCTAATAGAAACCATAGTGGGCCATAACTATTAAAAAACTATTTTCTGAGAAACTAATAATAATAATAATTTTAAAACCGAATTTGTTGTTTTTCTAACGAAATGTTCTTGAATATTAGCAAAAACTTCTAGTACATTGTGTACGTGTACATTTTGGCTTTCAGCGGTACGGATTACTACCGAATTTGTTTTCGTACGGGTATTTTTACCGTAGTTTCCCAGGCGCGACACTGTTTAAATATCTGCTGATGATGACAACTTAGTTATCGAAATACGTATACAGAATACGAAAATTAATGTGGCAGGGGATTATATATCAACCTTCAGTGATCAAGTTAATCAACCACAGGCTCCATCAAAATTACCGTCCACCAATTTGTTCAAAGTTAAACTAGGAATCTCATTCCAACACTCCTCTATTTCAGACTTAAGTATGTTATAATTAAGAGAGATTCTTGATTGCGGTGAGTAGACTAAGTAGCAATGGACAGCGAGCTGTCCATTGCGATAAGTCGATTCGTTTTTGACAAAACCTATCTTACGTACGTCTTGAAGTATGGATATCGGCATTGTCTTTTAGCAATCTCCAATCTTGTCAGGACATTTCTCCATCAAAATATAAAAATAACCATCGGAATGCACTCGCGTTGAAATAAGTCATATAGATGCTTCATCAGTATACGTTAAAGCCGCCCATATCATTAGAGAACTGCGACCAAAATTTCAACTCATCGCAACATCAATAATACCTGAAACCAACAGGCTTCTTTCTTCTTTCAGGCCAAACTTCTTCTCGTTAAAAAATATCACATTTATTGATAATTCCCCCATACCATATAATCTTGGGCAAAATTCCAATCTTTTTTTTGTGTTTCGCCATCAACATACATCTTGAATGAAGAGTTGGTTATAAAGAAGCTGTCAGCGGCACCTATTAGTAACTAGTAAATATAAATCGATTTAAATTTGTTGTGCGGTTACATTTGCCGAAGAGGATAAAGGCAATATTGAAAAGTACTTTCTTCGTATCAGCAATTAATTGTTCTCTTTAGTACATTTCAATTCTATGGAACACTTAAGTTTGTGTAATTGTGATTAGGTTATGAGGTCGTCCTATGTTTTTATAACGGGTGGCACAAAAGTAATGTCATAATTTGAACTGGCTGCCATTTTGTTATAAATGAAAAAAAAACTCAGTTTTCATAAAAAGTTTATTTGAAAGTGTAAAATTAATGACATAAATTGGAAAAAATTATATCGCTCAAATGGCCACCTCCCGAGTTGATGCGTTCGTTTTACGGCATTTTGAATTTAATTTGATCAATAAGGTTGATATATAACCCCTTTCCTTTGTCGAAATGCGTATACAGAATTTACAAATAGTTAATTGTGGAAAGGGGTTATATATCAACCTTATTGATCAAGTCAATCAACCACAGGCTCCATCAAATTCAACTGCATTTTGAATTGTTGCTCGCAAAACATTTGGCTCCAAATTGGCGATTTCTTCTTCAATGTTAGCTTTCAAGACTTGCAAGTTCGTAGATTCTTGTGGTAAACGCGAGATTTTAAAAAGCCCCAAAGGAAGAAGTCTGGTGCTGTTAGATCTGGCGATCTGGACGTCCAGTTCAAATCTCCAAAACGGGAGATTACTGGACCTGGAAATTAGTGTCTCAAAATCTCCATCGTTACCCGAGCTATGTGAGCGGTTGCTCCGTCCTATTGAAACCAATAATGATTGAGACTCAATGCAGTAACTTGCGGCAAAAAAACTCGTTTAGCATCTGCCTGTAACGTTCACCATTTACGGTTACGGTGGTGCCATCGGCGTCTTCAAAAAAATAAGGGCCAATCACCTTTTCACCGCAAATGCCGCACCAAACAATCACTTTGAGGGAATGCAATGGCTCTTCATGCATTTCATGTGCATTCTCTGTGCTCCAGAAACGCAAATTTTGTTTATTAACATAACAACAAGTGGAAATGGGCTTCGTCGCTCATTATGATTTTTGATACGAAATATCATCCTTTTCTTGCACCACAGAGCATAACAGTAAGTTAACCTTGTCCGACTTTCAGCGGGCAGCAATTCGTGAACAGTTTGTACTTTTTATGGGAACATTTTCAAGTCTTTCACCAAAATTCGTTGCAACGAACGTCTGCTGATGCCTAATTGTGTGCATCGTCGTCTCGTTGATGTTTGTGGATTTTCTCCGACGTCGTCGGCAACAGAAGCGATGTTCTCGGTCGAACAAGCAATACGAGGCCGGCCACTTCCTGCGACACCTGTAGTGGACCCAGTTTGCACGAGGCTCTCAGCCAAATGCTTAACTGTTCGCACATGGAACACGACGACGAGGAAAACGACGACGAAATTCACGCTGCGCTCAAACAGCAGACTGAAAATTTGTCAAATAAGCGGTAACAATAATTCCACGTTCTTGAGGTGTGTTACGCTCCATGGCTTGTTGACAACTAATTCTCTATATATCTACATCATAAATGTCAAAGCACAGTGACATTTGGCGCCATCTGCAAAAATGGCAGCCAATTCAGATTATGACATTACTTTTGCGCCACCGGTATGAAAATTCTGTCTTTTTATAATTGTTTATTTTCGTTCATTCTTATTGTGTTAGTAATTTATTTATTTCTTAATTATTTAGTAAATTATCCGGCATTTGTAGAAAGTGATATATATATATATATATATATATATATATATATATATATATATATATATATATATCAATAATGTTATCATAATTATCAACAAAAAATGAACTTATAATTACGTTTGCAATATTTTTTTTTTGAAAGAGACGCATGACTTTATGTAGTGGTCCTATAGAACTATAGAAATTTCTCTCCTTTAAATGTATATATTTCGAGTAGTTCAGCTATTTATCTAATAGTTACGATATTAACAAAATAATATTTCAACTACTTTTTTGCCTAGAGATATATAATTTTAGATCATTCCAAATTTTAATTTTTGAAACTACATAATTAAATGGAACTATGCTGTGCTTTTTTGAAAAAATTTTTGTTTGTCTCCTATGCTTTATTTATAAAATGATAAAAGCAGTTTTAATCAATTCTGTGATTTACCGACCTACATTTCTTATGTACAAAAATTACAAGTATTAAACTAGATATTTTAGTATTCGAATTAAAATCCAAAGATGATTGTTATCGATGAAATTGCGCTGACACAAATATATGCGAAGTCTGATAAAAAGATATGAATTAATTTTAATTCCTATCGTTAGTATCGGCGTACTTATTGAATAGTATGTACCGATAGCGTTGATTTCATTTCAGAACTAACAAATTAATGATGAACTGGTTAATAGTGTTGGCTTGCATATTTACGTTTTGCAATTCGAAGGTTTCACGACCTTCCTCTACTTCCATATTAGGTTTGACAAAGGCGATCATAGAATCCGGTTGGGATTTAGTAGAGAATAGATCTATTCTAGAAATGCGGAGACCCCCAGATTATAAACAGCAAGCAATATTGCAAAGGATCAGGGCAATGGATACAAACATAATACAAGCAAGTCAAGTGATCACTAGCGTAAAGCTGGAAGCGATGTCGGAAGTGACAAGACATTTAGCTAATATTAGTGGAGTGAAAATCGAATTTAACGACTTAATCCAACATATCGACGAAGTGGATAGTGCTTACACGCGCATGTTAAAATATGCAAAGAACAAAAATGGTATTAATCGCTTAACTTTGGAAGATTTCGCTAAGAATTTAGTTGTGTCTCATCAAGCTTCTTCGGTAAAAAAGTCTATCGAAGCGATACACAAATTCGTTGTACCCCAAAAAAAGTCAAAGAGCCAATCCAGTTTACTCGAACTACTCTCGACTTCTAAGGTGAGGAATTAAAATTGTTAAATAACTCGTGCAAGCTAGCGTATATTTGTTTGCTTTATTTAAACTTTCGGCACACGAATAGTTAACGTTTCAAATGGTACTTTATTTATAATATAAACAAATAATTAATTTTGCAAAATTAGTGTAGGGCTAATTGACAAGTATAAAATACATTAATTTAAAGCCTGTCAAAATAAATGTAATGCTTTTACATTGTCGAAATATAGAGAATATTTTTATTATTTTCGCCGTTGTAAGTCATACAGAAGATGTTTTTCAAAATTATATCAAAAATATTTTGCTTCCTTTTTCCGTTTCTTCAGCTTTTTTAGATTTATAACTTTCGGAGTACTAGAAACAATTACCTTAATCTGTAATGATAAAAGCAAAATAAAATCTAGCAACCTTCTAATATATTTGGTACGTAGACATCCGCGGTCGTGGTCCATGCTATCTGCTTCTGGGTTTCCGGGCTGGAACCAAGTCACTTGTATATCTGCGGACGTTTCGTACCAATTTGTATGGGGTATCTTCAGGGCTGAACTACTGCACTGAAACTGATATATCTTTTTAAAGTAGAGAATAGGCGTCCTAATTTTTAAAAGTATCAAACAAATTCATCGTAAGGTCATGATTGGTAATGTTACATATATAACAAAACCGTATTTAAGTTGATTATATCGAAAATGTAGAAGCACCACAAATAATTGTCTTTGAACAATTTTAACGTTTGCTTAAATGTTTTTTTAAATTTTTACAAACGAGAGAGGAGATGCAACTTCCAATGCACTACGCTGATGACTGTAGTCAATTTCAGTCAATATTACATATGTATTAGCATACAAACATTTAATGTCTTCGCATTATGATTTATTGTGTAACGTTTATATTATGTAATTATAAAAATTATATCGTTTTAATTTGTCTGTTACAATACAAGAGTTCGTAAAGCTTTTTTATCAGTTTTCAGGTTTACAATGTGTTGGTGACTACAAAATACACTTTTTGTAATAGCTATTTTTTGAAAAATGTAATGAGTTTATAATTCTTTTATGTTTATCAAAACTCATTTAAATACAAAAACTAATTCAATAACTGCATTTTAAATGTAGATTGGATATAATACTATTAATTAATTTTACTTATAAGGGGTGATTCATTTGGAGCTACTTTTTCAAAAATAAAAAAATGAAAACTTCAATTTTATCGGGTATTCTTCATTTTCACACAAAAGAACCATTCTGGACATTTATTTTTTAAAAATTATTTCCTTCAAATTTTGGCCACAACTACGCCTAACATGGTCTATTCTGAAGTTCCAATTTTCGATGACGCGTTCGAGAATTTCAAGTGGTATTTGGTAAATTTATTACGAGCGCGTGTCCGGTTAGCTGAAGCGCTGTAATAAATGCAAATAAAAAATAAGTAATGCAAGGAGTTAATAATTAGTAATTGTGTACAGTGAGCATCAAAAGTCCAGGACGTGTGCCAACCTGAAAGAAAGATATTAGTGGAAATAAAACAATAGAATTGCCCTTAAAATTTTATTCACTAATTTAATACAATTCTTTAAACTTGACTATATTAAGCAAAGATAATTAATAAGATCGAGAGCAACAAATAGAACAAGGTAAGCGTAATGGCGAAGCTGTAATAAAAATAAATCTAGAGATATGCAGCTGTTTGATATAAAAAGGGTTAGATTAAAATATGTATCGGACGATACGTAAAGTACTAGCGGTTTGTGTGTGTATGTCCTGGGCCAGGATATTATTTACAAACTCGCGGAAGTGATGCGTGTAGCCTTGGGCATGGCCATGGTGGAAGTCTCTCTGTTTTCTTACAAGCTAGGGCTTTTTAAGAAACCAAGCGGTAGTTGAAGGGTAGGATTTTGGTAATATTTGAATCAGCCAATAACATGAGAGAATAGGCACGCTACAAATTGTCGCGCTAAAGATATTGGCATAAATTAAAACTGCAATATCAATTTCAATATATGTAAGTACCTAGCAGATAGATACCTAGATAGAATAATAGACATGTATTCTGTGTGAAAAATAGAAGGATTAATATTTGAATCTTTAATTGCATTAAGATATCAATACTACAGAATTAATATTAAATCTTAGTCAATGGAAAGTTACCAGTGAGAAAAAGGTTTGTAGATATTCGGCTTCCTAGAAAACGACGAGGGTTTGTTTTATTACAGCCTGACCGTACGTGACGAAAACAAAACATTCCTGCATTTGTAAAGGGTTTTCCAATAAGGACTTGACAACTTTTTTTCAAAATAAAATGCAGACCATTTGAGATATTTCAAAAACTTTATTATCGGGTTGAAGTACAATCAAAATATTTATGAATGGAACTCGACTTCGTTCATATGGCCACCGCGGGCACGTTTGCAGCGGTCGATTCGTTGGACCCAATTTTCGATTCACACGATTCCGCCGAAACGGCTGCTATTTCACATTCAATGTTGGCTCTGAGCTCTTCCGACGTTGTCGGCTTGTTGGCATAGACCAATGACTTGACGTAGCCCCAAAGAAAAAAGTCTAGAGGCGTTAAATCGCACGAACGAGGCGGCCAATCGACTGGTCCATTTCTTGAGATAACACGCTCATCAAACTTACTCTACAATAAATCGATTGTAACGTGTGCTATGTGGCTTGTGGCACCGTCCTGCTAAAACCACATGTTGCCCAAGTCCATATCTTCCAATTCGGGCCAAAAATAATCGGTAATCATGGCGCGATAACGATTACCATTCACAGTGACGTGACGATCATTATCGTCGACGAAAAAATATGTCCCTATGACGCCACCGGCATGCAAACCGCACCAAACAGTTATTTTTTGTGAATGAAGTGGTGTTTCATGAGGCACATGTGGATTTTCACCCGACCAATATCGCATATTTTGCTTATTGACGAACCCATTGAGCCAGAAATGAGCTTCGTCCCTGAAAATGATTTTGCGATGAAATTGATCATCTTGGCGTATCTTTTCCAGAGCCCAATCGGAGAACGTACGTCGCTTCAAATGGTCCATCGGCTTCAATTCTTGAGTCAACTCGATCTTATATGTGTGTAAACCAAGATCCTTACGCAAAATTCGTCATAAAGTGGTCTGAGCGATGCCCAACTCTTGAGAACGCGGTGGAATTGCCTGATTTGGATCATTTGCTACGGACGTTTCAACGGCAGCGATATTTTCGACACTTCGACCAACCCGTTGTCTCACTGGCACGGCAACATCACACAACGAATATGTAGACTCAAATTTTTGCACTAAACTTGTTACTGCCTGTCTACTAGGGCGAGAATTACGACCGAAAATCGGAGTTAACGCTCTTAAAGTAGCGGTCACCGGTAAATTTTTATAATTTTCAGACGTTGTTCGTTCGTGTACTTTACCATGATGTAAATGTTAAGTTTACTGAATAAATTGACAGTGACGTTTCGATGATTAGTGAAAGGGTGCGTTCACAAATTGAATTAAAAGTTGTCAAGTCCCTATTGGAAAACCCTTTATATAGCACAAAAAGGTCATAATAAATAATAATATATGAATTGAAAATCGAATTATTTTTAAATTAAAATAAATTAATTTAAAAAACTTGATATAAAAAATTATTATGTGTGCGGTAACAAAATATATATCAAAAAATAAAAACATTATTATCAGAGAGTCGTCTTCTCAGTTCTTCAATATAAAAGTATCATAGAGGGGTTTGCAAACCCGTTTACATGCTGCTGGATTATAATATCGCCGGCCTGTGAAAAAATCGCGTTTAACCGAAACAAACGTCTTCGGTAGATCAAGATATACTAGTATTTTATTTTTGGAGCATGGAGAAAGGTCTGTAATAAAATTATAGTGATAACGTTTTAAAAATGTTTTCTTATATTACGTATTAGTTACTGTTCTTAATTTCACACTCACAGGTCATATTCCGTGACGAGTCACGAATCGGAACTTTATAAAAAGGAATGTCTATCACAAATTCTTAAACATCTCCCCGCTGTGTTCATATGGTCATGCATTTCTGAGGGTTGGAACAGGATCTCTGTAGCAGTGAACCAGTATGTAATAGAAACTGTTTTGCTGCCTTTTATTGTTTAACTAGATGCAGAGGAAAATCGTTACGTGTTTATGCAAGAATGTTTCAGAATGTTTTTCGCGATTCGATGTACTAGCTTTGGCCTGGAAATTCACCGGACCCTATTTCAATCGAGAAAGTTTACAGTGTTCTTAAATTTCTTGTGCACTCGCCTCCATATATAAATTTAAGCGTTTTAAAAGAAACTATCGAAAAAGCCTGGAAAGAAAACAAGAGTTGCAAGACATCGTAAAAGTCTGTATCGACAGCGTGCGGAATAGAATACAAGCGGTCAATTAAACTAAGAATAGTTTGACCAAATATTGAAACAAATATATCCAACAATTGTAAATATTTGGGGTACTGTATATGCTTTTGCATAATTTAATTTTCTACTTTCATTTTGTACAAATTTGTTTAATTAATGTTTTATATTATACAATATTTACTCTTAGATGTAACTAAAATAACTAGATTAGATATGCTTAACTCACTAAGTTATCAATTCGTTACATCATTTAGGTTTTTCTGATCACGAATCTGTATCCGGTATAGATAACGAATTGTTTTTGTAGTTGTATTGATAAACAAAGACAAAGAGGCTTAAAAATTAAATGTTAAATGAGACGTTTGTAGGACATTTATGAAGTAAAAATAATCAAAAAATAGAAACATTAACAAGGGGTAATTTTAAATGATGAATATAATATTTCTAATTCACAGAAAAGGTTAACTGTTTAGAAATAGTTAATTATTTGTTAAATTTATTATAATAAATAGATTTAAATATTTTAATGAACCTTTATGAAAAATATCTAATCAGATAACTTACTATAATTAACGCATTTGATAATCCGCGACAAAATACGAGGGTAGCCGTTTATATTTCGGGAACTGGCAACATTGTTAGTGTTATCTCAGATCTGATGATTGCATCGTGAATTTTGTCATTTTTGACAATATATTTACCTTGACAGTTTTATTATCCGGTCGCTATTTCTATTGCTGACAGTAACTTGAAAATTTTATGTCTTTCGGCGTGATTATCTCAACAAGAATGCATCAACGAGCTGAATTCTTTATATGGTGATGAAGCATCGTCGAAAACTACTGTATATTGTTGGTATAGTAAATTCAAAACTTGGACGATGAATTTCGTGAAGGTCGTCCCACAAATGTTGTTGTGTCGGAAAACATTAATGCAGTATCTGAATTCATAATGCAAGACCGTCATGTGCCATACCGTGAGATCGAGGCATATCTAGATATTAGTAACACCAGCGTGCATAAGATCCTGCATGAACATTTAGCCGTTAAGAGGCTATGTTCACGTTGGGTACCACATAATATGACAACCGCTCAAAAAAAGACTCGCGCCGAATGGTGCCAAGAAATGCACAAAAAATATAATGGCGGTGTTTCAAAGAATATTTATAAAGTCGTCACAGGCGATGAATCTTGGATCTATATGTACGAGTCCGATAGTAAATAGCAGTCGACTGTGTGGGTATTCCAAGATGAGCCCAAACCAACAAAAGTTGTTCGTGCTCGAAGCACACCAAAACAAATGGTCGCCTGTTTTTTCGGAAAAACCGACCACGTTGCAACCGTGCCTTTAGAGAGTTGTAGAACTCAGTTCTGAATGGTACACAACTATTTGTTTGCCAAATGTTTTTGAAGAAATAAGGAATACAAACCGAAAACGACGTATCATTATCCACCGTGACAATGCGAGCTCTCACAGGTCGGTTCAAACAATTAAATATTTTACCGGGCAAAACATTGATTTGGTAAGTCATCCGCCATACAGCCCTGATTTAGCACCCTGTGATATTTCTTTTTGTTCCCACACGTGAAGAATAAACTTCATGGTTAACGGTTTTCTACGCCGGAAGAGGCAGTTGAGGCATTCAAAACTCATATTTTGGAGATACCGCCTTCGCAGTGATAGCAATGCGTTTCGGATTGGTTTAAGCGAATGCAAAAGTGCATTGTTTTCAAGGAGAATATTTTGAAAAGCAATAAAACTATTTTCGATAATAAAATTTTTTTTTTGTTTGCTATGCCCTCGTATTACTTTGTTTAATTTTTTTTTAAACCTGTTGTATATGCCTCAATGATTAGGTGGATGTTTATGGAAATGGATGAAGTTATCCACTCTTGTTAAAGAATTAAAATAGAATTTATTATTTATTCAAAACATGTAATCATAAATTAAATATTCACATATTACTGTCTAAAATTTTTATTAATATGGAAACGATCAGTGCAAATATTAAAAAATTACTGTTTCCTCTATTTACTTACGACTTTTTTAATGATGCCTTCGTTATCAATAATTATTTTTCTTTCTTTTTTGATATTGTTTTTTAACTCTTCCACACAACACTGCTGAAGGCGTTGATTTTCAACTTCCTTAGTTTATAGGGTCAAAATATCAGCACGATAGGGAGCCAGTAATATTCCTGAGGTTCGTCGAAAGTGATGATCTATATATACATAAATGAGCATCATTCATCTTCATCATTCAACATTCTGCAACCAATCTGGGTGTCGTTAATAGTGTTTATATCTGCCGCTTGCAGTGTAAATTTCTCAAAACGATAATAAGAGAAGAATTTACCATCGCTAAGAATTGAAGGGCGTAATGCTGTATATTTTCCATCTATTTCTACACCACTAAAATTTAAAAAAAAAGGCTTAAAGTTTTTAGTTTTCAAAATACGAACAACCAACATAGATCCTTGATTTACAATATCAGTACTTTTGAGATTATATGGTTCATCACACCCACAAGCACCCATAATTCCATTACAATAGTGTTCATAAGTACATAAGTTTTATATTCAGATGTCTCTTGCCTTCTTAGGTGGAATTCTTTGGATTTTCATTTCTAAATTGAGAAACAAATTGCAATATCAAACGTACTAATATCCACTTTTTTAAAAACAATTAATATTAAATTATACGACTTACATTTAGAAATAACAAAAAATTTAAATCACTCTGAATTTCAAGAGTGGTGCAATTTTTATAGAAAAATCGGTGAAATTACTATCCTCAAATTAAATAAGAAAATTAAAAGTCTTAGCAAGAAATTTAGAGAGTTATGTTCGCGATCAGACAATAGTTTTAATATAAATCCTATAAAAGAAACACTAGTCGTCAATAACTCATCCGAGACTTTTAAACGAGAAGAAATAGACTTGTTAAACAAAGGTCTAAAACATTGTTTATTTGACCGTGATACTCCTACCGAGGAGGTGATCGCAAGCATTGAAACGGCTATTACGAATTTAGAAAGAAAGTTCAAAAAATTTCATTAGAGAGGCTTGTAAGGTTCAAATTAAACAGAACTTAGAAAAACACAAACAAAAGTTAGTTAACCATGAATGGAACACGAATAAAAGTCTCGAGTCGAAAGACTGCTTTTATTTAAAAGCAGATAAAGGCAACAAATTAGTAATTTTAAATAGAGGCGATTATTTTCAAAGAGTGAGAAATTTAATTTTAGAAGGTCCATATGTTGAATATACGAGAAATCCATTACCAAAAATGATTAGGGACACAAAAAGCGCGTAAAAAAATTGTCCAAATTTAATAACGTCGAACAAGAATTATAGATTAAGTGTAAATAATCCGTTGACCCCTAGATTGTACTATTTGCCTAAAATACATAAACCAGGCAATTCAGTGACACCAATTGTCTTAGGGATTAACTCTCCTACTTACTTAATTTCAAAGTGGTTAGTGAAAGAATACAAAAATTTGCCCAAAAAACTTTAAAGCCTATCAGTTACTAATTTACAGAATTTATTCAAAGGACTAAAAATTGTAAATTAGAAGACGAGGGAATTTTAGTATCTTCTGCGTAATGTCATTGTTTCTTTCGCTACCGATTCCAGACAGTTCAAAATATTTAAAAGAATTTCTTTATAAAAATTAGATTGAACCGAAAAGAAGAAAGGAATATGTGCTATTAACAACCCTTTGCATGTCCCAAAATTGTTTTCAATCCGAAGGTAAGTCCTATGAACAAAAACATGGAACTGCAATAGGCAATTGTCTTTCTCCATTTATAGCGGACTTATTCATGGGTAGTTTTGGAGTTGAATTTAAACATAAGGCTAAATATTTTCTTTGGATCAGGTATGTAGATGACATTTTCGCGAAAATTTAGTACACAAAATGTAACTTAGATGATTTCGTCAAGCAATTAAATTCAAAATTCCCGACGATTAAATTTACGGTAGAAAAAGAAAACAATGACAGTGCATTTTTTGGACTCCTTAGTAATTAAGAATAATCTTAAAACAGAAATTGATATTTTCCGAAAAGAAACTGTCAATAGATTAATCATGGCGACTCAACTCACAGTATGCAACAAAGGATGGCTTCTTTCAGTTTTCTTATAAATCGTTTGATTAATTTCCCACTAACAAAAGTAAGATACGAAAGGGAGTTGAACTTTATTAAGAATATTGCAAGATATAATGGTTTCAATTCGGAAATAATCAATGGACTAATTAAGAAGGCTAACATAAGAAAGACAATTCGGGATACCACATATCTGTCATCTCAAAGCAATCGAGACAAGCCATTTATAAGTTTACCTTTTCTTCCTTTGACGAAAAATTTGAATAGTAATTTTAAAGAGCGCGGTTTTCAAGTCACATTTCGGTTCACTAATTCTGTCAAATCTCTTTTAGGAAATGCAAAAAACAAAGTCGAGGACAATAAAAAATTGGGAATTTACGGAATTAAATGTCTAGATTACAGTAAACAATACATCGGCCACACGAAACTATCGATAGAAGCCCGGTATAAAGAACATATTGAGCACATAAAATTCAATCGGCCAGAAAATTCGGTTTAACAAAACATGCGTTGGAAAGTAATGATAGTGTAACCGCGGATTGTTCGCATTTGGTAAAGAATGTGTGTAATTATCGCGAATTAGATACGTATGAAAGCATGTACACTTTGAAGAATAAAGGTAAGGTGTTGAACACTTACTTGGGGCCTTCCCCTTACACATCTCTCTTTGGCCTATTATGGGATAGACATGTGTGTAATTATCGTGAATTAGATACGTATGAAAGCATGTATATTTTGAAGAATAAAGGTAATGTGTTGAACACTGACTTGGGGCCTATCCCTAACACATCTCTCTTTGGCCTCTTATGGGATCGAGGGTGTATGAGGGTACCTTATTTTAGGATAGTTTAAGACTAGAATACATTTTTTTTAATTATGTGAAACAAATGTATCAGTGTGCGTTTAGGCTTTCGATGTGTACGGAATTTGTTTCGTGCGGATTTTTACCGTAGTTTTCCAGGTGCGACATTGTTTAATTATCTGCTGATGATGACGACTTACTTGTTGAAATACGTATACAAAATACGAAAATTGATATGGAAAGGGGTTATATATCAACCTTAAGTAATTAAGTTAATCAACCACAAGCTCTACCAAAATTACTGATTAATATTGACTTTATTGATAGAATATGTGGACCACAAAAAAAAACGAATTGATGGAAAACATGGGGTACTTTTAAATTAATCTGTTAAAACCATTACATTATCTTTCTTTGAATGCATCCACTTACGGAATTTCATTAGTTAATATATCTTTCTTTAGACTTAAAAGGTAATAAATTAAATATGACAGCGTCAGATTCATTTAAAATGTCTTCTAATACAGTTAAAATGATTTTTATGGTACTTAGAAAATACACAAATGCGGACAAATTTATTAAAGCAAACAAAAATGAAATTTCGTTAACAATTAAGTTTGTTTATATTTGTAATAACAAACACAATAACGATTCCCGTTTCCTATATTATTTAATATTTACATATAATGTCAAACAATTTGAATGAATATTGAACATTACAAAAGCAGGATTGAACAAACATTAAGAAGTGGTTCACTTAGATGTGTGTGCATATGCGATTGACCAGCCAACACAAACGAAACTTTTGGTTTTCTCACTTGTTCTGCAATATACTACTTCTTATATATGAAACGCGATATAAATCCTTATACATTTTTTTGCAGTCAATTTATCATTACTAACCATAAATTCTTGTATTTCCAATTACTTTATTTGTAGATCGCGTACTAAGCTTTTTAATATCTGAATATATTGTGAATATTACGTTGAATTTTCAGTTGGTGCACAAATTATTGCTACTTTCGTAAGAGAATATTTAATCTTTCATTCTATGCAACAGAGTTCGTGGAAGGATTTATAACATATTATAAATTAGCACATGAGAAGTTGATAAAGTCTGAAAATAAAATTAATAAAACATATTTTGCAATATTGCAATTAGAGACAAGCCGTGATAAAATATTGATATTATGCATTATTTGCTATGGGTTGATGATCTCTGACAGGCTACATTTTGATCCCAAAATAATATACAAATTATAAAAAAATTATTTTAAGATTGATTTTCGATTACAATACTGGAGAGCTTTGGGTATTAAATGAATATAAAAACATTCTGATCTATTAGATTGTTCGTTTTTTTTATGTAACTGCATAATTCTTTTAAGTGTCTTATTCAGTTGTATATTAACTATATTGACCAATATATTTTGTCATCTTTCTGATAGCATGATTCCACGCTCGTATAACTTCTGATCCTTACTTTTCATCTAAAGGATTTTGTGAGGATAGAAACAAGTAGCAATAAGAGGGTATTAGATCTGGCAAATATGATATGTGCGATGGCATATCTCATTCCGACAGTAACAACCTCTAATAAGTTATCAAACTTGTACAAGGCCTGATGTTATTATGGTGGAAAACTACATCGTTTCAATTTCATGGAATCACTCAATTCATCCATTTGGTAGAAGTACGTATATTTCTGAATTAATTGAAGAATTGTCGGGTAAAAGCTCAAAAAAAATTCCTTGTAGTTTCACCAAAGAGAGAACATTACTTTTTTCATAAATATCGGTTTTGGAAATGCTTTGAGCATCTTTTGTATCATGATTGTTTGCGTTCAGCATTGTTGTACTACAATTCATTTTTCATTTCCAGTAATGATTAGCTTCAGAAATGGATATTTCTTTCTAGAAGTCAGTGGGATGGTATCTTTCTTTGATAACATGTAGAAAACAAATATCAAGCTTTGATGTGAAACCAAGTCGTTACTCATGATCATGAAAGGTCGACTTCAACACATTTGATTTCGCAGCAATTCTTCATTGTATTGTTATTCGGTGATCTGATTCTGTAAATACCTTTACGTCGTCCTCAGCAACTTTAAATGGCCTTCCAGAACGAGATGCATTCTTGATATCGAAGTTACCAAAACGAAATTTTGCAAACCAATTTTGACACTTGCATTCTGTTAAGATGTCTTCTTCATGTACTTCCCGCATTTTTCTTACTTCGATTGGATACTTACTTTTCGGTAATAAAAAAGCTGAATGTGTCGAAAATACTCCTTTTTATTTCTAAATTTTCACTTTTCCTTATAACGAACTTCTTAAGAATTGCTTGTGATGTTCCATATGCATTAGAATTTATGGAGCTTAAAAAAAATTAGTAAATAATCTTATACATAGTCGCTACTTTGTCATATTTGACACGTATTAGTCTATTATTACGTTATAACATATTTAAAACTATAAATATTTAAGTTGAATTTGATGGAGCCTGTGGTTGATTAACTTAATCACTAGGGTTGATATATAACCCCTTTCCACATTAACTTTCGTAATTTTGTATACGCATTTCGACAACCAAGTTATCATCATCAGCAGATAATTGCAAAGTGTCGCATCTGGTAAACTACGGCGAAAAATACCTGTACGAAAACAAACTCCGTACGCGATCCGCACCGTTGAGAACCAACCGCGTACGGAGTTTGTTTTCGTACAGGTATTTTTCGCCGTGGTTTATCAGGTGCCTTAGTGATTAAATATAAATATTTAGTTCGAAAAAATTAAAAAATTATAAATCTAAACCACGCAAAACCCTGTATAGCTAGTGCGCGAGTAACTTCAATTGTTGCTCAACCCTACACAATTCCAAGCCCACATTTCTAATAAAGTAAGTACAACTATTTAAAGATAGAAGTAATATGCGTTTGTAAAACAAAATTATACGATGCATTAAAGTGTAATATTGTCAAAGTTTTTAGTTCTACTTTTACATATTGTAAGAAAACTAAAAAAAAATAAGTCAAAGAAGCAATTTATTAGTAGGTTAATAAGTTATAAATTTACTCAGTAAGGAAAAAAAGTATAGAACTCAATACGTAGCATACAACTACATCATATAACGTATAATAGCAGTGTATGAATCCCCTTATCTATTCATTTATATATTCGAATATGACCATAGTTCCTGCTTGCTTACTGTATACGTTTTATCGTTCCATGTTTTTTCCACAAATATAATACGTTAGTTTATTAAAGAACTAGAGCATATACGAGGTATGGAAATTAGATAACGAGACTATTCTCCTTCCATAGCGCAGCTGCACCAGGTGAGGCTGTCATTGGAATGTCATTGACCTTGATACTTCCCAAGCAACAACCCGTAGTTTCGTCTCCCTGTCTGCTTTAGTTTATTTTCGAGCTTTAATTATAGAGGACACTGTTACTTAATAGTGCCGTGATAATGGTTGACATAGAAATCGAGCAGAGAATTAATCTGAAATTCCTTGCCAAATTAGAAAAATCGCAAACAGTATGTTTACAAATATTGAAGGAGGTGTTTGGTGATAATGTTACGTCACGTGCGCGAGTTTTTGAATGGTACAAACGGTTTTCTGAAGGTTAGGAAGAGGTCGTAGATAATGAACGTCCTGGTTGACCTGTGCATGTAAGAACTGAAGGGAACGTTCAGAAAATTGATGAAATCAGAAAGACCGACGCCTGAGTATTCGGATGATTGCCGATATGGCAAACATTAACAAAGAAACAGTAAGATACATTTTGCATGATAAATTAAACATGACAAAAGTTTGTGCGAAAATTATGCCTATCTGTGAAGCAGTTTTTAGTGGACAAGCGCATTGCTGTGCTTGATTATCCTCCGTATTCGTCAGATCTCGTACCATGTGACTTCTACCTGTTCCCAAAAATGAAAAGCGTATTAAAGGGAACACATTTTTATTATGCTGAACATGTCAAAGCAAAAACGGCAGAGTTGTTGAAGAGGTTGACAACTGATAAAGTACAGCATTATTTTGAACAATTTAAGAGACATATACAGCGGTGTATAGATAGGGGAGGAGAGTATGTTGAAGGGGGTAAAAGTTAAATATAATTTTATTTGCAATAAATAACATCACACCATTCTCTTTATTTAATTGCCACACCTCGTACACATTCTAAGGTAAAAACCGTTAAAGATATTTTGAAAAATAAAGGTTATCACTACAGAAAAACTAGTGGTTCAAATGCGAAACTAAGAGTGCATTATTGTAATTTGTTTGTATATTTTACCTCTACCCCTTTATTATCATATAATCGGATTTAATTACCGCTTTTTATTTTCTTATATAAACGAAAATGTGCTGTACTTGGTCTATAATGTTCTAACAGACGAAACTAGTCGCAATAAATACATAATATATTGTGAAATGTGGACAAGTGTTTTATTTATTCCTTAGTGTGTTATTTATTCCGTAGTCTTATCATTCAACATAATTACTCAGAGTAGATGATTGAAAAGTAATTTAATGTAACAAATAACTTTAAATTGGCTTTGTTGAAATTGTGTGTGTAACAACTAAAACCACATAATTTCCTGAATGACCAGTTTAACATAAAAATTCTTTCAGCAATGCACATTCACGCCTTTATAAAAAATAATATTAAGATATTTAACTATGAATATTATGTAAATATGTCTTTTTAAAGTTCTGAAAAAAAAATTGCTGCTTGCTTGACGATAAATATAGAAAGCTGAATATATATTTGAAATGCAATATGTATTAAGATATGAAAATAGAAAAAAATAATTCACAAAAAGAGTAAATTTTAAGTAGTTGTAATTGTAACTAAAGATATATTCTTTCAGGACTTGGGCAATGAATCGATATGTATATCAAGACAGTCATCAAACCAGTTAATATACAATCTATACAATGTAGTATCCCTTACATATATCAAAGCTTACGCATTGTTACAATTTTCATATACATTGTTAGAAATATATGGATGGAGTAAGATAAAAGTTTACACACAGTTTTTATGAGAAGTATTATCATTTGAATTTACAGAGTCGTTTTTGGGGGAATCTGAGGAAACGAAAGCCGAGTTTGTACATAATGCTAAAGCATTTGCTCAACAAATACAAACTGCTTTGAATGAAACATCATTACACGTCTGGCGATGTGATCCACCAAAATATCGAAAAGGTAAATATAATAGTAAAAACAAAACTACACAATAAACGAAAATAATTCAACATTAACTCTATTATACCCCCTCTTTAAGATTTCTTGTAATAATAAGCGTGCTTACTTAGAGTCAATTAGAGGTTAAAATTGGTGTAATTAGTTCGATACTGGTTACAATTTAAAGCAGGGGAAGCAAACAGTTTCGATCTCAGTTTCACAAAGCATGTATACATTTAACAGCATAGCAGCCGTAAAGTTAAAGCAACAACTCGATAGTACAATCTTATCGAAAGCTCAAACGGTAAAAACTTTGGAAACGGATTAAAATAGATGAAGCATATGGCATATATGGTAGATCGAAATTAACGTTATGTTCAAGAAGTCCGGCGGTTTACTAAGTTTGACAATTGACTGTGGGAAAATTTGTCAACATATTGGAATTAGTCACAGAAATGCATTTTCATTATTCAGTAATATCTAAAAAAAATTAGCCCCACGGACGTAGTTTTAACCTTAGCGTGAAATATAAGAATTATTCATGGATAGTGAGTTATTAGTTTTTCTCGTTTCTCTGTTAAAAACAAAAAATTTCCCAAGAAAAAGTTTCAGATATTCAACAAAGACGCGGTAGAGTTGACAAGAAAATTCAATGTGAAAACGTGAAGATTAACTGAAAATGATAATGAGAAGTTCGAGGTATTAACGATATATTTATGGATATTATTAATGCAGAATTTAAAAAAATTAGAAATAAAAACGGCAGATAACCCGACAAAAAAATCTGTAAAACGAATTACAAATATTCAAAATCACAGGAAATATGACAACAAATTTGTAAACGTTTTAGAATGTTTTGATGATGGTTGTACAGTCATTGGAAGCGTTTAGGACCTGTTGAATGTTAGTACGAAATGATAGACAAAATATTTAATTTTGATTAACAGTCAACTACAGAAACTTTGTAAATGAATTAAAATACATATAGCATATTGCCTATGTATATATATACATATATATACATATATATATATATATATATATATATATATATATAGTATATATATACCCGAAATGGGAGAAGAATTAATACTACTGTGAAGAAGGTTATACAAGAAACATACACTAATATAATCACGTCGAAAAGATAGGGAGGATCTATCAAAACGAGACAATATTGTAGCCTGGTCAAAGTTGCCAGGAGAATATAATAAATCAACTTGAAACCATAAGAATTTGACAAAACGCCTTTGGATCATTTCCAGATCATTACCAAATAATGCAAACATATTCAAGTCGGGATCTCACCTGCAAATATTGGGTTGGCAACTAAGTACTTTCGGTTTTGTAGTATAAAATAAAACACTTTTTTTTAAACAAAGAATAGTTTTTAATCAATTATATATTTTCCATTTTGCTCAATGACCTTCTGACATCTTTCTTTCAGCTGCATGATTCCGCGCTCATAAAATTTCTGGTCCTTATCAGCAAAAAAGTGAACCAGGTGCGAGTGAAGGTCGTCGTCATTTGTGAAAGTTTTACCATTCAAAGAATTCCGCAAACTTCGAAATAAATGGTAATCAGATGGTGCTAGATCAGGGCTGTATGGGGGATGTGGCATCACTTCCCAGCCAAACATCAATAGTTTCCCACGAGTTACCAAAAATGTGTGAGGCCTTGCATTATCTTGGTGGAAAACTACACCTTTCCGATTTGACAATTCTGGCCGTTTTTCTTTGATTGCTTCATCCAATTTTATTAATTGTTGACAGTAAACATCAGAATTGATCGTTTGGTTCCTTGGAAGCAGCTCAAAAAACACAACACCTTTGTAATCCCACCAAACTGACAGCATGATCTTTTTTGGATGCAATTCAGCTTTCGATGTGGTTTGAGCGGTTTATCGTGTTTGCTCCATGATCGTTTTCGAACTATGTTACTGTACAGGACCCATTTTTCATCACCAGTGATGATTCTTTTTAAGAAAGGGTCGGTTTCATTTCGTCTAAGGTGCATATCGCAAAAGTTGATTCTTTGTGTTAAATGAATTTCTTTCAATTCGTGAGGTACCCAAGTATCAAGCTTCTTAACTAGCCCAAGACATTTTAAATGTTTTTCGATTGTTGTGTGCGATACATGTAGCCTCTCCGCAACCTCTCGAACAGTTATATGACGATCCTCTTCAATTATGACTTTGATTTGGTCATCATCTACTTCAGTAAGCCGACCAGAACGTTGCTCATCTTTGAGGGAAAAATCTCCAGAACGGAATTTTTTATACCAATTTTGACACGTACGCTCTGTTAAGCAATTAGCACCATAAACTTCACATATCTTTTTGTGAGCCGCAGCAGCTTTCTTTCCTTTACGGAAATAAAATAGTAAAATATGTCGAAAATGTTCGTTTCTGCACTCCATTTAAAATTAACCCACAACTAATAGGTTTAATAAAAATCACGCACTGCTTGCTTCTGAAGTTGTGACTAGTATCACGCGACAAACGGTAAAGTACAGCTCTAACATACGTTATACAAAAAATAAAGCAACGCTTTCTATCAGTAAAAACCGAAACTACTTAGTTGCCAACCCAATACTATAGAGATTTCAAAGCTAGTATATTGGAAGACGACCTACAATTACGACTAATAAATCCCAAATTCCTCCTCGCCCGCTTAGAGATATTTTGATTATGTAAAAAGAAAGTAAGTAATAGTTAACTGTTATCAAAATTAAGTACTTTGTCTGTCAATTCGTCCAAAATTGAACAGTTCCTAAACGCAAAAAAATTTTAATAATTCACTAACCATAAATATTTCTATATTTCACGGCAAGTTAAAGCCCGCCTTTGTGGGACTCACTTTTTTTTTCGGAATTACTGAATAATGAAAATACATTTCAATGACCTATTCCAATATTTTGAAAAAACTTTCCCACATCTTTTCTATCGTCGACCGCCGGTCTATTCGAACATCGGTTACAAATTAATTTTGGGCTGCCATATATATATATATATATATATATATATATATATATATATATATATTAAATTTTTATATACCACAATTTCTATCTCGCCCTCTCACTTTCTACCTTCCATTTCCAGGAGCCAACGTACTTGTTAAATCACCATTATATGTTATGTGTTAAACATCAATAAAATGTCTCGAACTATAAGCATTAACATTTGAAGTTTCAATTCCTTCAAGAGGACTATTGGTGACTATTTTGCTCGCTTTGCACTGTAATTTTCTATTACATACATTGCGTCTTTACTTTTATTTTTTGGAATTCTTTAGTTTATTTTTCTTTTATTTTACTTTATTATTATTATAACTTGTTTATTATTTTTGTTTTTACTCAAGCATGTTTCTTTTTTTAAACACTTATTATTATTATTATTATTACCTTTGCCTTGTAATTGAAATGTTATGTATTCTATTGGGCAAATAAATGATGAAATAAATATTCCTTAAACGTAATCAAAGTTCTATAATAACACAACCGTAACATTTAACTCGGTCGGGTATAACAATAATATAATATAGATGCCGTCAACCTTTCGTGACTGTAGGTCAAAATCACACAAAATGTGGCTATTCGAGTTAATGGATATATTCATTTTAAAGATAAATTTTAGTGAGAAAATAAAAACAAAAAACCAAATTATAATTTTAATTATTATAAAAATATATATAATTGCCAAGTTGTAGCTCATTTTGTATTTAGTATTTTGTTTATAAAAGTTATCTTCGTTATTAATGATTCCCTTAATGTGGAATTTGCGACATCAATTTTGTCGAGTCTGCTTTATATCTAGTCAAATTAAGACGATTATAAAGGGTATTAGGAAAGTTTTGTAATACAGCTTTGTTTATTTAATTTTTTCAAAGTAATTTCCTGTCTTTTTTTGCGTTGATAACGATCAATATTTGATAATGCATTGTATCGTAATTATGAATTCAAAACGGGATAATAATAGATTGGTGTGCATAGACAGTGCCAATAAATTTATCTGACAATTTTCAGATCTAAAATACAATGGTGTTAAAGAAATTTATTTAATGTGTTATACATCGTTCCTTGGTAGGAAGAAAAAAACTGGTTTGAACACGTAAACACACAAAAACACAAATATACAAAAACGTGATCCGATCTCTCAGAAGAAGTTTGTGTTACATACAAAGGGTACTAGGAAAGTTTTGCAATACAGCTTTGTTTATTTAATTTTTTCAAAGTAATTTCCTCTACACTCAATACACCGCTCCATCCTCGGAAACCAATCTTTAAACCAGTTCTGCTAAGTTTCACTAGGGAGTAGAACACACTCGTTGTCCCAAGCCCGCAGAAAGTCCTCATCACTGGAAAACCGCCTCCCTTTTAGCTTCATTTTCACATGCGGGAACAGTGCAAAGTCGCAGGGAGCAAGATCTGGACTGTAGCTGGACTGGTGCTCGAGAAGTTTCGATCCTGTCGTGGTCAAATATTTGTTGAAGGCTTTGACGCGGTGAGCTGGAGCATTATCGTGATGAAGGAACCAGGTATCCATTCTTGATTTTGGCCGCAGGTACTTCATAGATCCAATGACTTTAGGCAGGCACTGTTCAGTATACCACTTAGCTACGACTGTCATTTTCTTCTTTACAGATCGGGATTTTCTGACGACTACGGGTGTGTCCTCATCATCAAAGACCCAAACTTTGTTTTGAGCTTTGGTCGACACATCGTAATAGTACAGCCAAGTATCGCACCTGTCACGATGTTGTTGACATACAGAGATTGTCCCTTATTAAACTTTTTTAGCATCTCCCGGCACCAGTCACACGTCGTGTCATCTGATCTTCAATCAGTCCATGCGGCAGCCAGAGAGAACAAAGTTCCTTCACGTGTAAATTATCAGGCAGAATCGAACGAATTGCTGGTGCATTTAGGCCTGAAGTACCCTCTATCTGTTGGTAGGTCACTCGCCTGTCCTCGCTAAGCATTTTTCTCACAGTAGTAACGTTTTCTTCCATAGCTGACGTTCGTGGCCTTCCCGGCCTGTCAGCATCCTCCACAGTTAAATTCTCCCTTTGGAATTCTCTATAGCACCTGAATATCGTTGTGCGATGTAGACAAACATCACCTAGTACAAGAGTCATTCCTTCGAAGCACTGATCTATGTTTAAACCACACACGAAATTATAACGCAAAACTGCCCTTATCTCATTTCGTGACCACGATGGCATCGCAAGCACTTTACACTCTCACTGCTAGTGAATAAATGGCCCAACGACATGGCACGGTGGCTGCTATGCACGTATAAACATGTCTCAACATGCAGCAACAAGCAGTTTCCTACGATTCATTGTTGCGTCATATTGCAAAACTTTCCTAGTAGCCTTTGTAGAAGCGTCTGAACTTTAGCTAGTTAAGCTATTCTTGTTCTTGCTTAAACATTCGTAAGTATACCAAACGCGGACAAATTAACAAACACAATTTTTCGAAAATAAAGATGTGCCCAACAAGTTGATGTCATGCGAAGATGATTATCATGGATTTATTAATTCACGACGTTGAACTTTTAAAATTAATCGTTTCTAAACTTAAATTGTCAATTGTTAATTTTAAGATATTAAAAATACTGCAACTTTTCAAATATTCTGCTGGGGTCCGTCGAGTTGTGTCAACGGTTTTTATTTCATAAAAAAGAGTGATCCGCTGCATGGCATTATTAGACGCGCATTTTATCCTTGAACTTTTGACTAATATTTTTTGTAATAGGATTAATATACCCAAGAATTAATACTACCATCCATTATAATATGAAAAGTAAAGGTCTCTTCAGGCGCCTTGTAAATAGATTATGCATTGGTTTTGATTCTTTCAAGACCATGAAGTTCTATCCGTTCATATACAATCCTAGTGCAGCGAGAGCGAGCATTGTCATCAATTAAAACGAATCTTTGACCAATTGCCCTAGCTCTACAATCATGTCGCGATATCTTACAGATGTCATCGATGCATTCATTAATACTACTAAAGTCAGTGCGCTCACCAGAACATATTCCACTCCAGACACAAACAGATGCTCCATCGAAAGAAGTCGTTCGTACAATAGATTTATATTATATCACCGTCCTCTTTCTCTCCAGACTAACATCCGTCCATTAGTAGCATACAATCAAAATCTTGGGAAAATGTTGTCCACTGTCCACAGTATCAGAGAGTCATTGAGAATAAAGACTCGATGGTCGGCCCGTAAGATGTTTGCAAACTTTTCCTGTCTGTAATTCTAAAAGGGTCGCGTTTATGCATTTTTCGTACAAGTTTTTGGACAAGACTGAAAAGAATTCCAAATTTCACTTGTATATTAATTGTTGTACATAACAATTGCTTCTGCGTATTATTAACGAATAGATATCAATACGAATTTTAAGTAAGAGCCGAATAAATTTAAATAATATATATCTATCTCACTTGTGTAATAATATTTGTGTAAAAAAGTTAGCAGTTTGATGATTGTATTATTTTTGTTTTGTTTAGGTGTTAATTACTTGGAAATCACGCAACTCTTGCAAGGGTATATCCAAAATGAAGTAGCGCTAAATAAAGCAGGCACATGCAAGGAAGATTGCTCTTATTACAAACAGACTAAAAGTTACAATTGTATGCAGAATCAGTATTGTCGAAAACAAAGAGAATGCCATGGAGAAGTATTTGATTGCCAATCCATAGATTCTCACATGTCAGTGTGTCCAGATGTAAGTTTTTTCTCAAAATTCTACTTTATAATGATTCTAGAACTCCATTAAATTTATAGTATCCGTATAGTGGGAGAAGGTACAAATACATTGAATATAGCCACGGTAGAACTTTAGGTCGAAAAAGTGGTTCTTGTTTCAAACCAAATGTAATAGAAGCCTGGAGGCATTGGATATTTTGGCAGTGTTCTTATTGCATGTGTTTATGCGATGAAGACAGCATATATTCTGACAGATATTTCAGTTTACAGTCTGCAATTTCTGACGTAACGGAGAATAAGGTTGTAACTGGTGTGAGATTTTTTAAAAAGAACAGAATCATACATTTACAAGTCCAGCAAGGGGAAATTCTGCCACATGGTGTTATTAATGAGAGTACTTTAGGATGGGTACCCGTCAGTAATTTTCGAAAAAACGACAGATTAGTGTATAATCGTTACGACTATTTGAAGTTAAACAGAAACGAGAGAGCAATAGACCTCGATATTTTAAATGCAGAAGAAGGAAGGGTGATAACTGGTAAATACTTTTATGAGATATAAAATAAATTATCATTACTTAGATACACGCAAACACTCTTTTCTTAATCTCCAATCTCATCAATCAGTTTTAAATTTTATTTATTTTGGGTTAATTCTTTTATGGTGTGTACATTTTAAAATAGATGTCGGGAATTGTTCAACAAAACACAAACACTGATTTAATTATTCATATTTATATACATTTGTGACAATGAATAATCCATTCGTCGAAACAGCTCCTGTAGGCATTTTCCGATGTGGACTTCCGCTCCTTCTCAACATTTTGTTTTAGCTTTGTAACATTCAGATTTCATTTTTTTGCTGGATGTCTCTCCGGAAGAAATTCTGATAGGATAACACCATGATAACCACAGAATATAATCAACAAGATATTGATTTTTGGTTCCAAAATTTGTTAGCTGGTTCACATGCTAAGCTCATAAACTCACGTATCATTACCCGCTATAATGTTTTTCATTAATATAGGGTCGAACTGGCTTTTCCAAGTGCTCTTTTTTATCTTTTCCAGAAATAAATATTATTCACATTTCCGCTCCTACCCTGCGGAAGTGGTCCGCACCTTATAAACCTTATTCACTAAAATGTCCAATATGCATTCATACACATCCATTCAGGTCGAGAGGCCGATGAATCGTTCTTCACCGTCGTCTTGTCTCCGCTCGCCAGTCCCGGCCTTCCTCTTCCCGGTGGAATTTCTTCGCCGCCTCTCCTCCTTTTTGGATTTTGGGCCCCTATTACAATAGCAAACTCGGTAGCTCAATACGTTCACTCGAACATTCATTCCGTAGATCTACAAATGCTCACCTTGTATACGTCACGCAAGTGTTGGAGTGTGTCAATGTGTCGCCCATACTCGTGTTTGTGCAGTGTGTATCCGTATTGTAGATGTGTGTGAGCGCCCGTGTGTGTGTGTGTAGTTGTGGGCATCTCTCACATTCATTAATGCTCATCCATAAAATAAAATGGATTATACTTAACTTATACCACTTTGTCTATGGTTGGTCATCGTGGTCGTCCTCCTGGAGGTGCGTCCCCTTAACGTGCCTGCCCATGTGTGTTGGTGTGATTTCAAGCACATCTTTCTGTGTACATATATTGTGTGCTGGCATGCTCGTGATGTGGGATCTCGCTGCCACCGTGCTTCCAGTTAGAATTCCGAATCCTCTATGCAACGTCTTTGCAACTTCCTCTGTGGTCGTCGTTCTAATCCTTCCAGCAATTGTAGCTTTGTATCCGTGCGGGCATGCGTGTAGGTGTGTATTATGCACTGGCGCGCTCGTGATGTGTATTCGTGTATGAACGTTTAGCGATCCTTGGTTCCGGAGAACCACCCGCGACGCTTTTCAAGATAAGCTCGTTCGCACACCCCGCGTTCACTAACTCACTATGACTTTATTGTTGCCTGACGATGGTCATGCTTAAGCCGCTGAAGTTTTTCAGCCGCGATGCTGACAAATCGCCACCACCCTTCGTCTTCCTCGTCTTTTATATCTTCGTCCCGAAATGGCCACCTGTGACCAGTCATAGTAGCGGCCCTCGCTGTGACTTCGCGTCAGCTTTCGATGTCTGGGCACTCGAAGAGGACATGTTCAAAATTCCGATCTTGTGCAGATACGCTTTAACATTCCTGTGTCTGGTTACCTTTGTCGATCTTTTTGTCAGTCGAAGATCTTTAAATACTTCTTTCTTATTTAAGATTTCTACAATACGAGGGTAGTCCCAGAAGTACCCGATCCAACAAAGAAAACACAAAAATTTTGAAAGTAGATATATTTATTTTTCAACAAAATATTCTTTCAGCTCTATACACTTTTCCCAGCGATGTTCGATAAGTTCGACACCCTTTTTATAATAAGAACTGTCTTGCTCATCAAAATAGCCATTAACTGCCGACATCACGTCTTCATCGTTGGAAAATCTTTGACAACTGAGCTATTTTTTCAAGTTTGGGAACAGAAAATAATCCTAGGGAGCTAAATCTGGCGAATAGGGTGCATGAGGTAGCAATTCAAACTTTAATTCATTAATTTTGGCCATTGTAATAACGAATTTGTGAGCTGATGCACTGTCTTAATGAAACAACACTTTCTTTTTAGCCAAATGCGATTGTTTTTGCTTGACTTCTTCGCTCAAACGTTACAATAAGTTCGCATAATACTCACCGTTGATAGTTTTCCTTTTTCGAGAGAGTCAATGAAAATTATTCCACGCACATCCCACAAAACCGATGCCATGACCTTGCCTGCAGATGGAACGATCTTCGCCTTCTGTGGAGCCGGTTCTCCCTTTAAATATTTCTTTCTTATTTAAGGTTTCTACAATACGAGTGTAGTCCCAGAAGTACCCGATCCAACAAAGGAAACACAAAAATTTTGAAAGGAGATATATTTATTTTTCAACAAAATATTCTTTCAGCTCTATACACTTTTCCCAGCGATGTTCGATAAGTTCGACACCTTTTTTATAATAAGAACTGTCTTGCTCATCAAAATAGCCATTAATTGCCGACATCACGTCTTCATCGTTGGAAAATCTTTGACAACTGAGCTATTTTTTCAAGTTTGGGAACAGAAAATAATCCGAGGGAGCTAAATCTGGCGAATAGGGTGCATGAGGTAGCAATTCAAACTTTAATTCATTAATTTTGGCCATTGTAATAACGGATTTGTGAGCTGGTGCATTGTCTTGATGAAACAACACCTCTTCTTAGCCGTTTTTTGCTTGATTTCTTCGTTCAAACGTTGCAATAAGTTCGCATAATACTCGCCGTTGATAGTTTTTCATTTTTCAAGATAGTCAATGAAAATTATTAAACGCGCATCCCAAAAAACCGCTGCCATGGCCTTGCTTATAGATGAAACGTTCTTCGCCTTCTTTGGAGCGGGATCTACCTTTTGAGTCCATTGTTTTGATTGTTCTCTTGTCTCGAGTGTGAAGTGATGGACCCATGCTTCACCCATGGTTATGAAACGGCGGAAAAATTCTGCTTTGTTGCTGTGAAGCTTCGCTAAACACTCAATTGAAACATTTTCGAGACACTGTTTTGGCTCGAGTATGAGCAAATGCGGCACCCATCTTGCACACAGCTTTCTCAAGTCAAAATTTTCAGATAATATGCGATGTACTGCTCTTTTTGAAATGCCTACTACGTCTGCTAGCTCGCGCACTTTCGGTCGACGATCATCCAGTACCGCTTTGTGGATTTTCTTCACCATTTCTGGAGTCATCACCTCATTTGGTCGACCACTACGATGCTCGTCTTGGCAGCTCGTACGGCCTCGTTTAAACTCTGCTACCCAATATTTCACTGTTGTAATCGAAGGTACAGACTCACCCAGAGTAGAATCCAGTTCAGCTTTTATATCGGTTGGGCTGAGGTCTTTCAAATAAAAGTATTGTATCACGTATCGATGACCAATTTTCTCCATTTTTGCAAATTCACTGAAGGCGTACACTATTGATTTGTTTGGCAGCCAAACAAATACTAAACAACGTGGTGTCTTCAAACTTGAAACATATGCTTTATAGATTGTGTACTTTCTAATACAGTGATATTTTTCAAACAAATGCCGCCATCTCTAGGTCAGGCCGGGTGCTTACGGGACCACCCTCGTACTTCTAGTTGTGTGCCGTGTATTTGAATCAATTGAAGCCTTTATTTTGCTGTCATAAATCTTAATAGGCCTTCACGAGCGAGGAGCATCGTTCAAATTAAAATCATCAGCACGGAATTTCGAACCATCGTTGGCATTGTCATACTTGGTATTGTCACTGTAAATTTTACGCAATTTTGCACAAGATTAATGCGTGTTCTGCCCTTTACGAAAGTAAAAGTGTAAAATATGACAAAAATATGTAGTTTCTGTTTTATAAAATATCGAACAATCAACCAAATGAATCATCTGTTGCAAAAATGTATTATAACTTTCTCGTCAACTTAATACTTTGTTTATCTGCATTTACTTTTACGCTATGAATATGATCTATTTTAAGTCACATATTTTTCTGGTCATTATCTTGTTTTGTGCCTTCGTAGTACGAATTTATTACAATTTAAGACTAATTTTGTTTATTTCCAAATACAGGAATTAGATTTCACGTACTGGCTTCCCATTTAAACCTAGAGATACGAACAACACCATTCGACTTTGAAACGGGTAAATTGAGGTTCCCCAGGCAATCTAGTAAATGGCAGTATAATACAAATACGGAATTTACGGAATTTAACATCAGGTAATTGTATTGACATAGCATCTTATTTTGGCGAAATATAATAAAAACGGACATCATAAAATGGATGTTACTATAAAACGACAAAGTACGAGGGGGTAGCCCAAAACACCGGAATTTCTCTATAAAAACCTGTATGTTAATTATTTTACAAAACAACTTTAACACCGTCAGCATACTCTCCATTTAACATTATACACTTGTCTAATCGATGATTCCATTGTTGGAAACACTGATCGAACTCGCTTTTCTGTATGGCTGCGAGCTGCTGTGTCGTTTTTCTCATCACCTCTTCCACATCGTTAAAACGATGTCCATTCATGCTGCCCTTCATTCGTGAAATAAAACAAAATCAAGTGAGTAGAGGGCGTGGGCCAAAGGAAGCATGCTATTCTTAGCCAAGAACTGGCGATGTAGGACATTAACTTCGCGGCAACTCTTGTCATTTCCCACAACAAAGTTCGCTGCGCTGAGTTCCAACTTATTCCAGATCACTCGGCAATTACTTCAGTGGTTCATCGTCTGTTTTCAAGCACAATTGCACGAACTTTCTCGACATTCCCATTCGCTGTGGAAGACGGACGTCCTGAATGAGGTTTGTCATTAATTGACATTTCACCTTTCTTGAAACGAGAAAACCATTCGTATATTTGAGTTCTTCCCATAGCCTCATCCTTGTAAGCTGTTTGCAATATCAAAACTGGTTCTGCAGCATATTTTCCGAGCAGGAAGCAAAATTTCACAGCCGCACGCTGTTCACTTAAGTCCGACATTACAAAAAACGGCGGACAAACGACAATGTTTTTACAAAAAAAATCCGCTGTAACAAGACACATTATTCGGCGAATGAACCGACTACTCCGAGCGCAGAACAATTTGTATCACGCGCACATAGCGGCAGCAATGTGTGTTAGGGAAGCCCGACCCACAGCGTTGCCATTCCGGTTATTTTTGGGTAACTCCTCGTATTGTCGATACGATGAATCAAAGAAGTTTTTATATATAAAACAGCATTTTCAAGTTGTTTTTAGAAATTCTGATCGAAATATGAGGAATATTTTGAAAATTCTATATATTTCAAAACGAATGTTTATAACTAGATTACATAACTATCAAATGAATGTGTTATATACTCACTACTATACAGTTGTATTTACATATGGCTAGGCTGTGACTAGTAATTTAGATATATCGGATGCTTGTTTTTATCTTTGTATTGTGATGGATTATTATTTAACCTTCATAAAATGATAACGGTAAAAATTTTAGTGAACTTCAGAACTGCAACGCGGAATTTTGTAGACGTTTCCCATTAATCACTGTACCGCAGATAGTTAATGAAATAAAATATTTTCACCGTCAGAATCGGAAAAACATTTGTAATAGAAAACAATTTACATGCTCTTTAATGAACTAAAAATCTTTAAAACAATAACTGCTAATCGTAAATTTTTCCAGCAAAGTAATAGAAAAAGTATAGGCACCAGAATGTGGGCAGAAGAAAGATATGCAAAATGCAAAACAAAAATTACTGCCAGTAATCGGTACCAAACATGGGAATACAATATTTTAACGAGTGTGATTAAACATATATTATAATATTTCACTTTGTTACATGTTTCTAGAATTTAATTTACAGATATTACATGTAAGGCAAAATTATTGTGCTCTTCATGGCTTTATACAATTATTATATATATATATATATATATATATATATATATATATATATATAACATTACATATCGCTGGTGTGATTAACTTTATTTTACATACTGTATATAAGCATGACAATGCCTCCTGATAAAGTAAAAGAGAAATAAAATACTCAAGCGTGTACAATTAAACAAAAGCATTGAAAACCTGACAGTGGGTTAAAATTAATTTGGATCTGTTCCATATTGTCACCTATAGCATATTAAAAGTTACATTGCTTCTGTAGCTTAATGTGTTAAAGTGGTTTTTCGGAGAACGGTAGATGTAGATTCAAGATGCATGAAAGTAGTTAATAAACAATAAAGTACATACTTGGTTCAGTGAATTTACAAATTTTGCCAGAGTTGAGCAATTCACGTGACTATGGGGAGTATAGACTATATTCAAATGACTCTTCAGGATTGTATAAAATACACTAGACAATTAGGTTTCTGTTCCTTAAAATATTATATTATATTCGATATTATTAAAATAAATTGGTGATATAAAAAGACAATACAATATTTAGACGATATGAATATGTAACCCCAACAAAAAGATTCTTTTGCATTTTTCGGTTTATGGGCTATTTTAATGTTGTGTTTTCGAAGGAGTTTAGATTTTTTAATAGGTGTGGTAGGTGTAAAGACATGGTTTTTGGTTTGTCGTTTTTTTGTGGTGGAATTCTCGGCGTTTTCTGTATTTACAATCTTTATTTTGTTTTTTCTGTCTTTGCATATGAACAACCTTTTTCTGATGTTTGTTCTATGAAGTTCGGAGATTAGTTATTTTTTGAAAGTATTGTTCTAATTTGATTTATGTTTTTGTCTGAAAATTTATAACACCTGTCTACTAAGTTATGAATTGTATTTATTTTGAATTTAGTAGGAACATTTCATAAAAAATTTAGATATCTATCTGAATTAGTAAGCTTTGTGTACTAATCTGAGTGAATGTTACCATTTTTGTCTTTTTTTCAGATAGACATCTAAATTTTTGTCAAATGTTTCCATTAAATACAAAATAAATATAATCTAGTAGACAGGTGTTATGAATTCTCAGACAAAAACATTATAAAAAACAAAATTAAATTAAAACAATACTTTCGAAAAATATAATAACTATCTTCCGATTTTCATAAAAAAACATAAAAAAAGGCTAGAGAATATCATCACGAACAACGACAAACTAAAATTCATGACTTTAAACAAACTTTTTGGAAAATAGAACATTGAAATAGCTCACAAATCCCTTTTCACCAAAATTAAACATAAAACACTTAAAGGAAAACAAACACGCATACAAAATAAAATACCATTTTCGGAAAGGTACATATGCAGGACAAACAAAACAATATCCACATAAAAAATAACAAAAATACAGTTTAATCAGTAACAAAATAAGTGCAACAGTCTTGTCTAGATATTCTTTAGAGAAAAAAACATAAATTCGACTTTTACAACATCGAAATCCTCAAAATAGAAAACAACTACAATAAACGTGTAACTAAGAAAATGATACAGATAAAAAAGACCAAAACACAATAAATGATAGAAGAGACATTATCAATCTCAATGATATAACAACTTAATATGTTCAAAAAAAATAAAAAAATAAATTGTCTGCATCTCCCTGCATATAACGGGTCTTCCAATAGGGACTTCCGAACTTTGACAGTTGAGAGCGCCCATATTGTTGAAGCTACGTCTGTCGAATTGGCTGTCATTTATTCCTTCTGTTTTGCCAAATCATCATGGATATAGCGTTCAACTACACGTGCAAATGATACATTTGTTTTATCAAAATGGGTGTTCTGTTCGGGCAACGTTCCGCGCGCTTCGTCCATTTTAGGGTCACCAGACTGCGAATTGTCCTACCGAGAGGACTATTCACAGTGTGGTGGATAAATTTGAGTCCACTGGTTCAGTATACAATGAACCAAACCCCTACGACGACGAGACGCAGACGCGAATTTTGCGTCGTGACTTGGGCCTGCACCCGTATAAAATTCAACTGATGTATGATCGCTGAATGGGTCCTGGAGCAATGGGAAACTGACCCTAATTTTTATCAAAAAATCATCTACAGCGATGAGGGCCATTTCTGGATAAATGGGTAAGTCAACAAACAAAGTTATCGAATTTGGGACGATACCAATTCACATGAGATCCAGGCGCGTCCAATGCATCCCGAAAAAGTCACTGTTTGGTGTGAATTTTGGGCTAGCGTCGTCATCGGTCCATATTTCTTTGAGAACGACGTTGACCAGGCCATCACAGTCAACAGCGAGCGCTATAGGTCGATGCTTACCAACTTCTTTTGTCCTGAATTGAATGATATAGTTACCAACGACATGTAGTTTCAACAGGACGACGTGTCACACAGCTCATGCCACATTAGACATTCTGCACGATCCCGTGGGGGTTTTTCTTAGGTTGTAGGTGTATGCGAGTAAACCGCAAACCACAGGGGCCCTCGAAACCAACATAACCCATGCCATCGGTTATATTCAGCCTGATTTATGCGCCAGATTCATGGAAAATTGGACATTTCAGATGCGCGCCACCCAGCGAAGCCGCGGCGGACATTTGCACGATGTTGTATTCCATATATAATGGCATCGATAGGCCTTTCAAACGAATAAATAATTTCGATGATATCTCACATACATTTTGTTTTATTTAAATTTAAAAATAGAAAGCGCTTAATGAAAGGCCCGTTACAAGCATTCAACAACAGAAATTTATAAACATTTGTGCAGATATACCTAACATGAGATAAAGAGAAGAAGAAAATACCAGATGTTGCTTTTAGAAAGCATCAAATAAAAATATTTAGAATTAATAAGTCTTTCGGCAAGTACACATTTAAAAAAAAATTTTTAATTTCAAAATGCTCGTATGTTTGGATTGGAAGTATAGTATGTACATAACTATAAAAGGTATTGCAGGTTGAAGAAAATAAATAACTAGAAGAAGCGGAACCTCTCCCTCGAAACGTCAATATAAATTAAATGTTTTATTTATCGAAACTCCCAATAAAAAGAGTAAAGGTTATAATTAGAACAACATATTAAAAATGAAAAGAATACATTAAAAAACTATTATTAATCTTATTAAACAAGTCTTTATGTTACAGAACAAAAATTAATCTAGAAAAGCCCGATGTGCCAATAAGATTTTCATCTCCGTCCAAAATAATTTCAAATCATAATCAATTCGTTCAATTCACGCATACAGATCTTGTAAAAGATGCTGCCCAAACAACGGTTCCCTTTATAGACTCACAGGATGTTGTGCCCGCCGTACCGATACCCATCACTGGCGTAGGCGTATATTTCAAAACGACGCAGGATTCTGGTGGCTTTATTGGATTGAAATTGATTACATATAATTTTAGTAAACATTTAGTTTATAATAAGACGGTATCATAACTAATGTATGAAAATGTTTTTGTTATCTATGTTGTAGAATTAATGCAGAACAATTTTATAAATTTGTTTTTTAACATTTTCTGTGAAAATAAATTAAAAATACTGTAAAACGGACTATAAAACACTAACACAGCTTATAAATTTATTTATAGTACAAATAAGAATTCACATGGAACAGTGACTTTTAATACTTGGGGTCACTTCTCTGACATTGAGAGGACACAGTAATATTAGGGGATGTGAACCATAGTTTAAGAATTGCTGATATATATATGTAAGTAAGTACACCAAATACCGTATTGTTAACTTAAGAAAATTACTGTCATTTCTAGAAGAAAATTAATTTTTAATATTGTATAGACCTGCAATAGTATATGTGTGAAGCAGTTTTATTCTAAGATATTTTTGAATTTGTTTAATTGCAAAATAATAATTGTAACCGATATTTGTAGTTCTAATATTGTGGCAATAGTCAATATACATGATTTAAAACTGTGTATTAATTTTGTTCATTCTAAGCTTGTCGTTTACTTCTTTTTAACTGACGTAGTTACTGTTTCGATAGATCGGCTTCGGATGAATCTCGGTATGTACGAGGGTGGTATGAAAAGTTTCCGACCTCAACGTGAAGATGGCATCACTCATCAACAAAAGCTAGGGAATGTAGTTGTGTATCTGTTGTCAGGTACTCACCAAAGTTTCAGCCATTTTGGACGAGCAGTTGTTATTTGACAGTCGCTTGAGTGAGTCGATGTGAGTGCTTTTGTGAAAATGGAAAAAATCGAGTATCGAGCTATTATTAAATATTTGTTCTTGAAAGGCAATACGCCCACGCAAATCAAAGATGAGTTGGACTCTCTGTACGGGGACTGTGCACCATCAATTACCACAGTGAAATTTTAGGCAGCTGAATTTAAACGTGGTCGTAAGAGTTTGGGAGACAATGAATGTTCGGGACGTCCAAAAAATGCAACTACTGACGATAACATCGCTAAAGTTCACCAATTGGTGCTAGATGACCGTCGAATTAAAGTGAGAGATAGTAAAGGCTATAAATATGTCCAAAGAACGTGCCGTGTTTGCTAACGTTAGAGGAAAAACGTGTTCGAATGAACATTTCCAACAGTTGGCGCAGCTTAGGCGCAATAAATCCGAGTTTTAGCGCCGATTAATTACTGTAGCTGAAGCTGGTATACACCATTATACGCCCGAAACAAAAATACAGTCAAAACAGTGGACTGCAAAGCCGGTTCCCCCGGCTCAAAAAATAGCATAAATTGTTTTTTCGACTGGGAAAGTAATGGGGACCGTTTTTTGGGATAGTCATGGAATTATCTTCATCGATTATCTTCAAAAAGCAAGACGTGACTTATTTGACAAGCAGAAATTGTGGAAAAACCGCTACATTTGCCGAAAAAGAAAAGCCTGTTTCACCAAATTAACGCGCCGTCTCACATCATGGTGAAAATCCACGAATTACGGTTTGACCTGCTTGCCTTACTCACCAGATCTAGCCCTAAGCGACTTCTTTTGTTCCGTCATCTAAAGATTGCACTCGAACGACAGATTTTCGTCAAATGAGGAGGCAATCACCTTCGTGAACAATTTTACTGAGAAAAACGCCGAATACTATTTGGACGGGTTAAAGAGATGGGAGCATCGCTGGGAGAAATGTGTAGAGTTACAAGGAGACTATGTAGAAAAATAAATATAAATTTTAAGAAAAAATGTCTTGTATCTTTGTTAGGTCGGAAACTTTTCAGACCATCCTGATCAGGACTTTCTGTGGGCTTGGGACAACGAGTGTGCTTTACTCCCTAGTGAAACTTGACAGAACTGGTTTAAAGATTGGTTTCAGAGGACGGAGAGGTGTATTGAGTGTAGAGGCAATTACTTTGAAAAAATTAAATAAACAAAGCTGTATTGCAAATCTTTCCTAGTACCCTTTGTATTTACATCCGTTCATTCTTCTTGCGTTATATATACAGTAATATTACAAAATGATCAATTAATAAACTTATAATTATGTTAAAATATTTTTGTTGGAATGATGCTTGACTTCTGTTTAATGGCCCCGTGGAGCTATAGTAATTTCCCTCATATTTAAATTTATATATTAAGGTTATTTCATCTATTTATCTAATAGTTGCATTGAGATGTACAATTCTAGGTCATTCCAAATTTTAATTTCTAAAAAATGTTCATAGGGAAACTATGAAATTATATGGAACTATAGAAATTCCACTGTATTTATAATGAAAAAAAACCTTCGTTTATTCACCATGCTTTATTTATCAATTCTGTGACTTACAGACCTACATTTCTTATGTACAAAAATTTATTATTTATTATTTAAACTGGATATTTCAATATCGAAATTAAAATCCAAAGATGATAGTTATCGATGGAATTGCGCTGATACGAACATGTGAGAAGTCTGATAAGAAGATATGAATTAATTTATACTCCTATCGTTAATATCGGTGTGTATACTGAATAGTATGTACCGATAGAGTTATTTGTATTTCAATAAAAACAAATTAGTGATGAAGTGGTTAATAATATTGACTGGCATATTTACGTCTTGTAATTTGACAGTTTTACCACCTCCCTCTATTTCCGTATTAGGTTTGACAAAGACGATCATAAAATCCGGTTGGGATTTAATAGAAAATAGATCAATTATGGAAATGCAGAGACCCATAGAATATAAACAGCAAACGATATTGCAGAGGATCAGAGCAATGGATACGAACATAACACAAGCAAGTCAAGTGATCGCTAGCGTAAAGCTGGAAACGATGTCGGAGGTGACAAAATATTTAGCTAACATTACTGGAGTGAAAATCGAATTTAACGACTTAATCAAGCGTATCGACGAAGTGGATAGTGCTTACAGACGCATGTTAAATTATGCAAAGAATGAAAATGGTGTTAATCGCTCAGTTTTGGAAGATTTTGCTAAAAATTTAGTTGTATCTCATCAAGCTTCCTCGGTAAAAATGTCTATGGAAGCGATACACAAATTCGTTGTACCAAAAAAAAAATCAAAGAGCCAATCCAGTTTACTCGAACTACTCTCGACTTCTAAGGTGAGGAAACAAAATAGTTAAAATAACCCGTATAAGTCAGCCTATATTTGTTTGCTTTATTTAAGTTTTCGGCACACGAATAGTTAACGCTTCAAATAATGTTTCACGAAGGGTACTAGGAAAGTTTTGCAATACAGCTTTGTTTATTTAATTTTTTCAAAGTAATTTCTTCTACACTCAATACACCTCTCCATCCTCCGAAATCAATCTTTAAACCAGTTCTGCCAAGTAAAGCACACTCGTTGCCCCAAGCACGCAGAAGGTCCTCGTTACTGGAAAACCGCCTCCCTTTTAGCTTCATACTCTCACTGCTAATGAATAACTGAGCCCATCGACATGGCGCGGCGATTACTATGCACATATGAACATGTCTCAATATGCAGCAACAAGCAGCTTCCTACGATTCATAGTTGCGTCATATTGCAAAACTTTCCTAGTACCCTTTGTACTTATAATGTAAATAAATAATGAATTTTACAAAATTAATGTGGAAAATAAGTGTAATGCTTTCACATTGCTGAAATAAAGAGAATATTTGTATTAGTTTCATATGTTTTTCAAATTTATAACAAAAGCATTTTGGCTTTTTTTTTCGTTTTTTCAGCTTTTACAGATTCATAGCTTTCGAAGTACTAGAAACAATTATCTCAATTTATAGTGATAAATCAAAAATAAACTTTAACAACCTTCTAATATATCTTCTTAAAGTAGGTAGTTCACTTAATTTATAAAAGTATCACTTTCATGTAAAAACAAACAAATTCCTCCTATGACATGATTGGTAATGTTACATATAGGTACTGTGCAAAAGAAAGAAGCACCTAATAATACTTTACAAAACTTTACTAAAACGTTTTTAATAATAATTATTGTGTTAATTTAATTTATAATACTTAATACATCTTTCCAAAAACGATTCGCTTATTGGTAGAAATATAATCACTGGAAATTCTCAAGTTTGTAACATCATACTTCCGTGTAGGGATGAGATCGATTGCCTTATAAGAGGATTAAAGTAATAAATTTTATTGTACCACAGTGTTCAGCAAAAAACTTTCAAGGGAGAGTTATTTATCTATAAGATTTTGTTTTTAATTCAGTGGCAGAAACAATACAGATCGTAAATTTTTATAATACGATAGATCGAAAATACCTAGAATAGCATTACTAGACAGAAATAAAATTATTGTTTTACACCAAGAAGGTTATAGTCAAGTGAAAATATTAAATATAGTGAAATGTTCATGGTATGCCGTGCAACAAACAATAAAAAGAATGACTGAAACCGGCAATGTAAGTGATAGACCAGAGAGTGGACGTTGAAAATAGTTCAGTAAAGTTTCAATTAAGGATTTAGTGATGTTTCACAGCAACAAAACAGAATTTTTGCGTAGTTTCATAACCATGGATGGAACATGGGCCCATCACTTCACACCCGAGGTAAAAGAACAATCAAAACAATGGACTTAAAAGAGAGAACTGGCTCCAAAGAAAGCGAAGACCCATTTCATCAGCAGACAAAGTCATGGTTTTTCGAGACGCGCATTTAATAATTTTCATTGACTCTCTTGAAAAAGGAAGAACTATCAACGGCGAGTATTTCACGAACCTATTTAAATGTTTGGGCCGAGAAATCAAGCAAAAACGGTCGCATTTGGCTAAGAAAAAAGTGTTGTTTCATCAAGACAATGCATCAACCTACAAATCCGTTATTGCAATGGCCAAAATTAATAAATCAAAGTTTGAATTGTTTCCTCATGCACCTTATTCGCAAAATTTAGCCCCCTCGAACTATTTTCTGTTCCAAAACTAGCTCAGTGGTCAAAGCTTTTCCAACGGCGAAGAAGTGATGGCAGTTAATGGCTATTTTGAGGAGCAAGACAGTTCTTATTATAAAATGGGTATCGAACTTATTGAACATCGCAAAATTTTTGTGTTTTCTTTGTTGGGTCGGGTACTTCTGGGATCACCCTCGTATATAGACGTTTGAAAGCTAGGCAGTTTCCTTCTCGTCATAGACCCTGTTATCATAAATGATTCAACTCATCAAATTATTGTCGACTCAATCTCGAAATAATTTGTAGCCACAAACATCCGATACACACGAGTCTAAAGTTCCGTGCCTACTAAATTGCATCATGTAATATATACAAAGGTCGGAATCCCACATCCTCTTCTTACTTGGTTGGTTAGAAGGGATATTGGTTTGGCCTATGAGTCGTACCTTCGTAGGACGGAGTGCAGCCTGATCGAGGATCCACAATCCTTTTGGCAGTTTATTCGAACCAGACAGGGTGTTCCCAGAATACCTGGCAAACTTCATGATACTGCTAATGAGTATACTCACCCAGAGGATATTGTTAACGCATTCGCTACGGCCTTTTCTGGAACTTTCCTGCCTGCATCTACTGATTCTGCACTGCCTGATTTGGTGTCTGGTCTTCCTCCTCTGAGTATATTATCTTTCTCTCCGGCTGAGGTTGCCCAGAGTATTAAAAGGTTAAAAAATAAGTGAACCGCTGGGGAAGATGGCATTCCCTGTTTTCTGGTGAGGGACTGTGCCCATGTTTTGGCCGTTCCATTGTGCAAAATTTTTAATCAGGCCATCCGCGAGTCCGTGTTTCCGGATGTCTGGAAGGTCGCTAGGATATCACTTGTATTCAAGAGGGGGGACAAGTCTGATGTCCGGAATTATAGACCTGTCGCAGTGATCTCCACTTTTGCTAAAATATTTGAAATGCTGCTCTATAGGCGTGTGTCTGCTGGCACCAGACCACATCTGTCCATCGCACAGCATGGCTTTATGACTCAACGGTCTACTACAACTAACTTGGCCATTATATCCCAGGAGATCGCTCAATCTCTCGATGCTGGTAGTCAATTGGACGTCATTTATACGGACTTTTCCCGTGCCTTTGACTTAATTGATCATCGACTTCTGCTGTGTAGACTGAGTTCCTTTGGTATCGGTGGATCGCTGTTGAAGCTGTTCCAATCGTATTTGAGCAATAGAATGAATTATGTTTATTACAATGGGTTTAAGTCTCGGTTCTTTCATTCTTCCTCCGGTGTTCCACAGGGGTCTAACCTTGGACCACTTTTGTTTAATATTTTTGTGGATGACTTGATTAGGTCTATCGACTGGCCGGTCTTGGCTTACGCCGATGATATTAAAATCTTTCATCGAATTGACTCGCTGTCCGACGTTGATTTGTTGCAGGCCAATGTCAGCAAAATCTATAACTGGTCCTTGTGTAACCGCTTAAGTTTAAACATTGAGAAGTGCTTCCTAGTGACTTACTCTAGAAGGATTTCTAGAATAGAATCCTGTTACTCAATTGGCGACGTTACGATTTCTCGTAAGTCCTCGATCAGAGATATTGGGGTAATATTTGACGAGAAATTTACTTTCTCCGATCATGTTCTTGGTGTGACGGCTGCGGCTTCCAGATCTCTCGGGTTTATAATTCGAACATGCCGATACTTTCATAATATGGACACTTTGAAGACTCTTTTCTTTGCTCATGTTATTTCCAAACTGGAATATGCATCTATAGTCTGGTACCCCATCTACAAATCTCAAACTAGCCTCCTGGAACAGATACAGCGCAAATTTCTAAAATACCTCTCATTTAAATGTGATGGTCGATATCCTGCCCGTGGAGTGAATTACAACGAGTTGTTGGAGCGACATGATATCGTATCGCTGTCTGATAGGAGAAAAACTCTTAGCGCTTCATTTATGCAGAGTGTCGTTACTGGGAGTGTTGATACGCCGGATTTACTGTCGCGTGTTTATTTCATTGTTCCACGCCTGGGATCTAGGACAAATCAACTAATTTATGTCCCTACGGCAAGGACCAATATTTTGCTGAAGGCCCCTTTGGTTCATTCGGCGGTGAATTTCAACAATCTGCAGTACGATTTGCTGTGACCACTATTTGTATGAATATATTTTGTTTCAAGATACATATTTCATTTTCACAATGTAACTATGGTTTAATTTTTTTTTGTATTTCTTTGTTTGTTACCCGTTTTGGAGTAATAATCTCTGTTGGGTAACTTAATAAATTATTATTATTATTATTATTATTATTATTATTATTACTAAATAACGATTAACCAAAAATAAATATTTCTTCTGTAGCATCTTGTACATATGTATATTTAAGTAAATTATCTAGTAAGGAGATCACTGGACAATATAAATTTAATGAATCAAATTCTATTCCAAGTATAGCCTAAAATAAGCTCAGGCTACCCAACGGTTGTTACGTAAAACTATTACTCTATTCTAATATTTATTATACCTTATCTCAGTTGTGGAGAATAATAAATATAAATATTTTAAATACATATTATTATACACTCCCGGAAAGATAAATGTACATAAATATGGACGTCTGTATATTTAAGAAACTGAGATAATGTATCCCAGTTGTGGAGAATAATAAATATATTTTAAATACATATTATCTCCGGGAAAGACAAACGTACTGAAATATGTTGGTCTGTGTATTTAAGAAATTTAAATATACAGACTATTAGCCTACAACATACGAGGGTGGTCCCAGAAGTACTCGACCCAATAACGAAAACAAAGATTTTGGAAAGAAATATATTTATTTTTCAACATAATCTCCTTTCAGCTCTGTACCCTTTTCCCAGCGATGTTCAATAAGTTCGATACCCTTCTTATAATAAGAACTGTTTTGCTTCTCAAAATAGCTATTAACTGCCGACATCACTTCTTCATCGTTGGAAAATCTTTGACCACTGAGCCACTTTTTCAAGTTTGGGAACAGAAAATAATCCGCGGGGGCTAAATCTGGCGAACAGGGTGCATGAGATAGCAATTCAAACTTTAATTCATTAATTTTGGCCATTACAATAACGGATTTGCGGGCTGGTCCATTGTCTTGATGAAACAACACTTTCTTCTTAGCTAAATGCCGCCGTTTTTGCTTGATTTTTCGCCCAAACACTTCAATAAGTTCGTATAATATTCGCCGTTGATAGTTGTTTTCCCTTTTTCGAGATGGTCAATGGAAATTATTCCACGCGCATCCCACAAAACCGATGCCATCACCTTGCCTGCAGATGGAGCGGTATTCGCCTTCTGTGGAGTCCGTTGTTTTTATTGTTCTTTTGTCTCGGGTGTGAAGTGATGGACCCATGTTCCATCAATGGTTATGAAACGGCGCAAAAATTCTACTTTGTTGCTGTGAAACTTCGCTAAACACTCAATTGAAACATCTTCATGGCACTGTTTTTGCTCGATTGTGAACAAACGCGGCACCCACTTGCACACAGTTTTCTCATGTACAAATTTTCAGATAATATGCGATGTACCGCACTTTTTGAAATGCCTACTATGCCTGATAGCTCGCGCACTTTCAATCGACGATCATCCAATACCGCTTCGTTGATTTTATTCACCATTTCTGGAGTCGTCACCTCATTTGGTTGACCACTGCGATGCTCGTCTTGACAGCTCGTATGGTCTCGTTTAAACCCTGCTACCCAATATTTCACTTTTGTAAAGGAAGGATCAGACTCACCCAAAGTAGAATCCAGTTCAGTTTTTATATCGGTTGGGCTGAGGCCTTTCAAATAAAAGTATTGTATCACGTAACGATGACCAATTCTCTCCATTTTTACAAATTCACTGAAAACGTTCACTATTGATGGCTGCCAAACAAACACTAAATAACATGGCGTCTTCAAACTTGAAACATATACTTTATAGGTTGTGTACTTTCTAATAGAGTGATATTTTTCAAACAACTACCCCATCTCTAGGTCAGGCCGGGTACTTATGGGACCACCCTCGTATATATATTTATTTCATTCATAGTGGGGGTGGCTAATCCCTTACCGAATTCATAACTTTTACCTGTACTCGTTAAATTCTAGGAAGCTGAAGGGGTGGTATAATACGATTATACCCGTAAAATTTCATTACAATTGTTAGAATCTTCGAAGTCTATTTTTGTGATAACATATTCACCTCTTTCAGTTTAATGTCTTATAATTAGATAGGTGGTGCCATAATTTATACCGAACTTATGCGTTATGGGCAAGGCAAAAGATATTACAAATAGTGAAAAAATTGGAATAGAAACTGTATTTGAGACTGTTTTGTATCCTCAAAGAGAAATTGCTTGAAAAGTAAACGTTTCACGTCGAACAGTGACAAGAATTGCAACAATTATCAAAGAAAAATAACCTTCAACATCAAGTGGTCGACAACATTGTCACCGGCTACGCGAACCACCGAAAAGAAGGATAGACAAATTATTAATATTGATTTGCAAAACAGACAAGCTTATATATAAAAAATGAAAACATTATCAGTTGTCTTCTCAGTCCTCTAATATAAAGGTATCAATGCTGGCTTTGCAAACTCGATTATATACTACTGAACTAAAATGTCGCTAGTCTGGGAAAAAACGCGTTTAATCAAAACAATGAAGAAAAAACGTCTACTGTGGGCCAAGATATAATAAAATTTTACATTTGGAGAATGGAGAAAGGTCTGTGATAATAAATTTGACTTGTATAGATGCATTATGCCAGCGTTTATACAAATCAAATTTATTTAGGATTGTTAGAGTCTTGGAAGATTATTTTCGTGAAAACGTATTTACCGTTTCTTGTTTAATGTCTTGTAGTTAGATTAGTGGTGAGCTAATTTTTAACTTTATATTTGTATAACGAACTTATGTGCTGAAACGAAAGATACGGGATGCCTTTTAAGGTTTGCATAGTGGAACATAGAAGGCGCCATTAATCAAATGTCAGTATCACAAATTAACTTCCTTCTTTAGTTAACCTAAATCCAAAGTTTCTTTGTGATACGTGTAGTGTTGTAGTTACAACGAACTGTCAAAATTGACAACTTAGTTGAAAAATGGAATTAAACCGAGAACATTTTCGCGGATTAATTTCTTATAATTTTCGAAGATAGTTATCTCAACAAGAATGCCTCGCCGAGTTGGTTTCTGTCTTCGGCAATGAAGCATCAAGAGAGTCAACAATTTCTCATTGGTATGGAGATTTCGAGGTTCACCGAAAAAACACCAATGCTGAGTGAAGTCTTTAAAAGCTGTCTATTGTTTTATTCCAGTTTCATATCCTTAAAAAACAACCCACGTATAACAAATAGTGAAAAATTGAAATAGAAACTTTATTAGGGACTGGTTTGTATTATCAAAAAGAAATTGCTAGAAAAGTAATAGCTTCATGCCGAACAGTGGCAAGAATTGCAATTATTATCAAAGAAAATTTTCCTCCAACATCAAGTGTTCGACAACATTGTAGAAAAACCATTAACATTGATTTCCAAAACAGACAAGGGTATATGTCAAATATATATTAAAAAAATAAAAACAAAAACATTATTATCAGAATGTTGTTACGTCTTTTCAGTTCTTTAATATAAAGGTATCAAAGTGGACCTTGCAAACTCAATTGCACGCTGTCACGTTAAAATGTTACTGGCCTGCGAAAAAGGGATGTCTGGCCAAATATTGAAAAAAATGTGTCATAATTGTTGGGTGGGATAATTTAATTACCTGCTACTATATGTGCTTTTACATAATTTAATTTACTATAGCTTTCTAGTTTAGTCTGCCCGTTGGTATTCTCTTAACAAATTGGTATTCATTTCTAGCACCCATTTTTTCAAATTTATTTAACTAATATTTTGTATTATAAAGAGGGTTTCAAATTGCGCGGCTTTTTTAAGGATAAATAAAATATAGATGGCGCACTGAATTTGTCTGGGTATGTGGGTATTTAAAAAGTGTGATGTATAACACGGTACAACAACGCGTTCAAATTGTTGAATTATTTTATGAAAATCAACGTTCTGTGGAAAGAGTTTTTAGAAAATTACGTGAATTTTATGGTTTACATAATCTTCCATCTGAAAGCACTATTGGTCGAATCATTAAATATGAATAAATATGATAACTCGAGTTTTAGTGTTGAATTTCTTGTAAGAGTTTGTCATGGCTTTCAAAACATTCTCATTCGCAGTAACTTAAAATTTTTCTCCAAAATAGGGAATCCTTGCTGTGAAACGTATTTTATTCGAAATGAGAGAATTAGACGATTCTTCGCAAATATTTAAATTTGAAATTTCATACTCGGAAAAATTTCTGAAGTTAAAGGATCTTTCAAATTGCGCGTTTTTTTAAGAATAAATAAAATATAGATACCGCACTGAATTTGTCTGGGCATGTGGGCATTTAAAAAGTGCGATGTATGACATTTATAAAAATGGCTTCGTACATGATACAACAACGCGTTCAAATTGTTGAATTATTTGATGAAAATCAGCGTCCTGTGGAAAGAGTTTTTAGAAAATTACGTGAATTTTATGGTTTACATAATCGTCCTTCTGAAAGCATTATTGGTCGAATCATTAGAAAATTTCAAGATACCGGTTCCGTGGAAGATCAAAAAAGTGAAAAAACAGTCGCAGTGGTCGTTCACAAGAAAATATTGGTTTGGTTCGTGAAAATGTTGCAGAAGATCCTGAAATATCTATTAGACGACAGTCACAACAACCTGGACGGATCAACAACATGGCGCATTTTACACAAGGATTTAGCTCTGAAGGCATATAAGGTTAAAATAACACAAAAACTGAAGTCATTAGATCATAATTTCATCATTGAACAACCAACTGATTTTTCTCAAAAAATAATGTTTTTCGATGGGGCACATTTTGAACGTGGCTATGTTAATAAACAAAATTGCCGACTATGGGTTGAGGAAAATCCACGAATTAATCATGAGAAACCTATGCATCCTAAACGAGTTACTGTTTGGTGTGCACTATGGTCAGGTGGTGTAATTGGACCTTACTTCTTTGAAAATGCTGCTGGTCAAGCTGTAACTATCAATGGTGATCGATATCGTCGGATAATGACCGAATTTTTGTGGCCTGAATTAATGAATATCGATATGTGGTTTCAACAGGATGGCGCTACACCTTACTTTGCACACGAATCAATTGATTTATTGAGAGAAAAATTTCCTGGACGTGTAATCTCAAGAAACGGTGATGTTAATTGGCCGCCAAGATCATGTGATTTGACACCGTTAGATTATTTTCTTTGGGGTTATGTGAAAAGTCAGGTTTATAAAAACAATCCACAATCAATTCCTGCTTTGAAAGATGAAATTATTCGTGTCATTGGTGAGGTAGAGCCTCAATTATGTCAAAATGTCATTGAAAATTTTAACAAAATAGTGGACATCTGTGGAGCTGCAAAAGGAGGCCATTTGGCAGATATTATTTTTCGCTTATAAATGTCAGAACTGGTACTTCAATTACCAATAAAAAGTCTTTGAAAGTGAATGCAAATTATGTGTATTATTTATTCTTTAAAAAAACCGCGAAATTTGAAACACTCTTTACAATACTCCTTCATGTAACTAAAATACTCTAGATTAGATATATTTAACTCACTAGTTTATCAATTTGTTACATCATTAAGGTTTTTCTGATTACGAATCTGCATCTGGTATAGATAACAAGTTGTTTTCGTAGTTGTATTTATAAACAAAGCCAAGAGACTTAAACATTAGATGTTAAATGGGACGTTTGTCGGATATTTATGGAATGAAAATATATCAATTTTTATAAATGCCTAAGTTTGAAAATTTAGAAATAGCCAATTATTTGTTAAATTTATTACAATAAATAAATTTGGATATTTTAATGAACCTTTAAGAAAATTTCTGTACTATTTTTGTTACTATATTTGTTAATCCACATTATTTAATTAATATTATTTTGTCTAATTCTTTTTTTTTTGAATCCTGTTATGAATTCCTCAGATATTAAGTTTATTTTTATGGAAACGGGTGAAGGAAATAGTAGATTAAAGTATTTTCGTCCAATCCTTCTAAAAAATAAGTCATTAAAAATAGAACTTATCATTTATTCAAGGTATATAATCTTTAATTAAATATTCACGTATTACTGTCCAACATTTTCATTATCATGAAAATAATCTGTTCAAATATTAAAGATTTAATGTTTCCTCTATTTACGTACGATTTTACTAATGATGTCCTCTTCATCAATAATTATTTTTCTTGCTATTTTGATCTTATTATCTTCCGACTCTTCCACGACCTTCATGTAGTTTAACGGTAAAAATATTAGCACATATTTGGGTCAGTAATGTTCCTGTGGTTCGTCGAAAGTAATAATTTACGTACATATTTATAAATGTGCATCATTCATTTTCAACCATTTTGCAACCAATCTGAGCGTCATGAATGGTTGGGTTGAAAGCATGTACGTTTTGAAGGATATGTGTTGAACACTGGGCTAGCCCCAACCACAACTCATCTCTCTTTGATCTCTTAAACGACAGACAAGGGAGGATACAACAACGCATGTGGGTACTTTTCTTTAATTTTTCCTTTTTCTTTTTTTAGTTTAAGACTAGAGTACAATTTTTTAAAAATTATGTGAAACGAATATACAGTGTGTGTTTTGGCTTTCGACGGCAAGGATCGTGTACGGAATTTTATTGTTGTGTTTTGCCGGAGTTTTCCAGGCGCGACACTGTTTAATTATCTGCTGATGATGACAACTTAGTTGTCTAAATACGTATAAGAATACGAAAATTAATGTGGAAAGAGGTTGTATATCAACCTTCAGTGATTAAGTTAACCAACAACAGGCTCCATCTAAGTTATCTTAGTTCTTAATGTTTTCCTGTTATTTATGTTTATAAATATTTCGAAGAAAGGTCTATTCCCAATAAAAAATCTTGTTCGTATTGTTTCACCCCTACCCCTTTTTTGTACTCAGATTTAATTATTGCTTTTCGTTTTCTTTTGTAAAGGAGATTGTAACTTGCTCGATAAGTCCTAACAAGCGAAACTAGTCCCAGTAAATATATAATATAGTGAAATTTAGACAGCGTTTTATTTATTCCTTAGTCTTATCATTACACATAATTTTGCAGAGTAGATGATTAAAAAGTTATTTAACAAAACTAAAGAGTTTAAATTACATGATAGCATTGTTGAGACTGCATATATTTCAATTACAATTATACGAGTATATGGTAATGTTGCTGCTGAACTACTGCACTGAAACTGAGTTTCAGTGCAGTAGTTCAGCCCTGAAGATGTCCCATACAAATGGGTACGAAACGTCGGCAGATATACTAGTGACGCGGTTCCAGCCCGGAAACCCAGAAGCAGATAGCATGGACCACGACCGCGGAAGTCTACGTACCAAATTACGACTTTATAAAGTTCTGAAGAAAAATTAATACTTGTTTGAGAATGAATACAAAAAATTTAATATATAAAATTCGATGGCCGAAATTCCTAACATTTTTGTAATTTTGGATATATTTGAAATACAATATGTATTAGGATTTGAAAGTAGGTAACTAAGTTGCTTCATTATTAAGAAATAGACAATCGGCATACAACACTTTGAATATTCTTTGTTATTTACAGGCATATAAAAAGGGTACTAGGGAAGCTTTGGAATACAGCTTTGTTTAATTCACCTCTCCATCTTCCGAAACCAATCTTTAAGCCAGTTCTGCCAAGTTTCACTAGGGAGTAAAGCACACTCGTTCTCCCAAGCCCGCAGAAGGTCCTCATCACTGGAAAACCGCCTCCCTTTTAGCTTCGTTTTCACATGCGGGAACAGTGCAAAGTCGCAGGGAGCAAGAGTTGGACTGTAGGGAGAGTGTTCGAGAAGTTTCAATCCTGTCGTGGTTAAATATTTGGTGCACACTTTGGCGCGGTGAACTGGAGCATTACCGAGAAACCAGGTGTCTATTTTTGATTTTGGCCGCAGGTTCTTCATAGATCCAATGACTTTAGGCAGGCACTGTTCAGTATACCATTTAGCTGTGACTGTCTTCTGTGTGTCCAAAATGACAATTTGAAAAATACGCTATCACTTTCTTCTTTACAGATCGGTATTTTCTGACAACTATGGGTGTGTCCTCATCATCAAAGACCCAAACTTTGTTTTGAGCTTTGGTCGGCACATCGTAATTGTACAGCCAAGTCTCGTCATCTGTTACGATCTTGTTCACATACCGAGATTGTCCCTTATTAAACTTTTTCAGCATCTCCCGGCACCAAGTCACACGTCGTGTCATCTGCTCTTCAGTCAGTCGATGTGGCACCCAGAGAGAACAAAGTTTCTTCACGTACAAATGATCATGCAGAATCGAACGAATTGCTGGTGCGTTTAGGACTGAAGTAGGTCACTAGCCTGTCCTCGCCAAGCATTTTCCTCACAGTATTAACGTTTTCCTCCGTAACTGACGTTCGTAGCCTTCCCAGCGTCTCAGCATCCTCCACAGTTAAATTTCCCCTTTGGAATTCTCTATACCACCTGAATATCGTTGTGCAATGTGGACAAACATCACCTAGTGCAAGAATCATTTCTTCGAAGCACTAGTCTATGTTTAAACCACGCACGAAATTATAACGCGAAACTGCCCTTATCTCATTTCGTGACCACGATGCCATCGCAAGCACTTTACACTCTCACTGCTAATGAATAACTAAGTCCATCGACATGGCGCGTCGGCTACTATGCACGTATGAACGTGTCTCAACATGCAGCAACAAGCAGCTTCCTATGATTCACTGTTGCATCATATTGCAAAACTTTCCTAGTACCCTTTGTATGTGTAAAAATTAAATTAATTCGCAAAAATAGAAAATTTGAAATCGTTATTTTAACTAAAGATATATTCTTTCAGGACTTGGATAACGAATCGATATGCATATCAACACAGTCATCAAACCAGTTATTATACAATCTATATAATGTAGTATCCCTTACATATATCAAAGCTTACGCCTTGTTGCAGTTTTCATATACAATGTTGGAGATATATGGAGCTAGTAAGATAAAAGTTTACACAAAGTTTTTACAAGAAATATTATTATTTAAATTTACAGCGGCATATGTTGGAAAATCTGAAGCAACGAAAACCGAGTTTGTACATAATGCTAAAGCATTTGCTCGACAAATACAAACTGCTTTGAATGAAACATCATCACACGTTTGGCGATGTGATCCACCAAAATATCAAAAAGGTAAATGCAATAGTAAGTACAGAAGTACGCAATAAACTAAAAGAATTTAAAAATAAACCCAATTATACTACACGAACTCTTCTCCAATATTTTAATATTTAATTTTTAAGATTTTCTCTGGCTAGTCATTTTATACATTTTGTCGGACGAGACAGCTTTAATTTGAGTCAGTTAGAGGTTAAAGTTGGTGTAATTAATTCGATGCTGGCTACAATTTGGAACAGGGGAAGCTAACAGTTTCGATCTCGGTTTTACAAAGCTATTATACATTTATAAGTTTAGCATCATCGTAGGCGTAAAGCTAAAGCAACAGCTCGACAGTACAATCTCATTGAAAGCTCAAAAACTTTGGAAACAAATTAAAATATGTAGCATATAGCATATGTGTCAGCCCAAAATTAATTTATAAGTGGTGTTCGAGAAGTCCGGTGGTTGACGATTGACTGTGGGAAAATTTGTCAACATATTGGAATCGGTCATGCAAATGCATTTTCATTATTCAATAGTTTCTAAAAAAATTGGCCCCACAAACTTGGTTCTTTCCTTGGCGTGAAATATAAGAATTATTCGTGATCAGTGAGTTATTAATTTTTCTCGTTTCTCTGTCACTGTGAAAAACCAAAACTTTCCCAGGAAAAAGTTTCAGGCATTCAACAAAGACGTCGTTGTCGAGTTGACAAGGAAATTCAATGTGAAAATATGAAGTTTCACTTAAAACAAGCTTGTGTAAGTTCGATATAGTAATGACAGATTCATGAATACTATTAATGTCAAACTTAGAAAAATTATAAACAAAAACGTCAGATAATCCGACAAAAAATCTATAAAACGAATTGCAAATATACGAAAGTACAGGAAATATGACAGCCGATTTGTAAACCTTTTCGAATGTTTTGATGATTGTACAATCAATGAGAGCGTTTAGGAGCTGTTCAATTTTAGCACGAAATGACAGACAACGTACTTAATTTTGATCAACAGTCAACTATTGTACAAATATATTTCTTATATGTAATCAAAGTTCAAAAACAATACAACATTTAATTTGGTCAGTTATAACAACAATAATAAAAATAATAGGTGTCGGCAACATTTTGTAGCTGTGGGCCAAAATCAACCAAAATATGACTATCGAGAAGACGTTTCGGATCAATTTTCATTTTAAAATAGTTCTTGGGTGAATAATAAGATTAATTTTATTGAGAAAATAATTACAATATGCTTTTAAACGTAAAAAAGAAACAAAATTATAATTCTAATTATAAAAACAGATATAATTGTCAAGTTTTAGTTCATTTATTTGAGAATTTTATTTATAAAAGTTATCTTCGTTATTAATAACTCCCTTGTTGCTGAATTTATGACATTAGTCGAGTCTTGCTTATGCCTAGTTTTAAGAAGAATACAAGCGCCTTAATTTTTGGTAGTTAAGTTACTCTTGGTCTTGCTTAAAATTATTTTCATGTGCTCACATTCATAAGTAGAACCGAACGTGAACAAATTAGCAAAGACAATTTTTCGAAAATAAAAATGTCCCCAACAAGTTGATATCATGCATGGGTGATTATCCCTCGTGTTTTTGAAATTTTTGTCTTGGATTTAACCGTTCACAACGCTGAACTTTTGAAATTAATCATTTCTTAACTTAAATTGTCAATTGTTAAGTTTAAGATATTATAAATAATGCAAATCTAAAACATTCTTCTGGCTGTCGTCGAGTTGTGTCAATGGTTTTCACTTCTCAAAAAAGAGTGGTTCGTTGCATGGTAAATATTAATTCGATTTATTCAGGACCACTTTTAGAAAATGTAAATTATTGCCGTTACTGAACATTTTTGTCCTTGAAGTTTTGGGAAAGTTGAAGAAATCATTGGGACTTAGGTCCGGACTGTGACAATTGTCTCGCGTGCTGTGCGTGAACTTGCATTGTCGTGGTGAAGGATGATTCGTTGTTCGTGTTTGGTTTTTCTACGCTCAGCGATAACTTGCTGTAAATAAATGATTGTATACCAATCGGCAGTAACAGTTCTTCGATCTTGTAGAGGAATTGTTGCCACATGACCTGCTTTCGAAACAAATGTCGTGACCATCTTTTTGGAGACACTTCAAGAATAGATGTCTTTTGTCGGCTTTTCTTCGCCTCGGAACATCCGAACACTGGCGTTTATTTTCTCGCTCGTATGAATAAATCCAAGATTCATCACCACCGACAATGTTGTACACGTTTCTCGACTTTCCGGCGTTAAAGCCATCTAGAGTTTTTTGATACCAATTCACCCTAGCTGCTTTCTGTTCTTCGGTCAGCAGATACGGTATCCAACGGGAAACTAATTTTTTTACACATAATTCTGTATGCAAAATTTTTCGGATTGAGGTCTTTGAAATGCCTAATAATGCTCCAATCTAGCGATGTGTCACATGTCGATCTTCGTTGATGATCTTGCGCACAGCATCGACGATTTCCTGCTCTTGGATCGTCGCTAAGAATAACCCGACACGTTTGAATTCTTTGTATCAACGAGAAATTGTTGACTGATATGGTTCTTCATTGTCGATAACAGAAAAAAACTCGGTGAGGCATTCTTGTTGAGATAAGTATCTTCGAAAATTATAAAAAATTATTCCGCGAAAATGTTCAAGGTTTAATTCCATTTTCAACTAACTTGTCAACTTTGAGAGTTCGTTGTAGCTACAACACTACACGTATCGCACTAAAACTTTGGATTTGGGATAACTAAAGATGGAGATTAATTTTCAGTACTGACATTTGATTAGTGGTGACCTCCATGTCCCACTATTTAAAAAAAACATTCCACGTATATTTTATTTGCAAAACTCAAATTCTCTCAGATAGCACTGTCAATCTTAAATACACTGGTTAACAATTTGAGTGAAAAAAAGAACAAAAGTAGTAAATTAGCAATAATGAAATAACTGTTCTATCGGCTGTTGGAAAACTAACTTTAGTATTGTGTTTCACCACCACTGCTTCGCCATAGTGCTCCTACTCTAGCTGGCGTAGTCCTTATTAAACTATCGATGAGGGCTTGCGGTATGTAATATGTATAGACCGATGCTGTTTGGAGCGTCATTTCGAATAGGTTGATTCGCCTTGATAACACTGCCCAGACATTTTTGATGCAATTTGTTTCTGGTGAACAAGCTGGCCAATTCGGTAGACGTCCATGGTCTTGATTCTCTCAAGACCATGTAGTTCTATTCGTTCATTCACAATCCTAGCAAGGTGTGACCGAGCATTATCATCAAATGAAACGAATCTTTCACCAATTGCACCAGCAAAAGAGACAGTGACTGGCCCTACAACTATGTCGCAATACCTTACGCATATCACTAATGCATTCATTAATACAACTAAAGACAGTGCGCCAACCAAAACACGTTCCGGTTTTAGGCAGTTTTATTTCGTTTAGAAATGAAAGCCATTTTGACCGTTTTGGTGTCATTGAGCGCCAATGTATTTGCTGAGACCCATACCATAGCTTCCAATACTATTTTATGGGCCCTGAGATCGGTCTATAGTTGCCAGAATTTGTGGGGTCGCCGGATTTATATATAGGTGTTATTTTTGATATTTTCATATTATTAGACACGGGTGCTTGTTGAAAGCATGCGTTCACCAGATCAGCGAGAGATTCAGATAACCAATCTGCACATAGTTTTAGCATTTTGGTGTTCATTCCGTACATATCTAATGCACCTTTGGATAGATTCTTTGAATTTTGTTTTTTATTTCATTAGTTGTTACTTGTATTAGAAAGCACGATTGATCGATCTTCTGAATTTTATTCGGAATGTCTGATTGAGTACTGAAGTTGTTTTTTTAATTTCTTCTGCTATCGTGTCAAAAAAATTATCATTCGCGCTAGGTGATTGCTCAAAACTTTTTGTCGAACAGATTTCTTTTTTAATAACATTCCATATTCCTCTTGGTATATTATCTGAGCTATGTATGGAGTTGAGATAGTTATTTCTTTTTCCTTCTCTTGCTTTTCTAAGGTAGAACTTTTTGTAGTTGTTAAGCATATTTTTTAAATCATCACCACCCAAACGATTATATGCTTCCTATATTAATGTGAGCGTTTCTTTAATCTGTCGAAGTTCGTTACTAACTCTAATTGGCTGAGTAGTTTTAGACATTTTGACCAACCTGGTTTTTAGTGGAAAGGCTGGAAATCAGTTGTGTTAAAATTACATTATATTTTTTGTTAACAGGATTCACTAATTGCAAGTTTGGCCAGTTTTGCGATTTAGTACAATTTTCAAATATATCATAATTTTATTGAGCAAGAATTATTGTTTCGATGTAATTAGATTTTGTTGTCTGGCAACCTTTTATACTGAATTTTATTCATTCATTGTTGGATATACATGTTGAAACTACTCGAGCTGTAAATTCAGCAACCTTTGTAAATATGTTGTCTAACTTTTTCTTGACGAACTTTGAATTCTTGTAAACTGATTAATTGTGTGGTGTAAGTCGATGCTAAATAAAATATTTTGTTGTACTGTTGTAGTATTCTAGTGAGTAGAGTAGAGAGTATTTCTAAAAATTGTGTGACAGCCGTATATGTATACATAGTATGACTAAATTGAACTTATTTATGTAAATGCTACAGACTTCACAAATTTTTTCCTACAGAGAATTTTGCTTCAAATTTCATATTTTTAAATTTAAAATCTGCTCGAATGTATATACCACCATGTGAAAAATGTTTCTTACGAAGTAGGATGCCAGCGTGTAATTGCATATGTTAAAGGAGCTGACGTTGTGCCCATTGAGTCAATGTTCTGTCACGTACAAGATAGTGCTACTAAGATGTACTAATATTTCAACTGCTTCTGTTTTGTTAGTTAAACATTGGGCATTCATGTATAATATATTTATGTAGTTATTGCTAGTTTTGAAATTTTGATTCAGTGTTCTCTGTATTATTATCGTAAAATATGAATTAGTGGGGTTTATAAATCCAGAGTATTCTTTTTTATGCCTACTTTGTAGCAGTTACCTCCCATATTTGGTACCTATTTTCTTACATTCGTAATCGTTAGTTTTGATGATGGTTTTTATATGATCGTCATTTATATATATATATATATATATATATATATATATATATATATATATATATATATATAGTAGGTTCTCTGTATAACGGATAGTAGCGGTGTATATAATACTGTCCATTGGTGGGTGAAAAATAAAGAGTATAAATAATTTTTAATTAATTTATTCTTACAACATACTTAAGACCAATTTATTTAAAAAAAACTTTAGTTTGTTTTAGATTTTCAACTCTTCTTTTTACAATTTGTTTTTACAGCTTCTGTTAGTTTTTCATAAACTTTGTTAATGTTTTTAGTTTCTGAAATAATATAATCATCATCCTCACTGCTGCTATCACGTATCCACTTTCAGCAAACCGTCTATTAATATCATCTTTATTTTTCAAAATATCGTCCACTTGACTTTTACCGATACAGAATCTTTCCGCAAGCCGTCTCACACTAAGTTTGTTCTCCTCTGCACACTGAATAACATCCAATTTTTTTCTAAACTGAGAAATTTTCTCTTTTTCGTAGCCATATTACTTGTATGAACACTAAAACAATAGATATCTAAATTGTTAAAGCACTAAATATCAACTGAATAAGACCATCATTGTATTGGGTTGGCAACTAAGTACTTTCGGTTTTGTAGTATAAAATAAAACACTTTTTTTTTAACAAAGAATTGTTTTTAATCAATTATATATTTTCCATTTTGCTCAATGACCTTTTGCCATCTTTCTTTCAGCTGCATGATTCCGCGCTCATAAAATTTCTGGTCCTTATCAGCAAAAAACTGAACCAGGTGCGAGTGAAGGTCATCGTCATTTGTGAAAGTTTTACCATTTAAAGAATTCTGCAAACTTCGAAATAGATGGTAATCAGATGGTGCTAGATCAGGGCTGTATGGGGGATGTGGCATCACTTCCTAGCCAAGCTCCAATAGTTTCCCACGAGTTGCCAAAGATGTGTGAGACCTTGCATTATCTTGGTGGAAAACTACACCTTTCCGATTTGACAATTCTGGCCGTTTTTTTTTGATTGCTTCATCCAGTTTTATTAATTGTTGACAGTAAACATCAGAATTGATCGTTTGGTTCCTTGGAAGAAATTATAGGAACTGCAATAAATTTATTATATACTTAATCCCTCTATAGGCAATCATTACAGCACTTATTACATATATGTAATAAAATAATTATGTTTAAAATTATAGGAATTGCAAAAAAGAAATAAATTGTCATTTAAATTTACTGTAGTGGATGTATATTACTGTCCGTGGCTATTGATGTCCTTTGGTGAGAGATATTGTTATATAGCAAATAGTATACTGACGGTCGGTGCATCAGAAATGTTTAGAGACATTATACTGTATATCTATATATATACCTAGTCCTGCCATACGTACTGATACAAGTGTGAACGCACCTTTTTGCAGATGATAACTTGAAAGCACAAAAATTTTATGTTGGCAGTTCTGACATTTGATATATGCTTTACAAAAGTGCCGAACAATTTCACTATAGCGTGAGTCGTCATTATGGAATGGTCGGATAAAGAGAGTCGTATTGCGGTTATTGCACTTCATAAATGTGGAATAGAAAGAGCCCGTATTTTTGATTTATTGAAACCGTTAAATATTACGCGTGTGTTTGTGTATCGTACTGTTAAGTTATTCATTGATACTGGAAATGTAATCGACCGTAAAAGATCTGGCAGGCCTCGCATAGTTCGTACGCCACAGGCCATCAATGCTGTGAGGTCCCGCAACAATTAACATAACAGAAAATCATGGCTCGTGAAATGGGTATTGCTCCTAGAACCATCAGCCGTATCATTAAACAAGACCTAGGACTTAGAGGACGACAAACAGGACAGCGCCTTAACGTTGAATTAAAAAAGAATAGGAAGAAAAAATGCAGACACCTGATATCGTTGTACGGCAAAGAGCGTTACAAAAATTCTGTTTTTTGATGAAAAAATTTTTACCGTGGAAGAAACTTTTAACAAGCAAAATGATAGGGTGTATGCACGGTCCTCCAAGGAAGCCAGTGAAGTGGTGCCAAGGATTCAGCGAGGTCATTTTCCTGCTTCAGTGATGGTTTGGTGGGGAGTATTTTATGACGGTGTCACTTCTATGCATTTTTGTGAAAAAGGTGTTAAAACAGCGGCTAAAAACTATCAACGAGACATTTTAAGCAATGTAGTGGAGCCCCTGAACTACACCATGTTCCAAAACCAACCATGGATATTCCAACAAGACTGTGCGCCCGCTCACAAAACGACTCAGCAATGGCTTGAAAATCATGTACCTGAGTTTATTAGTACTGATTATTGGCCGTCAGCAAGCCCAGACCTAAATCCGCTTAACTACAAACTGTGGTCAATATTAGAGGGCATGGTCTGTAGAGGACCCCATCGCAACCTGGAATCATTGAAGTAAGCCTTAACAGAAGCAGTCGACAATTTTCCCATGGATATCGTACGTACAGCGATTGATGAGTGGCCCTGCAGACTTCGGCGTTGTATTAAGGCAAATGGTGGCCATTTCGAGTAATTTGCATTGTATTTTGTAGCTTACTATTGCCAAAATAAACTATAAAAAATAATTTAAATCCAACTTGCACTTTTCTTTTTGTACTTAAAAACCTTTGTATCAGTAGTTATGGCAGGACTAGGTAAATCAGAACTGAAATGGCTAGATGTCTAACTTAACAATGACGAAAATGATATACACTAAAGTCATTGAGAATAGAGACTCGATGGTGGGCCCATAAGATGTCTCCAAACTTTTCTGGAATTTTAAAAGAGTCGCATTTAGAAATTTTTGAAATAAATTTATGAACAAGACTGAAAAAGATTACAAATTTTGCCTGTGTATTAATTGTTGCACTTAATAATTGTTTCTATTAGCAAATAGATATCAATATGAATTTTCATCAAGCAAGGGCCGAATTAATTCATATAATATATGTATATCTATCTTACTTATATAATTATATTTGTGTAAAAAGTTAGCAATTAATGATGGTATTTTTTTTGTTTTGTTTAGGTGTTAATTACTTGGAAATCACGCAATTCTTACAAGGGTATATTCAAAATAAAGTAGCCCTAAATAAAGGAGGTACATGTAAGGAAGATTGCTCTCATTACAAACAAACTAGAAATTACAATTGTATGAAGAATCAGTATTGTCGAAACGAGAAAAAAAAATGCAATGGAGAGATATTAGGTTGCCAATCCATAGATTCTCTTATGTCAGTGTGTCCAGATGTAAGTTTTTTTCAAAATTCTTCTATATAGTGAGTGTAAAAGTCCATTGAATTTATAGGATCTGGGTAGTGATAGAAGATACAAATACATTGAATATAGCTACGGTAAAACTTTAGGTCGAAAAACTGGTTCTTGTTCCAAACCAAATGAAATAGAAGCCTATTCTCAGTGTCCCTATTGCATGTGTTTATGCGACAAAGAAGGCAAATATTCTGACAGATATTTCAGTTTACGGTCTGCAGTTTCTAACATAATGGAGAATAAGGTTGTAACTGGTGTGAGATTTTCTAAAAGGAATAGAATGATACATTTACAAGTGCAGCAAGGTGAAATTCTACCGCATGGAGTTATTAACGAGAGTACTTTAGGATGGGTACCTGTCAACAATTTTAAAATGGAAGATAGATTTGTGTCTAATCGTTCCGACTATTTGACGCTAGACTGGACAAGGAGAGCAATAGACCTCGATATTTTAAATGCTCAAGAAGGGAAGGTGATAACTGGTAAATACTTTTATAAAGTAAAAATAAATTGTCATTGCTTACACACACACACACAAACACTCTTTTCTTAGTCTCCAATCTCATCCATTAGTTTTAAAATTTTACTTATCTTAGGTTTAATTTTGATGGAGCCTGTGGTTTATTAACTTAATCACTAAAGGTTGATATATAACCCCTTTCCATAGTAATTTTCGTATTCTGTATACGTATTTCGACAACGAAGTTGTCATCATCAGCAGATAATTAGACAGCGTCGCATCTGGAAAACTACAGTAAAATACCCGTACGAAACAAATTCCGCACACCATCCTTACCGTTAAAAGCCAAAACACGCACTACATATTCGTTTCACATAATTTTTAAAAAGATTGTATTCTAGTCTTAAATTAAGACACAAGACAAAAGAAAAGAGAAAAAAGGGGAAGAAAATTTAAAAAAATACCTACACGCATTCATTGCACTATCCTTCCAGGTCAGTATTCCACACATGACTTTTATTCTTCAAAATGTACATGTTTTCATACGTATTTAACCTGCGATAATTACACACGTTCTTTATCAAATGCAAACAATTCGCTTTAGTTTCCAGCACATGTTTCGCTAAACCGGATTTTTCTGGGCGATTGAATTTTATGTGTGCAATATGTTCGTTATATCGGGTTTCTATCGATCCTTTTGTCTGGCCGATGTATTGTTTACTGCAATCTAGACATTTGATTCCGTAAATTCCCGATTTTCTGTTGTCCTCGACTTTGTTTTTTGCATTTAGTGGACCGAAATGTGTCCTGAAAACCGCGCTTTTTAAAAACATTAAATTTTTCGTCAAACGATGAAAAGGTAAATATACAGACTGCTTGTTCCGATTGCTTTGAGGTGAGGGTCCCAACCATAACTCATTTCTCTTTGGTCTCTTAAACGACAGACAAGGGATAGTGCAATAAACGCGTGAAGGCATTTTTCTTTTCTTCCCCTTTATTCTCTTTCCTTTGGTTTTTTATCTTAGTTTAAGGCTAGAATACAATCTTTTTAAAAGTATGTGAAATGAATATACAGTGTACGTTTTGGCTTTCAAGGTACGAATCGTGTGCGGAATTTGTTTCCTACGGGTATTTTGCCGTAGTTTTCCAGGCGCCACACTGTTTATTTATCTGCTGATGATGACAATTTATTTGTCGAAATATGTATACAGAATACGAAAATTAATGCGGAAAGGGGTTATATATTCACCTTCAGTGATTAAGTTACCTTGGGTTAATTCTTTTTTGTATGTGCATTTTGAAGTAGGTGTCGGGATTTATTCAATAAAACACAGAATACGAAAATTAATGTGGGAAGGGGTCTAAATTTCTCGTCAACCTAATACTTTGTTTATCTGCATTTGTCTTTACATTATGAATACGATCTATTCTAACTAATCTATTTTCTTGGTCATTATCTTGCTCTGTGCTTTCATAGTACAACTTTACTACAATTTTTTTTCCCCCAGATATGTTTACCAACTATCCATGGACAATAAGTAAATGTGATATCGGTAAATTAAAACGAAAATTAATAACATGTAGGTAGTCACTTGGAAAAATCATGCCTTTTACACATAACATCTTACTTGTATAGACTTATACTATTAATTGTTTGTTACTCACACAGTATCAGTATCTATTCTATATGTCTAATGGCTTGAATCGCTTTAGTCTACATGTATCGTAGCACTCATTAACTAATCGACGCACTAAACGGTTAGGGTAAACTGTAAGTTTGACACAATATATTACACTGCGTTTGCATGCTTCTTCCTTCACTGTTAATAGCTTCAAGTTTCTTCTGATGATGGTGTTGGACCCAAACCACGGGGCATCAACTATGGTATGTAAAATCTTTGACTGGAACCTCTCCAGAATTTCAGTATTGGAGTTCGACGCAGAGCCCCATAACTCCATACTGTAACTCCAGATAGGCTTTACCATAACTTTAAAATTTCGTCTTAGGAGCCAGTACATACCTTTTAGTTTTAGATTTAGCTGTTTTTTCTTTGTACCGATATGTTTTCTCCACGTTAGCCTTCTGTCCAGGTGTATTCCTGGATATTTCGCCGTGAAGGACTGAGGGATTTCGTGTTTATTGAAACTTATTTGTGGACAACTTTCTCTTTTCACTGTGAAGGTCACATGTGTTGGCTTTTGATCATGGTCTTTAATTCTCCAAGTGTGAAGCCAACTATGGATTTTGTTTATCTGATATTGTAGAAAGGCTGTTGCAATTTTAGCGTCTCTATAAGGGGCCATCACAGTTGTATCATCAGCAAATGTTGCTGTAATAAGAGATTTTGACTTTGGTATATCTGCTGTAAAAAGTAAGTACAGTACTACAATTTAAGACTAATTTTGTTTACTTTCAAATATAGGAATTAGATTTCACGTGCTGGCGTCCCACTTGAATTTAGATATACGAATCACAGCATACGACTTTGAGACGGGTAAATTGAAGTCCCCCAGGCTATCTAGTGAGTGGCAGTATAATATAAATACGAAATTTAACACCAGGTAATTTTATTGACAAAGTATTTTATTTTGGAGAAAATCTAATAAAACCAGACATCATCAAATGGATATTATTGTAAAGCGACAAAGTATGTATTGTCGATACCATGAATCACAAGTTTTAATATATAAAACAGCATTTCAATTTATGTTTTTAGAGTTAATAGTCGAAAGACCAGGAGTATTCTGAAAATTCTACATATTTTAAAACAAAAAAAACAAAGTCTATAACTAGATTATGTAACTATTAAATGAATATATTATGTACTTAATACTATACATCGGTATTTATATTGTATTTAACTAGGCCGTGATTAGTAATTTAGGTAAATCCAATACCTATTCTTATATTTGAATTGTGATCGATTTTTATTTTGCCTTCGCAACGTAATAACTTTTTCAAAAATTTTAGTGAATTCCAGAACTACAACGCGTACTAAACAGAGATGCAATCCGTTATAACCCGGTCTTGCAAAAATGCTCCTATGTACCTTTCATTACAAGTATTTTCATAACCTAAAAGCAAAACGAAAATTCTTGCCAGTAATTGGTACCAAAGATGGTCATACAATATTTTAGTGTGATTAAACTATTTGTCAACAATATTTCACTTCGTTATCTGTTCCGAGAATTTAATTTAATTAAAGTCCAAGTGCGGGTGTTTACCATAGTTTTCCAGGTGCGACACTGTTTAATTATCTGTTGATGATGACAACTTAGTTGTCGAAATACGTATACAGAATACGAAAATTAATGTGGTAAGGAGTGAACCTCAAATGATTAAAAAAATATTATTATTATTATTATCTTATTAATTAAGTCTTTATATTACAGAACAAAAATTGATCTAGCAAAGCCCGATGTGCCAACAAGATTTTCATCTCCGTCCAAAATAATTTCAAATCATAATCAATACGTTCAATTCACACATACAGATTTAGAAAAAGACGCTGCCCAAACAGCGATTCCCTTTATAGACTCACAAGATGTTGTGCCTGCCGTACCGATACCCATCATTGGCGTAGGCGTATATTTCAAAACAACAGAGGATTCTGGTGGTTTTATTGGATTGAAATTAATTACATATAATTTTAGTAAACATTTAGATTATAATTAGAACGTATTATAAGTAAAGTACGAAAATGTCTTTTAAAGTTACTTTGTTATCTATGTTCTAGGATTAATGCAGAACAATTTTATAAATTTGTTTTCGAATATTTTCTGTGAAAATGAGTTAAAAGTACTTTAAAATAGAACACTAAAACAGCTTAAAAATTTATTTATAATACAAATAAGAATTCACATAGTATAACGTCCTGCGCTTAGTAGAACAATAAATAAACGCGAATATTCTCACCCGAAACGATCTTTTTGCTTGACCTCCAGGGTGCTAAACTAGCTCAAGAAATAAACTCGAAGTGGAGGGGTTCCCTGTTAATTAGTTCTAATAGGACGCCACAGTATTGTTACCCTGAAATCCCTAAGACAATACTGAGGCGAAATATGGGTAAAAAAAATACGCGCGGTATTTAGTTATCTAAGATTAAAAAGAAAAGGAGTCTCTTTTGTAGTAAAAGGAAGTTAATCTCTATACAAGTTTATTGAAACATTAATTACTTTTGTAATACACGGTATAAAAGAGATATTTATATTAGATGACTATTTTTAGAGATAAGTACTTTAATTAGCTGAGGGTAAGACAGCGGGCAAAAAAAAATAAACAATTATGGCTATCCTTTCAACGAGCCCTTAATGAAATTAAGAGTTAACATATAAATAATGGCAATATATATCTAATAAAACAAAAACTATTTATTATCAAGGTTTCTAATTAATCTTAATATTCTTAATTAATAATAATATGTGTGACATATGTACGAGGGAGCGTTTTTATATTCGCGGAATGAGCGGGTTCTAGAGGGGTGAGTAGGCGCATTGGGGACCTGTGCAGCGACTCATGATTAGTATAAATACGAAGTTTCATTGTTATTAGACAGTTAGTCTTTGAGCCATCGTCAACCAAGTAACATAATCAGGAGTGAAAAGTGAAATATGGAAAAAATCGAATATCGTGCCGTTATAAAGTTCCTTACCAGGCAAGGAAAATCAGTCGCGACCATAATGAATGAGATGTCATTGGTTTACGGCGACTCTTGTCCAGGAAAAACCATGGTGTACAAGTGGCATAGTTTATTTAAACAAGGAAGGGAATCCCTTGAAGACGACCCGAGGCCGGGCAGGAGCACTGAGGTGACCACGCCAGCACTTATACAACAAATTGTACTCGAAGATGCTCGACTAAACAAGAAACAACTCGCAGAAATGGTTGGAGTATCCGATACAACAATTTTTAAAATCCTACACGATCATCTCGGCATGTCTAAGGTCAGCGCAAGACGGGTGCCGAGAATGCTCACGCCGCCGCAAAAACAACAGTGCGTAGAGTGTTCGCGAGCATTTTTAGACCTCTGTAATGAAGACAAGGATGGTGTATTGAGTGGAATTGTTACTGGAGACGAAACTTGGGTTCATCATTATGAACCTGAGTCCAAACAAGACTCCATGCAGTGGCATAAAAAGGGCACAGCACCTCCCAAGAAATTTAAAGTGTCACAATCAGCTGGGAAACTCATGGCAACGGTATTTTGGGACTCGGAAGGAATATTGTTGATTGATTATAAAAATAAAGGTGTTTCTATAACCGAAGAATATTACGCTTCAATATTAGAGCGACTAAAAGAAGCCATTAAAGAGAAAAGACGGGGAAAATTGACAAAAGGTGTTCTGCTTTTGCACGACAACGCGCCCGTCCACAAGAGCCGCGTTGCATTAGCTGCCCTGCATAAGGTGGGCTTCGAAATTGTGAATCGCCCACCCTACAGCCCAGACCTGGAACCGAGTGATTATTACCTGTTTCCGAAAATGAAAAAAGAGCTGCGGGGTAAAAAATTTACTGCCGATGATGAAGTCAAGGAGGCAGTTTCGGCGTATTTTGCAGATAAAGAAAAATCATTTTTTTTATGAGGGTATAAATAAATTAATTGAAAGATGTAAAAAATGTATCCGTCTTGCAGGTGAATATATTGAAAAAGAAAAATAATTTGGTTTTTTTATTTCCACCCCTTGTCCCCCATTCCGCGAATATAAAAACGCTCCCTCGTATATGTGAAGCAGTTCTATTTTAGGATGTTTCCGAGTTTATTTAATTGCAAAATAATAACTGTAAACGCTATTTGTAGTTTTAATGTTGTAACAATACTTATTATACATTACTTAAAACTGTATTAATTTTTTCACTCTAAGCTTATTATTTACATGTATTTATTTTAACTGAAATAGTTACTATTTCGGCCATAAAAAAATAGTAGTATATGTAATGCCTTGTTAGGCAAAACTGTAGCATAAGTCTATACTCAACAATGCGTAATCGAAATAAAATTTAATAAGTAAGAAAAATACTTTAAAGAAAAGAATAATCGCTTAGAGGAGCTGGTACGTTGTCCTGGTGCAGAATTCACGAGTCGTTCTTCCACAAACTGGTCTTTTCCTTCTTACTCTTTCCCTCAGCTTGATTAGGACTTCTTTGTAGTATTTCTGATTAACGGTTTGACCGTCAGGCACCCAGTCTGTTATGATAACACCCTTGACATCGAAAAAAACGATCATCATTGCCTTCAATTTCGACTTACTCATTCGTGCTTTTTTCTGCCTTGACGAACCAGAAGCTCTCGCGGACGTGACATAACATTATCACCAAACACCTACTTTAACATTTGTAAAACATTCTGTTGGCGATTTTTTTTTAATTTGACAAGGAATTTCAGATTAAATTGCTGCTCGATTTTTATGTCAACCATTATCACGGCACTACTAAGTAATAGTGTCCTATAGAATTAAAGCTCGAAAGTAAACTAAAGCAGACAGAGAAACGAAACTACGGGTTGTTGCTTGGGAAGTATTGAGGTCAACGATATTCCAATTACAGCCTCGCTCGATGCGGTTGCGCGATGGAAGGAGAGCAGTCTCGTTATTTAATTGCCATACCTCGTATATCTCTAGTGCTGTACGTAGTCAAATAACGGACGAAGTAGGAACATAATTTTATGTTTATATTAATCACTGCTGGAGACTTCAAGAGCTATTTTAATTCATCTAGTTTGAAATAATATTTGCAATACTAAATTTGATATCTAATTTATGAATGAAATCTGTTTATCCCTATTTAGTGCGATGTTTTTAAACTAGCGAGCGATTTTATGTACCGCTGTTAATTTTCAAATACATAGATTAATTCAAAGCAAAAATCAGTAACTAAAATTATCACAAAATAGTGGGGATAGGAAGATATTTAGAATTCGATAATTAGGCATTATAATTTAGGTTCCTGACTAATTAGTTTGGGTGTACTTATCGAAATGTTTGTGTCGATATTGTTCTTATTATAAAATTAACAAAAGAAACATGAAATATTTAATAATATTGATTTGCGTGTATATGTTTTGTAATTCGGAAGATCTGCTGCCTTCCACAACCTCTATATTTAGCCTTACGAAAATGATTGTAAAATCCAGTTGGGATTTAATAGAAGATAGGTCTCTCATAGATTCCTCCATGTCTGTAGACTACAAGGAAAGTCAAATATTGCAAAAAATCAAGGTAGTAAATAAAAATATAAAATATGCGAGTCAGATGGTTAGTAACGTGAAGCTTGAAACAATATCGGAGGCCATTAAACATTTGAATAAAACTGTCAAAGTGCAAATCAATTTTAACGACTTAATTCGATATATCGATGGCGTAGATCGAATTTATGAGTTGATGTTGAAGTATTCCAGTGATAAGGATGTTAAACGTTTAAGCTTAAGAAATTTTACTAAATTTGAAGTACTATCTGACTTTAATGTCTCGGTAAAAACGTATTTAAAAAAAATACGCGGACTCATTTCACCTAAGAAATTAATCGGCTGTCCCAGTTTACTTGAGGTACTTTCAACAATTGAGGTAAGAAATCATCGATTAAAAAAATTGTTATAAATACCTAACTTTGAAATTTTTGTTTGTACCCAGTTACAGTTTTTTTTAGTACACAAATAAGCACTTCCAAAAAGGATATTAATTTTCCACAACTAATAATATCATATATATCCGCACACCTAAAATTATATAGAAATTTAATTTCTAGCTAATGAATGTTATTCTATGTATTAAATATTTAACTATTTAGGGTAACACTGACAGAACTGCATTTTTTATACCAAATAATTCGTCTTTCCACATAGTCCATTTTATGTCCGGAGCTGTACATTTCGGATCATTATTGTATATAGTAACAATAGTACATACATATGATCTTCTAATAGGTTACAATTCCTACGAGGGTGGTCCCAGAAGTACACGACTCAACTAAGAAAACATAAAAATTTTGGAAAGAAATATATTTATTTTTCAACATAATCTCCTTTCAACTCTATATACTTTTCCCAGGGATTATCAATAAGTTCGATACCCGTTTTACAATAAGAACTGTCTTGCTCCTCAAAATAGCGATTAACTGCCGACATCACTTCTTCATTGTTGGAAAATTTTTGAACACTGATCCATTTTTTCAAGTTTGGGAACAGAAAATAATCCGAGCGGGCTAAATCTGGCGAATAGGGTGCATGAGGTAGCAATTCAAACTTTAATTCATTAATTTTGGCCATTGCAATAACGAATTTGTGAGCTGGTGCATTGTCTTGATGAAACAACACTTTCTTCTTAGCCAAATGCGGCCGTTTTTGCTTGATTTCTTAGCCCAAACGTTGCAATAAGTTCGCATAATACTCGCCGTTGATAGTTTTTCCTTTTTCAAGATAGTCAATGAAAATTATTCCACGCGTATCCCAAAAAACCGATGCCTTGACCTGCAGATGAAACGGTCTTCGCCTTCTTTGGGGCCGGTTCTCCTTTTTGAGTTCATTGCTTTGATTGTTCTTTTGTATCGGGTGTGAAATGATGACCCATGGTTATGAAACGGCGCAAAAATTCTACTTTGTTGCTGTGAAACTTCGCTAAGCACTCAATTGAAACATCTTCACGACACTGTTTTTGCTCGAGTGTGAGTAAACGCGGCAGCTATCTTGCATACAGCTTTCTGATGTCCAAATTTTCAGATAATATGCGATGCACTGCACTTTTTGAAATGGCTACTACGTCTGTGCCGCTTTATGAATTTTCTTCATCGTTTCTGGAGTCGTCACCACATTTGGTCAACCACTGCGATACTCGTCTTGTCAGCTTGTACAGCCTCGTTTAAACTATGTTACCCAATATTTCACTATTGTAAACGAAGGAATAGATTCACCCAGAGTAGAATCCAGTTCAGCTTTTATAACGGTTGGTCTGAGGCATTTCAATTGAAAGTATTGTATCACGTATCGAAGACCAATTTTCTCCTTTTTTACAAATACACTGAAAACGTTCACTATTGATGGCTGCCAAACAAATACTAAACAATGTGGCGTTTTCAAACTTGAAACATATGCTTTATAGATTATGTACTTTCTAATATAGTGATATTTTTCAAACAACTACCGCCATCTTTAGGTCAGGCCGGGTACTTATTGGGCCACCCTCGTATGTGGTATTTCGATCGATTACTTCTGTAAATGTATGATAAAATTTAAATTAAAGAACATTATGACATGTTTTTCCCCTCAATTTTATATCTTCAACTGATTCTTTTGCTCTCCGTTTACTAAAATTCACTAAGATGAAATAGTATTACGAAGGGGATACCGTCCAACATTGAAATGATGCTGAATACATCTCAGTATAGAAACATTTTGATTTCATTTGATAAATTTCCTAACACAAAAGACAGTGCTCCCAATGTTCCCTTTTCACAACTATGTGACAAAGTCTACAAACAAAATTCTAAAATCTCTTCCTTTATTACAAAAAATTTCGATAGTAAATACTTGATTTAATTTCCTTTTCATAAAAAAGCAAAATGATCAATACATTTTGTCACACTGTCTATTTACATTTAGATTTACTAGTCCTTCTTGTTATGTATGTACTATTTTGTTTATAAATGTTCGGCAATAAATGCTATTATGATTATTAATGTCACATGTTCCAGGATATGGATAACAATTCAGTATGCATGTCACAACAATCACGAAACCAACTTTTATACAATTTTTACAATGTATTATCACTTACGTATATAAAAGCTTATTCCATGCTTCAACTTTCTCACATGCTATTGGAAATATACGGGGACCGTAAGGCGAAATAATGTACAATATGATAATTTAATGCAATTTATATTTGTAGTATCACACGATGTGGAATTTCAGAAAACGAAAAGTGATTTTGTAAATATTACTATGGAATTTGCTGAAAAAGTCAGAGCTGCTTTAGGTAAAGCTTCACTGGACTTCTGGCGATGCGATCTGCAAATATACAAAAGTGGTAAATCCAATCAGTGGTTAATATAAAAATAGATCATAAAGAAGTTATTAACAAAAGATGAAAACTAAACAAAAATTATAAATTCCTGCGATAATGTTTTACATAATTTATTTAGATGGGGCATTTATTTAAAAATTGACAATAATTTCAGAAAATTATATCAGCCAGAAACAAATTCTGTCTCTTCCGGTGCTTATATTTGTATAATTTTTTGCAGAATATTGATCTTTACTTGTTATAGTAAGTAGGTTTTTCAGGTAGCGTCGATTAAAAAAGATCTAATGTGCCTACATTAAGCGAAGTCTACAGTAATTATCACGGCTTTCTCTTCAATAATTTCCTCAGAAAATGTTCTAATAACACAGCCAACCCAAATGGTGTATTTTATTATCACTTAAGGAGATGTAAATTCATTCATGATTCGATTTTCTGTTTCCAAAAATTCACTATCGTACTTAATATGTCAGATTATCCTGACTAAGTCTTGCCATTTCTTTTCAGTTGTTATGAGAGATGAATTTTGTTCGAATTTTGATAATAGAGTCAATGTTATTAATTATTGACTTATTGCAAGTGTTTTTTTTTTCAAAAATACTTTAATTTTTAATCTGGACTCGTATGGGACATCTTCGGGGCTCAACTACTGCTAGTGTCTATCGCGCTGAAACTGGTGAAAGTCGATGGTGGACGGGTTTATACATGGGTAATGGGTCATGGGTCAATGGAGCGTTACAGTTGCGGTTGGGTTGTTTGGAGATGCAGGATTGCCAGGCGCTTTGTAGGGGGTAGCCATCATCACGGTTAAGGTTATTGGGGTGCTTAGAGATCTCTATAGATTCGCAAATTTTGCGACCATAATAATGGTTAGTACGGGTAGTAGATCTCTACCAAGATCCTATCCCGACATTTGCGACCATTACTATGATCGCGAAATTAGCACTTTGTCGCACTGAGTTTCAGTGCGACAAAGTACTAATTGATATGAGCAGACTCCAAAATAACCTGTTTTGAATGATATTCCAATTTGGAGTGTCTCAAGCGCTCGTCAGAACAAGTAGCGGCAAAATATCGATGGATGTGACCCGCAACTCCGTTGATAAGTGGTCTAACTACTTGAAGGCTTGTGGTGACGCAGAAGGGGATATTTAAAAGGTTCATTTCCATTTTTAGATTAAAGTATATTTTTGTTGACGCAGAAGGGGATATTTAACCCTTTGCACTCCAGCCTAGTAACTCATGGAGGATACCAATAACTCCGGCACTATATTAGTTACAAGTACATACCTGTGATATAAAGAAAAATGGAGTCGTTACAATAAAACAAAACATTTATTTCTTAGCTATTTTATAGCTAAGAAATAAATATATTATTATATTCTAACTAATATTATAGAAGAAAAACAAATTTTATGGCTTAAAATGTTTTAAAGTGTGATATCTTTGGAAACAATCACCCATATGCATTCGCGGTTTATCGGGACAAGTATCACAATATTCCGAAGTTTCGCGTCTTTGTCCTTTTTCTTGTCTATTAGAACACACAATACAATCTCTTTTCTTGCCTTTTCGCAATATGTACAGTCTCTTGTCTAGTCTTGTTTCATGTGTTGAAGTGGAAGGCTTCGATCGATCTTCGTGGAACTCACCTACGAGTTGATCGACTAATCTCTTGACGAACTGCAAATGAGACAGTGATTTTTCGTTTATTCCTTTTTTGCACACTTATATAAAATGTATGCATTTATGGCAGACATCTCCATTCCCCAAAAGAACATTTTCCTCCACCACTTAAGAGATTTTCTTAGGAAACAGTATGATGATGGGTATTGATCCTCGCGATCAACACCACCCATTGAAGCCGTGTAGTTAAAAACAATTTTTGGCTTTTCTACATTTTGTTGTTCACCTCCTCTTACAAATCTTGTTTTTGAAGGAATCCAGCGCTATCACTGGTGCTTAACAGCGTAACTACCCTTTTATCTTTCCAGTAAAATATCATCGTTCTTCCCTTTTTGCAAGCAATTGATTTATAAATAAAGCACTTATTATAACGTAAACATAATAAACATATCATAAACACTATAAGATAAACACAGACGATTTTGCTTACCTAAGTGTTAAGGGCGCTGACTCAGTAAAATAACCGTGTTGCCGTAGCTGCGACAGTAGATTTATTATTAGCATTTTAATGTCGCAAGTGCGGCGACAACGGAGTGCAAAGGGTTAAAAGGTTCATTTCCATTTTTAGATTAAAGTATATTTTGTCATTTTGTGCAAAAAAGAACTAGAAAAAAACTTCTATTGGGTATAAGACTATTAAAGTGTAACATAATTTATGGCACGTCTAGGTAATACATATATTTATATTTCATTTATTATTTATATTATCTTGAAAGCTGTAATAAAATAATTATAATTTAAAATAATATTATTTAGGTATCAACTATTTAGAAATTACGCGACTTTTACAAGGTTATATTTCAAGTAAGGTATCACTAAACGATAAGGGCAGATGTAGTGAAACATGCTCTTATTACAAAAAAACCAAACATTATATCTGTGGACATGATCAGTATTGTCGAGAGCAAAGGCGATGTTACGGGGACATATTGAATTGTGAAGAAATGGACCATCGCGTATTGATATGCCAAGATGTGAGTATCAAAATTTTTAAATGTTTTAGTTAGCTTTATTTGATTACATTCATTTTCAGAATAGAAGCAGTACTAGAAGATACAAATATATTGAATATTCCAACGGTACAATTTTAGGTCAAAAAGAGCACTGTCCTAAAATACATGAGATACAAAGCTGGCAGCGAGTAATATCTAGGATATGCTCCTATTGCATCTGTCTCTGCGATGATGATGGTATATATTCTGACCGATATTTCAGTTTGCGGTTTGCTACTTCGAACGTAAGACAAAATAAAGTTGTTACTGGTGTAAGATTTATTAAGAAAAATAGAATCATACATTTACAAGTGCAGCATGGAGAACTTCTGCCATATGGAGTTATTAACGGAAGTACTTTAGAATGGGTACCCGTCGATAATTTTCGAATTACTGACAGAGTATATAATGGTGAAGATTATTTTAAGTTAAACTGGAAAGAAAGAGCAATAGATTTAGATATATTAACTGGAAAAGACGATCGCTTATTAACAGGTATTCAACTTGCAGAATATAGAAACTCGTTTACGTGGCATTTTAAATTTTGAAATATAGGTGTTAAAATCCTCAAGACTGCAACCCATTTAAAGTTGGAAATTCGAGTAACAGCATTTGATTTTGAGACAGGAAAACTGAAGTCTTCAAAGGGTTCCAGCGAGTGGATATACAATAATAATACGGAATATTCCTTTAACAAAAGGTGATTTTATTTACAGCAGAATGTACCATTAGAAATAGAAATATTAGGAACGATATAATGTTAAAAGTATAGTTCACAGTTTAACAATCGCTATTCAAGATAACATATTTACCTCAAAAGAAATTCTGGTTTTACCAAGTACTACAATATTGAATAAAAAAAAACTGCATTACTTAGACTGATGAAGTGAGAGAAACCTACGCCATAATACTAATAAAAATAGAAATAATATATTTTATTGCTATAGATCATATATACGAGGGTAGCCGTTTATATTTCGGGAACTGGCCTCCGATCTAACGTTTTTAACAATATATTTACCTTGACAGTTTTATTATCCGGTCCCTGTTTCTATTGTTGACAGTAACTTGAAAATTTTATGTCAGCGAAAAATGGAATTAACTCGCAAACATTTTCGTGCAATTATTTTTCATAACTTTCGGCGTGGATTATCTCAACAAGAATGCATCGACGAGCTGAATTCTTTATATGGTGATGAAGCACTATCGAAAACTATAGTATATCGTTGGTATAGTAAATTCAAACTTGGACGGCGTTCTTTGGACGATGAATTTCGTGAAGGTCGTCCCACAAATGTTGTTGTGTCGGAAAACATTAATGCAGTGTCTGAATTAATAATGCACGACCGTCATGTGACATACCGTGAGATCGAGGCATCTCTAGGTATTAGTAACACCAGCGTGCATAAGATCTTGCATGAACATTGTGCCGTTAAGAAGCTATGTTCACGTTGGTTACCACATAATTTGACAATCGCTCAAAAAACGACTCGCGTCAATTGGTGCCAAGAAATACACAAAAAATACAATGGCGGTTCTTCAAAGAACATTTATAAAGTCGTCACAGGTGATGAATCTGGGATCTATACATATGAGCCCGATTGTAAACAGCAGTCGACTGTGTGGGTATTCCAAGGCGAGCCAAAACCAACAAAAGTTGTTCGCGCTCGAAGCACGTCAAAACAAATGATCACCTGTTTTTACTGAAAAACCGGTTACATTGCCCTATTTGTTTGCCAAAAGTTTTTAAAGGAATAAGGAAAACAAACCGAAAATTCAATCATTCTTCACCAAGACAATGCGAACTCTCACTAGTCGGTTCAAACAATTGAATATTTGACCGAGTAAAACATTGAATTGATGAGCCATCCGCTATACAGCCCTGATCTAGCACCCTGTGATTTGTTTTTGTTCCCACACGTAAAGAATAAACTTCGTGGTCAACGGTTTTCTACGCTGGAAGAGGCAGTTGAGGCATTCAAAAATCATATTTTGGAGATGCCGCCTTCACAGTGACAGGAATGCGTTTCGGATTAGTTTAAACGAATGCAAAAGTGCATTGATTTTCAAGAAGAATATTTTGAGAAGCAATAAAACTCTTTTCGATAATAAAAATTTTTTTTTGTTTACTGTTCTCGAAATATAAACGACTACTCTCGTATAAAAATATGCAGTCTCATTATAAGTTTCAAAGTCAAACATTTTATTTAAAATATTACTTTTCGGAATATACAGCTGCTTATATTACAGAATAGAGATAAATATTGAAAAATCTGATGTTCCAATAAAAATTGGACGTCCATCCAAAGTAATCTCAACTCACAATGAATTCGTTCAATTCACGCAAACGGATTTTGAAAAAGACGCTGCTCAAACTACTGTACCTTTTATAGATGCCCAGGATGTTGTACCTGCTGCACCAACGCCCATTAGTGGAGCAGGAATTTATTTTAAAACAACGGAAGGTTCTGGTGGTTTTATAGGATTAAAATTAATGACGTATGACTTCAGTAAACATTTAAATTATGGATAAAAAATGGATGTACATGAAGATGTAAGAATATCGCTTTAATATCTATTTTACAAAATGAAAGCAAAAAAAAACTTTTTTTAGATATTTTTAGCAAAAATGTAGATAACAATATCTTTGTTTTAGTTCCAAAAATTTATAATTTTCAAGAATTTCCAACTCTTCTGAAACATTGAATAGCGCTCTTTCAGAAAAGTTTTTTATTTTCGATTGTTTCTCTTATATTAAATACTGAAAATTTATAATTCATGTACATATTGAGACTACATACGTACATATATATGAACAGCAGAAAATTACATCACGTTATCACTTTTTAAACTTACTCCAGTTGTATCAATTGTCAGTAAAATAGTGTTTTTACACAACATAAAACTACAAAAACGGTGAGAAATAAGCAGTTTTCATTTGTAAGCTTCATAAGCTTACCATTAACTATTGTAAATAATAGAGAAAAAAGAAATCTCATGCTATATTATACACTACCTTCACAGTGCTTGAGAGCAGCATAGTCTTATCAATATGTGGCGTTATCTTACCCTTCCTTAGACTTCATTACAGCTTCGTAAATCCATCATTTTTAATATCGATTTTTTTAAATCGTCGCTATCAATTTGTCGCTAACTATTTGGAAATAGCATAAAGTTGCGCGGTATTTCTTTTGGTTCAATCTTTAGTTTTTCGACCAAATTCAATCAACAACAGCTCAATGGTGGATAAACCAGGACTGAGCGGCCATGCCATTATTTTTAGCACATTTGTTTACTGATTTAGATTCTAAAAAGTTTTTATGTAGGTTGTGGGTCGCCGTCATGTTGGAATACAAACAGTTGACTGAAATCCAATTTCCAGATGGTGGTGCCCCTCCTCGGATTGTGGCAGTATTTTTCATAAGCCGCTCATTATTGTAAAACAACCCCAAATCATATGTTTCATTGCATGAATTATGTTAGATTCAGAAAGGCGTTTAAAGGCTAACAGCAAACCAACATAGAATAATTTAAATTCAAACTCATCAAATTTGCTTCGAAATTTTGTGACGGTAGTGTATATTATAAGCAACATTTGTAAACTGAAATTGGAAATATGCGTTGTAATAACATGTAATATTAGTTTGTGGCTGTCTTCAATGTCAGGAAATATCAGGAAATACAACGTAATATTAAAATTATTAATTATATTTAAATAAGCGTCGCACAAAATAAAACACATGGCTAGTAGATAAGGTAAAATAGTTATGTATACACATGAAACAAATAAAGTATTACGTGTAGATATGTATATAGAAATGTATATCGATCATACTTGTTTTTTAGAGAAAGATAGAAATGTTGTTTATATCTTTAAAAATAGAATTAAATTGTTAGCACTCCTAGACCTTAAAGAAATAAAAATTTAATATTGAATTATCTTTTATTATGTTATTTTTGCAGAATATTAAGAATATAATACCGAATTCATAGAAAATATAAAATTTCTTTATAAAATTATTGAGCCTATAAATCTATTTCTTGGTTATTAATTTAGCTATTTAAACCACGTTTTCAACTGATTATCGCGCGGAGTCATCTATAATGTCATACTCTCATCTATTTATGTACCTAGTTTTTCGCACAATAGCTCAAAACGGCACAAAGTATACATATACACCGCGTAATTTTTTCAAAACGATACGCCTGAAATACTTCAGAAACTAAAACGAAAATGAATATTTTCAAAAATTCACGAAAAAACTAATTCCGCACACGACCCGTACCGCTGAAAGTGTGCGGAATTAGTTTTTTCATAGGGGTATTTCTTGCCGTTGTTCTCCAGGTGCGACACTACTTAATTATCTGCTGATGATGACAAGTTAGTTGTCGAAATACGTATACAGAATTACGAAAATTAATGTGGAAAGGGGTTATATATCAATCTTTAGTGATCGAGTAAAGAAATATTCCACAAGAAACATTTCAAGAAATGGTGCTCATTTTGTGCAGTTCTTGGAAATATGTTTTTCTTTCGATTTTGTTTTTCCTAATTATAATGAAATACTTAAAAATATTGTTATTGTCAACGACTACCTAGATAATTTTGATGGAGCCTGTGGTTAACTCACTTTCCACATTAATTTTCGTATTCTGTATACATATTTCGAAGTTGTCATCATCAACAGATAATTAAACAGTGTCGCATATGGAAAACTACGGTAAAATACCTGTACGAAACAAATTCCGCACACGATCTATACCGTTGAAAGCCAAAATGTACACTGCGTGTGTGTATACGAAAATTAATGTGGAAAGGGGTTAAAGTGATTAAACGACTATATAGATGTTTTAAGACTTATTATCAGTTTCGTAATAAATACATTAAAACAACGAAAACGATTAAGTGGAGAATAAGTCTTCATTTGAGGTAATACGCGACAGTTTATTTCGTTTACATTTCTACTAGGAAGAAGGGGGAGAGGGAGTCGTGGGAGCGCAAGTGTAAACAACGTAAATGTGATTCATACTTACAATAAAAATAGACGGATTTTTGGCAAATTTTATTTTAGCTTTAGTTTTTAACTTATTTTAGGTCGACCATTTTCAAAAAATTACTCCGTGTACACATGTTTACGCTTAGTTTATTTTATAAATGATTCTCTAATAATTATTGAAAGTACTACTGAATTTGCGTTTTATAAGTTCGTCGTTTAATTTTCTTTTGATCTAGATTTTTGTCAGATTGATTTTTTTTATTTATTTTGCGTTTTTGTGTTTATTAAACAAGTGCAATTGTTCTCTTTTATTTTCAATTGAGATAGTTGAATTATCATGTATTTGTGCATACGTATATGGAAAGTTTTTCTTTCAAAAATAATCAATCGAATCATTAATTGTATACCTTGCAATGAGTGTATTTCACTTAGTATTTTGCTCAATTTGAAACTACTTTGTTTAATCATACTACTGAACTTTGTCGACTACTATTAAGGAAGTGGATCTTCTATCGACACAGGCCTGCGATGAAAAAATTGTTTAAAATGTAATCAGTGATTTTTATAGTTTTTTCTTCGCTGATTATGGACAAAATAATAAAAAAATTGCATCCACTTCGAAATTATACTTATCGCAACTGACATGTATTCTATAAATAGAATCTACACGCATTTAATCCAATATACAAGTCCGTCTGACGTAAACAAAAAATTATATGATAACTTTCAGAGAGTACATACATTATTTATAAACATACATTACAGAAAAACCTAAAATGTATATATTTCAAACCACAAATAAGGAACTAAAATTATCATTAAAATAGCGGGGACAAAAGGATATACAAAATTTGATAATTAGGCCTCGCAATTAATTTTCGATGCCTATCTTTAGTATGGGCGTACTTATCGAATAGTTTACGTTGCTGTAATTATTCCTATTTATTATAATAATATCATAATAATAAAAGAATGATGAAGTGTTTATTTAAATTGATTTGCATGTATAAGGTTTTCCAATAGGGATGATATGATTTTGAAGTGACATTTCGGCCATTTGTAATATGTCATGATCTGTCATTTGTTTTTCATTGTATTCAGTAGTGTTTACAATTTCATCATGGAGAGATATACGCAAGAACAACGTTTACAAATTATTCAGTTTTGTTATCAAAATAATCGTTCTCCAATTGCAACTTTTCGTGTGCTTTTGCCATTTTATGGTCGTAATAATCGTCCAAGTGTGCTCGCTATTCGTCGAATTGTTAAAAATTTTGAGGCTACATTTTCTTTACATAATTTTCAAGTGCCAATAAGACAAAGAACCGCTCGAAGTAATGCAAATATTGCTGCCGTTCAGGCAAGTGTTACTGAAGACCGTAATTTGTCGATTCCAAGACGTTCTCAACAATTGCGACTGTCCCAAACCACAACCTGGCGGATTTTGAGAAAGGATTTGGGTTTGCATCCCTATAAAATTGTTCTCACTCAAGAATTGAAGCCATTGGACCACCGTAAACGTCGTGAATTTGCTGAATTTGCCTTGGAACAACTTGAAAACGATAACGATTTTTTTAAGAAAATCATCTTTTCTGATGAGGCTCACTTTCATCTGTATGGTGTGGTAAATAAACAAAACTGTCGATTCTGGTGCGAAGAAAATCCACAAATTATTTATGAAAAACCATTACATTCACCTAAATTGACAGTTTCGTGTGGTTTTTGGTATGGTGGAATCATTGGTCCGTACTTCTTTCAAAATGAAGCTGGTAACACCGTTACTGTCAATGGAGAGCGGTATAGATTGATGATAACCAACTTTTTATGGCCGACATTGGAAGAAGTTGATCTGGACAACATTTGGTTCCAACAAGACGGGGCTACGTGCCACACAGCAAATGCAACAATAGAATTATTGCGAGAAAAGTTTGGAGATTCGATTATTTCAAGAAATTGTGATATTGAATGGCCTCCAAGAAGTTGTGATTTAACACCATTAGACTATTTCTTGTGGGGTTATTTGAAGTCATTGGTCTATCGAAATAAACCAGACTCTCTTCAAGCTTTACAAGTCAATATTGAACGTGCCATTCATGATATACGACTAGATTTAGTGGAAAAAGTGCTCGAAAATTGGGTTCATCGAATTCATTCCTGCAGAAGAAGTCGTGGAGGCCTTTTGAATGACGTTTTATTTAGAACTTAATTGTATCGATTGTACTTCACATTAAATAAAAAACTTTTGAATTTTCTTAACAATAAGTGTATTTTTTTTAAAGAAATCATATCATTCTTATTGGAAAACCTTGTATATGTACTGTCATTCGGAAAATTTGTCGCCCTCTTCAACTTCCATAGTAGCTTTAATGAAAACAATAATAAAATCCGATTGGGATTTAATACAAGACAGGTCGATTATAAATTCGTCAAAACTTATGGAATATAAGGAAAAAATCATTTTGCAAAGGTGGAATATACGAGAGTGGCCCCAGAAGTACCCGACACAACAAAGGAAACACAAAAATTTTGGAAAGAAATATATTTATTTTTCAAAATAATCTCCTTTCAGCTCTATACACCTTTCCCAGCGATTCTCAATAAGTTCTATACCCTATTTATAATAAGAACTGTCTTGCTCCTCAAAATAGCCATTAACTGCCCACATCACTTGTTCATCGTTGGAAAATCTTTGACCACTGAGCCATTTTATCAACTTTTGGAACAGACAATAATCCAAGGGGGCTAAAGCTGGCGAATAAGGTATATGAGGTAGCAATTAAAACTTTAATTCATTAATTTTGGCCATTACAATAACGGATTTGTGTGCTGGTGCATTATCTTGATGAAAAAACACTTGCTTCTTAGCCAAATGAGACCGTTTTTGCTTGATTTCTTCACTCAAACATTGCAATAAGTTCGCATTATACTCGCCGTTGATAGTTTTTCCTTCTTTAAGACAGTCAGTGAAAATTATTCCACGCGCATCTCAACCCTCCCTTTTAAGTCCATTGGCTTGGTTGTTCTTTTGTCCCGCGTGTAAAGTGATAGACCCATGTTTCATCCATGGTTATGAAACGGTGCAAAAATTTTGCTTTGTTACTGTTAAACTTGGCTAAACACTTAATTGAAACATCTTCACGACACTGCTTTTGCTTGAATGTGAACACACCCAAATTTTCAGATACTATGCGATGTTCCACACTTTTTGAGATGTCTGCTAGCTCGTGCACTTTCAGTCGACGATCATTCAGTACCGCTTTGTAGATTTTCTTCACCATTTCTGGAGTTGTCACCTCATTTGGGCGACCACTGCGATGCTCGTCTTGGCAGCTTGTATGACCTCGTTTAAGCTCTGCTACGCACTGTTGTAAACGAAGGAGCAGACTCATCCAGAGTAGAATCCAGTTCGGCTTTTATATTGGTTGGGCTGAGACGTTTCAAATAAAAGTATTGTATCACGTAACGATGACCAATTTTCTCAATTTTTACGAAATCACTGAAAAAGTTCACTACTGATGGCTGCCAAACAAATATTAAACAACGTGGCGTTTTTAAACTTGAAACATGTACTTTATAGGTTGTGTACTTTCTAATACGGTGATATTTTTCAAACAACTACTGCCATCTCTAGGTCAGGCCGTGTACTTATGGGACCACCATTTGTCGTGTCATTAATCCAGTTATCTAACCAAACAGATGCATAAATAATCACATAAAAAACAGAGTTAGTTTTCAGTAATTGTAAAGTAGGTGGCTTTTAGTTAAGAATGTAGATAACCTATGCTTTATAGATTATGTATTTTCTAATACAGTGATATTTTTCAATCAACTAACGCCATCTCTAGGTCAGGCCGTGTACTTATGGGACCACCCCTGTACAAGCAAAAAAACAATAAATAAATCGGTTAGTCGCTAATGTAAATTTGGTAGTAAGTAATGTGGGATGTTGTCACATATTTGGATTAAACTATTGACTTACAAGTTAAATTCAACGACTTAATCAAGTATATTAACGAGATAAATTGGGTATATGAAAACGTGTCTGTCTACGTCGGAGGTAAAACTGGTACTGATCGTTCGACTTATTATAATGAAATACTTTAAAATACTGTTATTGCCAACGACTACCTAGATGTTTCAAGACTTGTTGTCAGTTTCGTAATAAATACATTAAAAGAACGAAAACAATTAAGCTTTCTTTGGAGGAAAAGCCTTCATTTGAGATAATACGTGACAGGTTATTTCATTTACATGTCTTTTAGGATTAGGGAAGAGAGGTGTAAACAAAATGTGATTCACACTTATAATAAATATCGACGGATTTTTGGAAAATTTTATTTTAATATTAAGGAAGTGGATTTTCGATCGATGACACAGGCCGGTGATTGAAAAATTATTTAAAATATAATCAGTGATTTTGATAGATTTTTGCCCGCTGATTATGGAAAAAATAATTAAAAAATTGCATCGGCTTCAAAATTGTAAAGGGTGTTTCAAATTGCGCGGTTTTTTTAAAGAATAAATAAAATATAGATGGCGCATTGAATTTGTCTGGGTATGTGGGTATCTAAAAAGTGTGATGAATGACATTTATTAAAATGGCTTACACAATAGCGTACACAGTACAACAACGCATTCGAATTGTTGAATTATTTTATGAAAATCAGCGTTCTGTGAAAAGGGTTTTTAGAAAATTACGTGAATTTTATGGTTTACATAATCGTCCATCTGAAAGCACTATTGGTCGAATTATTAAAAAAATTCAAGAGACCAGTTTCGTGGAAGATCAAAAAAATGAAAAATACAGTCGTAGTGGTCGTTCACAAGAAAATATCGACTGGTCTATTTCTTGAGATAACACGCTCATCAAACTTGCTCTTCAATAAATCGATTGTAACGTGTGCTGTGTGGCTTGTGGCACCGTCCTGCTGAAACCACATGTTGTCCAAGTCCATATCTTCCAATTCGGGCCAAAAATAATCGGTAATCATGGCGCGATAACGATTACCATTCACAGTAACGTGACGATCATTATCGTCGACGAAAAAATATGGCCCTATGACGCCGCCGGCATGCAAACCGCACCAACGAGTTATTTTTTGTGGATGAAGTGGTGTTTCATGAAGCACATGTGGATTTTCACCCGACCAATAACGTGGAAGATCAAAAAAGTGAAAAATACAGTCGTAGTGGTCGTTCACAAGAAAATATTGGTTTGGTTCATGAAAGTGTTGCTGAAGATCCTGAAATGTCCATTAGACGACGTTCACAACAACTTGGAGACTTAGTGGATCAACAACATGGCGTATTTTACACTAGGATTTAGCTCTGAAGGCATATGAGGTTCAAATAACACAGGAACTGAAGCCATTACATCATTTAAAACGTCGTTCATTTGTCAATTTCATCAATGAACAACCAGCTGATTTTTCTCACAAATTAATGTTTTCCGATGAGGCACATCTTGAACTTGGTGGTTATATTAATAAACAAAATTGCCGTATCTGGGGTCAGGAAAATCTACGAATTATTTATGAGAAACCTATGCATCCTAAACGAGTTACTGTTTGGTGTGCATTATGGTCAGGACCTCACTTCTTTGAAAATGCTGCTGGTGAAGCTGTAACTGTCAATGTTGCTCGATATCATCGGATGACGAATTTTTGTGGCCTGAATTAATGAATATTACTCTAGAAAATATGTGGTTTCAACTGGATGGCGCTACACCTCACTTTGCACACGAATCAATTAATTTATTGAGAGAAAAATTTCCTGGACGTGTAATGTCAAGAAACGGTGATGTTAATTGGCCGCCAAGATCATGTGATTTGACACCGTTAGACTATTTTCTTTGGGGTTATGTGAAAAGTCAGGTTTATAAAAACAATCCATAACTAATTCCTGCTTTGAAAGATGAAATTATTCGAGTCTTTGGTGAGATAGAGCCTCATTTATGTCAAAATTTTAACAAAAGAGTGGATGTCTATGGAGCTGCAAGACGAGACCATTTGGCACATATTATTTTTCGCATTTAAATGTGGTAATTGATACTTCAATTACCAATAAAAAGTTTTTGAAAGTGAATGCAAATTATGTGTTTTATTTATTCTTTAAAAAAACTGCGAAATTTGAAACACTCTTTACTTATTACAATTTATCCGACATTTATTTTATAAACAGAATCTACATGTACTTAATCCAATATACTTACAAATACATGTTACGGAAACGAAAAATTGTATGATAACTTTGAGAGAATACAGACATACATTATTTACAAACATACATTCCAGACAAATCTAAAATTTACATATTTCAGACCACAATTAGAAACTAAAAATTATCATTAAAACGGTGGGGATAAAAAGATACGCAAAATTTGATAATTAGGCATCGCAATTAATTTTTGACTCCTATCTTTAGTATAAGCGTACTTATCGAATAGTTTACGCCACTGTCATAATTCCTATTTATCATAATAATAAAAGAATGATGAAGTGTTTATTAATATTGATTTGCGTGTACATGTATTGCCATTCAGAAAACTTGCCGCCCTCTTCAACTTCAATACTAGCTTTAATGAAAACAATGATAAAATCCGATTGGGATCTAGTAGAAGATAGGTCGATTATAAATTCGTCAAAATCTATGGAATATAAGGAAAAAATGATATTGCAAAGGTTTAATATACTAGCAAAAAAAATAGTTCGAGTGAATCTGTTAGTCGCTAATGTAAGTTTGGAAGTAATGTGGGATGTCGTCACATATTTGGATAAAACTGTCGACTTACAAGTTAAATTCAACGACTTAATTAAGTATATCAACGAGATAAATTGGGTATATGAAAACATGTTTATCTATGTCAGAGGTAAAAGTGGTACTGATCGTTCAACTTTGAAAAATTTTGTTAGAAACTTTCTTATATTTTACCAAGTTACTTCAGTAAAAATGTTTATAAAAGAAATAAATAATATCGCTGTACGCAAGGAAGAATATATCCGAAGAGCCAATTTAATCCAATTACTTTCAGGTGCCGAGGTGAGAAATATAAATTATTAAAAATTAATTTCAAATGCTGACTTTCTTTTGACTTTATGCCTTATCTTACTAAATTATTTAAATAAAACAAATTATCAAGTTTGGAACTGTTAATTTAATTGCAGAATTTACTTAATCCAATGCTTCACCTCTCGAGATTTATTACTTAATTTTAAAATCGTTCATATTTTTTATAAATAAAATGATTATGTTTATACAACGAATATGTTTTTTTGTGGAATACTTAATTGCATGATTTGTATGGTAAAAATGTAATATAAGATTCAACTTCGTAGAATTTTGTTATACAGGGTGTCTATAAAAGAACTCCGGGGTTTTAAGACAAAATATTTTAATAAAGTAAAAAACGTACATACATGTTTTATACATGATTAGAAAGCTTACATTTTCAAGATTTTTTAACAACTTAGTGAAGTTCAATGTGAGCTCCGTGAGTGGCACGGCACACGTCGAAACGGTATTCTACCTCTTCCCATGTCCTGGCGAGCATGTCTGGGGGAACGGACGCCACGCAATTCTCTATTCGATCCCTGAGATGGCGAACATTTCGAATTTTCTCCGCATACACAAGATTCTTGATATGCTCCCAGAAGAAAAAGTCCAACGGAGTCATATCAGGGCTCCTTGGTGGCCATGGAATAGGTCCTTCCCTTCCAATCCACCTGTTGCCGAAACGAGCGTCCAGTGACTCACGCACACGCAAACTGAAGTGTGGCGGCGCCCCATCTTGTTGGAAGTAAACTAAACCTTTCTCCGCCTCAATGTCATCCAACTGAGGATAAACATACTCCTCTAACATGTCACAATAGACATCACCATTGATATTCCTTTCGACAAAAATGAAGGGACCTATGACTCTGTCACGCATAAGAGCACACCAAACATTCACTTTGGGCGTGTCACGTTCGTACACAATAAACTCATGGGGCGGCTCTGAACCCCAAATTCTGCAATTATGCCTGTTTACAGTTCCGTTCACATGAAAAGTAGCTTCATCACTAAAAACCACACTTTTTAAAAAATCATTATCTTCATCAATTTTATCCAGCATGGAAACAGAAAATTCGAATCTCTTAACCTTGTCTGCCGGTTTGATATGGTGTAAAAGTTGTATCTTGTAGGCAGTTAAACGAAGTCTTTTACGAATTACCTTATGGACTGTTGATCTTGGTAACCCCAAGTCCAGACTGCGTCTTGTTAACGATTTCTTAGGGCTTCGAGTGCATGAAGCTCGGATTCTGTCCACATTCTCTTGAGACACACGCGGCCTACCCGGCGACTTTTGTTTCAAAACACTTCCTGTTTCCTTGAACGCACATAACCACTGACGAATTGTTTTGTCTGTAAGCGGGTCAACACCATAGCTACGTCGAAAGTTTCTTTGTACAGTAACAACAGAATTAGTTTCTATGAGCCAAATAACACATTGAGCCTTTTGTTGAGGCGTCGCCATAGCGCGGCAGTCCAGACGACACTGACTGCCTGCCGCAGCCGCTACGTCATTTCAAGGTCAACGCTCCGCAGCGCTGCCAACTGTTGAGAGAAACATTCCCAATTGGTATGAGTAAAACTCTTTGAACTGCTTGTTTCAAAGGAATTGATCAAATTTTGCTATCTTTTATAGTTTAAAAAATATTAATTTTTTAAACCCCGGAGTTCTTTTATAGACACCCGTATTATTAATATTCAGTGTACTTATATCGAGTCTTTCAATAAGAACATAACAATTTTGTATTTAAATAAAACGCAGAATAAGTGAGATATCGGGCTGAAATTTATTCCAGGTGCAGTACGCATGTTACATTTACCTATAAAATTCGTTCACATAACCACAGCGAGCACGTTTGCTTTGGAGACAATTTTCCATCACTCTTTCCCTGAGCTCCTCTAATGTTGTTGATTTGTTGACATAAACCAACGGCTTAACGTAACTCCATAAAAAGAAATCCAGCGTTAAATTGCATGAGCGAGGTAGCCATTCGACCGGACCATTTCTCACCTTCAGTAGATTAATTGTATGTATGACCAGCTGTGTGACACGTGGAATCACATATCGCTGATGTCAAGTCCATCTAATTCTAGCCAAAAACAATTTTCCAACATTACACGATAGCGAACTCCATTGACAGTATCATGATGATCATTTTCATCGACGAAAAAATATGGTCCAATCACACCTCCAGCATGAAATCCACACCACAGTCATTTTTTGTAGTTGTAATGGAGTTTCCTAAAGCACATAGAGGTTTGTTGGTGTCCAATAACGCATATTTTGCTTATTAACAAAGCCATTAAGCCAAAAATGAGGTTCATCGCTGAAGATGATTTTTCGATGAAATTCAAGATTTTCTTCAAACTTTAGCAGAGCCCAATCGGAGAAGTTTCGACACTTCAAATGATCAATAGATTTCAGTTTTGAGTTGATTTGAGCTTGTAAGAGTGTAAGCCAAGTTCTTTACGTAAAATTCGTCACAATGTGGTTTGATAAATCCCAATTCCTGTGAACGACGTGGAATCGACTGATGTGACCCATTTTGAATTGAAGCAATTACGGCTGCGATATTTTCGATTCTTCAACCTTTGAGTCGTTTCACTGGCACAGGGTCATCCAATAGTGAATATTTTGATTCGAATTTATCCACTATATGACTCAGAATTGCGGAAGTAATTTTTAATAATTTCCAAACGTTGCTCGTTCGTAAACTTTACGTTACGTTACTTTTGATGTCGATGTTCAAGGTTGCATTCGTGTTAAAAGACAAAATTGTTATGTCCCTATTGGAAAATCTGTTAGTATTGTAAGGATAGATTGAAACTATTGAAATATAGAGAAAGCTACTTACAGTATCTACTCGTTCTGTAGACGAATTTTCCAGATAACGTCAGGTCACTTGTTTTCAAAAATGCCATAAAACTTGCTTATAATCGCGTAGATCTCTTTTTAAATAAAACGATGAATAATACCTTTTTTGAGATTAAAGAATAGTTAGAAATCACATTGCTGTGTAAGTATGATGGATATTATTATAGCAGTATGACGAGAGATGCTATTAATGGAATATTATATGTTCTGTTGAGAAAATATATTATTATTCGTCACCTAAACATCCTCCTCGTTAGAAAACTTTTTCCCTCTGAGTTTGTTCTTCACATTTGGGATACAGGTTAAATACGCATGGATCAGAACTATATATTGAATGCTCCTTTAGCTCAGTTCTTGCTAAATACTCGCTACAGTGTGTTTCCAATGTCACACGCTCCACAACTCCTCTCAGACAGCCGCCATTTTCTTGATACATGTCTTTGTCTTCAAATAGTCACACTCGGGTCTGTGTATTGGTGGACACGTCACAGTTGTAAGGATAGATTTCGTCATTTGTTACAATGCTGTTAACATAACGAGATGATCTATTTTCAAACTTCTTAAGAATTTCACAGTAGTTACAGCACATGCTGTTCCTTTTGTTTGTTTTTAACCCTACACGAGATATTTTTTCCCTTTACATTCAACTGATGATTCTATACACTGCTGTAGATCAAATGCCGGTGGTACAAGTTTTTTCTTTGTTTCACTTAAAATTTCTTTTTTTAAAGAATCGCCATTTTTGTAAAACTTTTGTGTCAGCTTGATTTTCCTACATATTAACAAGAATTCTTTTAATTACACTGATTTCTTGAAATAAGCCAATTTTCAAAATATAAAAGATAATAGTGGCATAGTAGCATACTTTATAGTTGCTACAATAGAACTCGTGGTGTGCAAATGCTACTCGCGCATTCTATCCAATGCACAATAAACAACTGTAACAATCGATGGATTTGACGTATCTCAGTAATTTCAAAGTCTCACAACTAATTTGACTAAAATTATGAAATGTATGTGGAAAACTAGAAAAGTTTTCGAACAAACAATGAAACAAAAGACCTATGATTTTTTTATTTAATAATTTTATTTTTCAACATTATCTTCCTTAATTTCAACACAATTACGCCACCTATTCTACAACTTTATTTAGTCAGAAAAAAATTATTTCTTGATCTTGAAATAGGCATCAATCTCCTCGTGCAAAATGATTCTATCTAAGGCATAAGTTGACCGAAGCCAAATCCGGTGGGTGATCTAGATCACTCACAGAGATAGGTTGGACTTGCCTTATACGTTCTTTGTTAGCGTATAAAACTACTGCTAATGTAGTCTCCTTTGGCATGTACTCAATAAGGATAATTCCTAGTTGGTGGCAAAAGATAGTGGACCATCTTCAATGTCTTCACGACTGTTCGTGAATAGTTTTAGAAGGATTCTGTGTCTTTATTAAAAATTCGATGACACTGCGATGTTCTAATTTCATAAAATTCATTTTTTGAAATACAAAAGCACAAAATAATGAACGAATTGAAGACATATTTGAAAATAAATAGAAAAGTGTTGTCATCAATGACCGTCACTGGGTGACGCATAATTAGTTGTTTTTATCACGGCTAGATAGATTTTTTCAAGTTGCCGTCGTAATCAGACAGGAATTTATATAGAATTCTATACAACAAAGAAATCGTTTGCTGAATTATATTATAGACTTAAGAAACACCAAACCTTTTTGCTTAATGTTACATGGAAATGTACTCTTGCAGGATTTAGAAAATTCAGTATGCATATCAAGACAATCACCAAACCAGCTTTTATATAATCTTTATAACGTAATATCTCTTACATACATAAAAGCTTACGCTATGTCACAACTTTCATATATATTGTTGGAAGTATATCAAATGGGTAAGACAAAAACTATATATGTAAACGTTATTAAGCGAAGTATTGTAAGTTTAATTTTCAGGATCATTTGCTACGGAATCTGAAACAATGAAAATAGAATTTGTAAATAATATTATAAAATTTACTCAAGAAATGCAAATAGCTTTAAACCAAACCTCATTACACTTCCACCGATGTGATCCATCAAAATATCAAAGTGGTAATAAGTTATATATATTATAATGAGAATAATGTTAATGAAGGTTTTTGTGGACGTATGTCTCTGTGTGCCATATTTTGTCAAAAGAAATACAAAGGGTACTAGGAAAGTTTTGCAATACAGCTTTATTTATTTAATTTTTTCAAAGTAATCCTTCTACACTCAATACACCTCTCCATCCTCCAAAACCAATCTTTAAACCAGTTCTGCCAAGTTTCACTAGGGAGTAAAGCGCACTCGTTGTTCCAAGCCCGCAGAAGGTCTTCATCACTAGAAAACCGCCTCCCTTTTAGCTTCATTTTCACATGTGGGAACAGTTCAAAGTCGCAGGGAGCAAGATCTGGACTCTAGGGAGGGTGCTCGAGAAGTTTCAATCCTGTCGTGGTCAAATATTCGGTGCAGGCTTTGGCGCGGTGAGTTAGAGCATTGAGCGTGATGGAGGAACCAGGTGCCCATTCTTCACTTTGGCCGTAGGTTCTTCATGACTTTAGGCCGGTACTGTTCAGTATACCACATAGCTGTGACTGTCTTCTGTGTGTCCAAAACGACGCGTTCTACAATTCCACTCGATTTGGAAAATACAGCTATCATTTTCTTCTTTACAGATCGGGATTTTCTAACAACTACGGGTGTGTCCTCATCATCGAAAACTCAAACTTCGTTTTGAGCTTTGGTCGGCATATCGTAATAGTCTCGTCACCTGTCACGATGTTTTTCACATACCGAGATTGTCCCTTATTAAACTTTTTTAGCATCTCCCGACACCAAGTCACACGTCGTGTCATCTGCTCTTCAGTCAGTCGATGCGACACCCAGAGAGAACAAAGTTTCTTCATGTGCAAATGATCATGCAGAATCGAACGAATTGCTAGTGCATTTAGGTCTGAAATACCCTCTATCTGTTTGTAGGTCACTCGCCTGTCCTCGCCAAGCATTTTTATCACAGTAGTAACGTTTTCCACGGTAACTGACGCTCGTGGCCTTCCCGGCCTCTCAGCATCTCCAGTTAAATTTCCCCTTTGGAATTCTCTATACCACCGTTCGTTGTGAGATGTGAACAAACATCATCTAGTGCAAGAGTCATTTCTTCGAAGCACTGGTCTATGTTTAAACCACGCACGAAATTATAACGCAAAACTGCCCTTATCTCATTTCGTGACCACGATGCCATCGCAAGCACTTTGCACTCTCACTGGTAATGAATAACTGAGCCCAACGACATGGCGCGGCGGCTACTATGCACGTATGAACATGCCTCAACATGCAGCAACAAGCAGCTTCCTACGATTCATTGTTGGGTCATATTGCAAAACTTTCCTAGTACCCTTTGCATATAGTATTAGAAATATAATGAAGCATATTTGATATAATGAAAAACTAATGAGAGACATATACCCTTCAAAAGGTTTCATTATTTACGTAATTATTTCTTTCTGTTAATTAATTTTTATGTTCACCGAATCTATAATTCAAAAAAATTTCATAAGAGGAATAAACTACGAAATGTAGAAAATCAAGAAAAGAAATGTGGCGACGTATTTGTTTACTACTATTCTTTTGGTCAGAAAAATTTAATAATAACGTCTTATTTTTTGGTTAAACGCATGACAAGTTAGGTGAAAATTTTGCAGAGACAGTATCAGACATTTTATGTCGAGAAAGTTCATTAAATCAGTTATATACATCTCCGAAGATTGACTGATTACAAAATTTGATGAAACTGGATTAATCAATGTATGTAGGACCTCGTAAATATCAACGTTAGGTAATAATTTTAAAGTGTCACAATAAGTTCGACTCGGTATTGTGTACAAAAATTGGACGTTTCGAAAAGTTCCTTTCGGCAAATTCTTAATTGATGCACGAACTAAACCTTGATAAGAAAAATGTCCTATTTGGGAAAAATCTTGGCGTTACTCACTGTATGATGTAGATTTTCGGCATGGGGCGTGATACGCCAAGCATTTTCCTCACAGTAGTAACGTTTTCCTCCGTAACTGAATTCTCTATACCACCTGAATATCGTTGTGCGATGTGGACAAACATCACCTAGTGCAAGAGTAATTTCTTCGAAACACTTGGTCTATGTTTAGACCACGTACGAAATTATAACACAAAACTGCCCTTATCTCATGTCGTGACCACGATGCCATCGCAAGCACTTTACACTCTCACTGCTAATGAATAACTGAGCCCATCGACATGGCGCGGCGGCTACTATGCACGTATGAATATATCTCAACATGCAGCAACAAGCAGCTTCCTACGATTCATTATTGCGTCATATTGCAAAACTTTCCTAGTACCCTTTGTATGTAGCATGCATGTCGGAACATATATAAGTTACCAACGCAATAGAAAAGTACTAATTTCTTTGGATATAATTTTATTCTTAATTGACTGAAATAGAAGGTCAGTGAACTGTTAATAAACTGTTAATAAATTAAAATCAAGTACATAATTTGGCTCATCTACAAATATTGGGTCTGGGAAAAAGTTCGTGGCGTTTTTTCAGTAAAATTCAACTGGTCCCCGCATGGCGCGTGGACGAATTCATTTAAACCGAATATGCTCCATTATTATCGACAATGTTTCGCCATTTTTTTGGTAGATCCATGATCCCATCGGTGAAAAACTTCTGTGGTTTCTGGTCGAAAAACTGAATCAAGTAGTTTTCACAGGCTTCTTTTGAAACCAACTTAATTCCATTGAGAGAGTTCTGCAGAGATCGAAACAGATGATAGTCAGAGGGTGCTATATCCGGACTGTAAGGTGGGTGCATCAAAACTTCCCAACCAAACTCTCTCAATTTTTGACGGGTCATCAAAGAAGTGTGTGGTCGGGCGTTGTCATGATGGAAGACAACACCTTTCCTATTAATCAATTCGGGCCGTTTTCTTTCAATCGCCTGGCGTAATCTCTCTAGTTGTGCACAGTAGAGTTGAGAATCAATCGTCTGACCAGTTGGAAGTAGCTCGTAGTGGACGATTCCCCTCCAGTCCCACCATACACACAGCATCACTTTTTTTGGCGTCAATGTTGGCTTAGCGAACGCTTGTGACGGCTCACCATCCTTTATCCACGATCTTTTACGCTTCCGATTATCGTACGTAATCCATTTTTCATCTCCGGTTATTAAACGTTTCAGAAACGGCTCGATTTCATTCCGTTTCAGCAGCGCATCGCAGATGTTAATTCGGTCCATCATGTTTTTCACGCTCAACTCATGAGGAACCCATACGTCAAGCTTTTTTTTGTAACCAGCTTTGTGTAAATGGTTCAAAACAGTTTTGTGGTCAATGCCTAGCTCCATGCCAATATCGACACTGCTGATATGCTTATCTTGTTGGACTTTTTCAAGAATTTCATCAGATTTTTCAGTGATTGGACGACCGGAGCGCGACTCATCTTTCACATTGAAATTTCCAGAACGAAAGCGAGCGAACCATTTCCGCGCAACAGATTTCGATAAAGTACCTTCACCGTACACAGCACAAATTTTATCACAAGCCTGCGCAGCGTTCTCCCCTTATCATAATAATATTGCAGAATATAGCGAAATTTCTCATTATTCTTCTCCATTTTCAAGTGCGAATAACTTTCCAACCACTGCACCGATTACAATGTTTCTACGCTCAAACTAACGTTCGGAAGGTCATCTAAAAAACGAGCCGTCGGTGGTGTCGCTGTGACTTGTTGTTCTTTAGTTATCGGCAACCAATGCCATGTATCGGGAAAAACGCCACGAACTTTTTCCCAGACCCAATATTTGATTATTGTGAAAGTTATGATGATTTTTTGCAACATATGGCGTTAGTTCATTTTGGCAAGTGTATTTATCTTCATGTTATTTCATACGACAGTTAAAAAAAGTTAAAAATGGAGGACCAGAGTTTGCATTTTTGTCATACTTCTTTTTTACTTCCGTAAAGGAAAAAACATGCGGCAAGTTTATGAAAAGTTGCGTAAAGTTTATCATAACAGAACGTCAACGCCAGAAATGGTTCACGAAACTTTATGCTAATAATTTCAATCGCAAAGACACTCGGTTAGTGAGTTTTAGTAAAGCTGGCGTCGACAGAATAAAAGTGTCGATCGTGTCAAACCCACGGAACATGACACGAAAAACTGCAAAAACCTTAAACATTTCTCATTCAAGCGTTTATATCACATGAAGAGTCTAGAATACGGCAGCAAGCTCGATATTTGGGTTCTTCAAAAAACTTCACCTAACGGTGTGTATAAATATTAGCGATATGCTCCTTAAGCATGAGGAAAACTATTCTTTTTTAAAACGACTGATAGCTGATGAGAAGTGGATTCTTTATCTGATCTAACGATTTACATTAAAGGTCATCGAAATGCTTTCAATTGTGAAAATTTTGAAGGTGTCATGTTTTTCGAGCTTCTACCACAGAACGAAGCAATTAATTCAAATGTTTACTGTCGACAATTAAACAGTAGGAACGAATTTATTATCTAGAAACGTCCAAAGTATTTTAATCGTAAAGAAATGATATTTCATCGCAATAACGCGTGACGACACACAAGCTTCATCGACCGTCAAAAATTTTTAGATCTTGGATGACATGTACTGCTACGTTCACCATAATCGACTTTCACTCGTTTTGTTCTCTTTAAAATTCTTTGAGTGGTATAATATTTGACTCAGATAAAGCTGAAAAAGCTTGTGAAGCTTTTCGCCGACAAAAATAGGTCCTTCTATGAACGAGGACTTACGAATATCGCCCCCTCCAAAAGGTTATCTAAGAAAAGGTAATGTATAATTGATCTTCTTTTATGTTAATAAATGACAGGAAAAATATAGAAAAAATACTTCATGACTTTCCCACAACCTAATAGTTGGTGTAGTGATTATTCTAATAGTAGATATTAGCTAGCCAATTTTCTTTTTACTTAACAGTATTTTGAAACTTTTATTTTTTGTATATGTTAGGTATTAATTATCTAGAAGTCACGAAATTTTTGCAAGGTTATATTTCAAATAAAATGTCCCTAAATCAAAAGAGTAAATGTAGTGAAACATGTTCTTATTACAAAAATACTAAACATTATAATTGTCAACATGATCAGTATTGTCGGGAACAAATACGATGTCATGGAGACCTACTAAATTGTGAAGATGCACCTGATCATATGTCTATATGTTTAGCTGTAAGTTTAAAAATTCCTTGTTTTACTTGTACTTACTTCACAAAATTTTCAGAATTTCAGTAGTACCAGGAAATACAAATTTATTGAATACTCCGATGGTACAGTCTTGGGCCAGAAAGAAAATTGTACCGACATAAATATAGTAAGAGGTTGGCGGCGTACGGGAGATTTGCAATGTTCTTATTGCAGGTGTATTTGTGATGAACAAAGCAAATATTCGGACAGATTTTTCAGTTTACGTTCTGCCGTTTCTGATGTACTGCAAAATAAGGTCGTAACTGGTGTAAGATTCGTCAAGAAAAATAGGATCATACATTTGCAAATACAACAAGGAGAACTTTTGCCGTATGGGGTTATTAGTAAAACCACTTTAGAATGGGTAGCCGTCAACGATTTTAAAATTGGCGACAGATTAGTATATGTTAATCAAGACTATTTTAAGTTAAATTGGAAACAGAGGGCAATAAATTTGGATATTTTAAATGGAGAAGACAATCAAGTATTAACAGGTAAATACTTTTGTAAAATAAAAAAGTATTCGGATAGTCTATTTTGTTTTTGAATGTAGGTGTTAGATTCTCCGTGATTGCATCCCATTTAGCATTAGATATTCGAGTAACACCATTTGACTTTGAAACAGGCGAATTGATGAGTCCTAAGAATTCTAGCAAATGGATATACAATGCTAACACAGAACATTCCATTAACGAAAGGTAACCTTATTTATTAAAGTGAGATTAAATATTAAAAATCAGATAATACACTAAATTCTAGAAGTTGAAATAGTTGTTATCTGAACTGATCGCAAGTTACAAATAAACAATGTTGGTGGAGTTTTCCATTTTATTCTGTTCATAAAAGATGTAATCGAAAGATATATTTTTAAGACAGATAGTCGAGAAGACATTTCTACCAAATTTGTCTTATATCTAGAATGTAATGTCGATTTTATAGTATATGGTCTTTAAATTTAAATAAAACAAAGTGTGTATGAGATATCATCGAAATTTTTCATTAGTTTGAAAGGCTTATCTATGCCATTATGTATGGAATATAACACCTTGCAAATATCCACCGCGGCTTCGCTGGCTGGCGCACATCCGAAATGTCCAATTTGCCATGACTCTGGCGCATAAATCAGGCTAAATTTAACCGATAGCATGGGTTATGTTAGCTTTGAGAACCGCTGTGATTTATGGCTTATTCACATAGACCTGCGACTTAAGAAAACCCCACAAGAAAATGTCTAACGGGATCAAATCGCACCATCTCGGTGGCCAGCTTCAGGGCCAATTCAGCGAACACCTTCAGCTCCTGAGCCAGTTGAATTTTAAATGATAAAGGGCGAGTTCTTGTGAGCGACGCGAAATCGACTGCCTTGGATTCTTCTGCACACTCTCATGGACAGCGGTGACGTTTTCAGCACATCTTGCGTTTCGACGTCGTATGGGTGTTGGTTCATTGTTTACTGAACGAGTGGACTCAAATTTATCCACCATATTGCGAATAGTCCTCTCGGTAGGACAATTATGGCAACCGTAAAATTAGCGAAGCGCGCGGAACGTTGCCCGAACAGCACACCTATTTTGATCAAACAATTTTATCATTTGCATGTGTTGTTGAACGCTATATCCATTCATAATGACTTGACAAAACAGACTGAATAAATGATAGCCAATCCGTCAGATATAGCTTCAACAATATGGCCGCTATCAACTGTCAAATTTCGGAAGTCCCTATTGAAAGACCCATATATACATTTGCAAAACTGTTTGGCGATAATCTACGTAATATCGCTTAAAGTCATCTTATATGTATAGAACGTGTGAAGTTTAGTAAGTTTTATACAAAGTTTTTCTTTCTAAATTTCTAAAATTCGGAAATATTTTCGTTAAACGATCAAAGTAATCGTGGCCGTGTATTTACTTTTGACCAATACATCGTCATGGCGTCCTATCGACCAAAAATTTGCCATAATGCAATTCTTCTCACGTCAAAACCGTTTGCCCTACAAATTGTTACTGGAGATGAAAAAATTGAAAATTTCAAGGCGCAAATCTAATGATTAGACAAAAGTGAGACCCAACGAATATCAGAAACCAAGGTTTGTGTGTTCCATACGGATTAATCAAAGAGAACTAATCTCAGAGAGTAGTTACTTGCAACTCTCTTGTGCCATGTGAATACCATTTGCCGTTTTTATAAATAAATTGTGACAGGAAATGAAAATAGGATATCCCACATCAATTTAAAAAGACGACACCAACGATTATATAAAAGCGAATCCACAAACACAACTAAAGGTTGATTTGAACTCGAGGAAAGTGGTACGCTTACGGAAGAACTTTAAAGGAATAATTCATTTTGATCTGGTACGTAGACTTCCGCGGTCGTGGTCCATTCTATTTGCTTCTGGGCTTCCGGACTGGAACCGCGTCATTTGCATATCTGCCGACGTTTCGTACCCATTTGTACGGGACATCTTCAGGGCTCAATTACTGCACTGAATCTCAACTACTGCACTGAAACTGCAGTTTCAGTGCAGCAGTTCAGCCCCGAAGATGTCCCATACAAATGGGTACGAAACGAAATATACAAGTGACGCCGTTCCAGCCCGGAAGCCCAGAAGCAGAAGCAATTCATTTTGAAATGTTATCAACCAAGTAAACTATCCCAGGTAGCGTTCAATATCGACAATTGAGTGGATTAATCAAGTTTTAAAACAAATGGAAAAAGCATTTATCAATTGGATCAGCGTAATAAAGTACCCTACTAGATTGTGTAAGAGATATTTAGGAGAACAAAAAGATAATGGTATGTTAATAAATGATTTAGTTGCCGTATTGGAAGTTAAGTCAACCGAGCTTTCGTGGAAGGGTGATCTGATGTCAAAGATATTTGGCAACTTATTAGGTCTTGGGCGAAGATATATCAATAACTATTAAAAAGTTACTGTTACTCCGATTACATGAAGCCAAATATAAATATTTATAAATTTATGAAAATAAAGAGCACAATAATAAGAGTTAGTGGCACTACATATAAAAGGTTTTCCAATAAGGACTTGACAAATTTTTTTCAAAATAAAATGCAGACCATTTGAGATATTTCAAAAACTTTATTATCGGGTTGAAGTACAATCAAAACATTTATGAATGGAACTCGACTTCGTTCATATGGCCACCGCGGGCACGTTTGCAGCGGTCGATTCGTTGAACCCAATTTTCGATGACTCGGCCACACAATTCGGCCGAAACGGCTGCTATTTCGCGTTCAATGTTGGCTTTGAGCTCTTTCAACGTTGTCGGCTTGTTGGCATAGACCAATGACTTGACGTAGCCCCAAAGAAAAAAGTCTAGAGCCGATAAATGGCACGAACGAGGCGGCCAATCGACTGGTCCATTTCTTGAGATAACACGCTCATCAAACTTGCTCTTCAATAAATTGATTGTAACGTGTGCTGTGTGGCTTGTGGCACCGTCGTGCTGAAACCACATGTTGTCCAAGTCCATATCTTCTAATTCGGGCCAAAAATAATCGGTAATCATGGCGCAATAACGATTACCATTCACAGTAACGTGACGATCATTATCGTCGACGAAAAAATGTGGCCCTATGACGCCGCAGGCATGCAAACCGCACCAAACAGTTATTTTTTGTGGACGAAGTGGTGTTTCATGAAGCACATGTGGATTTTCACCCGACCAATAACGCATATTTTGCTTATTGACGAACCCATTGAGCCAAAAATGAGCTTCGTCACTGAAACTGATTTTGCGATGAAATTGATCATCGTGACGCATCTTTTCCAGAACCCAATCGGAGAACGTACGTCGCTTCGAATGGTCCATCGGCTTCAATTCTTGATTCAGCTTGATCTTGTATGGGTGTAAACCAAGATCCTTACGCAAAATTCGCCATAAAGTGGTCTGGGAGATGCCCAACTCTTGGGAACGCCGTGGAATTGACTGATTGGGATCATTTGCTACGGACGTTTCAACGGCAGCGATATTTTCGACACTTCGACCAACCCGTTGTCTCACTGGCACGGCAACATCACACAACGAATATGTAGACTCAAATTTTTGCACTAAACTTGTTACTGCCTGTCTACTAGGGCGAGAATTACGACCGAAAATCGGAGTTAAAGCTCTTAAAGTAGCGGTCACCGACTCCGAAATTCTGTGGTAAATTTTTATAATTTGCAGACGTCGTTCGTTCGTGTACTTTACCATGATGAAAATGTTAAGTTTACTGAATAAATTGACAGTGACAGTTCGATGATTAGTGAAAGGGTGTGTTCACAAATTGAATTAAAAGTTGTCAAGTTCCTATTGGAAAACCCTTTATAAATACTTATCTTATCATTTAACTTAGTTTTTAATCAAATACAAGTGTAGCCGTTTATATTCCGGGAATAGCAAACAAAAAAAAAATTTTTATTATCGCAAATAGTTTTATTGCTTTTCAAAATATTCTCTTTGAAAATCAATGCACTTTTGCACTCGTTTAAATCAATCAGCTAATAATCCTAATATAATATTACATAACATACTACGCATTATTTATGCATAACAACTAACGTAATATTATCATTGCATTTGAAGTGATTTGTAACTTATTAAATTGAGTGTATAACTATTCAAGAATGAATACTGTAGAATAAGTTTGTTTAGATATGAAAGTAATATACGGGGTGCAGCAATTAAATAACGAGACTGGTGTGAGAAATGTTATTTATTGCAAATAAACTTGTATTTAACTTTTATGTACTTCAACATACTTTTTTCGTATCTATACACCGCTGTGTACGTGTCTTCCATTGTTCAAAACAATGCTGTACTTCATCAGTTGTCTGCCTCTTCAACAACTTTTCCGTTTTTGTTTTTACATGTTCAACAGACTGAAAATATATTCTCCTTATGCACTTTTCACTTTTGGGAACAGCTAGAAGTCATATGGTGCAAGATCTGACTAATACGGAGGAAGATCAAGCACAGCAATGCGCTAAACTGCTAAAAACTGTTTCGGAGACAGGGCATTCTGAGATGGTGTGTTATCCTGGTGCAGAATCCACGAATCATTCTTCCACAAATCCAGCCTTTTCTTCCTTACTCTTTCCCTCAGCTTGATTAGGACTTCTTTGTGGTATTTCTGATTAACACTTTGACCCTCAAACACCCAGTCAGTCATGATAACACCCTTGTTATCGAAAAAACCATCAGCTTTGCCTTCAATTTCGACTTGTTCATTCGTGCTTTTTTTGTCTTGGCGATCTGGCAGCCTTCCAGTCCATCGATTGACGGTTTGTTTGTGGGTCATATTGGAAAATCCAAGTTTCGTCATATATGATTTTTGTGAGCAAGTCTGGTTCATCTGTGAGTCGTTCCATGTCAGAGCAAATGTTCATCCGATTGTCTTTTTGTTCTTGAGTTAGGTTTTCAGCATCAAACTATTGTCATGTTTATGGTAATTCATCATGTGTCATACTGTTTCTTTGTTAATGTTTACCATATCGGTAATCATCAGAATGCTCACATGTCAGTCTTTCGGCACAATTTCATTAATTTTCTGAACGTTCCCTTCAGTTCCTGCAGTCACAGGTTGATCAGCACGTTCATCATCTTCAACCTCTTCCCGACCTTCAGAAAACCGTTTGTACCATTCGAAAACTCGAGCACGTGACATAACATTATCACCAAATACCTCCTTTAACATTTGAAACATTCTGTGGGCGATTTTTGAATACGACAAGGAATTTCTGGTTAATTCGCTGCTCGACTTTTATATTAACAATTATCTCGGCACTAATAAATAACGGTGCCCTCTACAATTAGAGCTCGAAGGTAAACTAAAGTAGATAGAGAGACGAAACTACGTGTTGTTTCTTGGAAAGTATCAGGGCCAAAAATATCCCATTTACAACCTCGCCCGATGCGGTTGTTTGATGGAAGAAGCGCGTCTTGTTATTTAATTGCCATACCTCCTAGGTATAGAATATCTCTTAAAACTATATTTACTTAAAAACGCTTTTATTATAGCAACATGCAGTCTTAGTATTAGTTTGGAATTCAAGTACATTTATTAATACATATGTACATACTTTTTTATGTTATAGAACAAAAATTAGTCTTGTGAAACCTGATGTGCCAATCAAAATGGAAACCCCATCTAAAATAATCTCAAGACACAACGAATATATTGAATTCACTCATACGGATTTTGACAAAGATGCTGCCCAAACAACTGTGCCATTTATAGACGCACAGGATGTTGTTCCTGACTTACCAATACCTATGAGTGGAGTAGGTGTATACTTCAAGTCAACAGAGGGGTCTGGAGGTTTTATTGGATTAAAATTAATCACATACAATTTTAGCAAACATTTAAATTATAACTAAGAAAAATTATATTGTTTGTCCAAAGACTATCATTATATATTTTAGACAATTAATGCTGTTCAATTGTATCATTTTAGGGAGATAATTTTTGGTACTTCAAGTTCCAGTATTGCAAAAGCCATACAAGCATTACTAAACAATGCTTAAAACTATTTATTTATGAATTTTACAAAATCAGATTTAGTTACAGAACTGAATATGACAGAACCTCCACTGTGCTTAATAGTAGGGTCTATGCATTCTTCCCGGGCATGTTCACCCACAGACCTCCTCACGAAAACACGTCTTCGTGAACCGAACATCTCGAATTTGGATCCATCGGTCCACAATACTTTATTCCAGTATTCTATGGTCCAATTTTGATGATCGCGTGGAAACACCTATGGGTTTTCGACGGACAGCATTCATTTCTGCTGTGATTTCTGGGGCTGTTTTCGTCTATTTCTCTTGCTTGTTACCACCACTGCAAGATTTTCTGCTGAAGTTGTTGCCCTTGGTCTGCCTTTTCGAGTTCTGCTCAACACACTTTCACATTCGCGACGTTTTTTAATCATATAACCCACGGTAGACTGATTTAATTTAAGTTCTGTGGCAATTTCGCGATTGCTTTTGCCAGTTTTTTGTTATGAGATTATAAACGATCGTGTTTCTACACTAAATTCTTTCCGTTTAGGTATTTCTAACCGATTGAACTTGAAACACACGATGTTATCACTATGAGCACCTTACAAAAACTAACTGCAATTTTGCCAAAATACCCAAGTATAAATACTTAATAGTTTACAATAACACCCTACCTTAAAATAAAACCATAACAATCGAAAATTTCCAAGAATTGAGAGATCTGATCCCTTTAGTGCAATTATTCTACATGGAGTTTTACTAGGGTACTATCGTTCATTGTGAATAATTGGGTAATCGCATAATTATTTTTGAATAAGCTTTTATAGATTTTAATGTTTACTATGAAACTATTTCTTACTACAGAAATAAATTTTATAATTACAACTTTTCTATAGAAACTGCAATGAAACAAGGGTGACCAAATACTTATGAGCGATAGTGTATATCAGAAGATAATATGCTTTAAATTTTGTTTCATTATACCTCAAAGAGCTAATAATTTACCGACATACATTATAATTAATGATTAGCATTAAGACAGTGGGAGTGTAGAGATACCAGAAATTTGATAATTAAGCGTCGCAATTAATTTTTAATTACTATCTTTAATATGTGTGCATTTATCGAGTAGCTTGTACCAACAAAATCATTTTTATTTATTATAAAATTAATAAAGGAATAATGAAGTGTTTATTAATATTGATTAGTGTGTATATGTAGTGCAATTCGGAAGATTTATCTTTTCTTCCTAAAAGTTCATACTGAATTTAATGAAAACGATTATATAAATTGGAATTTAGTAAAACATATGTCGGTAATACAGGATGTTTCAAAAAGAATATACGTGTTTCGAATGCATATATTTATTAAACTTTAAGACATACGAATATGAAACTTTACACACATATTTACGAACCTCTCAAGTTCAGATTACAGATGTTCAATATGTCCTCCATCAGCGACACGAACAATATCACATCGATACTCAAATTCCTCCCATATTCGGGCCAGCATGTCCTTCGTCACTGATGTTATGGCAGTACGGATCCAGTTCTTCAACTCTTCCAGGTTTTGTGGGAGTGGTGGTACATAAGCGTTGTTTTTAACGAAACCCAACAGGAAAACGTCACAGGGTGTCAAATTCGGTGACCGTGGAGCCCAGCTGAGACGACCAATCCAACGGGTCGGTAGAGTTTCATTCAGATATTCACGCACTTGGCGACTCCAGTGAGGGGGTGCCCCGTCTTGTTGAAAAATGAAGTTGACTTCGCGCAGCCTCGGAAACAACCAGTTTTGTAACATAACGAGATACTGCTGACCGTTAACCGTGTTTCCATCAAAGAAGAATGGGCCGTAAACAGATGATCCGGATATTGCATGTGGGTTCTGTAGACCCTAAATTCGAACATTGTGTTTGTTTACAAGACTACTAACATGGAAAGTCGCTTCATCACTGAACACGATGCGTTTTGCGAAAGTCTTATCATTGTCAATAGCATCATGAATCTCGTTACAAAATGTCACACGTTTCCGTTTGTCATCAGGATGCAGAGCTTGTAACAACTGTAACTTGTACGGCTTGATAACCAACCGACGTCTCAAAACACGCCAAATTGTTGTTATAGGTAGTTGCAACTCCCGACTGGCACGACGAATTGACGTTAAAGGATTACGTTGGAAAGTAATTTGAATTCGTGCAACATTTTCTTCAGAAATACGAGGGCGGCCAGGACTCTTTCCTTTACATACACATCCTGTATCTATAAACTGTCGATACCATCTGCGAATGTTCCACCTATTCGGAGGATTAATTTGGTGGCGCAAACGTCTTTGCACTGTAATCACGGAATTATACTTCGCAAACTCGAGAACACAAAATGATTTCTGCTGCGGAGTAGCCATTTTGAACATATGACGGTTACCAAGAAAAACAGAAGACAACTGACATCTAGCGGCTATTAAGTAAACTAGACTATGTATTCGTTTCTCCAATAGCCGAGACGAGACCGATCGATAGTTTAGACAAAATAAGACTTTGTAATATTCATTTTGAAACACGCTGTATATTCGTAAAGCCTACAAAACTTAGGGAACAAGAGGTACTATAAAGATTTATTTCATTTTCAAAAATATGACACGAATACATTGTTAAGGCGATAACATAAGTTTGAAAGTAACAAGTTGTTGTAAATTGTATATACACTGTTGGAGTAATGATTAATTTTGAGGAATCTAGAATATTGAAAAGATAACATTTCTGTTTTTTCATGTTGAAATATGCTAATATTCAAAATGAGTGTGATACTCATTGTTCAATTTTTGAATGGTTTGCTAAATATTTAGTTACAAATTATGCTTATGACAGTGAAAATGGGTTTGGAAAGAATTAACAAAGTTCTTATACTCGAAAATCCCTGGTATGTCAGCTTAATTGAATTCCTTTCAATTACTGAGGTGAGAAAAAATTAATAGAAAAAAAGTTGAATACTAAATTTTGAATTAAAAAAAAAGTAAGGATCTAAGTAAAAGTTTTCAAAGTTGTATTATTGCATTGCAACATTGTTTCACCATTCGGTGGACTTTCATCAAGTGTATGAATACTAAAATTCAAGTTTTACTGGAACATAACCTAAAAATTAACCTGGTAGGGATTGGGGTTCGCGTAAAAATTTTAAATTAAAAGAGGAGAGAGTTGTGTAAATATAATTGATCGTTTAAAATTAAAGTTAATTTGTTATACTTATTTATTTCTAAAGTTTCTAATAAAGGATTCTTTTTAATGAATATAAAATTATTGTTTAAACCTAAGTAGTGATTCGCGAAAATCAAATTCGTTTTCCTTTATTTAACTTGTGTCCGTTTTTCTCATCCTTGATTGAAAAGGTTCTTCTTCCTGCTTGTTTTACGTGCCACGTGTTTACAGTCTTCACAGACTAACAGGTATATCCCCGAGTTCGACCTTATTCTGCTTGATATTTGTTGTTTTTTGTTTATGTCTTTAATGGTGTATGTTCGTCATTGTGTATTTAAAGAGAGTTTCAATTTGTATAGAAATTTTGCATATACATATAGAATTGAAGCTAAATTTTGTAAGCTTTACTTAAATTCTTATTTATTTTCTTCAAAATGAAGTTTCAATAAGTATCTTCTTCGCTAACAATCAAATTTTAAAAATAATATGTACTATGTATACTTAATAATTTTTTATTTTATATACCAGAATGTTTTTTATGTGTATTTATAGATGAGTAATATCGGGTGTTTTTTTAAGAGCTAGAGAAGTTAAAATGATAATACAAGACAGAAATATTGTTGGAATGAAATTCTTTTTATTATAGTCTGGTAGATAATTTCATGGCATTTAGTTTTTAAATATGATTTCCGGCATATGTCCGCCGCGGCTACGAGTTACATCGTCCATTCGATCAGTTCAATTTTTGACTACTGTTTCCAATAAATCTGGCCGTATGACGTCAATGGTGGCTAGAATAGTGGTTTTCAATGTTTCAAGAATTGCTGGTTTATCGGCATAATCCAATAACTTAACATAGCCCCATAAAAAGTAATCCAGACGCGTTAAACCACACGAATGAGGGGACCAGTGAACAGGACCACTTCTGGAAATAAAGTTGTCACCAAATTAATTTGGCAATAAATCGATTATTAATTGCGCTGTATGGCAAGTTGCGCTCTCTTGTTGGAACCAAATCACGTCGATGCTAAGCTGATTAATTTTTGGAAACAAAAATTCAGTTAGCATGGCTCGATAGCGCTCGCTATTCACCGTAACGACAGCTCCTGCCTCATTTCGAAAGAAATAAAGACCGATGATGCCGCCAGCGGGTAAACCGCACCAGTCAATTTTAATGGATGTAATGGTGATTCGTTAACGGCAATTTTGCTTATTGACGTAACCATTGAACCAGAAATGGGCTTCATCACTAAACACAATTCTTAGATAAAACGCTCATCGTCGGCCAGTTTCAAGTGAACTCAATCAGCATAAATGCTACGCAAATGATGGTTGTTTGGCTTCAGTTCTTGCACGAGCTGTATTTTATAGGCACGTAAGCCAAGATCCTTACGTAAAATATTCCACGTAGTCGAAGGACAAAGGCTAACAAGTTGAAAACGACGGCGAATCGACATTTCGGCGTCTTGTTCAATACTTCGCACTACAGCAGCAATATTCTCTTCAGTACGCACATTTCTTTGTCTTGTTGATGGTTTTGAATCGAAAAGAGTAAAATTTGTGTGAAAACGATCAATAACTGCACGAATTGCTTGCTCACTAGGCCGATTATATTGACCGTAAAATGGACGAAGTGCACTATGAACTTCGCGAACAGATTCATTTTTTTCAAAGGAAAATTCTCTTGGCTATGTAGATTTGGCTTTATTTCCAGGGCACCTTTAATTTTGTTGATGACTGCAATTCGCACAAATAACATTGTAAAGCCATCTGTAAATCATATCCATATATTGCAATAAAGCCATATAAAGGCTATAGCTTGACCTATTACAATACAGTTTTTCATTGGTTTGGAGGAAATATAGTTTAATTTTATATTCGTTACTTATAATGTATTACGAAATATATATATATATATATTATATAAGTCAATTTAATTAATGTTGATCTATCGTGAGCTTTAATTTTAAAACTATCTGCAGTGTACATGATGAATGTGTAAAAAAATTTATTGTAAAAATATGATTATATAAACAATTAATTGACTGTTGAGGTCGTTACTTTGTGAACTTCCATTACACGGAGGAATAAATAAAACATTGTCTAAATTTCACACTAACAGACGAAACTCGTTGCAGTTAATATATAGTAGTGTTTAGTTTATTAGGTTTTATGCTATCTAATGCCAAAATTTTTGAACAAATGACACACAGGAGTATATTCTTTATTTACTTCAGTGCTGATAAACTTAAAATTCAAGTATTTTTGAGAATATTTTCTTGCTTTTACCTTCGGAACAATGCTCGTCTGTGTTGAATCTTAACTATCGTCTAATGATCGCTTACGCCCACTTAAAAGTTTGTCCATGTGTATAAATCTACTGCTCTTCGAACACTAACAATCGCTGTCAAAACGTAAATTGCAACATATACAATCGAGGATCGACTCGCCTGAAACTGGCTGGAGATGAACGAAGTGTAATGTTTATATACTATATACACGCATGCGTCGCGGACACGATAGACATTCCAGAATATTCGACATAAATCAGAACTTCTTGCGAAACTGGGAGAATTTCAGATATGATGCACATAACACAGAGCGATAGAGAGATGCTGAGCCTGATTTTATTAATGCAATAGATCAGTGTTGCCAAATATCAATAAGTCGATCCTTTCATGGTAATGTCTACACTAAGATACTGCCTTAATTGGTAGTGTCATACTATACCCTTGCCTTAGGGTCAAAACATATTCAAATAGAAGCTAATATTACAATTACAACATGATTTCAATAGAAAATTATTGTGAGGAGAGGCGCAATGAATATTGTAATTTAAGATTGGGTTGTAAATATTAAAAGGCCGAGAAACGCCGGGGGTAAACGAATAGGTGACAAACTAAAAATTATTCTAAATATTAACACCTAAGAATTTGAAATAAATAGAATTCTTTACAATTTTTTAGTTTCACATCGTAAAAGTGCATAATTATATGCAAGTGAAAACTTACTACAGGTTTCATTTAATATCTGTTTCCATAATGCGATGTATGGCATGTTAGTAGACTTGAATATCGCCATTATTTGTGGCTGAGTGGTTAAACGTATACCTGGTAAGGTATAGGACAAAACATTAAATACAAATAAAACGTAAAAATAAATAATGTCACTACTTAACATTAATAATAATTTAAAATAATACAAAATTTAGAACTAAGGGAACCGTCAAAAATATCCCTGTAGTTTGTTGGCGTTCAACAACATATGATACAGGAGGGCCTTCCAGAGGAGATTCGTCCTCGGCGTACCATAGACAAATATGGCAGCACCTCTGGAAGAAGAGCGAGAAACTGCAGTTTAGTTTGGCCAGGTCTGAAGTCAATCCGACCATTCACAAACTTGTAAATAAAACGAGCACTGTGTCCGGATCTGCGTTCCTCCAGTGGCTGGACATTGTGCTCCTCCAACATAACATTGCAAACAACACGACGCGCAGGATATACCCCTGAAGACTTGAAAGGAATTTCAGAAATCGACGTTGAACGCGTTCGATTGCGTTTATCTGCGAAGCGTATAAGAGATACCATACAATCGACCTATATTCCAGCTTACTGACACCTAATGCAAAAAACAGTATTTTTAATTAGTTAATACCGTTAAAATACTGTGTTGTCCTCATTATAAAGCCAGCACTCTTAGCCGCAGAACGACAAATATTGTGAATATGTAAATTAAAACTCAGGAATTAAAGAAAATACAGAGGTCCTTGATGAAGTTAACTTTCATAAGTGTGTCCATCTAGGGAGTATGAGGAAGAGATAGAAGATAACTTGCGGCTAAATGATATGGCAAAACATTTGTTATATTCAAACAAAGACAATTAGACTTAGACTAAGCTGAAATAAGGATTAGACTCGCTTGAAGCCGATTAACATCCTCAATCGAAGAACTAGCTGCAAAAATCTTTACGTCGTCGGCATAGCACAAGGCAAGGTCAGTAATAAATCATTTATAAAAAGTAAAAACAATGGCATGTAAAAAAGAGTATAAAATATTTCAAAGTATGAATGAAGACCGCGATGAGAATCTAAAACTGGTTACTATACACTGAATTGCTTTGAATTATATCCTTCATGTCGCGTGTGATATATTATAATAGAGTCGACGTCATCCCTTATATTCCGCCGGTCTTTGATGATTGTACACACTTCGACGGATGTATTTACAAAACAAATATACACAGTAGGTAGTATAAATTTTATTTATAATACAGAATAATACATATTGAACATTGTTTCATCTCTTCTTTTTTAAAAATGTAAGTTAAATATAATGAGCAAAACAAATTATTTTAAAAAATATACATTAATTTATTTTTTAAAAATTAATTGTAGCTACAAAATATACATATATGTATATATATTTTAACAATCCTAATATTTATATATAAAACTAATACAGCCAGTGACGTGTAAACAAACCAATTATTTCTTTTATCTTTCCATTGACAGTAATGTAATATTCCAATTTTTTTGTTCCTTTTTTTTTTACTTATGTAGTCGTCGTCTTATACATATTAAGAGGAGGTTTATAGAGAGATCTAAGCTCTGTGTATTACACCATATCCAAGAATATCAATCCGTCAAAGTAGACTAGATAAAAGTAATGATCATTAAAGATACATAATCATAAAATTCATGATCTAATGCGTGTATTTATTTATTTTTTTGTGTACCCTTTTAGGAAGTTAATGCGAAAGCGTCGATGTAGTCACAAAATTAGTATATAATCTTTATTTACGTACTGTACGCGCCTGTCTATCAACAAATGATAAAGATTTGGGTTTATTCATAGTAAAAATGTTTTATTCAATGTTTAGAGGGACCTGTCAAAAATTAAAATGCCGCAGTACAAATTTCTATCCTAAGTGGAACGCATCAGTCATCTAGAGAGCATTTCTGTGCCACACCCAAGTTTTCTTCGTGTGATCAAATCTATGGGCTAACCACTGTTGCTCTAATAATTGGTAGCGGTCTTTACTCAAATACAACGGCTTGCCCCTCCTGAAATTAAAAACAGAATTATTTAAAATTATACAATATACGTTTCCTAATTATTCTTTTCTAATTGAATTGCGAATATTTTTGTTTGAGTTAGGACTTGATACGGTGTGACGTTTGAATTTAAGCCACATTGTGTAACATTTGTCGGCAAGTAACGTGTATATTACACGTTGTATATCCGATTATCGCTGAGAAGATTGATGCCAATTTGAATCGACTGAGTGCTGTGTTCGCTCCGTGGTATGTCTACAATGTTCGAGAAAATTGCAATGGAAAATCCCGTCGCACGTGAGATAAGATCATTCATTCGTTTTCTGTGTGCAAGGAACGTAAAACCTATTGAAATTCACCATCAAATTTTTTAGATTCGTGGAGAAAGTTCAGTAGTGACGAGATAAGTTTGACAGTTTAATCAAGGCCACGAAAGTGTGCACCATGAAAATAGAGTGAGAGTCCATCCTTGACTACTTATTCCTTGATAAATGCGGCCGAAGAGAAGATTAGAGAAAATCGAATATTCACTATTACACACCTGTCAATAGATTTTTCACAAATATCACGTTCATTGAAATTGTATTCGATGAACTCAACCTCCTAAAACTATGTGCTTTTTAGATACACACAAAATGAAAAGTGGCAAACTTCCAATTAATTTTTGACAGACAAAAGGTCTATGTTTGAATTGATGACAGCGTATTTGACTTTTCTACTCGGTTTAACGGGAATGGTGAAGTCTTTTTAAGTAATATGCTCATTGGAGGTGAGACTTGGATTTCTAAACCCCTAAATCAAAGCGAATCTATGAAATAGAGGCATATTTTATTAACAGTAAAGAGGAATGTTATTAATCTCTCGTTGCTGGTGGATTTAATGTAATTTAACGCTGCTTACTGTAACACATCATTATATAATGAGATAAACTGCAACACATACAATTGATAATTTCATTTGAAAATTAAGCTTTGTGAATAGTCGAGTTGACAAAAATAATTTGCAAATTCGAAGTGACATTCGATGTCTTGCAGAAAAGTTGGATATTTTCACTGCTACGATAAGTTGCATTTTTTTTAATCTGGAAAGAAAAAATTAAACGTGCGTGTGCTACACCTGTTGACAAAAATCAAAGACCATAAAAGTTCCAATGTGAGTATTTTCATAATATATTTAGCTTAACAAAATATGTAATATCAATTTTTTATTTTTTTTAATTTGAATTACAAAAACCAGGGGATTGGATTAGAAATTGCTATTTAATGTTTTTTTTAAATAAAAAAAAGTTATCACGTGTTTGCAGAAGATAATGCAATGGATGGTGTAATTTGTAAATTTCAGTGATTTTTTTAATGATGGATTTATTTGAAATATGCTATTAAAAGGCGTTGGCAAGTCTCGGCGACAGTGAATTAGTTAACTAGTCATATCAAAACGAAATCATTTTTTGAATTAAATTTTAATATACGATAAAAACCAGATGATTCGCGGTAAAGAGGGATGATCAAGATAGTACAGACCTACATACTACAGTACGTGGTGGTACAATTGGAAAAGTTGTGGTGACTGCATGGTGAACTAGTGGAACTGCTATTCATTATTTCTTTTTATATCATAATGAAAGCATTATCACAGAGTCCTAGTATTGAGAATTTATGTTTTCGTTTATCTTTACTATTTAATTCTGCACGATGTCTCAAATGATTTTTTACCTACGGAGTTTAGTGTTTTTAGAATATGGACTATTTTCTACAAACTAGGTACTTCGTAAGAAATAGTTCATTGATTGCAAAATTATTGTATTGTCAAGATTGAGTAGTAAGTATTTTTCAATAAAATGCACATTCAGCAGTAGTGTAATTTAGCTATTATAAAATCTCACACGCGATATAGAGTAGATGTATTAAATAACTTACTTTAGATCCCTATCTTCTTCTTCGAAATCGTCTAGATAAAGTGAACCCCATAAACAGGCGCGTTGACCTCTAATCACTATAATGTAAGTGGATGTCACAACTAGGAATACACCAGTACCTGCACCACACTCTAACGAATGCGCCACTGCTTCACAAACCCCTTGCTGTTTACAACAGTTCTGTTTCAAACAAACTATTGTGCCGCACAATAGGCAGATACTAGTCTCTTGTGGCACAGAGTGGCATTGACTACAGGGTCTCTCGTGATAATATGTGAATATTTTCTCGTACTCTCTAGGCAGTTCCAGAAGTCGCGGCGGATGCCACGTTATGTGTTGGTCCACCAGAAAAGATCTGGCAGCAATCTGACTTCTAGCAGCGAATGTATTGAATTGGGAGCACCAAGTCTGTGGAGTTCTCCTATGCATTGGTTGTGTAGATACTGAGGGCCAATTTAATGCCACAGCAGCGTTAAAACAACCCCAATCCATCCCTTCTGTTACTAATCCGAGAAAGTATACTAAACGCACGAATTCACTTTGGGGTGCCCGTATATCCGGCAATGGTTGATTATAGATATGATGCTTCAAAAGTGTAGCTATTCTCAGAAATGGCAAACACAATTTCTGAACCTACAGAAGAGCAGAGCTTGAGTGAATTAATTATATGTTAATATGAACATACCTGTTGTTCCAAAGCTATCATATTTACATGGGGTTCTTGAGAGCATCCAGCTTCATCGCAATCCATATATAAATCCGTTTGCCCCAATACTTCATTGATCAAAGCTAAAGCAGCACCAAGAGAATCAATATGTGTTGTTGAGGCACCCTCGCAAGCTTTAATTCTTTCGGGTCCGGTTAATCCACAAGATATTTGTGAAACAACTTGGTAGTATAACAGATTATATATTACTTTAATGATAGTAGTAAAATAAACTGAAATTATACATTTTTAGGAAAGAATTTGATATTAATTTTTGTAGTTACCTTGATCAACGTGTAAGGGTAATAATAGAACGAATTGTAGCAAGAGTGCGATTGGATCTCTTAAAAGAATTGGAACTTCTTTTTCAAAAGAAGCTAGAGCATTAGTAAGTGTAGTTGGGAGACCACAGAGTTGCTGTAAATTCATCCAAGCAGGCCATAAAGCTAAGACCCTTGCATGTACCGCTAATACATGTAATAAAGGTACTGAAATATGGTAAATTTGGTAATTTTGCGGCTATTTTTTTTAAAAATACGTACCTATACAGTCGCGTTTAGGCAAGAGCGGATTTGGAGGTTCATTTACGTTTATGACCAGAGAACCAGATCTTTGAATAAGTTCTACTTCCAGATTCGTTCTGGCAATGGACGTAACAAACAGGAACAAGCTTTGATTACTTGGTTTGTTGCCTTTTGATTTGAACATTGGCTTAAGTACAGCATTACTAGTCATATCTTCCATTGCTCTACCTATTGCTTCGGAGAGGTTGGATGTACTCTATAAAATTTAAAATGCATATTAGGCCAGTATAAAATGCTTACGAACAGCATATATTCTTGATTAATTAGGTCCACAACACATTTAAAATAAAGTTTTTTTTACAAGAGTATGAATCAAGAAAAGAATTTAAAATCCGCTGTTATATAAATATAAATTGAGCGATGTTACACATAACATTTGCCATTGGAAATCATGTCTCATCTCTGTTAGACTATTTTTTTGTAATATAAATTGGTGCGTTAAAGTTTAAGCAATGACAGAAAAATTTCAATTAGAATTAAAACAAATTGAAAATCTGGGAATAAACAATGTAAAGTTACATAAATTTACAATGACGCTATAGTGAATACAACTTTGTTTTTTGACTTCTTTTTTGGCTTATATTAAGCAGAATATTTATTTGTTTAGTATTACTAGTATTAATAATAAATAAAAAAAAACTTTCCAAAAAAAAAAGACAGTATTTCAATTATTCATTTATTTAAATCGAAAAGTTAAATGAGACAAACTATAGTTTGTTCTCATTTTTAGTTGTAAGATGCGATAAACTACGGAGAATACTCTATTAATGAGATCACAGGTTGTCCGATGAGAGTTGATTACTCGAAATGCTCGTAATCAGGATCTCATTAATGTTGCGTGTCCGCAAAGTTAAAGTTGGACTTCGTAAATATTCCTGAAGCAGTCAGTATTTAAATTGTCTCATATTCAGCATCAATCAGACTGATGTTGAACATGACTGATTTAATTGTCTACGTCATTAGTGATGCAAAGTACACAATAATTAAATTTTCGCGCGAATAAAACGATTAAAGCATGTCATACTGAACAACAAATGACAGATTATTGCGCGATTATTGAATTGACAAATATACGAACCAAATAAATCATATCACAACAATAACATGTAGCAAAATAATAATATGGTTAATGTATCTGTTATAAGGCACTAACTTTTTTGATTTCTCTGTATATAACACTCATTAATAGAGTGGAGAATATGGTCGGCGCATTACAGGTATGCGCTTAACGGTAGGTAATTAAAATAAAATAGTTATATATATGCAATTTATGAAACGTGAAATACCCTTTTAAGTGTTTTCAGTGCAATCACAAGTAGGAGAAGGTCGTTTAAATATTTGAAACATCAGTTATGTTTCCACAGTTGTTGCAGTAAATTGAATTCGCTGTGAGGAAATAATATTCATATATAAAGAGAACGACCATTCGACATCTACTGATGTAATATTTGTATAATTAAAGTAATGTTTATTAATACTTAACAGATCCATGCACTAATTGTGCATGCTATCAAACCATTTTCCTCTGGATAATAGCCTCGAATCGTTTCTGCTATAAGATGTAAGGCACTAATTTTACACGTAACTTGTAAGAAATTACAATAGTCGTCTTTAAAAGATCATAGTTGAGACGCCATCAGTCATAAACAGTTAGTCTCTCAAAAAATAAAATTTTTCCAATGACTTAACACCACTTTTGAAATAACTTCGGTAGTACATTCGTGTACTCTTTCGAAAGCTAATAAGATTGAAGATGATGGTTTAAGTGGTTCTACCGTACAAATGATGACATTAACAATAATAGCAGTTTTTCTATAATCTTGTCATTTCGTCCACACATAAGAGTTTTTTTATTTTTCAATTCCGATTTAATCGTATTTTAAATACGTCCACGAGCAGATGGTACAAAATTTTATAACATTATAGACTAGGTAATTTACAGCTTGCGTATTTATTCTAAAATGAGTAAAATGTTTGGTTATCTAATGAACAAAATGGTACATTGCACACCATCAGTGTTGAACATGAATAGAAAATGTTCAATTGATCGTACGTCAGTTTTTTTTTGTACTGCCCAAAATCCACGTGTTTTTTACAGTCATATTTAGTCCACCATATGAGTGGCCTATTGCAATCATTCATTAAATTCGGAAATTTACAAATAAACTTATTTACTGTGTCAGATAATGACCGTTCTTTTGACCAACGTAACCACGAGATGATTCTATACAACGTACGAAACTCCGTAATACAAGTGAACAGCTCCGAACGAACACGTACATTGCATTATAAGCATTCATGTCAGCAACGAAACCCCTTGTACACTCTTGGAGCATGGCTAATGAAGCGCCGACCAAATTTCCGTACTCTAGTCATAAATTGATTGAATTTTAGATAAAATTAAGTGTTTCGGCATAATTACAGAGACAATTAATAATTTTAATCCAGCATAATGTTATGTGATTCGTTAAACATAAATTAGTTACTTGTTATTTTGTTTGCCTTTTAAATATGTAAGCGTTCGAATCATAAGATATTTTCTTCTGATTATTGAATTTTATCTATTTAAGGGGAATTGTCCGTGCGCTGGAAATGATAAAGAAGAGGAGACGCTCTCTTCTTTAAGTTATAGAAATTAGCTGTATTGAATAATAAAACATTGATTATAACAATAAATACAGGGCAATTCTCGAAAAAATATAATATCGCATAAAATTAATTTAGTACTTACAGGAGTTTGTTCATTCTCTTTCAGAAAATGTCCTAGCTCAGTGAGCACTTGCTCCATACTTGAAGTTCTCGATCGTACCATTTGAGTGCAATCACCCAGTTGTGGTGATAGAGGAAGGACAGAGTTAGCAAGTTGTCTACATAGTGGACACAAATACTCCCCTCTGCAATAAAAAGAGCAATTTAATTGTACTTTTTTATCTATTTTTATGCTTTAGAGATAATTACTTATCAGGTGCAAGACTCTGCTGCCTTTGCTGAGATCGTAATGAATGTAAGTATGCTTTTAAACAATCAAGATGTAAGTGATGACCGCAAGTTTGAACGTGTACACCACCCTCCCAGCCAAGATTTATAGAGAGAAGCCAAGATTGCTAAAAATCAATATATTAAAAATAATAAGTATGGGTAAACGGAATGTCCTCTTACGGGATCAAAGTGTCTATCTAATTCTTCCACTCTTCTATCAAATTCACATGACAGAGTGTCGTCTCTCCTTAAATTAATTTTTTCCTCTTCGCACGTGGGAAGCGTTGCTCTTTCTGAATATCCCTGTTTACGTCTATGGCCAGTGACGCTGGTCGCTTGGACTAACACCACCAAGCCCATTGGTTTGTCTTCAGTGCTAGAGGTGCTTTGATTACATATAACGCAATCGTACTCCTTTGTACTGATAACTTCCTCGGGTATCCAATCCATCTCTGTAGCACCATCTTCCGATTCTCTCGCTTTCTCCATAAATTGTTTTTGTTTTGACGCGAATTCAGCTATTAGTTTTTGTTGTCTCTCCTTTGCTCGACGTCTTCTTTCTTCTCTTTCTCGATTTTCTCTGAGAATCTGCTCTTCTTCACATTCCTGTTGCTGAGGCCAAAGTTTGTTTCTGGTTTCCTACAAGAAATAATTTCTAATTTACTTATAAAAAGGAAATACATTAAACATTACGTGAAAATGTATATTATTTATCACTAGAATGTTTCTGTCAAATGTATTAAATATATCATATTACCATAGCATTCGTTAATAACAAAAAACATTAGTAAACTTTAAAATTCCTTAAAGTTTACTAATTATTCATATTATTGGCTTTATAATAAGTCCATTAGCCGTGATTTAATAACTATTATTATAGATTTGCATTTTTTTCTTCTAATAATTTAATAAGTATTTAATATTTACAATATTATATTTAGAAATCTATCGTCGCCATACACAAAGAAACCATGAAAAATTTGAGTATTTATCTTATAATTTTCAATGTATATTTTGCTCACATTTAATATATTGTGCAGCATTCCTTTAATTATCGTTTTTTGTTTTAGAAAAAAAAACATTTGCTTGCTTGTTTTGTCTCTTATTGATATACCAGGTGTATCGGAAAGTCATTACCGGTTTTTCTAACAGATGTCGCTAGACTTAAGCATGCAGTGTTATAATTTGACACATGTCATTTTTTTCTACTGACGCGAGCTTCAAAACCATACATGTTATATTTTGCGAAAATAATGATTTATACCTCTTTGAAAATGTCAAGCTTCGTGCCTGAAAAAGTGCATTTGCTTTTATTTAATCAAAAGAAAAAAAGCCGTTGAAAGTCATCGTTTGTTGCTATAAACTTACGTTGAAAATGCTACAAATTTAAAAGCATGTGAGGGGTGGTTTCGACAATTCAAAAGTGCAAAAAAAGCGCAAGACAAAGAATGTTCTGGTAGACCAATAAAGTTTAAAGATGCAAAACTGCAAGAGTTATTGGATGAAGATCCAAACTAAACTCAAAAACAGTTCCCAAATGCGATAAATGTGGCCCAAGAAACGATTAGCGACCGATTAAGAGCAATGGCAAAATTCCAAAAGATGAGAAAATGGGTGTCACATCAATTGAATAACAAGCAAATGTAAAGTCGAAAAGCAAATGTAAAGTCGAATAGTGACGGGTGATGAAAAACGGATTTATTGCGAAAACATTAAGCGCAAAAATCAAGATTACCACTTGGGGAAGTTAGCCCATCGACATTAAGGTCAAATTGTTCTGGTCGAGAGACAATGCTCTGTGTTTGGTGGGACCAGAGTGGCGTGGTGTATTACGAACTGTGGAAACCTGATGAAACAGTTAATACTGATCTCTAACGACAACAAATTATCAATTCATCAATATCATGCATTGATAGGAAGACGCTCTGAATGGGCCCAAAAACACGGTAAAGTGACCTCATACAACAAAACCGGATGGGACCACTTGGATGGGACATAATATCACACCCGCCGTACTCTCCAGGCCTTGCCCCGTCAGACTATCACCTTTTCGCATCAATGGGATACGCGCTTGCAGAGCATCACTTCGCCAATTTCGAAGAAGTTGGAAAATGGCCCGATGAATGGTTTTGCTCAAACGATAAACAGTTTTTTGGGATGGCATCCATAAATTGCCTGAAAGATGGGCAAGATGTGTAGAATTTAATAGCCAATACTCTGAATAAATAAATTTTTCTATTTTCTTGAAAATTATGTAGTTTTTTTTAATGAAAAAACCGGTAATGACTTTACGGTATCCCTAGTATGTTTAAATTGTCTGAATTTTTTGATTGTTGAAAAATTAGTTTTAATTAACACCTGAAATAGTATTTTTGGATACAATGGGAAACTTCAAGCTTATTTGGAGAGACTACATTCTGTGAAAAGTTACTTTAAAGATATCATGAGGACGTTTGCAACGACAATGGTCTTTTATATGCATTCGTTTATATTACGCATTTATTGTTTTGATGATCAATCAATACTTTGCAATAAAAGTTTAGGTGGAAATAATAGAAAACATAGCTATCGTATCGACTCATTTATATTTCGGTTGTATACAGTCTGTGTGAACTATTGCTTTAAGAAATATCCAGCAATGAGTTTAGTGATTAATTCTTGATCATCATTGAACAAAGTATTGTACTGTTTGCTGATCTATGTATATGTACATCGTTACTGTCGTATTAAACACTTTGAAGCGATCTTTTTATCCACTTCTCTAAAAGCACATTGAATAAGTGTTGGAACCACTACTAAAAACTACTATAATAATAATTAAAAAATTGCAGTCGCTTGTTAGAATATGGACGCAGATGCATAACAAGACACACGTTGTCGATTATTTGCCGGAACATGGAATTTCTGATGCAATAACAAAAAGTCAAGGTAAAGTGGCCATAGCGGTGTTTCTTTAAAATCCTAGTTTAACATTGCATTCATTTCGAATTAAACTAATTAAAATAGGATAAAATATACAATCAGCAAAAGCAAGTAGCTGACATTTACAAGACGCAAACGTTAAATATAAAAGTATTAAGTCTAAGTCGCTTCTTATTCGAAAACTCATTGGTCGTAGATTTCTTTGGTACAGGAAAATTTAAATCGAGATTATGTAATGTATATTGATGAAGCTGCATTCTGTATAGACTTGCGGAGACGGAACTTAGATGGCACGTAACTCATCAGTGTACAAAACAACCCTTAATAATTCATGAAAAGTATGTACGGGGTTTGCTTTAATGTAAGGAGTTAGTTTTAGAACACTATATTTCCTTAAAATCTATCAAAAAGTGTTTTTGTTAAAGGGGCATCAAATTTGATATTTCAAAAAGACGATTAAAACACTGGAGTCTCCTCTGCATATCCGGGAAGATTGAAAATGTGTGGATTAATAAATTTGAAACAACTATCGAATTATACTGAGTTAGTTTGGCGGTGACAGTGTGGATTGTGCAAAAACTCTTGAGTATGAAAAAGTTGTTAAGAAATAGTCAATAATAATGGCAAGTGGACTTAGTATTTAAAAAATGTTTTCTGTTTTCTAATGATATAGAAATTTTAGTGTCAAGATCACCGCGACGATACTATAGAGTAGTCATCAGGTTCCCAGACTTAAATATTGTAACTTCCTTCACTTGGTATTTTTTGAAACTATTCCGCATATGAGAAGGAGATAGATAATTTGGAAAACAACTAATTTGATATGGTCACAGCATTTCCTTCATTGTGTGCGAGAATTCTTAATGTGAGGGGCAATATTAGGTTTGTGGATTGTTGGGAAAAATGTTGAAAAAATTTCTGCCGTCAACAACGTTCAGCTTAATATATCATTCGAGAAATAACAGACGTTCTATTACGGTTTTTTACATATTTCCTTTTCATTTCTAAATTTCAGAAGTGGTATTGTGACCTTATACAAAATGTTTCTTGTGAGACCGTTCATGTGCGACTTCTAATTCTATATTTATTACCTGTATATATTCTTTACAACTATTATCCATATCTGCGATGTGTTTTAATAATTTCCCTATGTAGAATGGTCCATCGCCAAATAGATTTTCATTGGTGTCATCGCTCGGTCCCGCATCAATTTCGTCGGGATTGTAACTGTCGGGAATGCCAGATAGTTGTGAATGTAGTTTTAAAAGCAATGATATAATACTCTCATTTATTCGAACAGTGGGTGGATTAGAATTTGCATTCTGTAAGAAAAAGATACATTACCATGAGAGTCAAAATAAATAAAATTACGAATTAATTATACTACTATACAATAATAAATATAATTCAATATTTTATTTATTTAAGTGTTTAAACTGATTGTACAAAATTTTAAGAATTACTGCAGCATTTGGGTAAATACGCTAAACAGTCTCTTTGATTCGAAATCATTTTTTTGAGATGCATTCGTGAAAAATTGAGTAAGCTTTAATTGATGCTTTTTAAACCAAACATATTTTTTTATGATTTCAAAACTTCGTCGTCTTAATTAAGCACGCCTCATACCTGCCAAATAAAACAAGTTTTTAATAGACAGATTGACATAATATAATACTGCAAAAAACTAGAAGTACGAGTGTAAAGCTTAAAACTAGAAAGGTTATAATTAGAGCACGGAATTACATGCATTTGCATGTTCTATAATATCGATATGGCAAGAAATTTTTCTCGTATCTACACGAATAAAGCAAAAACAAATGTAAAAAAACCGATTTTCATCTTGCATATTTTCATAAATTGATGCATAAATCAGAATAAAATGCATATACGTGCATATTTGTATAATTTTAATTTTTTGTTAAATTAAATAAAGCAAATATTGCCCACACTGCATTTTGAGAACTGGAGTTCCCCTACATTTTACAAACTGCCCGGTATCACATCGGCAAAAACTGGGACTCTCCTATTTTCTGTACGCTTTACTACGAGTCCCACTGCCATCGGTTGTCTTTCAGTTTCGAGTTGTCGAAGTTGCAGCAAAACAGTAATTTTACTTTATATTATTTTTTATTTGTATTTGGTACCAAAACAGTTTTCGAATTAATAGATTTTGTGTGACAAAAAATTTCAAATTACACAACATATTGCTACAGCATCGCATACAAAATATTAGAAGAAAATGAAAAATACAAAACAATTATCGCTTAATGAATCAATTTCTTCGGCATCAGTCTGTGAAAATAGAGAAGAATTCAATTTTGATTTATGTGAAGCCTTTGTTAGTGCCAATATTCCGCTTATGAAATTACAAAATCCAACTTTTAAAGCGTTTTAGAGAAGTATTATGGTAGACCAGTACCAGATCAAAGCACCTTTAGAAAAAATATATAAACAATGTTTTCGAAAAAACCATGAGTGAAATTAGGGAGTTAATTGGAAACAATTATATTTATTTTATAGTCGAAGAAACAACTGACACTTGTGGCCGGTCGCCAATTTATTAACAGGTGTACTGAGTGAAAATGTTCCTTGTCAAGCGTGTTTAATTGGTTTGAAACAATTAGAGAAATCTAACAATGTAACTATGTCACAGTTTATAAACGAAGTATTAACAAGTTTGTATTTACCCAATGCTGTACTTACTGAAAAGGTTTTATTGATGTTGTCAGACGCTGCTACATACATATATGACCAAATCTTCACAAACTCTAAAAGTATTTTATTCAAAAATGATACATATCACATGCTTAACCCATGGCGTGAATAGAATAGCAGAAGAAATTCGTAACCAATATCCAGATGTAGATTGTTTAATCAATACGGTCAAGAAAATATTTGTAAAAGCACCCCTCCGAATATAAAAGTATTAAGACAGTATACCTAATACTATTTTGCCACCTCAGCCAATAATTACGAGGTGGGGTATGTGGCTAGAGGCCGCTTTTTTGTATGCAAATTATTTGAATAATATTGCAGTGTTAGTGTCAAAATTTTCAGATGACTTCACAGCTATTAAAGAGTAAAACTATTTTAAATATTCCTACATTAATCAACAACTGGCATTTATCAAAACGAATTTTAGCTTTATTACGGAAACGTTAACTACATTAGAGAGGCAGGGCGTGGAACTTACAGATTCAGTGAAATTAATTACAGATTTCAAAAATAATGTCAACCAAGTTAATGGTAAAATTGGTGATTCTATAAAAACGAAGATGCAAGACGTATTAACAAAAAAATACAGGATTTGATGAACTTACTAAAATTTCAAATATTTTAAATGGAAATTATGAGCCTTCTATAACAATGGATGCCACCACTATATGCAAATTTGAGTTTTCACCAATCACTTCTGTTGATGTAGAAAGAAATTTTTCTATACATAAAAATTTGTTATCTGATCGAAGAGAAGCGTTTCTTGTAGAAAATTTAAAGAAATATATGATCATCAATATTTACAATATTATAAAAAATAAAATGTAATATTTTATAGGTTTGTACTTTACATTAATTTATCAATTTATCTTTTGTAATACAAACAACTTGTTTAAATAAATTTTGTAATTCTATTGTGTTTTTGTAAGTCAATTTTTTTTAAACACAATAAGTTCATATTTAACTAAATTGTTGCATAATTTAACAAAATATTGTGCATATATATGCGCTTATTTTCAGGGATTTCTAATGCATATAATTCCGTGCTCTAGTTATAATAATAGTAACCTCGACTGTAGCTCTTCTTCGGTAAGGATATGTTTTTCTATGACTTGATGTTGATGGTACAAGCTCTTTACTTGTAGAGGGCGTATGACCTTGCCATGTAGACGTTGTTCCGGGATTATTATTATTTCTTGATCTGGCTATTGCAGTTACTGCTGGTATTGGCACAGAAACTATAAAAACATGAGTTGAGAAAGTTATTTTAAGCTAAGCTAAAGAATATACCATACCTGATTGTTCAATTCTAACTATACTCATATCACCAGGAACTGCAACCGCCATATTTTCAGAACCGCCTTCGAAATTTGAAACGGAAGTCGAGGCAGGTGGCAAGGCTAGAACTTGACTTTGATTCGAACTTCCCGGTAAGGACATTTGTTCAAACGTGGGTGATTCTTGAGCTGTTGATGGAACTAGTACCATTAAATCGCTACCACTAGGCGTCCTGCTCCAAATGCTATCTTCTAACATTAAAACGTTCGTTGAACCAGCTACAGAAATATCGGACATTTCGTTTTCTGCTTCAGATCCTTCCCAGTCCGAATCACCTTAAAAAGTGAATTTGAGTTAACTATACATAACTTAAAGAAGGTGACTTTCGTCGTTTAAATGTATACTTAAATATTGTATATTCTACAGTGTAATCTTACATAATAATCTATTATTGAAATAACGAATAAGATCATATTTTTAATAAAAACAAATATGTTTGAATAGTATTAATAATCTTTAAACGCCTTTGCGAATTATGTGATGTTTGAATAATTTGTAAAATGCTAGTATAAGTTGTTTAATGCGAATATAAGTATGTTTCTCTTGTTCTTGTTGAAAATAATAATATTATAATTATAATTCAGTAAACAGACATTACTTTATGCAACTATCTACATCATTGAGTGTGAAGGACTTGGTGAGTAGCGAGAATTAGAAGTAAAAAGCTAATAAGGAGCATTTTCAAATGGCAAGTTTTCACGATTCGATGGACGGAAGTCATCTTAATAATGAATTGCATTTAGTTAAGAATATTGGAAGGATTAGCTTCAGATAGAACGTTTAAAAACCACTATCACAGACAAAATTATTGTGATTCCATAAATAATGAGGAAGGCGATTGTATTATTCGGACTTGAAGACTTCTGCAATCGTCTATACACATAAAAGACGTGATATGATTCTTTCTACCAAACTCCATGAGCTGCATTTAGAGCTCTTTCAGTTATTACCATTCCGCTGAAATCTTTTAAATTGTATTCCCTTTGATCAAGCCGAAATTATAGAACATTTTATAACTCAAAAACATACTCGAAAATTTCAATCTTTATTACTTAGATCTTCTCAAAATGCTATATTCATGACACACTGTTTAATTTAATTAACCTTTCCAAACGATCTTTCATCAAAATGTTTATTCCATAGGCAGTCAATTTTGCAAATACTGTTAGGTATCGGTCATCTGTTGGTGTTGCAGATACTGGGCGTGCTTGTCCTCGGCTTCTCTGATCATTTCCAGTTTCTAATAACCAATTTCACAAACGCGAAATTACTTTTTGGCTAGCTGCAAAAACTTCAGCAACAGCTTGCTGTCTCCGTCCACCTTCCAATTGATCAATGGTTTTCCAAGCCTGTGCATGAATCAAATCGGGTTGCCTTTGCATATGATAAAGAAAATGGTAAAATCTAACTGTAGGCGAGAGCGGTCACAAACGCGTTTTTATACCCTTGAGCAGTGGTGGTTCGCGCAGGCGTGGCACCGAAGCGTTGTACAAGTTGAAACCTGTCAATGCTTTTTATTTCTTGCTTAAAAGCGTTATAGTTGCAATCCAAACATAATTGCGTGTCTTTTATTAGTTATTGATTTATTTATTTTATTATTATTTTTTCAAACATTCTCTAATTGTTTTGAGCAGTGTATATTTACGATATTTTAAATGTAATCAAGTATTACAAAAAGTCTTCTTTAAAAATGTTTGCTTATTTTATCAGCAAATAGTATTTTATAAAAGGCATAGTGTTTACAATTTATACTATTACTATTATAATTACAAATGATTTTGTTCCTTTTTACTTCTATACAAAGAGTACTAGGAAAGTTTTGCAATACAGCTTTGTTTATTTAATTCTTTCAAAGTAATTTCCTCTACACTCAATACACCTCTTCATCCTCCGAAACCAATCTTACACCAGTTCTACCAAGTTTCACTAGGGAGTAAAGCACACTCGCTGTCCCAAGCCCACAGCAGGTCCTCATCACTGAAAAATCGCCTCCCTTTTAGCTTCATTTTCACATGCGAGAACAGTGCAAAGTCGCAGGGAGCAAGATCTGGACTGTAGGTAGGGTACTCGAGAAGTTTCAATCCTGTCGTGGCCAAATATTCGGTTCAGGCTTTGGCGCGGTGAGCTGGAGCACTATCGTGATGGAGGAACCAGGTGTCCATTCTTGACTTTGGCCGCAGGTTCTTCATAGATCCAATGATTTTAGGTAGGTACTGTTCAGTATACCACTTAGCTGTGACTGTCTTCTGTGTGTCCAAAACGACGAGTTCCACAATTCCACTCGATTTGAAAAATACAGCTATCATTTTCTTCTTTACAGATCGGGATTTTCTGATAACTACGGGTGTGTCCTCATCATCAAAGACCCAAACTTTGTTTTGCGCTTTGGTCGGCACATCGTAATAGTACAGCCAAGTCTCGTCACCTGTTACGATGTTGTTCACATACCGAGATTGTCCCTTATTAAACTTTTTAGCATCTTCCGGCACCAAGTCACACGCCGTGTCTTCTGCTCTTCAGTCTGTCGATGCGGCACCCAGAGAGAACAAAGTTTCATCACGTGCAAATGATCATGCAGAATCGAACGAATTGTTGGTGCATTTACGCCTGAAGTACCCTCTATCTGTTGGTAAGTCACTCGCCAAGCATTTTCCTCACAGTAGTAACGTCTTCCTCCGTAACTGACGTTCGTGGTCTTTCCGGCCTCTCAGCATCCTCCACAGTTAAATTTCCTCTTTGGAATTTTCTATACCACCTGAATATCGTTGTGCGATGTGGACAAACATCACTTAGTGCAAGAGTCATTTCTTCGAAGCACTGTTCTATGTTTAAACCCCGCACAAAGTTATAACACAAAACTTCCCTTATCTCATTTTGTGATCACGATGCCATCGCAAGCACTTTACACTCTCACTGCTAATGAATAACTGAGCCCATCGACTTGGCGCGGCGGCTACTATGTACGTATGAACATATCTCAACATGCAGCAACAAGCAGCTTCCTACGATTCATTGTTGCGTCATATCGCAAAACTTTCCTAGTACCCTTTGTAATATATACTAACACTTACTGTCGGAACTATAATTTAAAGGTGTTACTTCTGGTTCCGGAGTTAAGATGATCCTTCCAATAACAGTTCTTAAATTTTCGGCTAATGAGTCTGTGGGGAACCAATTTCCTAAATCCATATCATTCATTTGTCTTTGAGGCTGTGGACCACTGGTACACATTTTTGAAGTCTAAAAACAATTTTCATACTTAATAATGGTTAAACATTTGCAATCGAAAACTTACATTATCATCGGCAATTTTATCAGAAACTATTATAGACTGTTCTAACAAGAATATAAGTAGAGCCATTACGTGTTCGGAAACGTGTCCTCTAATAGCTTTATAAAGGACTACCAAAGCTACTGCATGGAATACTCTGGATTTCAGGATTTTCCGCGGATCGTCATAAGCTTCGCCGCAATTATTTGGATTTCTAAAAGGAGGCCATGGACTAGTGCCTGGTTTTAATTTCATTTTTTGTCGTGCACTGTAAAATGTTAACATTATATTTATTTACGATAACGAATAAGAAACGAATGTACTATTCTGTATATCGATCCATCGATGTTTGGAAATCTCTTCTGTGAACTGCTCTTAACAAAACATGTATAGGATCGTATTGTCTCTCCCATATCTGAGATTTAGGTACGTACATTCCTTGCTGCATGTTACCGCTCGCTTCTAATGCCGGTGCTCTATAATCCGCAACTTCTGCCAACAACGATTCAAAATCTCTACTCTGTGAAGTTCCACACCTCTCAGGCATAAGTTCCATAAGCTGAGAGTGAGTTTTATCTCCCATGCATAACAGCGTAACCATTTCGAGGCGATTCAAAGCGGTTTCAGACAGACCTAAAACAAACTTATTTAATATACAAATTGTGCTTTTTGTGTAATTAGGAGAATTTATGATGAGTCGGAATGACATTCACACCATATACAGAGTGATAAAAATTTTTAACAAAAATAAAATATAATAATAATGAAAGATTATGGACATAATCAAGTAGATTAGGCTGAGGCTAAGACAAGGTAGGTAGATGAAGTCATAACCCTTCGAACATCGTGTTTGATCAAATATAGTTTGGTAACAGAAAACGAAGATTAATTTGTGTGGTTTCTACATAAATTCAAGAGAATATTCGAGAAATTTAATATTATGTCGATTGAATAAAACTGGTAATCTACAAAGATACAAGTACCCTATCGACGATCAAATTGTTCAATAAATAAAGAGTTTTATCTGGAATTAAATATGTTATAGCTAATGAAAAAAAGCATTTACAATACTGGTTGACAAATTAGAGGTTATCATAGATTTATAACCTGAAGAAATATTTATACCAGAAAAAAATAAAAAAATGTGTATCTTGTGTCAAATTAATTAATCCATGCTATTGAGGTGAGACCGAAAGCCATAAGGACTACGGGAAAGATGAGATCAATCAAAATGAAGAGACCACCATCAAAACAGTCATGCCTAGCAACAAGATAAGAGAGGAACTGATAATACATAATGGATACACAAAGAAGAGGATGGACAAGATCGACGATGGTTTTGTTAAGAAATCGTGTAGATTAAGTCTTGAACTCTTTATAAGATGGACTAAACCATAAAAATTTAATATGATAAAGCCTCTAAGACCTTTAAAACAGTGACACGGCAGTTGTTCGACAGTATCGTAGGGATTATGACATAATAAACTGAACAGCAGATAAGTCTATTTAAAAAGGAAGAAGAAGAAAGAAGATGCTTTACTCAAACAATGTTTTTTTTATGAAATTACCAAAATTATCTAAATCAAGAAGTATTAGAAAATTGTCTTAAATACATTTTAATTTTCAAACTTATTATAACAGGGTCAGAAGTGAAATGTGAGGACTAAATATTACATTTTTTAAGTAAAGGGTTCAGTAGGGAGAATGTACGTTTATGTGATGGGTCTAACACTGCTGGTAGGAGACCTGCATACGCAGTAGTAGCTATACACTCGTTCTTAAATCCCATTTTAGTAGCCATGGAATATTGGACGATTTAACAACTTGTTATTGTTTGCGACGCTTTTATTTCAGCCGACCAATCGATAGTACAGATACAGCAAAGGTATCCATCTCGCTCTAGATAACTGAAATGATTTAATAGATTCAAAATGAGAGGGACTCTGAGATCTGGAACAGCTTGGATTATAAGAACACCAGAAAACAGAAAACGTTCAGTGGTACTACGACACGCTCGTGCTTTATGCATATTAGGCATATCAGTTCGCCAAATTATGCATTTGGACCTATACTTTGATCCATACAAACTCATGGTGGTTTAATAAATGAGAAAAAGTATCTCTACAGCGGTTTACGTTCACAGAAACGATGCTGGAAACCATAGAAAATTACGGTATTCTGAGAGAGTGACGAGGGGAATTTCATCAAAGGGCCTACAGAGTGAGAGAGTAACTGTGGTGCGGAATAGCTCGATTTGGCAGAATTAGACTCTACTTGTTCCGAGAAAACAAATGCATTGTGACAGTTATTCACACCATTACTTAAGGATATTTTGCAACAACATCGGACTATTTTCGATAGGATTTTATTTCAATGGAATGGTGTTACTTCGGTAAGAGAATGTTTGATATTTTTGAGAGAATATTTTCCAGGGCGCCTCATTTCATTACAAGGGATGTGGAATGCCCCCCTTCCTCGATCACCGGATGTTTTACTGTGCGATTATTTCTTATGGGGCTACCTGCAAGTTAAAGTTTTCAACGAAAAACTGTGAACTCTTAAAACTCTTAGAGAAGCCATAACTCGAAAAATTTTAGCAATTCTGCATTCTACGAGAGTGTCAAGACGAGTATCGCAGTGGTCGACCAAATGAGGCGACGATTCCAGAAACGGTGAAGAACATCCACAAAGCGGTACTAGATGATCGTCGACTGAAAGTGCGCGAGCTAGCAGACATAGTAGGCATTTCAAAAAGTGCGGAACATCGCATATTATCTGAAAATTTGGATATGAGAAAGCTACGTGCAAGATGGGTGCCGCATTTGCTCGCACTCGAGCAAAAAACAGTGTCGTGAAGATGTTTCAATTTAGTGTTTAGGGAAGTTTCATAGTAATAAAGCAGAACTTTTGCGCCGTTTCATAACTCCACATCCGAGACAAAAGAACAATCAAAACAATGGACTCAAAAGAGAGAACCGGCTCCAGAGAAGGCGAAGACCGTTTCATCTGCAGGTAAGGTCATGGCATCGGTTTTTTGGGATGCGCGTGGAATAATTGTCATTGTCTATCTTGAAAAAGGAAAAACTATCAACGGTGAGTATTATGCGAACTTATTGCAACGTTTGAACGAAGAAATCAAGCAAAAACGGTCGAATTTGGTCTAGAAGAAAGTGCTGTTTCACCAAGACAATGCGCCAGCTCACCAATCCGTTATTGCAATGACCAAAATTAATAAATTAAAGTTTGAATTGCTACCTCATGCACCCTATTCGCCAGATTTAGCCCCCTCGGGTTATTTTCTCTTCCCAAACTTGAAAAAATGGCTGTGGTCAAAGATTTTCCAACGATGAAGATGTGATGTCGACAGTTAATGGCTATTTTGAGGAGCAAGACAGTTCTTATTATAAAAAGGGTATCTAACTTATTGAACATCGCTGGGAAAAGTGTATAAAAGGAGATTATGTTGAAAATAAATATATTTCTTTTCAAAATTTTTGTGTTTTCTTTGTTGGGTCGGGTGCTTCTGGGACCACCCTCGTATACTTGAAAGGGTTATAAATAACTCTACCATCCACCTCCAGCTGGATGGAAACAGTTGCCACTTAGATGACGCTCTTCTGCACAACTAAATTACATTCATTATATTTATGTTTTGTTTCTTAAATGGAATTATGGGTGTAATCTTTTGAGAAACAAAAAATGAAATTTGTACACAAATATCTGAGTTACGAGTGTTCTGAAAAAGGTAACACTTTCCTGTATGACCTTGTATTGTACTTACCTAAATTAGTACGAACACTAACTAAAGTAGCAAGAAAGGTAAGAAAACTCTCTAACATTGGTGTATCATGTTCACCTTCAAGGTAAGCATTTTGGGGGGCTTGATAGGGCGCTAGACTCATCCATTCTTTGACGTGGAATCTAGAATATGATAATAATTTTATGAATCAAAACATAATTTTTGAATTACAAAAAGTCTCATACTTATCTATTACTATGTTAAGAAATGAATCTGCAGGTATCCTCGTAGAACATATCTGCAGAAGGTAGAGGTCTGCGTCGACCATTGAATTGCAGAAATTGCACTGAATGTAAGTCATGGCCTGCCCTTTTATTTGCAATCCGTTTCGTACCCATAATCCATTTAAAATTTCATAGAACGCCACCTGTAACAAATTTTATTCAATTTATTTTTTTTAGACTTTAGTATGGGATGTTTTTCTTTCTTGAATGTTTTATATTTTTAGTAAGCAATGTTACGCTTCGCATACATTGTTATTCACGCATTATTAAATCAATTTGATATAGAAAATAGATAAACTCTGCATTTGAAAGGCAATATGCCTACGCAAATGTAAGTCGACATGGACACTATTTACAGGAACTGAAATTTTAGACAACTAAATTTAAACGTGGTCGTGCCACCTTGGTTGTCGATAAATGTTCGGGACGGTCAAAAATGTAACCGCTACTGATAATATTAGAAAGTTTCAGAAAATGGTGCTAAATGACCGTTGAATTAAGGTTAGAGAGGCAGAAGAGGCTGTGGGCATCTCGAAAGAACGTGTTAGTCATAACTTGGTTGTGTATATGGGTATCAAAAAAAGCTAATCGTGCGTCGAGTGTCGCGTTTGCTCACTTGAGACCAAAAACGCATTTGAATGAACATTTCTAAAGCCCTGTTGAAGCAGTTTAAGCGAAAGTCGGAGTCTGCTATGTAGAAAAACAAAATTTTGTTTCATAAAGATAACGCGCCGTTTCACACTTCAGTAGTCGCCATATTTATCAGATCTGGCACCCAGCGATTGTTTTTCCGTTTCTTAATCTCAAAGTTTCGCTCAGTGAGCAGAGATTTTTAACGACTGCAAGACGCCAACTACTATTTGAACAGACTAAAGAGACGGGATAATGGCTGGAAAAAGTGTATACACTTATAAAGAGACTATGTTGAAAAATAAAATTTAATTTAACAAAAAAAATATTTGTGTGTATTACGCTGGAAACTTTCAGACTACCTTCGTATAGCATAACCTACACAAATGTTTATAGAAGGAAGGAGCAAAATATTAATACTAAAAGAACAAAATGTTTGTGCTAGTAAAATTCCAAGGAAAATAAGGCTCAATAATTAAGATCATTGAAAACAAAATTTAGCAGTGAAAGAGAATAAATTAAGAGAGCTTAAACATTGTTCCAAGAATTAGAAATGCAGTACAGTCATAAATTTCAATAATAGTTTGTACGCATAGATTGTAAAACTGGGATTGACAAAAGGTTATATTCTCGAATTTTTTTTTCAAACGGAGAAATAATATGAAGAAAAGAGTAATTTTAATGCTGACTAAACTGTATTGGAGTACAATTGAGGAAGTATTGCATTTATGCAACATGTCCCTTATGGCTTAAGAAAATATAACAGTAAATGATGGACCTTTAATATCTTTAAAATGTCATAGTCACAATCCTGTCTATAAACAAATAATGCAAGACCATATTTAACCATTATTGTATGACCTAAAGGAAGTGCGCTATTATTGACACAATTTATTTTATTAGGCACTTGTAGTTTCTATGGTAAAATTTCTTCTTTAGATAAGAGATGAGAAAATGCAAGAAAAAATTAGAAATTTGTTCTCATTGTGCCTCAGAAATCAAGAAAAAATATCAAGTCAAAAGTATGAAAACAAAATAAAAATTCGAAGTTGGTACTAGAAGAATTTTGGAGGAAAATAAAACTTCTTCCATAATTTGTATACCTCTGTACGCATAGCAGAAGTTACAAAGCGCGAAATAGGATTACCAAATATTTAACAATAATAATTGATAAATAGACCTTGAAAAACAAATTTTTATTTTTCCATAACAGATCGTGTGTAAGTTACAGTTTGTGAGCACCTATACTGTATGCACATAGTAATCGCTTATCATATTTTAATTTTAGCACTTCCTGTTATCATTTTGTTTGTCTCGGTCAAAGCGCCAGACAATGTGCTGCCATTGTTTTTATCAAAGTATATAACATAATTATCCGCACTTTATCTGAAAGTATATAAATAATTGTATTCAGTACTCATATCTTATGTATAGATTAAATGTACTAAGGGTGAAAACAAGAAACGTATATACGTACACTCATTCACGAAAATCTATATTCAACCGTGTTTACAAACTTTACGATAGTTAAAATATGAAAAATATCATCTATAAAATGTAATTACTTTATCAAGAACATATTCAATTTTGCTATTGCTACTTTGAATACTGTAAAGAATTACATAAACACAGCGGTTTATCCTTTTGTGAAACAGAATACAATGGATTTTCTGTTGGTACTAGTGATTAAAATTAGCTTAGCTCGAGTATTTCTATAATATAGCAAGCAAATACCCTTGTTCATCAATTTTCATAGCAACATTCGATCAATATTAACGCAATAAAATTGTCTATAGATAATACCTACCAATAAACTATTTGGCACCATGACAGAATGAGAGATATAAATAATATTAGACTTAAATCGAAAAGAAAAACCTTCTAAAAACTAGTTGATATATTAATATTGAATTGTCGAGAAAGTTATGACATATTTCTACAACAAATAGCACCAGTTAATTTGTTTATTAGTCATTCGCGTATATATGCCACACTATATAATAATAATAATAAAAATAATCGTCCATGTCTAGATCAATTAACAAAATTTTAGAGCTGTTCTTCTGTAAATCAGGTCTTTTCCCATACGAATGAGCATTAAGTTTCAGTATCGAAATACTGTACACTTGACGTTTTCGATGGTTTAAGGATTATTATTCATGCACTAGTTGAATCTTGTATGACTCCAAATGCAAGCCTGTTTTCAAAATTCTCCATAAAGAGGTGCGACGAATACCCACTTTCTGATGTGAATACTTTCTTAAACTCTCGACATACTCTTTACGGACACTTCATGCTCGACCAGATTTTGGATCATCTACAAAGGGTACTAGGAAAGTTTTGCAATATGACGCAACAATGAATCGTAGGAAGCTGCTTGTTGCTGCATGTTGAGACATGTTCATACGTGCATAGTAGCCGTCGCGCCATGTCGAGGGGCTCAATTATTTATTAGCAGTGAGAGTGTAAAGTGCTTGCGATGGCATCGTGGCCACGAAATGAGATAAAGGCAGTTTTGCGTTATAATTTCGTGCGTTTAAACATAGACCAGTGCTTCGTAGAAATTACTCTTGCACTAAGTGATGTTTGTCCATATCGCACAACGATATTCAGGTGGTATAGAGAATTCCCAAGAGGAAATGTAACTGTGGAGGATGCTGAGAGGTCGGGAAGGCCACGAACGTTACGCAGGAAAACGTTACTACTGCGAAGAAAATGCTTGGCGAGGACAAGCGAGTGACCTTTCAACAGATAGAGGGTACTTCACGTCTAAATGCACAATTCATTCGATTCTGCATTATCATTTGCACGTGAAGAAACTTTGTTCTCTCTGGGTGCTGCATCGACTGACTGAAGAGCAGATGACACGACGTGTGACTTGGTACCGGGAGATGCTAAAAAAGACGAGACTTGGCTGTACTATTACGATGTGCCGACCAAAGCTCAAAACAAAGTTTGGGTCTTTGATGATGAGTACACACCCGTAGTTGTCAGAAAAATACTGATCTGTAAAGAAGAAAATGATAGCTGTATTTTTCAAATCGAGTGGAATTGTGGAACGCGTCGTTTTGGACACACAGAAGACAGTCACAGCTAAGTGGTATACTGAACAGTGCCTGCTTAAAGTCATTGGATCTATGAAGAACCTGCGGTCAAAGTCAAGAATGGACAGCTGGTTCCTCCATCACGATTATCGCATTATGCTCCAGCTCACCGTGCCAACGCCTGCACCGAATATTTGACCACGATAGGATTGAAACTTCTAGAGCACCCTCCCTACAGTCCAGATCTTGCTCCCTGCGACTTCGCACTATTCCCGCATGTGAAAATGAAGCTGAAAGGGACGCGGTTTTCCAATAATGAGAACCTTCTGTGGGCTTGGGACGAGTGTGCTTTACTCTATAGTGAAACTTGGCAAAACTGGTTTAGAGATTGGTTTCGGAGGTGTATTGAGTGTAGAGGAAATTACTTTGAAAGAATTAAATAAACAAAGCTGTATTGCAAAACTTTCCTAGTACTCTTTGTATAGAAGTAAAAAAGAACAAAATCATTTGTAATTATAATAGTAATAGTATAAATTGTAAACACTATGCCTTTTATAAAATACTATTTGCTGATAAAATATAAATAAACAAAGCTGTATTGCAAAACTTTCCTAGTACCTTTTATATGACAACCACACATTCTTCGAATTTTCTTATTAAGTTACAAATACAGTTAACACATGGCGCATTTAGTTACTGAATTCTTATGTTAATTTTCATAAATTGGCAACCATTGATGAGCTATTGCAATAAGGAGTTTTCACAATACGCACGCATTGTTGAGCTGTGTAACGTTCATTGATTAAATTGTATTGTTTCGCGAACATAACTTCAAAATTCCATCATTCTTCACATGTCATTTTTAAATGGCGGATGATTTAAATCACTTAATTACATACATCCGGTAGGAGTATGATGTATTAAATTCGGTTCAGGTCATAACAATTGATCGAAATCTTGTGTACATACAATTACGTTTGTAGCAGTAAATACTACTTATTAGTTAAGCTAAACATTAAGAGAATATTTCTCGTATCATTGCATATTGATGTTCGAAATGCTTTTTTTGAGATTTACACAAAAATTTTCAGGAACTGTCAAAGTTACTGACAAGTTAGTTGAAAAATGGAATTAAACCGAGAACATTTTCGCGAAATAATTTTTTATAATTATGGAAAACAATTATCTCAGCAAGAATGCCTTGCCGAGTTGATTTCTGTTTTCGGCAATGAAGCACCACATTAGTCAACAATTTCTCGTAGGTATGAAGAATTCAAACATGGTCGAATTAGCCTTAGTGACGATCCAAAAGCAAGTTCACCAAAAGCTGTGCGCAAGATCATCAACGAATGTCGACATGTGACATATTGTGGATTTCAAAGATCTAAATTAAAAAAAAATTGTATATAGAATTGTGTGTAAAAAAATTAGTTTCCTGTTGGATACCGCATCTGTTGACTGAAGAACAGAAAGCAGTTAGGGTGAATTGGTATCGAAAACTCTAGATCGCGTCAACGCCGAAAATTAAAAACGTGTACAACATTGTCAGTTGTGATGAATCTTGGATTTATTCATACGAGCCAGAAAATAAACGCCAGTCGTCTGAGTGTTACAAGGTGAAGAAAAGCCGACAAAAGTCATCCGTTCTCGAAGTGTCTCCGAAAAGATGGTCGCGACATTTGGCTTGAGAGCAAGTCATGTATTCCCCTACAAGGTCAAAGAACTGTTACTGCCACTTAGTATACAACCATTTGTTTACCGCAAGTCATCGACGAGCTTCGAAAAACCAACCCCGAAGGACGAATCATCCCCCACCAAGACAATGCAAGTTCGCACACATCACGCAAGACATTTAAATTTGAAACGAGACAAAACGTCGAATTGTTGAACCATCCTCCGTACAGTCCGGACCTACATTTCTCTTTACCTTTCCGAAAATCAAGAACAGACTGCATGGCCAAAGGTCCCAGTCAGTAGGAGCAGTCGATGCCTTCAAAAACGGAATTTTGACTGTACCAACAAACGAGTGGAAAAACTGCTTCCAGAGCTTGTTCAAGCGCATGCAAAAGTACATTACTCTTCGTGGAGAATCTACTGTTTTATTACAGTTTTATATGCAAAACTTATAAACTCACGTAGCAGTAATATTTACGAGTTTGCTTATGTTCAGTACCTATAACAATTTCGCAGAGTACCATTGTTCAAGAATATCCTTAAAAAAGCTAATTGAGAATTGATTTGACCAAGTCGATGGTCTAATTTGTTTGTTATATAAGCATTTGAGGATTATTTAAATCGAAAAACCAGAAGAGCAAACAATAATAGAAATATTTGCAGAAACAGCGAAAGATAAGTACTGATTTGAAATAATTGCTACAGCTTGAATATATATTAACGACAATAGGTAATAAATTGTTGATTTACATTTATTATATATTCATTTAAATTGTTATTTATGTTTACGGACGCTAATATTAATTATATTTCACTTAAAAATTTAAAAAATTCCAATTACTCGTTTAAACTTAACAGTCCTTAAATTCACGTCAATTTCAAATATATTTATTCAAGTGTTTCAAAGTTTGCTACTTACGCGTAAAGCTTTTAAAGAGTAGCCAGTATTTCAACAGCCTTAACTCAACGTTAATTAAATATTTTCCGAGGTCTTTGATAGGACATCCAATCTAAATGTGATAAAACCGTAAACGCGCTATCAAATACTTTAATCCCAATTTTATTTTCAACAATTATATTTAACATTATTATTATTATATATTAATTTAACTATTGTGATATTTAAACGTTTGAACATTACATAAAATCGCTTAGCAGTTCGTTACTGTAGTGGGGAGGGCAGTCGACATATTTAACAGATGTGATAACGAATTACACTATGGATTGAGATGACTCCCACCACGCTAGTGTCGGCGCACATGTTGGATAGTTAACATCGCGGATGTTTGTATAATCAAGCAAATAAAAAAAACAAGATAACAAAGAACAATGAAATGGACAATAATATTGCTGGGGACAACTTTCGCGTTTTGCAAGGCACAAATGGGCACTCCTTTAACGACTTCGGTTTTAGGATTAACGCAGATAATTTTAAAGACAGGATGGAATCTAATAGAAGATAGATCAGAAATAAATTTACCGATTTCCGTGGATCACAAAGAAAAAAAGATTTTACAAAAGATTGATGTACTGGACAGGAAAATATCGGATTTGGGTAACATGGTTACTAATTCAAAGCTGGAAGTAATGTCAGAAGTTGTCTCATACGTGGCTAGGACAATAAAAGTTGAACTAAAGTTTAATGACTTAGTTCAATACATAGACGAAGTGGACTATGCTTATTCACATATGCAGGAATATGCAGCGAATAAAAATTCTATTGACCGTTCAACATTGGAAGATTTTGCTCGAAGTGTTGTTTCTCATCAAGCTTCGTCAGTAAAAATGCTCATGGAAAAAATACACAGATTTATTGTGCCAAGACGAAAATTTTTGCGACATTCCAGTTTGCTTGAATTACTTACTTCTACTAAGGTGAGATGTCTATTTTTTTTAAAAAAATTTGGTATATTTGTAAGAATTAGTATTTTTCTGAAATATAAATCGATGGTTTTGTTCTATTTAACTGATACCTTTTGTCTGGCTAGAAAATGATGTAGAAGCATATATCTTGTATTGTTTATGAATAACTTGAAAAAGACAAAAGTAAGTAGGATATCTTTTTTGCCATTTTTTCAAAATTAAATTAAAATTAAATAACTAAATTTATGTCGACAATGATGCACTTACAATAGCTAAATAAATTAATAAATATTAGTACATTAAAAGATTTCTAATATCTAGTAGGGATTCCTTTAAATCTTATGATTGTTTATAATATATTTGGGACAGATTTGATTAACTTTAGTATGTAATTCCTTGAGTGAGTGAATTTTCAGACAATTGTTTCAAATTTACACAAATTTTCAATTACGTATTAATAACCGTTTATGATAAAGATATACTCTGTACTTTGAACGCACATACATACATGGGGGAATTACTCGAATTCTATGGAGAATTGTTTTATGCATATAAATTTTGTCCGACATGCTGACATGTCATTACAACTTTAGACAAAGTATATACTATACCAGTTTCACAAACTTTCTTCGCAGTAACTATAAGTTACATCAAAACTACTAATTACATTTTTAATTCCTGATTCTCAAGAGCAAAACTACTTAGAAGTTTATATAAGCGACCTTTAAAAAGAAAATGAAGATACTAGTTATTTTTACTGCAAGTCGAGAATACTAATACAGATACAAACATATTCAATTGAAATTATTATTTACACAGGCATAAAAATTAATAGTTACGCGATTACGAATGACTTGGAGTTGATAAGACTAGTTTTTTGTTATTTTTGTATAAATGTTCGATTTCGTCCCCAATTATATTTCAGATATAGTTTATTATTATTTTCATATTTACGCATGCTTTTTTCCAATCTCTTCATAAATTTTCAATGGGATTTTTAGCAGATGATTGTGGAAGTGTCTCTATTACTTGAACACCTACAAAATAATTACTGGAGGTAATTTTGATGGAGCACACAATTTGTATGTTTATCTTTCCACCGTATGACGAAAAATTTAAATAGTATTTTTAAAGAGTGCGGTTTTCAAGTCACTTTTCGGTATAAATAATAAAATCCCTTTTAGGAAATGGAAAAGACAAAGTCGATGATAACAAAAAATCGGGAATATACAGCATTAAATGTTTAGATTATAGTAAACAATATATCGGCCAAACAAAACGATCGATACAAACCCGGCATAAAGAACATAATCGCGCATATAACATTCAATCGGCCGGAAAAATCGAGTTTAGCAAAGCATGTGTTGGATTGTAATCATAGTGTTAACGCCGATTGCTAGCAATTGATTAAGAACGTGTATAATTATCGCGAATTAGATACGTATGAAAGTATGTACATTTTGAAGAATAGAGACCACATGTTAAACACCGACGGGGGTCCGAATAAGTCTCGTCTCTTCGCTAAATTGACAGAAAAGGGTAGTGTAATAAATCGCATGTAGGCACTTATCGGTCATGTCCGTGCCCCTTTTTTAATGTCTTTTTCCCAGTTTAAGTAAAACAATTTTTAAAAATCTTGTGAAACGAATATACAGTGTACATTTTGGTTCTCAACGGCACGGATCGCGTACGGCGTTTGTTTTCGTACGGGTGTTTTTCGCCGTAGTTTACCAGGTGCGACACTATTTAATTATCTGCTGATGATGACAACTTAGTTGTCGAAATACGTATACAAAAGTCGAAAATTAATGTGGCAAGGGATTATATATCAACCTTCAGTGATTAAAATAATTACTATTAAGTTACGTGTACTTTATACTTAAGGTCAAAATTTAAGTTGTTCGTTAAAAACATGTTTTAATTTAGCGAATGGGTTTCGAACATCATCGATACAATAGGTACAAGCATGAAACCATAAAATTTCATCAAAATGCATTTCTTGAAATCTATGAAACCAACAACTCAAAGACATAAGTTATTTGCCGTGTTTTTTTCATTTTTCGGAATAATCGTACAGACGAGATTACCAGGGAATGACATTTTGCCAATTGATAAATGATTGTCCTTCTCGTTTAAGTAAATGTTGACAGTCAAAGGTTTTAAGACGTATCACGAACGATATAATGATACCCCACGGTCTGCAAGTGCCCACTGTAATTCGTTAAGTTCTGGGAGGAAATGAAGACATGAATAACAGAAAGACTTATTATTTTACAAGTTCTATTGCAGTTATAACACGATTTAAAAAAAAATTAAAATGAAAAAGCTTTAACTATCTCCAGAATGATTATGACATCTATATTTATATTAGCACGAGTATGACTTTTTTTCTATTTGCAATGGATGTTCTTATTTCATTAGTTTCAACGTTTTGGATTAAGAGATACAGTAACTGTATATATTTGCGAAATAATCGTTTCTTTTTTCGACATCTCGACCAGCTTCCTCATTAAATATAATATATTAATACCAGAAATATTATTCTTATCAGAGTAGGAAGAAATTCTGCTCGCGAGCACAATTTTATTTAATTCGTTCGTTTTAAAATTTGTGCTCGCGAGTTTTAATATTTAATTCGCGAGCACAAACTCAACTCGTAAGAATAGTTCTTTTTAATATAGAAAATATAACTCGCTCGAATTGAATTCGTTCGCGAGCGAGTTTAATTCTGCTCGCGCGCACAATTTTATTTAATTCGTTCGTTTTAAAATTTGTGCTCGCGAGTGTTATTATTTAACTCGCGAGCACAAACTCAAGTCGTGAGCAGAGTAGGAAAAAATTCTGCAAGCGAGCACAATTTTATTTAATTCGTTCGGTTTAAAATTTGTGCTCGCGGGTTTTATTATTTAAGTCGCGAACACAAACTCAACTCGTAAGAATATTTCTTTTTAATATAGAAAATATAACTCGCTCGAATTGAATTCATTCGCGAGCGAGTTTAATTCGAGCACTCTCCGTACTCTGATTCTTATAATGTATACTCATCGTTATCAATTCGATAAATTGTAATAAATAAATGGAAATGACCAAGCGTGATGGTAACAGAATAATGTCACGCAATCGGATCACGACAATGTAATTTTCATAATTCTACAAGAATTAAAAATCATAGGTGTACATTTTTTCAAATGATCAAAATTAATTGCAAAAGATGTATAAAATGTCCACTATAAGTTGCAATCTATTTTAAAACTATACGCAATGCATTTTCTAAAAAAAATATTTCTTAAGACTTGCTAACGAGTTTACTATTTTCGTTTAACTAATTCACTAATCAGTGTTCCAAATCAAATAATAGAATTTTGAGCGCTATAGTAATTTATTGTTTGTTTCTACTAGTAAGACTGTCATCCAAACGCTTGCTTAATATTCGAAAATTTCGAATGATGATATCGTCCATAATATGGTTTATGACATGTCTTCAGAGTTGATTTTTTACATAAATGCGTGTAGTTACTTCCTATTTGTATGTTTTATTCATAGTCTAGTAGCTTTTTCTTCCATAATATAATCATTCTTCTACAATTCTGTAGAGATTTAGAAGCCACTAATATTCAAAGCAAATAATTGGAAAATCAATGTCCAATTTTTTTTCTTCCAATTGATCCTAACGTTTTTTTAAACTAAAATTAAAAACTATGATCGACTGCAACTCTACATTTCAAACGCCAAATTGAACTAAATAACAGAAAATATGGCGAACTATGCACAGGCGACCACAAAAATGTTACATACTCTTGAATAAATGTTATGTACTCGTTGCTGTTAGTTGAAGAAATTAAAATGTAAAATTTAATGTTTCCATATAAGTATTTATATATTAAATTTCATACATTCTAATGTAATTTAATTAATTTCCAGTTTTAGTGGTCTGTGAATTGAAATGTAGCACTCAGTTTTTAAGGTACTTCAATTTTGTTAAAGTAATAAATACCTGTCATCAATTTATTTATTAATATTCCAACCACATATCAACTTACTTTCTTAACATACCTTTGAAGAAAATATTATTTGGAATTTAGTAGCATACGTTTTACAAAAAGACTTGGATTTAAAAATTAGTTTCTAAAAAATAAAGGACAGATAAGAACTGAATGGAGTAAAATTTGAGCATCAAACTCTCATGCATTTTTCGTATTACTAAAGAAACAAAATGTCAGATTTAGGTCGATTAAAACTGAGCAGCATATTAGGTTTCATGGGCTTACAATGGCTCATAACCTATTTCATACAATCTATGTTTTCAAATGTATATCGCCCGTAACTTCAAAACTAAGAAGTATAATGACGAAATTTGAATGCAGATCTGTAATGTTCAATCAATATAATGTGCAAAATGGCATTCAGAAAGGTATTTCTCCTCGTTCCGTAGTGAAAATGTAGCTCGCAGCTTATTTGATCGAAATTCCTGGGCAGCTAGGCGCAGATTGCCGTTCCAGTAGTGTTTTCTTTTCCTCCGCCTTAGTTGTTTGTAATTAGCGGTAATTATTATATAGTCTGAGCTTACCAAAGTCTAGGCGACAATATATCAGTTTTTAGAAAACGGGTCACCGGTCCGGTGCAATATATCATTCAGCATAGAATCTAGTGAAAAATAAATTTTCAGTGCATCTGACGATTGATACATTATCTGAAAAATCAGAGCAAGTTCGAAATTATTGATTCCAAAAACTGACTACTGAGGTTCAGCATGAATTAGGCAAGTTGCGCGGGGCCAAAACGGTCCACCACGCGATTAGCGAGCACGACTATAATGGGCAAGTAATCCGTAATAAGGCGTTCTTAAACAAGAAAAATTAACAAAGTCGACTTGCCTCTGCTTAGCACTTTGTAAGAACTGACTTCCGGAAGAACATTTTTGGCTGGTAGTAATAGCAATATATTTAAAAAAAATGCCGCGACGTATTGAGAAATTGGGTATATGCGAACAATTTCGGTTTTATCAGGATAACAACCCGAAGCACAAGTTGGGAGCTGTGCTTTGGCTCATATGAAACTGCCCTCATTTGTTGACATCGCTGGCACAGTCACCTGACATGATAGTGAGTGAAAATATGTGTTGTTTTGGACAATATTCACAATCACAAAATATCTAACAAAGGTAATTTGAAGAAAACTCTTGGGAAATGGCAGGAAATTACACCAAGTGTTACACAAGAACTTGTCGATTTTATGCCAAACAGGTTCCTGGCTATTTCACAAGCAAAAAGTTTTCACAGCAGATATTAAAAGTAAAAAAAGAAAACAATAGTTTATAGAATTTTTAAGTCTAAATTGAATTGTCTCAAATAAGCTGTGACATGAAATTTAGTAGAATTCTTAATTTTTATTTCTTATGTTATAAAATTTTGTTATTTTGTGAATATAAATGTTCCTAATTTTAAATTATTGTAACATGAACTTTAAAACAAACGCAGTAGATGAAGTACTGCATACACTTTTTTATTCACAGTACACGAACTGTAATTTATAAATGAACTTTGATATTAAATCGTCTGGGGAATTCCCCCGCTCAAATGCGACAAGATATTAGATTGATACTATATAACATCCGGGGAAAATTTCAGTATATCCACCAACTACAATGTTATAATTATATAATAACTAAAAATAGATAAATCACATATAAAGTGTAATTATAAAATCTCATTATGATTGCACACGGATGTTAATATATTAAATTTCAGCTTAATAAGCGTTAAAAGTTCAGAATTACATTGTGCGATTTGTGTGCGAGGTTTTGATATACGTAATAGATAACTGAAACCATAAGACTCAACTCAGCATAATGTTATCTGTATATTTTTTTAAATTGCAGAATATGTACATCTCAGAGACATCTAGATTTGTAGACACATACATTTCATATGTACATAGAATATGTGTCTACAGAGAAGTGTTGAATATGCATGCCTGAAATCATATATTTAAACTTCAACAACGTAAAGCAAACATTTGTATTTTTTTCGGTTTCCCACAAAAGTCATTACAAACATTTCTAATATTCTATCCTTTTAGTTTACTTTTGATTTATCTTTATATACTAAGGAAAATTGAAAATATGCTAAATAATATCCGTCCTACATTAGATTGAAATATTTTGATAAGTGAGCATCATTTTTTTTCTATTTATCGACCCAAGCCGTGTGCTTCGCGTCGTTATTTTGTTGGAAGACGAAATCTATTTCAATTAGGGATGTAACTACCATATATAGTGTTCGACATACATATACTAGAAAGATCACCTCAAAGCACCGGCATAAACCTCATTGAGCACCTTTGGGCAAAAATTAATGGTCGTCTAAAGGAAAAACCAATTAAAAACTAAAAGATTAAAAAAAACGTTTTATTAGACACCGAATTTTACAGAAAAATCAATGAAATCTGTGGCGAAACGTTTACAGGCAGTCGTCGAAGCTATATATATATATATATAGAGCATTGTGCTTTTTGGTTTTAAATTTAAATATAAATTTTCGATTTTGGTTTTTATTATTTGTAGCAGACAAATTAAGTGATAACATTAACTTCATATGGTAAATTTAATGGAGCCTGTGGTTGATTAACTTAATCATTTAGGATTGATATATAACCTCTTTCCACTTTAATTTTCGTGTTCTACGTGTATGTATTTCGACAACTAAGTTGCCATCATCAGCAGATAGTTAAACAGTGTGGCACCTGGAAACTACGGCAAAAACACGCACGAAATTCTGTCGCTTTCAATGGTACAGATCATGTACGGAATTTGTTTCGTGCGGGTTTTACCGTTATTTCCAGGTGCTAATTATATTATGTTAACATTTTAATAAAAGAAGCTAATAAAAGAAGGGACTAATATTCTAGGGTATATATGTAAATACATATGTACCATCTTCATGAACTACTGTGTCATTATCCTGCTATAGATGGACAACTATTTAAACAACTAACTTTTTTTCGTAAAATATACGTATATTTTTATATTATATTATTTGTTAATTATAAGTTTTTTCTTTAGGATTGATATAAAACACAATTACTTTGTGTTTCTCTGTTAGATTACTTTCCCTTGTTATATAAAAAAATAATGCTCTGTGATTCACATATATATTTAAACACGTTTCGCCTCTCAAATCTAAAATTTGCTTTTCTTTCAAAGTAATACGAAAATTAATGTGGAAAAGGATTATATATTTTCTTTACATAAGAATTATATGTCCATGTAAATGTGTTCTTTTTGATTATTTGGAGATACTATGTACATATGTCGATAAATAATAATTCTAATACCAATAGTTCAATGAACCGATATATTTTATTTAGATGATTCATCACAATCTTGCTATAAATACGGCTTGTATTAAGAAAATTGAAATATTTTATTCACTTAACTTTTTAATGTTTAAAATTATAGATTTAAAAATCTATTAAAAGTGCTAGGAAGGAGTTTCTGATGTCATTTAAAGTAATGGTTTTAAAGAAGGATTTCCGGAATAAAATAAACATCATTTAGTAAGATATTAATAGAACACATAGGGAACACATTTTTTGGCCAATTTTGATAGAAATGTTGCGCTGTTCAAATATTAAAATTCTGAGACCACATATCCATATAGTAATGATGTAACTGATATTTAGGAACCTATCTACTCAAATCATTTTTGTGTTCGTACAATTTGAAATTCAATTGATTCACTGTTAAAAGATGTTGAGGATGGTTTGAAAATAATTAAAAATGTCAAAAAATAAACAAAGTAGCACGTTTCGTCGCAGCTGTTTCACTTAGATAAGTTTTTATTGGTAAAATTGATAATTGTGTGCTACTGGACGCAAATACTCTGTACTACTTCTAACGCCAAAATCACAGACAATTTTTAAAACTCTGTCATCGGCGTCATGAAATTTTTGAAGTTTTAGAGGAAGAAGTTGAATTTGATGGAGCCTGTGGTTGATTAACTTAATCAATAAGGTTAATATATAACCCCTTTCTACATTAACTTTCGCAATTCTGTATACGCATTTCGACAACCAAGTTGTCATCATCAGCAGATAATTGCAGTGTCGCACCTGGTAAACCACGGCGAAAAATACCTGTACGAAAACAAACTCCGTACGCGATTTGTACCGTTGGGAACCAAAATGTACACTGTATGTTCGTTTCACAAGTGAAATGAACATTCAGTGTACATTTTGGTACAGATCGCGTACAGAGTTTGTTTTCGTACAAGTATTTACCAGGTGCGACACTTTGCAATTATCTGCTGATGATGACAACTTGCTTGTCGAAATGCGTATAGAGAATTACGAAAGTTAATGTGGAAAGGGGTTATATATCAACCTTAGTGATTAGAGGAAGAAGTTGAGCGGCTATTAATTGTTCTACATAAACGCCGCGAACCTTTTGAACTTTTCTTAATCATCGATGAATTTCCAAACAGATGAATGATCTACGTCCAACTCCGTTTGAAGACGACAATGCGCGGTTTCAGCATGATTACTTGTGTATCAAAATATAACGTTCAGGTATCATTAATTCATTATTCTATCTGGTGGATAATTAAAATACAAAATAAATAAAACGTCGGTTGCACTATTTATGTTTTACATTTGATTGCTCGTGTTTAAGCAACCATTGTCAATCAAGAATTACGGGAATGGAGTCGCAAAAAATTACGCTGTTCAAGCGGAGTTGAACATAGATTATCAATATATTTGTAAATCGATGGACTAAGAAATGTTTAAATGGGACGTGACGTTTATATGGAACACTTAATAGCCGGTCAACTTCGTCCTCTAAAATTTCGTGACGCCGACGACAGAATTTTAAAAGTTGTCCGTGATTTTAGCGTTAGAACTAGTACAGAATATTTGCGTTCGATAGCAGACAATTTTCAATTTTTATCAATAAAAACCTACCTAAGATTAAAATGTTTTTCTTTTCGACGGCGAACTTGGCCAGAGGCGAAACGTCATAGACCGAAAAATAAGAACTGAAGTTTAAAGATAGACAACAAAGTTCTTCTTAAAAAGTATCTAACTTTATAAAAGCTTTGGAATTACTGATTTAATCAAACGATCATCGCATTTAGTTAAGGTAATTTTGATGGAGCCTGTGGTTGATTAACTTAATCACTGAAGGTTGATATATAACCTCTTTCCACACTAATTTTCGAATTCTGTATACGTATTTCGACAACTAAGTTGTCATCATCAGCAGATGATTAAACAGTATCGCACATGGAAAGCTACAGCAAAATACCGGTACGAAAACAAATTCTGCACACAAACCGTACCGCTGAAAGCCAAAACGCACACTGTGCATAGTGTGGAAAGGTGTTATATATCAATCAACCTTCAATGATTAAAAAAAGGCATTTAGTTAAATCTGACGAATGAGTAAATGAGAGAACGAAATATAAACTAGACTTTGGCTGAAAAATCTATTACGAACGATAAGCGATCAGCCGATGCATTATCGTGCAAAGTTACTAATTTGTATTCTTGCTGTAGTTAGACTGAATGCGACTTGCGTATACGTGAAAGCAAACGTTTAATAACAACTAGATAACACCAACCAGTTTGATCACTTGCAATGAAATTTTTGATAACTCCTCTTAGATTTTAAATAAACTAGCATGAGTTTCACTCTATCTACTTGTACAAGTAACTTTTTTTCGATTTCATTTTGCATCATACTCCGATGTTTTGTTTCAGAATAAAATTACAAACAACACGTTTCGTTACAATAAAATTGCGATCGTGCTTCGTGTAGCTAATGGTGTTTTTGCAAAGTTGAATTTGGAACAATTTTAGCGCAAACTTTGTATTTATCTTTGTTTAGGTACAATTTTCTTATCAAAATGAAATAAGTTGTGTATTTTGATATGTATACTTCAGGCTCCATTTTCATTCTCTATATATCTTTCTCTCTCATTCTTTATACTGGCTCATTTTTAAATAATTTTCACACTTTTTCACAGTTCTAACCTGAATTAATAACAGATTTTATTAAAAAATTTCGCCGTATTAATGATTAACAGTAAACAGGGTTAGTTAAAGTTAATGTCTTAGAAAATTCAGTAAGTGTAATACATTTTTAGGTTGAGCTTGTGTATAAGAAAGTTCACTACTTTACTTGCATATTATTTTAAGACTATATGAACGTTGTAACACTTTACCTAATACAATCCTGGAATAAAAGAATAAAGAAATATTTAACGCGTGAATCATTTTACGATTAAATTCAGAAATGATATACCATATAAATGTATTTATTATTTAGAGTAGTATATTGCTAATAAAATAGAAAGTATGTGTGACAATGGGAGTCTTTCCGTGAATTTTTACGAATATTCTGAAAGTGTATTAAAAAGACAAAAATTTTCTTAATTTACTGGAAATTTAATTTTTTTAATTAATTTGTTTTTTAAAAAATTAACTTCTATTCTACTAGCATATAAGTATGTTTGTAAATTTTTATTAAATTCATGGAAATTACTAACATTATTGTTGTTACAAAAATGCTGACGAGTAATGAACTTTGAAACTCGGGTTTACGAATGGCGGCGTTTATTCCTCTTTTTGATTATGTATGCATATGCGTGCAGGCATTACCGAATTACCGACAGCTTCCATCATGTCAGTGGCGTGAAGATGCCTCGCAAAGATGCACTGTTAACTGCAACGGATGTAAATAAATTTCTAAATCGCTTTCCTACGTTAGAGTATACACGAACTATAATTAAATGTGTTATTTGCAACATTAATAGTATTTTGCAGTATGGATTGTAAAAGACATATTAAGGACAAACACCATGTGTTGAATGCAAAGTATGAAATACCATATTATAAATTTGTATTTGATTTTATTATGCGTGTATTATACGTGCAACATTTCTCTACATATAGTAGACAATGAAAACTTTCGTCAGTTTTGCAGCAGATATATTCCACATTGGATATTGCCAACCGGAAGACAATTGCAGTGTAATTTACTGCAAGTAAAAGACAAATTTATGGATCTTATAAATATGGAATTGAAAAATAATAAAATATAGATATCGGCCGATGAAGCTACAGGTGCTAAAAAGTGTGTTGTGAATGTATTAAAATGCATTTTAGAAAGCGATAAGACTTTGTTGCTTCTTCTTCTATGCAGTAAAATATTACTAAAAACAAACACGGAATATATTGTACAAGCTATAAAAAATACTATTGGGAAATTTCGTATATCACCAACCCAATTTGTAATATTGGTTATAGATGGCGGTTAAAACATGATTAAAGCTGGCAAAATACTAAAACAATATTTTCCTAAAATACTTCGCGTTTGTTCCATTCAATTCATCTTGTAGTAGAGTATATTAGAAAAAGTAAATAAATTAATTTAAAAATTCTTGATCGACCATTCCTTTTCCATCACAACCGGTATTAATGAGATGGGAAACGTGCCTTCGAGCAATAATAGTGAACCAGAAACAATTTCACATTATTAAACACTTATTTTGAAATTAAATATACAAGAAGCTAAAGAAATTCCATTGATATCGAAATCCAAACACAAATATAGCAAATTTCCGAAAACTACTCGATTTATTTAGAAGCTATCTCCTGATTAGAAAACAGGAAGTTGTCTTTAAATTAAGCCCAAAGTGCAAGAAACTAAAGTAATTCCATTAAGCCAACAATTGTTTACAGATATCGAAATTCAAATTCAAATAGAGCAAGTTTCCGAAAATTACTCGATTGTTTTAGAAGCTATCTCCTGATTAGAAAACAGGAAGTTGTCTTTAAATGAAGCCTTGAGTAGAAAATATCGTCCGAAATCTACGTACAATCGATAAATTATGCGCAGTTTTAAATAGGAACCCCAATTTTAAAACCATAGTAGGAACAGTCCTTAAGTGAAAGCCAAGACTGTGAAAGTGATACGAAGGATACTTTTATTCGCGAATACTATTTCATTAGACATAAAACGCTTATTTTCCAAATATACAGACATATTTTCATCCCATCGTAGGCGTTTGATTGAATCAGCTATGGAAGGTATACTGACTACATAATACTACCCTGCACTTTCACGTCAGGATACATCTATACATGTAAGAAATAAAAAGGTATCTAATTACATACATTATTTTATTTTTAATCTCACCCATCCAGCCTTTTCGCAAAGATGTACGCTACTGCGAACACGGAGGTTCAACAATAGTCATGGAAAATCAAGTGAACTCGTCATATATGCATCCATCGAATTGCTAACATCACAAACCTCAATCTAATAAGTTGACGAAGAAAGCAAGGCGTAGGTGTGCATTTTTGTGCAACAATAGACTTGGATTTACGTCAGATTTATAATAAAACGTGGTTTATATTGACTTTATTATTTAGACATAATGTATCATGAAATATGTTGCTATTAAACATTATTTACACGCAACGAATCATTTAGTCAATTTTGAGTCAACATTGTCTAAGCCAAAATATTTACATATGTTACATACATTCATTATTTCATATTTAAAGAAAGTTAAATACACATACTCATTTAAACAAAAAGAAAACAAATGTGTATGTGTAATAAATTACTCATTTTTGTAAAAGTAAAAGGTTGTTATAATGTATTTAGAGATAAAGATATTTTCAACAATGAATTAAATTACAAAGATATTAAATACACATTTTTATTACTCAGTACATGTATGTATATAGTTCAGGCACAAAATTATAAAAACAAATGATCACTTTCACACTTTCAAGTGGCATGTATGTACGTTATACGTGGACAAAGTGAAAAATTCTCGGCCTGACAATGAAAGACTGCGATTTAAATTTAAAAAATGATTTTACTTTTCTACATAATCTGCCATGAGTTCAACACACTTGGTCCAGCGTTTTTCTAACATCAATATTCCTTCCCGGGAGTGAGAGTCTGGAAGGTTGTCAAAATATTCTTCTACAGTCCTTTCAACTCCTTCGTTGGATGTGAATCGCTTTCCAGAAACAAATTTTTTCAAATTTGGGAATAGATGGAAGTCTGAGAGTGCTAAATCAGGAGAATAGGGAGGATGGCCGAGCAAATCGTACCCCAAATCCCGCAATTTTCCCATTGCCAACGCACCCTTATGTGCAGGTGCGTTGTCCTGATGAAAAATGATTTTTTTCTACTTCAAACCAGGCCTCTTCTCGCGAATTTTGGCATCCAGCTGGTCAAGAAGGTTAGAGTAATATGCGCCTGTAATTGTTCTGCCTTTTTCAAGGCAATGAATTAACAAGATTCCTTTTTCAGCCCAAAACACGCTGGCCATGACTTTTTCGGCAGATGCTGAACCACCGGCTTCCACCCACTGCTTCGACTGCTGTTTCGTTTCTGGCGTGTAGTGGTGGACCCATATCTCATCCATGGTGACAAACCGCCGCATAAAAGCGGTCGGATTCTTGTTAAATCGGTCCAAAGAATGCTACGAAAATCGTTTGCGCATTTGCTTTTGATTGACATTCAGCAAATGTGGCACCCATCTTGCGCAGAGCTTTCTTATCTCTAATTCTTTGTGCAAAATGTTTCGCACCCTTTCTTTCGATATCCCCACAGCTTCAACTATCTCACTTACTTTCACTCACCTATCGTCCAATACAATATCATGCACTTTTTCGATGATTTCTGGTGTGGTTGCGGTTTTTGGCCGTCCTTCGTGTGGGTCATCTTCGAGGAACGTAGGACCACGTTTAAATTCTGCTGCCCACTTTTTAACAGGTGACATCGAAGGAGTAGAGTCCCCGTACACTTTTGTCAACTTCGGATGAATTTCCATAGGGGTTAAACCATCCAAAACAAAGAATTTATTTCCATAGGTGCTTAATACAAAGTACCAGGTATACCAGAAAGTCATTAGCGGTTTTTTCGTAAAATAACTATATAATTTTCAAGAAAATGGAAAAATTTATTTATTCAAAGTATTCTATATATCTTCCCGATCTTTCAGGCAATTTATGAATCCCATTCTAAAAAAACTGCTTGTTCTTTGAGCGAAACCATTCATATAGCCATTTTCTAACTTCTTCGAAATTGCTGGTGATAGTCGGACGGCGCATGGTCGTCTAAAGAGTACAGCGGGTGCAATATTACGACCCATTCAAGTGCTTTCAACGCCTCCTTAACCAGTTTTGCTGTATGAAACGGCGCATTATCGTGCTGTAAAATCACTTTACCGTGTCTTCGGGTCCATTCTGGACTTTTTCCGTCAATGCATGGTTCATATTAATAATTTGTTACGGCAGCGACCATTCTGGTCTCACAAAACACAAAGCATTGTCTTGCGATAAAACGATTTTACCTTGGAGTCGATGGGCCGGCTTCGCCAGGTAACAACCATGATTTTTTGCGTTTAAGGTTCTCGAAATAAATCCATTTTCTATCACCCGTCACTATTCGATGCAGAAATGTCTTCCGATCATACCTTTAAAGCAGCATTTCACAGACGATTTATCGATTTTACATTTGTCCGTCGTTCAATTGATGTGGCACCCATTTTCCCCACCTTTTGGATTTTTCCCATTGCTCGTAATCAATCGCTACATTTAACGCTTCTGCCAATTGTTTTTAAGTTTGGGTTGGGTTTTCATCAAATAACTCAGTTTCGCATGTTCAAACTATTTCAGTCTACCAGAATGTTCTTTGCCTGGCACATCGACGTTACCGCTCTTAAATTGTCAAAACCACGCCTCACGTGTTTTTATGGTTGGAGGATGCTCACCTTAAGTTTTTATCAACAAACGATATCTTCCAGCGGCTTTTTTCCTTTCAATTAAACAAGAAAAGTAATGCATGCCGCAAATACATATTTCAGGTACCAAACTCGACATTTTCAAAGAGGTATAAATCTACGAAAGCGTTACTTTCGCAAAATATACCATGTATGGCTTTGAAGCTTGATGACAGTAGAATAAAATGACATATGTGACAAATCATAATATTGCATACTTAAGCCTAGCGACATCTGTTAGAAAAATCGGTAATGACTTTCCCATACACCTGGTACGTACATTTTTTTCATTTAAAAAGGAGAAAAAAGAACGAAATTAATAACCAGAAAAATACTATTTACGTGTAATGATTTAACTATAACATTCATATTTGTAATAAATAAATACATACATTTAAAGCTTGTAATTCATAATTTAAATGACTATTTCCGGAAGTACTACTCTAATATCCATAATGGTGATACGTTGTGTTTTTTTCATGATATATACGTATATATGGCATGAAATTAACAAAGTACACATTATAATACATGAATCATTTCGGTCCAATTAAATCTAAATGATATAAAAAAGCAGAAATTATTGCCAGAGGAACAAAACCTTGAACATTGACGTTTAATTAATACAATCATTCTAGAACAAAATAAATTTCAACATAAATAGGATTGGCTTAAAGATCTACATTTATGTATTATGTTTCATAAAAAACAATAGGATATTTACAAAGTTAATGCAATCATCCATGAAAATTAAATTTAGTAATTTATGCTATTTTAATCAAAGGTTTCCTATGTTCAATATGTACTAAAAACTAATAATAACAAGCCATTTTTAAATAATGGGAATACTAGCACATTTTTTCTGTCTTTTCCTCGATTTCTATAAGAACGTGTTGTGATTTATAATAATACTCAAAATTGAATAAGTAACAGATAAAATCAAATTGGGTTATCAATAAATTATGTAATATATATCATGAAGAACCTGATTTTTATCTAGTGCGTACACAAGATTATGTAATTATAAACAAATAAATACATTAAATTATGATAAAACCATAATGTGGGGAATTTGATATATTTCGAGTGAAATAAAATTAATATTAATCTGTGAATTTTATATACGATGAGAATGAGAATAAAAGAGTATGAATCGACATGATTAGGATTGCAGAAAGAATGTAACAAAAACTATATGATAGTCGCAACATGAGGTTACAACAAAGGATGGCTTGAAACAGGAGAGATGATTAAGTCTGTCTTGTTTATATGTGCATTGACGAAGTTATCAAAGAAAGTCTACTAAAATGTAGAAAGATGCATGTTGATTATAAAAACCTATAAGTAGTAAAAGTATCTAATGGAGCTTTCGCAGATTGTGTGCTAATAACAAAAAGTAAGGAAGAGCATGAACACTTGTAGCTCTTAAAGAAGAAATAAAGAGCTAAAAAAAGGAAATGATACTAAGCAAAACCAAAGCAATGGTCTTGGGAGACGAGCTAAATATAGAAATTGGAGGAATCAAAGTGGAACGAGCAACTCAATTTGACTACCTTGGGAGTAATTATAGACAAACCAGGAAAGCCACCAAAATACAATATATCAGACAAGTTAACGGGGTGGCGAGAAAAGCGAGAATTAGAAATAGAAAGATTGACGACTAATTACAATTAACATCAATCTTAAATTACAAAGAAAAACAGAGAGCTTAGTTGGACATGATATCTGCAAAAAATGACAAGCGATAGAAGGTAAAAGTAGAAAAAGAGTCTGTGACTTTTTACAATTTTAAATATGGTTCAAGTCATAACAAATGTTTGAGGTAAAAGTCATGTTCCTTAGCTATCGTAAAGCGATGTAACAATGAATTTAACATAATCAATGTTCCTTAAATGACACGTTTTCAGTTCCAAAGTCGAAAACGACCGTTACTCTAAGGAGTATTCAAACAAGCATGCTAAAGCAATTAACACTATCTCATGCAAACATTTAAAGGTATCTAAGCTTTGTTCCTCTTGGATTCTTCCAACTTTGCAGATTTGTATTAGATTATTTTGCGAATGGATCATCTTTTCTGACATTATTACAGGAGACGAAACTTGGAAATAGTATGATTTAGAAAAAAGCAATAGTTAGCAGTTTGGATCTTTAAAAATGAGCCGAGAAAAGAGACGAAACGAAACGAAACCCGTTATATTTTTTTGAGCTTATTGAACATGTTTCTACCGTAACAGTTAAGGATCAGCGTATTATTAATGAATAATAGTAACACTAGAGTTTGTTTGCCCAAAGTTCTTTAAATGTCCGCGAAATTTGTCTAACAATCATCTGACATCACGATAACGCTCGGGCTCATTACGTGCATACATGAAGGGTTTTCCAATAGGGACATAACAATTTTGTCTTTTGATATGAATGATCTGTCAACGTCTAAACGTCAGTCAAGGTTAACATTTTTATCATGGTGAAGTTCGTGAATGAGCAACGTTTGGAAATTATTAAAAATTACTACCGCACTTCTGAGTAGGTGATCGCAACTTTAAAAGCACTTGCTCCTATTTCCGGTCGTAATAATCGTCCCACCAGACAGGCTGTGCGTGCTATAGTGGAAAAATTCAAGCCAAAAGATTTACTATTGGATGTTCCTGTGCCAGTGAGACAACGCACCGGTCGAAGTACTGAAAATATCGCACCTGTAAGTGCTTTAGTTCAAAATGAGTCAAATCAGTCGATTCCACGTTGTTCACAGGAATTGGGAATCTCCCAAGCCACATTGTGATATATTTTGCGTAAAGATCTTGGCTTACATCCTTACAAGATCAAATTAACTCAAGAACTAAAGCCTCTTGATCATTTGAAAAGTCGAAACTTCTCTGATTGGGCGCTGATAAAGTTTGAAGAAAATTCCGAATTTCATCGAAAAATCATCTTCAGAAATTAAGCTCATTTTTGGCTTAATGGCTTTGTCAATAAGCAAAATATGCGTTATTGGATAGCAATGAACCTACATGTGCTTCAAGAGACTCCTTTACAACTACAAAAGTGACCCCGTTGTGTGTATTTCATGCCGGAGATATCATGATACGGTCAATGGAGTTCGCTATTGTGCCATGTTGGAAGACTATTCTTGGCCAGAGTTGGATGGACTTGACATCAAGTAATATATCCAACAAGATGGTGCCACATGCCACACAGCTGTGTGATCTCGTGAAATGGTTCGGTCGAGTGGCCACGTCGCTCATGCGGTTTAACGCTGTTGGATTTCCTTTTATGAGATCACGTTAAGTCGTTGGTTTATGCCAACAAGCCGACAACGTTAGAGGAGCTAACGGGCAATATCGAATGCGAAATTGCAACGTTTCGGCCGATATGCGTGAAAGAGTGGTGGAAAATTGGCTCTAAAGAATTGATCGCTGCAAACGTGCTCGCAGTGATCATATGAACGAGATCGAATTCCATAGTTAAACGCAACATATGTACTGCACCTGGAATAAATTTCAACCCAATATCTTAATTATTCTATCTTTTATTTAAATACGAAATTGTTATGTTCTTATTGAAACATCCTTCTTTGTATGCATGAGAATATTAAGTACTTCAGAGAACTTATTTTATATGGTAATGTACAGAATTATGGGAAACGATCAGGATATAATATATAGTAGCGATTATTTTCAGTTCTCATCAAAAAGCTTAGTTCTTACTTTATCTGAAAACCAAAATTCCTTTTATTTTGAGAACTCCGGGAATGATTAACCTGTGTTTATTTTGAGGAATGTACATTTACTCGTATTAATTTTCGTATAGTGGTTTTTTGTGTATACCATTTCCTTCCGAAAACTTTATTTTATGAAAAGTACGTAATAGGTTCATTTTTATGAAATAATAAAATAAGACGTAGTTCACAAACTTCCATAATTCTCCAGGATGCCAAATTACTACATTATCGTTAGATAAAATATCATTTAAATAACTGAAAAGCCGTCTGGAATCAGTAGATAATATTTAACAAGATAAATGTATTTATTAGAAAAAGGAAGTTGAGTAAATATTGTATTAATTCTCCGATAAAGAAATGTCGCACTGTAAGTACAATCATGTGCAGAAGAATATAAGAATAGCAATAGTTTCTTGTAAAACAGAAATTTGTATATTCTAATATTTAAAGCAAATAAAACTTTTTTTATTCAATTTATTGAAAGTTCACAAATTAGTATGAAACAAAAAAAATTTTTTATTATCGAAAATAGTTTTATTGCTTTTCAAAATATTCCCCTTGAAAATCAATGCACTTTTGCATTCGTTTAAACCAATCCTAAAAGCATTGCTGCCACTGTGAAGGCGGTATCTCCAAAATATGAGTTCTGAATGCCTCGACTGCCTCTTCCGGCGTAGAAAACCGTTGACCACGAAGTTTACTCTTCACGTGTGGGAACAAAAGGCAATCACAGAGTGCAAGATAAGGGCTGTACGGCAGATGGCTTATCAATTCAATGTTTTGCCTGGTCAAATATTCAATTGTTTGAACCGACCTGTGAAAGCTCGCATTGTCATGGTGAAGAATGATCTGTCGTTCTCAGTGTGTTTTCCTTATTTCTTCAAAAACTTTTGGCAAACAAATAGTAGTCTACCATTCGGAATTGACCGCACTACAACTTTGTAAAGGCACGGTTGAAACGATACCGGTTTTTCCGAAAAAACAGGCGACCGTTTGTTTTGATGTGCTTCAAGCACAAACAACTTTTGTTGGTTTTGGCTCATGTTGGAACACCCACACAGTCGACTGCTGTCTACTATCGGGCTCATACGTATAGATCTAAAATTCATCATCTATGACGACTTTATAAATATTCTTTGAAGCACCGCCATTGTATTTTTTCTGCATTTCTTGGCACCAATTGACGCGAGTCCTTTTTTGAGCGGTTGTTAAATTAGGTGGTGCCGAAGGTGAACATAGCTTCTTAACGGCTAAATGTTCACGAAGGATCTTATGCACGCTGGTGTTACAATACCTAGAGACGCCTCGATCTCACGGTATGTCACATGACGATCTTGCATTATCAATTCAGACACTGCATTAATATTTTCCGACACAACTTTGGTGGGACGATTTTCATTAAATTCATAGTCCAAAGAACGCCGTCCAAGTATGAATTCACTATACCAACGATATACTGTAGTTTTCGATGGTGCTTCATCGCCATATAAATAATTCAGTTCGTTGATGCATTCTTGTTGAGCTAATCCACGCCGAAAGACATAAAATTTTCAAGTTACTGTCAGCTATAGAAATAGCGACCGGATAATAAAACTGTCAAGGTAAATATATTGTCAAAAATGACAAAATTCACGATGCAATCATCAGATCTGAGGTAACACTAACAATGTTGCCAGTTCCCGAAATATAAACGGCTATCCTCGTATTTTGTCGCGGATTATCAAATGCGTTAATTATAGTAAGTTATCTGATTAGATATTTTTCATAAAGGTTCATTAAAATATTTAAATCTATTTATTATAATAAACTTAACAAATAATTAACTATTTCTAAACAGTTAACCTTTTCTGTGAATTAGAAATATTATATTCATCATTTAAAATTACTCCTTGTTAATGTTTCTATTTTTTGATTATTTTTACTTCATAAATGTACTACAAACGTCTCATTTAACATTTAATTTTTAAGCCTCTTTGTCTTTGTTTATCAATACAATTACAAAAACAATTCGTTATCTATACCGGATACAGATTCGTGATCAGAAAAACCTAAATGATGTAACAAATTGATAAATTAATGAGTTAAGCACATCTAATCTAGGGTATTTTAGTTACATCTAAGAGTAAATATTGTATAATATAAAACATTAATTAAACAAATTTGTACAAAATGAAAGTAGGAAATTAAATTATGCATAAGCATATACAGTACCCCAAATATTTACAACTGTTGGATATATTTGTTTCAATATTTGGTCAAACTACTCTTAGCTTAAATGATCGCTTGTATTCTATTCTGCACGCTGTCGATACAGACTTTTACGATGTTTTGCAGCTCTTGTTTTCTTTCCAGGTTTTTCGATAGTTTCTTTTAAAACGTTCAAATTGAAATATAGAGGCGAGTGCATAAGAGATTTACAAACACTCTAAATTTTCTCGATTGAAATGGGGTCCGGTGAATTTCCAGGCCAAAGCTGGTACACCAAAATCGCGAAAAACATTCTGGACAGATTTCGCCGTATGGGATGGTGCCCCATTTTGCATAAACACGTAACGATTTTCCTCTGTATCTAGTTAAACAATAAAAGGCAGGAAAACAGTTTCTATTACATACTGGTTCATTGCTACAGAGATCCTGTTCCAACCCTCTGAAATTCATGACCATGTGAACAAAAAACGTCGTCCAGCTTTGAATTCACTATACCAACGATATACTGTAGTTTTCGATGGTGCTTCGCCATATAAAGAATTCAGCTCGTCAATGCATTCTTGTTGAGATAATCCACGCTGAAAGTTATGAAAAATAATTGAACGAAAATGTTCGCGAGCTAATTCCATTTTTTCGCTGACATAAAATTTTCAAGTTACTGTCAACAATAAAAATAGCGACCGGATAATAAAACTGTCAAGGTAAATATATTGTCAAAAATGTCAAACTTCACGATGCAATCATCAGATCGGAGGCAACACTAACAGTGTTGCCAGTTCCCGAAATATAAACGACTACTCTCGTATAAACTATAAATTAGTTGTTGAGAACATATACTACTAAGACAGTAGCTATAGATTTTTATTGTACAAACTAATAGTTTCGTCAGTTATTTCGCTGTCTATTAAATGAAAAATAATAATGTCACGACACTTAGTGGACAACATACGCAATCATAGAGCAAGAACGAGAAACGCCTAGAAGGATCGCATGACGATTCGAGAAAGTGTGTGTCCTAAAACAACAATATTCGCAAGGCGTCCGACGGATGTATATAAATAGTTGATTGTGAGTGAGAGATTATTAATAATACTGACATTTATAAATAAAAATTTATATTGGTAATCAGTGTTAATTAAAAGATATTTTTGTGATTAGTGTTTTGACATTATTTATTACTAAAATTATTTACTTGTATTTATTGTTAACAAATGTCGAAAAAGTTGATTCTATTATTTCTACGTTTCATTTTATTGTGGCTAAAGAATTATCCGATAAATATGTAACACCACCACTATTGGGCGTTTATTTTGGATTACTTCACGACGTCAACGTGATATAAGTTTTACTAGATGATGACACATTTCATCCGATATGGATACCAATATTTTTCTATAATTCAATCGTATTTTTGGGTCTCGACTCGGCTACAGTTACTTTTACTTGAATCCAAACATCAATTTTAAACTCTGGTGATTATTGAAGCCAAGACGTATTATTTATTTGATTATAACTAACTACAGCTTTACTCGTTTGCCTGTATTATTAAGAAATTCAAAATAATGGCATAACAGAAAAACAGTGAATAGCAATGTAATCCCATCTTACGGATCAAACAGAAAATTGGCCGACCGGAAGATATATACGCTTAATTTTCAGAAGGGAAATCAATCAACGATTGTCGATAAAGTATTGATCGAGCTGTATTTCGTGTAATTCCATCACTCATCAGTCGATCAGATTATCGACAAACGTAGTAACCTGATCAATATTCAATCAAAACAACATAACAAAAAACAGTGAAAAGCACTGTAATCCTATTTTACGGATTAAACAGAAAACTAGATAACCGAAAAATGTATGCACTTAATCTTCTTCAATGCTCGTCAGATAGCATTGCTATCAACAAACGTACAAACAAAGACGTTGCGCCTACAATTTGTAAACCGCCGATAAATGAAATGAATCAACTATTATCGACAAATATAATGGCGTTTCTTCATTTACGTGAGGTAATATTATAAACTGAATATTTTCGGATAAATTTGATATCCTATGTTGTTGTATGAACTCATTTCCAAGAAAAACAGATCCACATCATTATACTAGAGTCGCTCTATTTGACGATGTCTCTTAGATGCAAATTCTGTACGTGTTGGCCTTCAGGCAAATGATGTATTGCGATTATTAGTGAAAAGAATAATTTTCTTTCTCGTTACTTCATAGTATGTTGGGCTGTTTAATAGATGACTAATCCGAATCTTTCTGGCGAATAGCAATCATTCTCGACTTGTTTTTTTAAGTTAGTTATTTTTATGGAAATATGAAATAACGGTACAGTTCAAAAAATCATAATCTAAACCTAAACCAACATAATTTTCCATTTCTTAATTACGATTGACTAAATACTGATTAAACCAAACACTAAAAAACCACATAAAATTCATAATACATCTAGATTTAAATTAAAATTTTAACTATCTAACCGATACATTTTAAAAAATTTCCTTCTTGGCTAGATATTCTACTGATACAAAAGAAGTTTCATTCAGGACTCGTAGTAAAAAGTCGTTATCAAATTAAATAGATCGATCAAAACGTGCTTCATCTTTTAAGCTGTAATTAGTTCTAAATTTTGCAACAGGAGTTTCATTCAGGACTCATAGTAAAAAGTCGTTATCGAATTAAATAGATCGATCAAAACGTGCTTCACCTTTTAAGCTGTAATTAGTTGTTCTAAATTCTGCCAACAATGGCATGCTCTTTCATTTAAAATGTCTACCACAAACGTCTTGGTTGTTTCTTTCTTAATTCATAGAACATTGTGTCGGTTTTTTGTGACACTGGTATAAGACAAACCGATTACTCGTGATGATATTGAATATTCGACGTAAATCTCAACAACTTGAGTCGTATGTCACAGCTTGGCGTATTTTATGCAAGGATTTTGGTTTAAAAAGCATACAAAATTCATCTCGTTCAAGAAATGAGAGCGATCGATCTTTCGAATCGTCACCGTTTCAGTCTTTGAGTTCTTGATAAGCTTGAAGAAGATCCACTGTTTTCAAACAAAATTTTGTGCAGCGATGAGGCCCATTTCTCCCTTAATGGCTACGTCAATAAGCACGATTGCCGCATTTGAAATGAAGTCAACCCGAAGCAGTTCAAGAGCTGCCATTACATCCATACAAAACCACTGTTTGGTGTGAGTCATGGACAAGTGGAATCATCGGCCCATATTTCTTCAAAAATAAAGACGGCCACAACGTAACTGTGAATGGCGCCCATTATTGTGTTTGGTGTGGTTCATGGACAAGTGGAATTATCGGCTCATATTTCTTCAAAAATAAAGACGGCCACAACGTAAGTCTGAATGGCGCCCATTATTGCGCCATGATAACGGACTATTTGCTGCACGAAATTGAAGCCCGTGGATGGCACTACTTGCCACACAACCCGTGAAAGCATGGCTTTATTGCGAGAACAGCTTGGTGAACATTTAATTTCAATGGCTGCATAGATTATGTGATATTACACCTTTCGACTTTTTCCTTTGAGGCTATCTAAAGTCGAAAGTCTACATGGATAAGCCAGTTACGATTAAGAAATTGGAAGCCAACATCACTCGCGCTATTCGCCAAATACTACTTGAAATGATCGAACGCGTCATTGAAAATTGGAGCTTGAGAATGGGACCATGTTAAACGCAGTTACGCCCAACATTTGAAGGAAATAATTTTTAAAAAATAAATGTCAACAACGGTTCTTTTGTATGATAACAAAGAATACCCGATAAAATAGAGTTTTTATTTTTGGAAAAAGTACCCCCTTATATATACGTTAACATATAACCCAGCCTTTTAACACTGTATAGCTTGTTTGATTGAACATATAGATATTTGAATGAATGAGTCTTTATCTGTAATAACGAAAAAATTGCACATTTATGCGATTTCCTAATGGATCGTTATTTTCATCTACGACAGCTGCAAGATCCCCAGTAGTAGTAGGAAATGAAAGCCAAATGTGAATTTGGTATTTCAACTCAATATACCTAGTATTTCTACGTTTATTGTTTCTTTTATTCCATTCCTACAAATACATATTTAGTTTTTGTGCATTTGATATTTTCCATATTCAGAAATTTTTAAGTACAAATATAGAATGTCGTTGTGAAACTTTAATAATAAAAAGAAAAGTGAATAAATATAATAATATGACAGAGGTATTATGTACACATCTGTATATGCATTAAAATAAAATAAATTGTTTGTTTTTTTAGGTTATGAGTTATAGGGGCGTTTTCAGTAATAATTTTTTTAAATTAATAGATGCATTTATAAATTATAGGATTTATGTCTTTATTTTTGTTATAAATAGTTTTAATTATTAAAAATTTTAAGTGTATAGTAAAGAAAATAAAAAGGTTAAACCTCTAATAGTCTTGGAATACCAATGCAGTACATATAGACATAGAACATTAGCTAGAAATTAATTTAAATATAAAGTGACACCGAACGGACGGAAATTAAGATTACTCCTGCCCTGAACATATGCATACACACGTATATGTATATAAACAAAGGCTAGATTCTGTTTTTGTACGGCAGGCATAAAGAGCTGTTGACGTCGCTGACCAGTGAACCGGTATACGCTTCGTTTTCCCCTCTAATTACAATGACGGACCATGCGCCGTTTCACCACTAAATATTTAGTTGAAAAACTACAGGTCTAGACACATGGTTGTGTTCTTCGACATACGGTAGTGAAACGAGTTCTTGTTATATGTAATATTCGATTATCGAAACACGTTCGGTATTTGTGTCAAGTGTTGTTCATCACAGGTGAAAAATAATATTAAATACAGTGCACTCTCTTCGTTGACGTTGATCAAAACCGTCGCTACGATTAATTTTTTAGTAAAGGTGTTCATTGCAGGATGTTAAATCGTTATTAAAACGACCTTCGTTATATTGCAAATAAACAACTGAATAAAACAGAAAATTACATGCATGAAAAGCGGAAAGTCTAAATTAAACATATTGAATAACCACCTAATGATTGGTCATAAAATTATATTGCTATGATTTTTAGCCATTACAATAAGAAACGTGCGTATAACATACTCTTCATATTGCAATAAATATCACTCATGTAGCATAAGGTAACGTAAATAATGATAATGCCGATGATAATTTATTATGCACTATGTCATAGAGGTTATACAAGAACGTCTCTTCTTTTTAAACAAATTTAACCTAACGAAATTAAATATTTATCATACAGATTTGGCATTTAAAATTTATCTCTCTCGATGACGAATGTTATTCCAAAAATTTTCAATTTGTCGAAATATGTTTTCATTACATATTTACAAATGCGTTAACCACAGAAACCAGGATACTACAAAAGGAACTGCTCGGTTTTACGTAACCGCTGAACATTGAACAATTTCCACTGAGATTACATCTTTGTCATGAACACGCAATTTTTTTTTTAATGCGAAGCAACTAAACAAAGATATTGTGGGGAAATTGATAGTGCAATAACATTATTACTACTTCATAATCTCCTGTTTTGTTTCACTTTCTATTGACAAAATTTTGTGTAAGAGAATGAAAACTGCATTCGATGCATAAATAAATGTTAAATATCGACAATGTATCTGCATTTTGCAAACCTTTAACGCATGAAAGTTCATGTAAAATATTTAATTGGAATTGAATTAATTGCTGTTGATAAGACGAAATATCTGGTGTAAATACCTTGATGTTTTAAAATAACGGTTGATGAATCACATGCACTGAAAGGTGAAAGTCAAACGAAATAACTCTACCTTACCACTAGCATAATTTTAGAATGAGATATACAGTTACTCGCAAAATTGAGCGTACAGCAATAAGAAACTAGAACGATGTATATTATTTTTAAGAAATTTTTATTTAATATAAATACAAATGATATTTCAATGTATACAGAAATTAAAGTTTATAATTTCAACAAAACTAAATAAAATATAATAATGCCAGTGCTGCTGTAATAAAAAAATAAGGTAAATACGCTGCATACCACGGCAAAATTGAGCATACAGTAAACATTTTTTTTTTAAATTAGTATCTTATATTGCTATGTTGTGGCATTGATTGTACAAGTTTTCGTGTCACTGTTTCTAGAATGCTATCCCAAACTTTAACTATTTCGTTTTTCAATTCCGTTTTGTTGCTAGGTTGTGCCTTTCCCATTCGTATCTTTACTTCTCCCTAGGTGTTCAATGGGATATAGATCCGGTGATTGAAGTGAAGTGTGTAGTAATTTTGGCACATTGTACAATAACCATTATTTGACTGTGGGGTATGCTTTGGATCATTGTATTGTTCTGTAGTATACCAAGTTTTATTGCAGAATTTTTCAAAATTTATTTGAAAATCTCAAAGTATTTCATTTTATCCATGTTCCCGTCAATAAATTCAAGATTTCCTGTACCACTAGCTATTACAACCCCCAAAAAAGGACGGAACTACCTCCATGTTTGATGGTATGTGTAGTGTGCTTTACATGTAATTGCGTTCGAGGTTTTCTCCATACTATCTGCCTGCCATCTAAGACAAATAAATTTATTTTAGACTCATCCGAGAATGTTGTTATCCCGAAATTCTAAGGGATAATTTACGTATTTTTGTGCAAATTCTATATGTTTTTCGTGATTTCATTTAGAATTCCAAGGTTTCTGTCGACTAACTCGACCATGATAACCACTTCTATGTAGTACCCGATGTATGGTATCACTTAATATGCTGTGCAGGGACGCTTAGCTTGGGATTAGCTTTAGTTTTTCTTATCGTTCACCTTGGGCACTTAGTATACGTTTTCTTCCACGACCCGATTAATTTTCTAATGTTCTTTCATATTTATGTTTGTTTATTACTTTTTGAATTGCGAAATGAGTCCTGCTTACTAGACTACTTATTAGCCTTAACGATTTTCCTTCACGTCGGCATGTCAATTTGCCACCGTTTGTGCTCCATAAGAACTGTTATCATAACGAAATTCATCTAAACACTACTTCAATATTTTATAATATTTCATAAAACAAACTGAATGACACCTACAATGGGTATTCCCCTATCTGAGGTATATATGAGTATATTCATATGCTGGGGGAAGTACCTGTGCTCAATTTTGCAGTGGTATGTGTATGTATTTACCTTATTTTTTTTTATTATAAACTTTAATCTCTGTATACATTGAAATATTATCTATTTTTTATATTAAATAAAAATTTCTTAAAAATAATGTATGTACATGGTTCTATTTTCTTATTACTGTACGCTCAATTTTGCGAGTAACAGTACGTTTATTACGAATTATTTTTGTTCTACTAGAATTCCAATACAAAAAGTAGGAACGAAATTTTCATCAAAAAGCGTATTTTTATGAATACATATGTATATACATTATACCTTTTGACTACTACTTTTAATGAAACTCAAATAGTTCTAACTTTAAAACAAAATCGTTTCTTATATGAGGTTTGATCAATAGATCCTACGAATTGGTAGCAAGAATAAATAATTTTTTCCTTCGACATAACACCTCTTCGGGTCTGTACATTTTTCTAAACGATTTAATATTTTTCAGGGCTCCTCAATGTTTTAATGTTTTCATTTCAATTTGTTCTATAAACAATTCGATTGATCCTTTAGTACCCAGAGATATTTTCGATTTTTGAAAGTTTAAATTAACAAAATACAAAATGAAACTAACATGGTGATTATATAATATTTATTATTTTCTGGTAATCACTTATATGTAGATTCCTACATTTGGATTTGGACTTTTCCATGATTTTGGAAACTGATGTAACTGCTTTGTATATATATCCTATATTATATTTAGCGTTCCAGGTTTTGCTTGCAATTTCTATGAAAAATATATAATAAATAGGTTTTGGAAGGGCTATAATTTAATCTGAGTTATAATCTGACAGCAGTTTTTCTTCAATTGAAATATTTTTTATTTTTTCGTGTAAAAAATATTTTTGATTGTTTTAATTAATTATAGGTATTCAAGCTTAAATAAAAGGAAAAATCGCCCAGTTTTTGGAAGATAACCTCTTTCCACTAACCGTTAATATTGCAGCTCTAAATAGTCCCAATATATAAACAACTGAAATGATTATTTTATCACGTTGACATTATTTTTTATTTTAATATTAATGACATATATGTCGAGGCAACCCCAAATTAGAGTTTGTAACTGTCTTATTGAAAGAATAATAAACTATAACAAGAATTTAATAGATAGTTTTTTTATTGTAACATTTACAAATTTTCGTTTGATGATTCAAGCTTCTTCAGGACAAAACACAACTCAGAAGAATGATCTTATGGTCGCTGTAAATAGGTATAGACGAGCCTGCTATAATACGCTTTTAGAGGGTGTATAATGTTTAGATATCGAATTTTTAGTTAACGTGTTTTGATGTTTTATTGTGTATATATATATATATATATATATATGTGTGTTTACAATGTTCCAATTTAGAAATTTTGTACTGTTAACTACATCAATCCCATCTGATTGCTCTTAACCCATAGGTGTGGAGATTATCTTTACCTCGCTCTGCGATTCTCTACGAAGATACACGATTCTTTTCTATTCTTTTCTGTTCTTGGCCATTTGTTTTGCCTCTTTCCATATTACTCCCTTTTTCCTTTAAAATTTGAAAAACACTATCGTTGCATGTGCTTATGGATCTTTCTCCTGTTTTATCCTATTTTTTTCGCTTCTCGTATCATTTTAACTTCTCTTTTTTTATTCATTCTAATTAAATATCCTATCCACTTTAGCTTCTTTTCTTCTACCTCCTCAGCGATTTCATTTTCAAGTCTTTTCTAGTACATTCGTTCCTCATTTTGCAGTATATTTTCTTATCTATCATTGAACAACCAATTTTCCATTCCATGTGCTAGAATTAGTGTACAAATTATTCTATATAGCATTAATTTTGCAGATTTTGACGTATTGTGTATTCCCTATTTCATTTTCCCAAATTTCCTTACTGTTCAATATTATTTCCAAATAATTATACTCCAACTTGTCCCAGGCTGTTTTCCTCAAACTTTAATGTTGATAGTTTCTTTTTTTGTTAATATAGCCAACTTTAGTTTTTCACTGTCACTGTTGACAATTATATTTTTGTAAAATGTCTGTCTACACCTTAATATTTGTTTCGAAATCTTCAGTACTTATTCCTACAAGTACTACACTGTCAGCAAAAATACAGACTTCTATATTAATTATTTTTAGATTTCTGTATCCGGTTACGCACTTTTATGTTCTATTCCAACTTTTCTTAATGACTTCATATAAACAATAAAGGGCTCAATACACCACCTTGTCTCACTCCTCTTTTATTTATAAATGTATGCGATGTTAAACGTGCAGTGTTTTGGTGCAGAATTTTGGTAGTATTTATTATACCTCTATCTACTCTTTTCGTTTCTATCGTCTCTGATCATGTCAATGCTTTATATATATGTATATATATATAAATTATATTCCACGACTTTTCTGCGGCAACATGCCGCGTGCTGTTGCAAGCTTATCTGTAGATTTTAACTTGAAAATTGAATTTATAATTTTAAAGAATAATTGATTTGAAATATATACTTCTTGTATGGTTATTTGCGTTAATTAATATCATTTTTCTGAGTTTATTTTTGTCTTATTATGAAGAAGCTTGCGAAAATTTGGGAATGTTACAATAAAGAAATTAGAATTTATTCAAGGCTTCATCCACCTTTTGTCTAAGAGACTATTAGAATGAATACAAATTTTAGTCAGACATCTTTTAATTTCTTATGCTTTAAGCATCCTGGACCACTCAAATTCTCTAAATTCTGAGTTGTTTAATTATTCCACAAGTAATTTTCTGTTAACCTTACAGAAGTTTTTAAAAATAAGTAATAAATACTAAAATACTTGAGATATCCTTTTTGATCCTTAGAGGAGCGTCTTCTGAAATATTAACAAGCATGTAATCTCTTAGCTACTTTGCAAGATTTTCATTTCACAACATAAATTCTTAAGACTTAAGTTTTCTCTAGCGACATTCTTATGAACAGGTAACAGATTTTAAAACTATTTAACGTCACACTTAATCATTTTTGAAATATATTAAAAAGCTTAAATAAACTGCTTGAGAATTAGGATGTAACTCTGATTATATTTTATATTAATAGTACCTATAGTTGTGGCATATAGGATTGCCTAGAATAAAAAATTGGCGTTTAATTGTCCCAATTTTGATGAATGAATGATTATGCTATCTGCTTCTAGGCTTCCGGACTGGAACCGCGTCACTTGTATATCTGCCGACGTTTCGTACCCTTTTGTATGGGACATCCTCAGGTCTCAACTACTGCACTAAAACTGTTTCAGTTTCAGTAGTTGAAGATATCCCATTCAGCCCTTCAGGGCTGAATGGGAAACTGAAACAGTTTCAGTGCAGTAGTTGTACTGCACTGAAACTGTTTCAGTTTCAGTAGTTGAAGATGTCCCATACAAATGGGTACGAAACGTCGGCAGATATACAAGTGACGCGGTTCCAGCCCGGAAGCAGATAGCATGAAAGCATGAAGCAGATGAATGCTTTATTTATATGTTTTTCATAGATCAATGTTTTAATAAAATTTCAGTTTTAATAACAAATATAAATGACAATTTAACAATATAAAAGTGGTACAAAAGTTAGAACATTATAAACAAAATGAAAATTTCAACAGTATTATTCATAATACCATTATTAGTGCAAATTAAGTGCAAAAAATGGCCTCCTACAATGATCGATATAAGTAAAAACGAACTGGTGAAACTTGAACTAACATTATGGAAGGAAGTAGTTTCCACAAATGCAAACGAGGTCACGTCATCAAAAGAAACACCAACAGAAATTGCTATAATATCCGCCTTAGAGAAGTTCGGGGATCTTCTTCAAACCAACTTTTCTCACGTTTCAAATGAGAATAATTTGTTAGCGTTGGAGCCCATACCTATCTGGAAGGAAGTCGAGAGTTTGTTGAAAAGTGTGAATGCACTTTACGATAGTTTCAGGAGATTTCAAAGGCAGCAAACAACTCCTGGGCGAATTCCTTCGCCTAAACAAGCATGGATTGATTTCACCGATACCATATTATCTCACCAAACCTACCCTATACCAAGCATTCTTGATAGAGTTGCACATTTTATCAAAAAGGGACGATTGTTTGACGTTATATTAAAGGTATAGCATCAGTATAGAATAGATTAATTTTAGTTTATGAAGAGAATAAATTTTAAGAGCTAGAATATAGGAAATTTATAACATTTACATATTTTTTAAATTCTAACCAGACTTTAAGGGATTTTTTAACACATGCATTTGAAGCTTCGATTTTGCGGTAAAATAACAAATTTTTTTTAAAGTTTTGTAAATTTTTTCAAACAACAAAGATTCATAGTATCTGCTTCTGGGCTTTCGGGCTGGAACCGCGTCACTGGTATAACTGCCGACGTTTCGTACCCACTCGTATGGGATATCTTCAGGACTCAACTACTGCTGCTGCCTGTCGCACTGAAACTATATACCAGTGACGCGGTTCCAGCCCGGAAGCCGATAGTATGGACTACGACCGCGGAAGTCTACGTACCAGATTAACAAAGATCATTATTTTCCACGTTTTCGAAATAAAATATTTTTCTTATTTTGTAAGTTGAAGCCGTATAGTACTTGATAATTACATGCAATCAAATTTGTAATGCAATTAATTCCATTTATGAATTTATATTCATTTTCTTGATCCTTATTTATGTACATTTAAGTTTGTAGCAAACATGATAACATTAAAGCACATTTTGCAATTTATTTATGTTGTACATGTTGCTTCTTTGGAATCTTGTCTTCTCAAATTTATATTATATATGCAACAAGAGCATGAAATAATGCTATTTTTCTGTTTATTACACAAATGCAATGGAAGTTACGACCATTTCAAACCTTATCTATATTATCTTGATACTTTATGATTTTGTCATAATACTACAAAAAAGTGTAAATAATTTGAAAGAAGTGTCGACATTGCAATTACATTTTTATACTTTGTTTAAAATAAGGTTTTTATCGCGTAATGATGTATTTTTTTTTAATACGCGTGTTCAAATATTCGGCAAAAATAACACATGCAGTGTTTTTATAACTTATTGCAATAATTGATTTGTATAATATATATCTGGTAATAACAAACAGAAGTTTAAAAGAAAATTATTTGTTATAAGCCTACAAGCCTAATTTATGCCATAAATATATAAATGCGTTCTTAACTGCTTTTCGAGGAGAGAGAGAATCATAAGATGGTATCTCAAAATAAATACTTCTGACAAAAAAAAGGTATCGTATTTGCTGTTTAAAATTAGAATTACGTGTTTGCAAATACTCTAAAAGTGACATTTATACATACACTCCGCGCAACATGAATAGGACCAACTGCATATATGACATTTGTAGTTGGTATAAACATGGTAGCGCGCTGGAATTGTTATTTTCGAAAATAAGAGGGTTGATAAAAAGATGTATGTAGGTACCAAATATAATTTTTGTAAAAGTCAGTGCAAATGTACGTTACTAATGACAATAAGTAGAGTAATTAAACGCCACTTGAATACGACCAATCTACAAAATAAAAGATTCGTTTGCAATAACAAAATACTTTATTGTTCAATAATGAGTACTTTTGCCATTATTTCTTATAACCTCAAATAGTCGGGATGGAATGGAATTATACAGGGTTCTCAAGTAGTCAACGGGAAGTTCCGCCCAACTTCGTTTCAGCGCCTGCTCTAGTTCGTCAGCGCAACTGAATTGGGTAGCATTGGAGTACAATTTACGCGACAACCATCCCCAAACATTTTCTATGATGTTCAGGTCGGGGGAGAGCGATGGCCAATCGAGAACCTCCATGCCTTGTTCTTGAAACCAGCGTCGAACAATGCGCGCGGTGTGAATACTGGCATTATCCTGTTGGAAAATAAATGGCCCACCTGCCATAACGTTGGAAAATTTGTCTTTCACCTGTTGCAGCAGCTGGACGTACTTTTCCGAATTCTGTCTGCCCTTCACTATTACTAAATCAACAGGTCCGTTATAGGAAACAGCTCCCCATACCATGACTGAACCAACATCGGCTCGCCTTCGTGACTGAATCACTTCATCTTTACGTAAATCGTGGAAATAATAAGAAAACCCATCCGGGCCATCTAAATTAAACTTCTTCTCGTCACTGAAAATAACAGTTTGCCATTCTCTTGTCCACCCCATTTTTGCTTGAGCAAACTGAAGACGTGCAGTGCGCTGAAATTCCCTTAAAGGAGGCCGTCGTTTAATTTTCAAACGTTTTAAATGCGGACAGATCTTCAGTAACTTCTGTACAGTTCTTACCGATACATTCGTTCCAACGTTATTCGCGATTTGACTTGCCTTTAATGCCGAATTCGATGCTTCGCGTAATATGGCTCCACGTTCTCTCTTAGTTGTAACGGATGTTGTTCGCCCTTTAAAACGTTTTCCATAATTCTCGGGATCCCTAATAAAATTGTTCACAACCTGGTGTGATCGACTTATTTTCTTTGCAGTAGCCCTTGAGGAATACCCTTCTTGATGGAACGCTTTAATTTTTCCAATTTCTTCCATACTTAAGCACTTCTGTCGTCCCATCGTTGCACAATACCCTTAATTACAGATGTTTGTTTATCCGGATACACGTTGTAACTCGACACTCATCCGGTAGCTTACTATTAAATACTGGTCGTATCCAACCGGCGCGGTGCATTTTATATGTATGTGGTACTTACGTCACCCAATGCATAACGTTAGGCACTATTGCGCAATAATGCGTATTATTTGCCATATCATACCATTACAAACTTGCATTGTATTTTTAGTAAATGAATTGTTTTTCAAACCACCGAAAGCTTGCAACAAGTCGGGTGGTCCTATTCATGTTGCGCGGAGTGTACATACATACATACATATATACATATATACATATATATATATATATATATATACATATATATACATATATATACATATATATACATATATATATATATATATACATATATACACACACATATATATATATATATATATATATATATATATATATATACACTACCGCTCATAAGTATTTGGTCACTCGCATTTAACCCGCAAATTGTAACAAAAATCAAAATTGGAATACTAATATCTTTATATTATTTACATATATGAAAAATGTATGTTTTTACATCTAAAATAAATTGTTGTATAATATATTTATCCAAATTTTAGACTCGTGTATATGCTTTATTTTTAAGATCTGCAGCACACAATCGAGGCATTCTTTCGATTAATTTTCGTAATGTCTCGAGTTTTATTTTACCCCATGCCCCTTGCAGGTTCTTCCACATATTAACAGCAGATGTGGAAGCCGATTTTCTCACCTCTCGGTCAAGTTCTTCCCGTAGCAACTCTATGGGATTTAAAGCGGGACTCTGGGAAGGCCACGTGCCCAGTTTAAAAGTTTTTGCTTGTTTTGCTTGCGTAGAAGCAGCTTCAGCATTGCAATTCGTCCATGAAGACCGGCTTCTTTTAATCGCTGTTTAACTGTGGAAACACTTATGGGTTTTCGACGAACAGCATTCATTTGTGCTGTGATTTCTGGGGCTATTTTCCGTCTATTTCTATTGCTTGTAACTACCATTGCAAAATCTTATGCTGAGGTTGTTGCCCTTGGTCTGCCTTTTCGAGTTCTGCTCAACACACGTCCAACCCACGGTGGACTGATTTAATTTAAGTTCTGTGGCAATTTCGCGGTTGCTTTTGGAAATTCTATGGTATGCAATTATAAACGATCGTGTTTCTACACTCAATTCTTTCCGTTTAGGCATTTCTAACCGATTGAAGATCTTCGAAACACACGATGTTATCCACTATGAGCACCTCACAAAAACTAACTGCGATTTTGCCAAAATATCCAAGTATAAATACTTAATAATTTACAATAACACCCTACCTTAAAATAAAATCATAACAATCGAAAATTTCCAAGAATTGAAAGATTTAATCCCTTAAGTGCAATTATTCTACCCGGAGTTTTACTAGGGTATTATCATTCATTGTGAATAATAGGGTAATCGCATAATTATTTTTGAATAAGCTTTTATATATTTTAATGTTTGCTATGAAACTATTTCTTACTGCAAAAATAAATTTTATAATTACAACGTTTCTATAGAAACTGTAATGAAACGAGGGTGACCAAATACTTACGAGCGATAGTGTATATGTATATACAATATATATATATATATATATATATATATATATATACAATATATACAATATATAACGATAGCGAATTAATAATAAAGTAAGTCAGTACTGCAGCATAATTGTTATCCTGCAAATTATTGACACGAAGCTTATTAGTAAGTATGCTACGTTCTACGCTATATTTGATAAATTCCTAGAAATATATATTATTGTGTGAGATAATTATATGCTCTCGTTAATAGCATTGTTTTCATGCTTTACAGGAAACATTTACTTTGCGAAAACACAAAATAGCTAGCGTAAATTTTCAGTACTGGGAATTAATTGTAGGCCAGCGTATGTATATATATATATATATATATATATATATATATATATATATATATATATTTCTTTTAAATAAAACATGAGAATTGTATCTGCTATAAATACTGATTCTCTCATTTCAAAAAACTAATGTTTTATATATTAGAAAAATATAATTGTTTACTATACAATAGTATCAGGATTCCAGATTGTAACTGTAATAGGCTTTCTGTACAAACGAAACATTTTGTATTCAATCACGGTATGTACGAGTACTTACAGTCGTATTCGGAGTATTCACTAAAATATAATAAGTGCAAAACCTCTGTATTGGCAACGCCTATTAATACTAGAAGTTACTCTATATTATTAGTAATATAAAATTATCCGTTAGAAAGTTTGTTAAATTATACAATTGTGATGAAAATTAGTAGCGTTTGTCTATAGACTATGCGAATTAAAAATCGTCGAATATGTGGTTTTGAAACTAACTGATATCCAAACTAAGCTAAAAAGTTTAAAGATGACGAATAATACTTCTCATTACTAAACATTTTAAAGAATCAATTGAGGTTTCATACAGCTTGTTCAAGAATTATGAAATGCAACCAAAAATTGTGATATCTTGTGATAAAAACATTTCCTTATGTCGGAAAATATAAAAATTGGTATCCAACGGTTGGAATTGATTATTATGAACTGACGAGGAACAAACGTTGTTAGAAAGTCTATGTGATGGTGAAATAAATGAAATTCTCAATGGATTTGGTCAGTAGGCGAAGACAAAGTAGAAGTTTTGCACTCGTTCGAGAAGGTATTAACGATTTGATTCAAATTAAAGAAAAACTAATTAATTATTGATGCCTCGCGATCTTCAAAAGCTATGCTTACTCTTTCTGGGTAACTCGTACTTAAATTAAAGTTAATATTACACCAAACTCTCATCCTAAGTAAACGACTTGCTTAGTTAAAAACTATTTAAATGAAATTTCTTAACTAATAATTTTGGAAACAATGAAGTAACTGACACAAAGTCCCAATGTAAATTCAATAAAGCATATATCTATGTGAAGGTGAAATTAATAATGAAATTCTCAATGGATTTGGTCAGTAGGCGAAGACAAAGTAGACGTTTTACATTCGTTCGAGAAGGTATTAGCGATTTGATTCAAATTGAGGAAATGCTGATTAATTATTGATGCCTCGCGGTCTTCAAAAACTATGCTTACTCTTTCTGAGTAACTCGTACTTAAATTAATATTACACCAAACTATCATCCTAAGTATACGGTCTGTTTAATTAAAAACTATTTAACGGTAGCAAATAAAAAGATGAAATAGACAAAAGGGTTTTAAAAGGAAACAAAATAATTAGGAACGACCGGCTGTTAATAAAAATATCTTCTTCTTATATCCTCATGCTTTTTCAGGTTTTGGGACAGGTTTCTTGTACCCATTTTCTTCATCTCTGTATGTTTCTTGTCATTATTTTCATTTTTTCTGTTATTCCCTTTTTTACCTCCTTTCTGAGTCGGTCTATTACTGAAGTAGCTGACACAAAGCCCCGATGTAAATTCAATAAAGCGTATATGGGATTTTTTAGAACATAATAAAGTCTAATAGAAGAGAAGAATGGATATAAATTCTTAACAATTTTATTAAAATTTATTTATCTGCAAAATCTATTTAGTTCATCGCCTAAAAATATGTGGAAGGTTTTACTTGTTCTGTTGTAACTATCAGTGTATTCTAATGCAACGATTTCTTACAAAAAAAGTGATATATTTGAAGGTTTTCTTATGGTCTACAACTATTTCACAGCACTGCATTTATCTTATTTATGCTCTTAAAATGAATGACGTACTATTCCTAACTAATTGTAACTTGTAGCTTCTGGAAATTACTTGTTTTCAAAATGTTTATAGCTGTGATTTCATAATTTTCATTGTTTTACAACAATTATTTGCCCATAAAAAATTTATGTTCTCTTCGCCTAAATGTGTATAAACCAACAAAATTCGTGGAAGAAAAGAAAACGCAACGACAAAAATATTTTGTTAGGGAAAGGCAAAATATTGTTACGTGCATTGAAACTATTCATTAAAAGTTGATTACTCTAGAAGTAAAATAAAGCATCATTAATACACCACATCTTTTGCCACAAATAACGAAATAAAAGGAACAACACAGTTGTACATTCAAGAAGGCGATCCAATATTTTTTATGAATTGTAATAAATAATCTCTTAAATAAAATTAATATTTAACATGGTTCATAGTTAGATCTTGCATACTTTCAAATATTACCCTCCTACTTAAAATGGACATTTATTGAATCGCCTAATAAATGTGAAGTAAATATATTTGCAATTAATTTCTTAAATTATTTTTGTTTATATATATATATATATATATATATATATATATATATATATATATATATATTCTAACGGGTCTTCCAATAGGGACTTCCGAACTTTGACAGTTGATAGGGGCCATATTGTTGAAGCTACATCTGTCGAATTGGCTGTCATTTATTCAGTCTGTTTTGCCAAATCACCATGGACGGATATACCGTTCAACAACACGTGCAAATGATAAAATTGTTTTATCAAAATGGGTGTCCTGTTCGGGCAACGTTCCACATGCTTCGCCTATTTTACTGTCGCCATAATCATCGTATCGAGACGACTATTCGTAGTGTGGTGGATAAATTTGGGTTACTGGTTCCGTATACAATGAACCAACACCCGTACGACGACGAAACGCAAGATCTGCCGAAAACAACAACGCTGTCCGTGAGAGTGTGCAGGAGAATCCGAGGCAGTGGATTTCGCGTCGCTCACGAGAACACGGCCTTTCGCAGACTACAACTTGGCGAATTTTGCGTCGTGACTTGGGCTTGCACCCGTAAAAAATTCAACTGAGCCAGGAGCTGAAAATAAACGACCATAGACAACGACGTGTGTCCGCTGAATGGGCCCTGAATCAGTTGGAAACTGACTCTAATTTTCATAAAAAAATCATTTTCAGCGATGAGGAACATTTCTGGATGAATAGGTACGTCAACGAACAAAATTGTCGAATTTGGGACGATACCAATCCACATGAGATCCGAGATCGTCCAATGCATCTCGAAAAAGTCACTGATTGGTTTGAATTAAGGGCTGGCGGTGCCATCTGTCCATATTTCTTTGAGAACGACGTTGGCCAGGCCATCACCGTCAACGGCGAGCGCTATAGGTCGATGATTACCAACTTCTTTTGGCCTGAATTAGATGATATGGACACCAACGATATGTGGTATCAACAGGACGGCGTTACGTGCCATACAATTCATGCCAAATTGACATTCTGCACGAAAGATTTGAGGGCGTGGCGGTGATGCTAAACTGGCCACCGAGATCGTGCGATTTGATCCCGTTAGACTTTTTCTTGTGGGATTTTCTTAAGTCGCAGGTCTATGCGAATAAGACACAAACCACAGCGGCCCTCAAAGCCAACATAACCCATGCCATCGGTCAAATTCAGCCTGATTTACGCGCCAGCGTTGGACATTTCGGAAGCGCGCCACCCAGCGAAGCCGCGGCGGACATTTGTACGATGTTATATTCCATACATAATGGCATCGATAGGCCTTTCAAACGAATAAAAAATTTCGATGATATCTCACACACACTTTGTTTTATTTAAATTTAAAGATGGGAAGCGCTTAATGAAAGACCCGTTACTTGCTAATGAAATTACAATCTTACAGATGTTGATTAACCATAGAATTAATTTCTTTAAGTATTGAGCATTAAACTGTCGCCAAATTTCATGCAAGTCTGTTAAAGTTTTTATAGTGTCCTTTTATCTACTTTAAATTTTATAGTTAAAGTTATGCTGCAAAAAAATTAAGAAATCGTAAACAAGAGTTTGAAATTAGTGGGACTTGGATTAGAGGTGTTATTGCATAATTTAATAAAATTATCAAACCCTTTCCAATTCAGTTTCCTAATTCATATTCACCAACTTAATTCAACAAAGCAACTTTAAATTCGGGCATTATATCCTTTAAACATAACGCGCTTACCTAAATTGGTTCAATTGAAAATTGGGCCAAATTCGAATTTTGATTCATCAATAATAAACAAATGAAAATTCAGTTTCGTGTAATAATATCTGTTCATGTTGGATCGTTCACATTTTTTAATGACTCTTGACGAATAGAAACGGACTGTATTTTACTATAATGAAATCAAATGTGATTCAGTAGAATAAATGAAACTCGGCTACATGTTGCTGTCTCAATTATACAAAGAAATCAGTAAATACTATCTTCAATTTTGGTTATTTTGTGACATATGTATTTATTTAAAAGAATAGTAACTTATACACATATTGTCATTACGTAATGTTACTCGATAGAATTAAAAACGTACTGTTGTGTTTATAATTCTTCTATGCTCTCAAAATAATATCGCATTGCTCAAACGATCAACCTAGTTGGTATGCGATTTTATCTATGCATGTTGACGTTCTAAAATTATAGTACACAGCACAGTCTTATATTGAAATATATATTATTTTAAAAACAATTAAAAAATATATCTTTACATCAATGTGTTTATACTTTATAATTTTATCTCTTACAGGACATGGATAGTAACTCAGTATGTATGTCCAGACAATCCCCCAATCAACTTCTGTATAATCTTTACAGCATGATTTCCCTGGCTCAAATGAAAGGCTACGCTATGATACAATTCTCGTACATGTTACTCGAAATGTATGGGAAAGGGTCATACACCACAGAATCCAGGCTGATTAGAAGTAAATTTATTAACAGGACAATTGAAGCCGCCGAAGAAATGCAAAGGGCCATGAACAAGGCTTCCTCGCACCTGTGGCAATGCGATCCAGAAAAATACGAACGTGGTAAGATTTGTTCAAAATCAAAATTCTTTTTGTTTTAACATCGAAAATACATTGGATGTTTGTCATGTTGTGAAGAACAATAACAAAAATTTGAGCTGTATTTTTTCTAGAATACTTCTAAACTTTTATATTAATCTTTTATATTAATATGTTCAAACTGCATTTTGCAATACGTTTCTTAAAATATAATGTGTTAAACTAAAATCTGATTGTCATTATGACTAGTATTATGAAGATATAGTTGGAATGTTCCAGAAGAAATAAGCATCTCTAAAAACAATAAAACGTGCACGGTAATTTTAAATTAGATCGTCAATATGCTAAATAGACATTGAGACTAAAAAGCTGATATTTGGAAGAAGCTAGTGAAAGAAAATCACCTTATTTCTCATATTGACAGATTAAGAGAATTTTTTAAATGAATGCATCAGCTATACATATGAATCCTACCTATAATTTTCCTATGAAAAAAAAATGAGAAAATATACTTTCCGAGTAATTCATAAAACAAGCAAAACTCAAGTGCGACAGCAAACATGAACAAGATTTTAGTCTGGGGAATCTTTAGTTGTGAATTAAATGATAATGTTAATTAAATGTGGCTGTATTATCAACGTTACAAATCTGTTGGAAGGCGAAGAAACCATTCATAAATAAATGACCAGTTTTCTTTTCTTTGACTAACTAAAAGTAAGTTTTTCATTCAAGTCGCCCAACCAGATCAGAGTGGTGGCCTTTACATCATGAAAATGCTTCAACAGATCAGATTCAATAAATTATGCAACTTTAAAGAAATTCTGAGCTGCAATTAATAAAATATTGTCACTGGAGGCAAGGTCCTGCTGCTAACAACGTTGGTATCTTTTCATTTACGTCAATAAGTTTTTGATAGCTGGTCTATAAGATTCTCAACATATATCGTGACAGAAACTGATTTGAAAAATTGTAAAAGAAAATAGAGGCGTTTGATAAAATTTTGCTGACATGTTGCGCTTTCATATTTATGATTTCTGCATTTGCGTTTTCCTTTCTAGGTATTAATTATTTAGAAATTACACAATTGTTACAAGGATATTTACAAAATGAAGTAGATTTAAATAGCGATGGTACCTGCAAAGAAAACTGTGCTTATTATCAATATACCAAAAGTCATTCATGCTTTGAGAACTTATATTGTAGACAACAGAGACGGTGCAAGGGCAGAATATTTAATTGCCAATATATCGATTCGGATATGTGGGTTTGTCCAGCTGTAAGTCGTACTTTTTAATGTCTAAATTATGTCATTAATTGTGTGTAATGAATTGTAGGATATAAGTTCTGGACGAAGATATAGGTACGTCGAATATGAAAATGGAAGAATCTTGGGCCACAAAGGCTCTTGCCCGAATAATAGAGTTAAGGTCGACAGCTGGTGGAGATGGCTATTTTGGCATTGTTCCTATTGCATGTGCTTATGTGACGAAGAAGGCGTTTACTCAGACAGATATTTCAGTTTAAGACGATCCGTATCTGATGTAGCAAGCAATAAAGTAGTTACCGGTTTAAGATTCACTAAGAAGAATAGGATTATACACTTGCAAGTACAACATGGAGAATTATTACAACACGGTGTCATTAATGATACTACTCTTGAATGGGTGCCAGTTGACGACATGAAAATAACCGATAGGTATGTGTACAATCGACAAGATTATTTCACGTTGAACTGGGAGAACAGAGCATTGGATCTAGACGTTTTGCAGGGTGAAAGTGGAGGTGAACAGAAGGACGGTTATGTATTAACAGGTAAATTACAAATGCTCAACTTCCTTCTATTTCTTTTTTCATCTTTTAATTATTTTACGTTTGCAGGTGTTAGGTTTAAAACGATCGGATCTCATTTGAATTTTGAAATCCTAGTAACGCCTTTCGACTTCGAAACGGGTAAATTAAAATCTCCAAGGCACTCCAGTGAATGGAAGGATAACGTTAACACAGAATTCTCACAGGATAAAAGGTAAGTGTTACTAGATATTTTTTTAAAAATATTGAGATGACTAACAATTTAAACATAGTTGTTCCACATTGTCGACACTGAAATTAATATTTTAAGCCTTCATACATACACAATGTGTTTTTAGAGATAGTTCGTAACGAATTATTTATCGTTGAAATTAGTCAAGTAACGGTATGGACCTATATAAAACCAACACAAAAAGAAATTCAAAGTAATAAAAGTTAAATATATACATATATGGGGCAATTTAACAACTAGTATTTACTTAGTATTAATTATAATATAGTATTTAGAAAAATTGATAAATTTCACGCTGCTTAGCATCTGCAAGTTAAAAATTAATACTATATAGTTTTAGTAATATATTAGAAAATCAATTATTTGCATTTTGTTAAGTTATAAAACAAAGAAAGTGAAAAAATGTTGATTGCGAAAGACAGGACCTAAATCCTATAACAAACGTCTTAAAAAGTTCCTTTTAAGTGCGCATAGTTATTATATGATGTGAATAATTCGCAAATATATTTCTTAGTATTAATTCCTTGAAAAGTCTTTCGTTTTTCATTATTATAAAATAAAATAGAGCCAAACAATCTTGGAATTTTCTGTAAATTCGATAGAACTCTCTGTTAAAGCATCGATGATAGCATTATTTTTGAGAATTCTATTTTCCTTCATTTATACTATCTAAAATATATTCATTGATATACAATGTATTTTTAACGAAAGATGATTCTTCGCTTGAATCAAGACAATTAAAAATTCATTAGCATTTTCGTCATTCTGCCAAAGAATTCTTTTTAATATAAAGATCAAGTAGCATTTAGTATTTTTGACTCCCATAATCGCCAAAGTTAATTTCTTCCGTTACCAAATCATTTAAAAAATTTAGGGGAATAGTCAGATATACATTCTACTTATTCTTACATTTTTAACAGGTCGAGATATTAATACAATAACATGTTTTTGCGCTTTAAATATTTATAAACACACTCGTTCATTACCTTTATATTTATTTTTACCATACGCAAATACAAAACGTTTGGTACGTATATTTTTTATTGCCGCAATAACTACGAAGTGCGACAATTAAATAACAAGACTGGTATGAAAAGTTATTTATTGCAAATAAACTTCTATGTAACTTTTATCCCCTTCAAGATACTCTCCACCCTCATCTATATACCGCTGTATACGTGTCGTCCATTATTCAAAACAATGCTGCAGTTCATCAGTTATCAGCCTCTTCAACAATACTGCTGTTTTTGCTTTTACATGTTAAACAGACTGAAAATGGGTTTCCTTTTCACTATTGGGAATAGAAAGAAGCCACATGGTTCGAGATCTGGTGTATACGGAGGATGTTCAAGCACAGCAATGCGCTTGTCTACTAAAAACTGCTTCACAGATAGAGTATTGTGAGTTGGTGCGTTGTCCTGATGCGGAATTCACCAGTTTTTTTTTCACAAATCCGGTCCTTTCTTCCTTACTCTTTCCTTCAGCTTGATTATTCTTTGTAGTATTTCTGATATGGTTTGACCCTCAGGCACCCAGTCAGTCATGATAACACCCTTAATAGTGAAAAAAAAAACGATCAGCATTGCCTTCAATTTCAACCTATTCATATTCGTGCTTTTTTATCTTAACGATCCGGCGGCCTTCCAATACGCTTGTTTCCGAGTCGTGCTGGAAAATCCAAGTTTTATCACATGTAATGTTTTTTTGTGAGCAAGTCTGGTTCTTCTGTGAGTCGTCCAGAGCAAATGGTCATCCGATTGTTTTTTTGTTCCTGGGTGAGCATCATGCAAAACTGTCTCTTAGTGTTTCTTTGTTCATATTTTAATCTTCGACCTCTTCCCGACCTTCAGAAAACCGTTTGTGCCATTCAAAAACTCACGCACGTGACATAAAATTATCACCAAGCGCTTCCTTTAACATTTGTGAACATTTCTGTTGGCGATTTTTTAATTTGAGAAGTAATTTCAAGTTAATTAAAGCTCGAAATTAAACTAACGTAAACTGAGAGACGAAACTATGAGTTGTTGCTTGGGAAGTATCAAGGTCAATGAAATTCCAATTACAGCCTCGCCAGATGCGGCTGTTTCGTTATTTAACTGCTCTATCTCGTATTTGTAATTTTTGCAAGTACGGTCGAGCACACATTTTTCTCAGAATAAAATTAAAAATTAGTGTTATTTATTTTTATTCAAACATTAAAACAAATGAATTATATTGCGTTTCAATCGGAAACATATGATTTTTCAGTTGACGCAGGATATAATTCGTCGAAATTATATATAATACTGTCAAAAAGTTAATGCATCTAATTACTTAATCCAAATTAAATATATTCATTCAATTTAAAAGGGAGACTTAAATTATATACATAAAATAATAAAATGTAAGAATATATACTAGTAGTAGTATATACTGTGAAACTGTGAAAACATAGGCATTGATAAATAGATGTAAGTAATTTTTTTTAATAAGTAAAAGAATTTGCGAAGACTTGTAAAACAAATGCATAATCTATTTTGTTTTGTAGTTTTCAAATTCGTACAATAATGACATAATAATGTAGAATATATAGAAACTAATAATTCTTGACATCTCTCGATTACAAAGGATGATTAATTGAAAAAGTAGTAATAATAATTTCTTTCTTGCCATTGCTCATTAATGGTTTAATATTAAAATGTTGTGCTAACGATGCTCTTACTATTGAATCTGATAAACTTAAACATCTTCATATTGAGATCCAAAGTCTTTTTCAATACTATCATGGCTTTTGTTGCCCAGAAGATTGAACTTATTCCATATTAAGAATTTCAATTTTATTGCTTCCACAATTCTACAAGTGATCTTTTGATTAATTTCTTGCATTAAATGGATTTGCTTTTATTGTTTTCCTACCCAATATATGCATGAATATATTTTACTATAAAACTCAAAAAAATGGCGTTAAGCTATTTATTGCGGGAAATGAAGGCATGGACTATTATTATTGTTGTTGTTTTCCCTGTCATACATTTGTAAGAGGTTCTTTAAATATAGAAAATTCAGAATTACATCAATTTCTTTTGTACTATGATGTATACAACATTAACAGTTTGTTTTTCCAATAACTGCATTCTTTAACCAGTCCTACATTTTTAATTAGAGTACTGATTACTATAATTTTATTAATTAATGAGCGATCAACACTTAATACAAAATATTTATTTTGTTTACTAAGTAAAAAAAAATCTATTTATATCAAAAAATTAAAAATAAATGTTAATTTAACTTCTTATTATTCCAGTACCTTATGAGAAAATTAATAATAAAACACCCACAAAACTAACTGAAGGCTTGCCTGAAAATTCACCTTTAAATTCATTTTTTAGGCTAACTTTTACTTTCTCATGTGTCTTGACATTTTGAATTTGAAGCTCAAGCATGCTAAGTTGCCAACATAAGAAAAAAATTCGATTATTTATAGTTACCCGTTATAAATATATTAATATATTATTTTCTTTAATTTCAGAACAAGAATTAACCTGCATAAAGTAGATGTTCCGACAAAGAATAAAGTACCGAATGAAATACGATCGACCCATAATCAATTTATCGAATTTACACACACGGATTTAGACAAGGACGCTGCACAGACAACGGTACCTTTCCTCGATTCCCAGAATGTTGTTCCTTTTATACCTATACCCATCAGTGGAGCCGGCATATACTTCAAATCGACTGAGAATTATGGCGGATTTATCGGTTTAAAGTTAGTCACATACGATTTCAGCAAACACTTGAATTTCACATTCAATGAACTCGAAGACAATTCGATTTTAACAACAGCAGGAGCCGAAACTACCACGCCAGTTAAAATGCCCGAGTTTTTGATTCCCGAACCAGAATCCAATTAACAGTAGATAACAACTGCCTGTCATTTAGAAAATCAATATTCCTATTATGTATACGTACAGGATACGTGATGTGTAGTAATTTTAGGTTTAGTTGATTTCGTTAAGATATAAAATGTGTTGATAGGCAAATGCCAAAGATAATTTAGCTAAACATTAGTCGTATGTCTGAACAAACGAAGAATATTTCTTACTATGTGTCATAATTGATATTTCCTTTTGCTGTTTTTGATAACAAGAAGATATTAATTTTAACTTTCTTTGTATTATAAACAAATATTTAATCCAAGTTTGTAAAATTGCTTAATTTATATAAGCATTAATAAATTAAATATTATTTTGAAGAATGATGTTTTATTTATAAATTTAATTGAAAGCTTTATTCAAGTGAAAAAAGTAATATTAAAAACCAATGATGTACTAGGTGATTACTGTATACGATTTGTAAAGAAAAAAATGATAGCTGTATTTTTCAAATCGAGTGGAATTGTGGAACGCGTCGTTTTGGACACACAGAAGACAGTCACAGCTAAGTGGTATACTGAAGAGTGCCAGCCTAAAGTAATTGGATCTCTAAAGAACCTGCGGCCAAAGTCAAGAATGGACTCCTAGTTCCCCCATCACGATAATGCTCGCTCACCGCGCCAACGCCTGAATCAAATATTTAACGACGACAGGATTGAAACTTCTCGGGCACCCTCCCTGCAGTCCAGATCTTGTCCCTGCGACTTTTCACTGTTCCCGTTTGTGAAAATGAAGCTAAAAGGAAGGCGGTTTTCCAGTGATGAGGACCCTCTGCGGGATTGGGACAAAGAGTGTGCTTTACTCCCTAGTGAAACTTGGCAGAACCGGTTCAAAGATTGATTTCGGAGGATGGAGAGGTGTATTGAGTGTAGAGGAAATTACTTTGAAAAAATTAAATAAACAAAGCTGTATTGCAAAACTTTTCTAGTATCCTTTGTAAATATACTGAATGTTGTTCGAGCATAGATTACAAGATATTGGTCATCGTCCATTAAATTAGAAAATTTACAAATTTTAGACAAAATACTTTAAATTGGTATGATAGAAAGCTTAAGCCTAATTCTACTTGGAGTCTATGCAAGGGCAATAAGAATGTATTTCATCGCCAGGCAACAGTTTACGCCCGACAAGTAGAAGTTAATGCTCTTGCAATAAAATTTATTTTTTATTAATTAATTAAATAATTCAACTCAAGATCTATCACTTATCTCCAAAGGGTTGACGTTTCAATCTTTGTGTATTGTCTAGCAGATTAATAGTGGAAGAATTGGGATACACTTTAAGTCGTAAAGGTATCTCGTGCACTTGGCTTCATCCAGCATAGTTTTAATTTCCAGATCATCGTGTGGCGAATCAGGGTGGATCAGTAATGGTTCTTAGGGTTTTGTACTGAAACATTTGTAGGATTTCTATATTGGACATACTTGCCACTCAACAGTTGTATACCGTAAAACCATGTCGGTTTAAGTATTACTTTATAAACAGTTTACTGAATAGCGAGAATTTACGATCTTCTGATAACGGGTATGGTTTGCAAAAGTATAAGAGAAAACTGTAAGGCCGCAGAAATTTTTAAATATATCTGGGGCATATTACGAGAATAACTTTCCTTATTGATCAATAGAATGCTAAAACAGGAAATTTTTCTTCTACAGTGAAATAACGCAAAGCGCTTGAATAGTAACTATGAATAAAAACCAACATACTATTTATTTTAAGAAGGCGTTTGAATCAATAACAACTGTATGAAAACTTATAATTCAAATAAGATTAGGAATTTAGTAAGAATAACGTTGATACATACCCACGGGAAAGGAATCTTCTCGTCCAGTTTCAAAAGAAGGGCAAGTTTACAGTAAGAAGCTTTCCATTAACTGTTTCCTTTAACTTTGTCCCACAAGTAAGATTTAAAGACAGCGACATTCAAACACAAAGACCTACTATTAAAAACACTATATGGTAGCCTACGTAGATGTGGCTTTAATGACAAGTTCGTAGAAGAAACTGTAGAGTATATTTAGAAAGATGCTGCAGAAAGTTAAAACAGGACGACATTAACGACCAAAAAGAAATGACATGGTCATAAGACAAGAATTCGATAGAGAAAAATAAATATGCTAATTTTAGAAAAGATGCTACAAAATACTATTTAAAATAAACCAGTTTTAATGTTTAAATGCACTTGTGGAATGACAAAACAATCAAAACTTATACAAAAATAATTAGACCCTCAATGATGTGTAACTGCGAAATATGAGTTCCAACGAAAAGAAATGAAAGTTGTAAGTATGGGAAAAGGTGCCCAGGAAAAGTTTTGAGGAAATAAAATAAAATATGGAGGAGAAAACTAATTAAAAATCAAAAGAATTATATCGATATAATAGAAAAATGAAATACATTTAAGACCAAACATAGATGGATTGCACAATATTAACATGAACATAACACACTATAAGAAAGGACTTATAGATGGTAAAATGGAAACAATGGTGCCCAAGCAAAAAGTGGACAAAGTGATTTTAAAGGACTTATTATAAGTGAGATTTGAAGTTAATAAAACAAAAGAAAAGCTATACATGGACTTTCACGGCTGTAGTACATTACTAGCGGTTAACATCTACTGTTCATTGAACGTATATACTCAATTCCAAAAAACCCCATTTACAACTTGATTACTAATTTTAATTAATTCACAGTTATGTCATTTAATAAATCGAGTAAAAAAAATCACTTCAGCAAATATAAATTTATAATCTCCGTTCTTTCTGTCGCAATTTTTGTAGTGATGATAGTTACAGAAGAAAAGACTATACTTTCCTTATTTTACTTTTGAAGGGGCTTAACTTATTCAATATTAGTTATCATATTTCAAGCAATATTGTGAAATCACAAGTATTTTTTTCATTTATTTTGAGATAAGTCGTATCAATCAAAATAACGAAATATCTTTTAATATTGTTTAGGTTGTCGTTTGTTTCTTTGATTAGCCACTGACCATATTTTTTTTAACTACATTTCTTTTTAAGTTTTTCTATTGTGCTAGTATATAACCATGCAATGTCTAGAACTTGTTCTTTTTAGTCGTTTCTTTGCTTTCATACATTCTAGATTACTGTTTATTTTATATAAAAATAACTATAATAGAAAATTAAATTTTTCACATTACCTGGACTCTAAGGGGATGCATCATCAGTAAATGAAGTACATCTGGGGCAGGCAAGACTTCGTTCAGCATGATACCCTGCTTGGCAACGGCCTGGCACAAGAACACAGCCAAATATCGATGAAGCGGTAAATGAAATGAAACTTGCAAACTATCGTCCTGAAAATGAGTTAGACAAAATGAAGGTAGATATTAGAACTCACATTATTTAAAAAGAAACGCAATTATATTGAAATTACAAAAGTATATTTTTAATAAATGTATACGAATTGTTTGTAGGACACTATAGTGGCCGATGATATTAAAGTATTTACAGCTTGTTTGCAGCTTAGAAGATATGCACGATTTTATGGAATATATCTAATATCTATATAATCTACGAGGGTAGCCGTTTATGTTTCGGGAACTGGCAACACTGTTAGTGTTGCTTCTGATCTGATGGTTGCATCGTGAAGATTGTCATTTTTATTTGTAGTTTTGTCAGGTTGTAATTTGCATTTTACAGAAGAACTAAATTAAAAAGAAAATTAAGTATTCATTAACCATCTTGTCTTTACGACAGATTCACTTCAGTATGGAGTAATATCTTTTGCGAGATTAATAAAAGGAACAATAAAAAGAAAACTCGATGAACTGAAGTAACTGAAGTAGCGAGTCATGCTCATTCGCTACAGTAAAACTACTAAATGGCAAAAGTTATCGTTTACTCGGTTTAAATATACCTCGGCATTGGTGAGAAAATGATTAACACATCTTGCACACGTCGGATATACCGTGCCAATCGGTGCGCTACTAATACACAATACTTAACCGGTTACAAAAATTTGATATGTTTATATGAGCGAGCTTAAATAGTCTCTAACTTCCTAGACACCACTGGGCGAATTGCAAGTACAATCTTGGATGATCATAACCTCAATTATAAATGATACTAGGTCTGTTGGCCTGGTACCCTTCAGTGGGTGTGTAAAAATCGACGAATTATATTATAGTACAGGTGCAATTGCCGATTTTCACACAAAATTTAAGAATACTAGAATGCTCTAAATTTCGGTTACCCAGTATTATGTCATATATACACTTTCACTCATAAGTATTTGGCTGAATTGAAATACTAATATCTTTTTATTATTTACGCATATGAAAAATATATATTTTACATCTAAAATAAATTGTTGTATAATATATTTATCTAAATTTTAGACTCGTCTACATGCCCTCCTTTATTTCTAATCACTGCAGCACACAATCGAGGCATTCTTTCGATTAATTTTTGTAATGTCTCAGGTTTTATTTTACTCCATGCCCCTTGTAGGTTCTTCCACATATTAACTGCAGATGTGGAGGCCGATTTTCTCACCTTTTGGTTAAGTTCTTCCCACAGTAACTCGATGGGATTCAAATCGGGACTCTGGAGAGGCCACGCCATAACCTTTATGAAAATGCTTTATGCTTTATAGAAAAGCAATCCCATATCATGACTGAACCTCCACCGTGCTGAACAGTAGGGACTATGCATTATTCCCGAGCACGCTCACCCACAGACTTCCTCACGAAAAGATGTCTTCGTGAGGCGAAAATCTCGAATCTGGATTCATCGGTCTACAATACTTTATTCCAGTCTTCTATGGTTTAATTTTGGTGATCGCGTGTCCACTTTAAAACTTTAAACGGTTACCACCATTGCAAGATCTTCTGCCCTTGGTCTGCCTTTTCGACTTCTGTTCAACACACTTCCACATTCGCGTTGTTTTTTGATGATATAACCCACGGTGGGCTGATTTAATTTAAGTTCTGTGGCAATTTCGCCAATTTTATAGTATGGGGTTTTAAACGATCGTGTTTCTACACTCCGTTTAGGTATTTCTAACCGATTGAACTTTTTCGAAACACACGATGTTATCACTATAAGCACCTCACAAAAACTAACTGCAATTTTGCCAAAATACCCAAGTATAAATACTTAATAGTTTACAACCCTACCTTAAAATAAAATCAGAACAATCGAAAATTTTCAAGAATTGAGAGATCTAATCCCTTAAGGGCAATTATTCTACCTGGAGTTTTATTAAGGCATTATCATTCATTGTGAATAGTAGGGTAATCGCACAATTATTTTTAAATAAGCTTTTATAGATTTTAATATCTGCTATAAAAGTATTTCTTACTACAGAAATAAATTTTATAATTACAACTTTTCTATAGAAACTGTAATGAAACAAGGGTGACCAAATACTTATGAGCGATAGTGTATACAATCTTTCTAATAGCTAACTAATAACCGGCTCTATCGGTTTGAAAATTACGAATATACTTGTTTAAATATGTTAAAATACGAATACTAGAGTAAGTTCGATACAATTATATCACAGGCAGCTATTCTGAGAGTGAATATATCACATCTTGTGCATACCTGATTAAATAAAATTTACTCAGCAATCTAATACGTGTTTATCATACAAAAATACATATGAATTGTTTTCAGAGAGAATCAGTTAAATGAAATGAAAAAAAAGAAAATATCCACTTATTTGTTATTAGACCATTGAACCAATTTCAAACATCTTTTTATATAAAAAAATGTACTTACCACAGTTGGATTGTAAAAATGTATTGCGTCAAACCATTCTAACAATGACGCTAAACAAACGGTGAGTAACTTTCGTGTTAAATTCGCCGTACTGTTATCCGTTAAATGCGACACTAAGGCCCACATGGGATAAGCGCTAGCCTCCAATTCCGCACTGAACGCAGCATAATACGTATTTGGTTCGAATTCCACGTGTTGATTTAATTCCCTTTGATTTACGTTCATTCCTGCAATAGACAAGAGCTATAAGTTTTAAGCTATATGTATATGATTATATTACCTTGAAACATAGATAAGAAAACAAACCACATTTCCAATAGAGAATCGTCCGCCATGAATTTAAGAGCTACAGGTCTATGCGACAAAACGTTATTAAGATCAGACACCAAGGGCCAGTAACAGTGTTCTTTCATCACAGATTTACCACAATCCACAACATAATGAAAGTTTTTGTCGGAAACTAGAACAAATAATATTATTGGTTGCAATAAATATTTGATGACATAATTTATTAGTTTTTAGCAAAATGTTATTTATACTTTCAATTGTATGCAAAATATTTCGTGATTGGAAAAAATTAATTTAAAATATTTTTTATACATTTATATCTTATCGAGTGGAGTATATTTTTGTATTATTAGTATAACTATATTTTTCATAAAGACCGTAGTTTGCGCTTGTTAAATAAAACATTTTAAGTTTTCTATTAACATTATATTGCTACGTATTTGCTGGGATCTTTTAAAAAAATTAAATATAATTTCGAAATAACAGATGTAACTCTGGTTAATAGTTCTAAAACACTAATTAAAAATATGTTTAATAAACACTGATTACTAATATCGATCTTCACAAGTTACTGTCAGTCTACTTATTGAATCTCACGCACGATCCCAGCATATGTATAGGCCAAGTGAATTGTGGTTGTTGTTCTGGAACAGTACATTATTGAACGTCTTAGGTTTCTTTCTTGTATGTTGTGTATTTTGTTTCCTAAGTTTCATGACAATATAAATTTCTTTCATCAAAAGTTGTAATCGCGTAACATTTTATTCCTAGACTTAGAAATTAAAAAGACGTTCATACAGTAAAATTTAAAAATATCTGAAGAAATATTCTAGGGGTACTTTACCCATTTGCGAAAACACGAGGCATGTTCCCAGAGTTCTACGAATTTGGCAATAACTTTTTTATTTAGTAAATTTTCATCAAAATTACAATGTAGATTTTCGATATAATCTTTCTTTAATTGAATACATTTATTCCAACATTAAACTATTTTCTTGAGCAGCCTTCAAAGAACTTTTTTGGAGTCTCCGTTATCTCTGCACGTTTTACCTCATTTAAACTATGAAATCGAACACCTTGTAGTATTTTGTCAAGTTTGGGAACAAATTACAATTACCTAATTCGTTTCAAATCATTCTGTCTTTGTGCTGTATCAGGTCTTGTATTTTCATGTTGCAATCATGGACGCTTATGCAACTTCTGAGGCGGTTCTTGCAAAGGGCCTGCTTTACTAGGTATGACAAAAGATTAGAATAATATTCTGCGTTAATGGTAGTATCTCGGTAGATAATCAATAAAAATAATCCCCTTGAAAACCCAGAAAGGAATACTTTTCCAACCGACGTAATTGCACGTGCTTTAAGCGGAGACTGTTTGTTTCATTTTTTGAACGGTTTTTTGGTCTCAGGATTGAAATAAGGTATCCATGTTTCATCAGTAGCTATTATCCATTGCCAAATTTTTTTGTCGTAACAGGCTAAAAACTGTCGCAGTTTGCGGCAACCTCGAACCTATTGAGTTTCTATTCCGGTCTTGATAGCCTTAGCAGAAAGCTGAAATGTTATTTCCTCCCAAACGTTCGTGTAAAATCTCATGAACCTGTCGTGTATCTACTGCTACACTAACACTAATTTTACGAATAGTTATTCGCCTGTCATTTATAATAGGTTCTCCAAAGTTTCTGTCATTTACAGAGGTTCTCAAGTATCCACTATGCGGATCGCCCTATATCGATGTTCTGTCAACATTAAATCCATACTTTTACATTCTGCAAATTCTCCAAATATTTGTTCTATGCGTTGGACAATTTTTGAAGATTTCACATCCTCCTTAAATAGAAAGCAAATGATGAAAATCATGGTATGGGACTATGTGTGTTATCAATCATGTAACTGAAGTAAACTTAACAATATTACACGAGATAGTTGCGTAAATGTGTCAAGACTTGTTAGTGACTAATAGCATGACTTTCAAGGTCTACGTAATTGAACTAAAGTCGAATTCCTAGAACTTTGGAAACATTCTTCACTATCGTTAAAGATGTAGGCGTTCGGGTATGTCGGCGGATTTTAAGTAGGATATACGATTACTAGATATTTTCTCGACATGTTCTATGTACAGCACGTCGATAAAATCGTGGCAGGTGAATCTCTGATGTGTAATAACAAATCAGACTGTAGTCTCCCACTATTGTACTTTGAATGACCGGATTAATAAGCAATACCTTCTGTTTCTCTCGGCGTGTTAATTCATCTCATGTGAATCGATATGCTGTATACGTTAGAGAGATATGTACAAATGTTCGTTTATTGCTTAGTACTTGGTATCGACGGCCCTGAACAGTCCCTTAATAATGACAATATTCAGTACAGTTGTAACTGGTATTGTAAACCTATCGTATTTATCTATAGATAATACCGTTATGTATTGCTATTATGTTATTGTGCAAACCTGTTTCATAGTTAACATTGAGTTTTGTTTCCGTTGGATGCAAATTTGGAAACGTCAATTCAAAAAAAAAAAAAAACTAAGGATTTTAACGCGACGTGTAATTACATGGAAAGAATGAATTTCTTGAAAAACACTGCATAGTATTGCTGTTTCAATAAGAGAAAGCATTCTTAGTACAGTTTGTGATAAAAAGAGAATAACTACCAGACGAGATGATTAGCGTATCTTAAAAATAGCAACTGAAAATTGAATGTTATCCAGTAAAGCTACAAAAAAAAAAAAAACTGTCTGAAAGAAGATGTTAAAGCGTACACTTCGTAGATATCTATATAAACTTGGTTTAAGCTGGAAACGTCTCGTTAAAGAACCAAAATTAACAGTTTTAATGAAGAAAACGCGTTATCACATGAATATGTTCTTTTTATCTATGGATAAATCTTTACGAAAATTACGCGATTGACAATTGAAGAAATATAAGATACATTAAACATAAATTTATATTTACATCACATAAATATTTTGAGTTAATTTTTGATATTCTTTCCGTAACCCTAGAATGGTAAGCATCGCCTGTGAGGCGAAGCAATATTTTTTTTAACGATATTTTCTGATCGCTTACTCCTATCTCAGCGTGCGCTCGTGCCAACTCAGTTGAGTGTTCTACGAGCTTGCGCACACACGTGCTTTGTTTTGCTCCGCTGCGTTGCTGAATAATACATACATGAGTCGCCTGTGAGGCGAAGTTTACCAATAAAGGCAATTTTTTGGACATAATAGTTTGTTTTTTTTTTTGCTAAAAATTAGTGTGCATATAATCTTTATAGTTTTTTATGATGACTGTTTCTGAAGCGCGGACACTAAATTGGCTGGACGAGATATCGCAAAATGGTAGTGAACATGACGATGATTTAGAAGTTGATTTTGATTCAGATGATAATGATGCAGACGAACCAGGCATAAAAAAGGGCAAAAGATCAAAATGTGATTTCTGTCCTTCAAAATCAAAGCGTATGAGTGTATATTTCTGCGCAAAATGAAGAAAACATACTGCTTAGAGCATAGATCACCAAACTATTGGCAATGTGACTCAAAAAAATAGTTTGAAAAACTACAAAATTAATTTTGGTGTGCACATTTTTTTTTCACTTGAAAGTTTTATATTATTTTTTAAACTGTTAACTAGATCTAAGGCCTATAAGATACCATAGTTATTTTTTATTTCGAATGGAGTTTTTTTTTTCTTTTTTTTTGTAAACGATCTCTTTATACTAGTGATTAAAATATGTGATCGAAAAATAAGTCTGGTATATTTTTAAGATATTTATAAAATGAACTGGTTTTTATTTATTTTTGTTACTAAATATTGAATAAATATGTTTTCTTTTTGTTTTATTAAATTTTTGTTGTTTTAAAAGTAATATATGCGTTTTTTTATAAAAGTCGCCTCACAAGCGAATTTTACCATTGAGGAGCTAAAAACTATGTTTACCATTCTAGGGTTAAATTCCTAAATTACGTTTAATAACGAACAAGAGTAAAGTTGGTGCCTGGAAATGTTCAAGTAAGAGGACGTAACAACCACGTTTTAATGAAGATTGTGTACTAAAATCGACAAAACATTCTCCATCTGTGATGATCTGGTTGTGTGAATCTATTATTTTGCGAAGGAAAAATGAACAAAAGACAATAAACATGTATTAAATGAGGTTTTGATGCGTGTGTGATAGATTTGCATCCTAATAAAGGATCCTGCACATTAAGACTTCTTAGAAACAGTTAATTTACTAATGCTACCGTTGCCAGGAAATTTATCGAATTTAGATGGTATAGAAAATGTCTGGATTATTCTAAAATCATTTGTATATTAAAGACCAAACAATACTTGATTAGAATAGCCAATATGGAGAATGTAGAAAAATAGAAAAAACACCAAGACAACAGTATTCCACAAAAAAAAAGTTAAAAACTGTAATCAAAGTAAAAGATAGCATTACTAAATATTAATACAACATTTGTAAATATCATTTTGGTAGAATTTTCAATCAACTTTAAATTGTTGATTTGTTTTAGAACAATAAACTCGTTATATAAGTAGATAAAACTAATATCGTGGCCAATGTCTGAAAGTTTGCTACTGGTGCTCTGTGAGAAAACTTATTAACACGTTTTATTGCAATAAAAGTTTTAAAAGGTGGCTTTGTTCATATGAGCGTATTTGTTTCAAATATTAAAGATGACAAAAAGGTGCAAATTACCATTACCGAAAGAACATTTCGATTTTCAAAAAAAATTAACTGTTCAAGCTGTGCAGCTAAAAAAATATTAAAAAGTTTTTATGAAAACTTGGGCAGAAAATGGACATAAATGTATTACAACAAGGCGAGGCATTAAAAAGGATGACCAAAACTGATGGAAATTATCCAAAAATTTAAGACAACTTTGAAGAAATATTGGTGCAAAAAAATGTGTCTTTCTAATAATTATAAGACGTCAAAAATTTTATTGATTGATTATTATATAAAAAACATTATCTGTTGTTCAAACATACCATTTGTTTATTGAAGATTGATCCTACGAATGTAATGTAGATGTATGTAGTTTAAAAAATTTTAGAGCCTATTTGGAAAACTGAAATTAATATACTTTTATATAGCAGGATTTTGTGAGGTACCATAACACACAGGCGTAAGGCACGAAACGAGTGAAGTACTTAACTTCGACTTAACTGTATCAAATATGGGAAAAAGTGTCTTGATTGCAGTCTGTACGTCGTCGTTCGAAGTCAAAGAGTTTATTTATGCGAAGGCCCCAAGAGCATCGCTACGTACACAATGATGCTTGAAAAACCATTGGAATCCTCTGTGCTAAAATTATTTAAAAATAAACCAACACCTCCACCAAAGCACTTCTAGTGCTGTTCCTTAACACATTTCTACTAATACAAAGTGTCAGCAGTAGAAATCTTCTGACAATATCAAAATCGTTTTCAAATCCCATTCTATACTATCGGACTTCTCTGTTGAAGATCGTAGCCATTCTAGAAACTTTACAGGATTCCATGTTCATAGGGCGTTGTGTACATTAGTGAAACAAAAACGTTCGGTTGGTACTCGCGTATAGCAGGATCTGTACCTGCTGAGGCACAGGATGGGAGCCGAACAACACAATCAAATTAATTCTGTATAGATTCTATTCTATAACTTTTAGAGTAGAGTTGTAGTAGTTGTAGATTCTATTTTATAACCCTCTTTACAGTTGCAATATATGACAAACCACATCACCCTAAAGCATTCAAATAATCTCAACTAGGATGTTGGTTGTTCTTAACAAAATATATGGCAAACCTTTCTATCAACACCACCTCACCAAATACACAAAGGTCTATTAACTCTTAAGAACTTTCGAACTAATGAACCTTTAGTTTCAGTGGAGTAATGTTAATATCAACAATAACCCTACAGATATCCCTTATAAGAGTGGGCGAAACGTTGTCATGTGAACTGGCAGTGCCAAAAACATGGTACCAGAACGGAGACTGAGAAAAAACTATGGACAAAAATAGTAAACGTCGACAAACCGAACTAAGATTAATCTTTTCTCAGTTAACTATAATGCTTTGCTTTAGGCCTTAAGCTAGTCAACAGAAATTCACCAGATAAATCTAAATATTTGTTATTAAAATTAATATTTTTTATTTTTGGGTCTCAATAAGAACTTGAAATTTGAATTCAGCACAATTTCTTTATGACAAATGTTTAGTCAGCCATACTTGGTAGTTGTCATATGGGAATATTGACATTTACAAAAATGACGTTTTCAAAAACGAGAGAATCCTTACTTCACATCACTGGAAGATTAGCTGATAACACTGCCGCTGTGAGAATCAGTGTCACCGGGTCTAAGATTTAAGACATTAACCGCAACATTCTCCAACGAATTTTTACGAGGAATTTACAACTTCGTGCGTATATGATCCAATTGACTCAAGAATTGAATCTGACCGACCACGGACAGTGCTGAAACTTCACCAACTGGATCTTGGTACAACAGTAAGTCGACGAGGCATTCCACGGTAAAATCATCTTTAGTGATGGACACTTTTATCTCAAATCTACATCGACAAACAAAATTATCGGATCCAGAAAGCTGAAAATCCAAATGTCATACAAGAACTTCCGATGCTCTCTCAAAAACTAAGTTTGGTGTGGGCAGGAGGGATTATCGGATGGTACTTTTTGACATTTATGAAGATTCGACCACCACTGCCAATGGCATTCGCTATTATGGCATGTTGCCAAATTTTTTCTGGAGGGAATTAGATGAAATGGATATCAATGTCATATGGATTCGACATGATGGTGCGATCAGTTACACTACACGCGAAACAATGACATTATTGAAAAAAGGTTCTTCTTTTGGGCTTCTTCCCTTGGAGTCATTTGAAAAGTATAGTCTATGTGAACCACCCAACATTCATGAAATTTAGCCGCCTTTACTCCAAAACGTCTTCCAAAATTTCATCGAAAGGGTACATACCTGCTACCAGAACCGCGGTGGTCATTTAACTGATATTTTATTTCATGTTTATTATCAACATTTACACTTTACAAATCACTGAAAATTTCGAAGAATTTCAGTAAAAAAAATGTGTTTCTTTTTAAATTTAAACTTAAACTTCTTTATAAATTGATAAATAATACTCTTGCTTTCAGTTATTTGAAATCTCCGCTATTCAGTATAATGTTAACTCATTCGGTACATTTTGTTTGGAAGATTTAGTACACATTTCAATTGCTCTACCTCAGATTTGAATATAATATCAAACATTTATATTTTATTTATATTCTCAATCTCTCTCATTGTTTCCTCAAGAATTTAATAATTTCTTTGCGGAACAATGAATACTAAAGGTACAAATAAAAGTAAAATCATTCTATTCCATAAATTATGAATAACATTTTGCTTCGAAAAAAAATAAAAAACTTACTGTGTAAAGTATTCCTAATTAATATTTTGCTCATCATGTATTTGAGACTAACCACCATAATATGTAACAAATTTAATTGTTCCGTCATGCGCAATGCAAGACTCTCATTTGAAAATAACTGAACACTAACGTGCACCACTCGATTACTCAAGGTGTCCGGATCTTGAGATTTCTCAAGCATCATCGATATTCGACTGTAATGTAACACGAATGCTCTTGTCAGAGCTTCTTTGTAGTCCACGTCTGGTAACATATTAAGTAGCAGGCAGACGACTTTTTGGGGAAACTCAAATTTCACTGTCCAAAAAACTAATTCCTCTAAATATGTTTTATGCACAAGTAGTTCGGGTAATGACGAGTCTCTGTAATCGTCGTGCGTTGATTCCGGATTTGGTAGGGAACGTAAAGCCTCTTCATAAATTCTTTTGGACTCCGCCATGTACTGGGCGTATTCAGTATCTGGAGGGTTTGGTACCTCATTCAGTAGTCTGTACATCTGAAATATAAAACAATATTTAGAAATAGGAAATTTCACCCAATGAAAAAGCTATTATATCGATAGAGCAGTATTTTAAGGATCTTGCGAAATAGCATTACAAAAATGGCATAATGGCACTTCAGTATCGTTGTTTTAACTACGTTAAAACTGAAAAGGAATACATTTAAAAATAATAAAAAAATGTCATAACTAATTTGCTTCACTTCTTCCATCAGTCAAATAATCTTCATGTTTTTATGATCGCGGGTTTAGTATATTGCTTCGCTCACCATGTGAAAATATTACTATTTGCAGGTAAAACATATTTATTCTTTAGAACATATGTGGGCAACTACCTGCCCGTGGCCCGGATCCGGCCCGCTGTAAGATTTGATCCGGCCCGCGAGACATTGTCGTATTATTTCATGTCTGATATCTATCGCTAAGAATTAAGAACACTACTTTAAAATGCACTATCTACTTTTAAACGCGGCCCGCGAACGTATTTACACATTAAAGTTTGGCCCACAATATGTCAAAGGTTGCCCATACCTGATTTAGAATATGATTTCTAGAACTCTTAGTAGTAGTTGGGGACTTTTGACATACATGAATATTGTAGAAAATATTCGCTCGACGAATATTTTCTACATTTTCTAGTTTCGGTACAGATAAAGGTTAACTATGTATATTTAATAATATAGGTACAAAATGTTATATGAGTTTACTGGGAAACAAAAAGCAAACTTTAGGCTGCTTCAAAAAATAATCAAAATTGATGTCCAAATTGCAAACCTCGCGTATACGATATTGAACTCGTCTGGACTATCTTCTAGTTTAAGTACTTTCATTAGTCTAATTGATCTCTTCACCTACCTATTCTTCACTTTATTGGCATGTTAAATTGAGTACTTTTCTCGTTAAGCTTTATCTTTACATATTATAACGAATTTCTCACATCTATGTTTTGCCATTTTTTCAGAATATTTGGTTAACAATTAAAAGGCATTTATTTGTGCTCTTGACATTTTTTAGAAAGTTAGTTTCTGTAAAAGAGATGTAAATGACGCTAACCAGTCTAAAATATATTATTCGAGTTGCAAATATTTATTATCTTCAGACTGTCGACAGCAGGATATTTTAATTCAATGTGAACTACACTATCGAAAACAATTAACGGATATTCTATGTAACTGATAAAAAAAACTGCCGGTTAATACAACACCTACATACCGATATGTCTATAAACTAGTTTCAACATTTTTGAATAAGAAAACTAATACACAGATGTGTTTTAACACGTTTCCATATGCTTTAACGCATATGGAAACGTGTTAAAACACATCTGGCCATTAGTTTGCATTCCTTTTAATGTAGAAAATAAGTGTCCGTAGAATGTGAACAAATGGGCATATCAATTGAGGTAATAGTCATCGACGGCGAGTATTAATCAGTGGGGCAAGTATACATCAGTGATGAATCCAGATTTACGTTGCAGCCAAATTTGCGTATTTTAATTTGGCGTGGGCTCAGCACACGTAATAATCCACAATTTCTCCACAGAAGACCTCAATACGAAGGTAGTGGCGTAATTGTGTAGGCCGGGATAAGTACTGGAGAGTCACACTAACCTTCATTTCATATAAAATGGAGATCCCACTACCCAGAGATATATAGATGATATTCTGCAACCTATTATTCTTTCATATGCAGCAGTAGTGATCGAAGAATTCATTTTAATTGAGAATCATGCTCGTTCCCGTCAAGCAAACATCGTGAATAACTGTAATGATGAAGTTGGTATAGAGAGAATAGAGCAGCTAGCCAATTCCCCAAATAGTATAATAAACACGCTTAGGATGTTGAAAATGTATTGGTACATGAAGTAGCCCATCAAAAATATTTCAGATATTATGAACTACTGTCTGGGGAATGGAATATGATTTTCCAAAAAATATTTGGCATGTTAATTCGGATCATACCGTTGAGATTCCAAATGTTTTTGGATATTAGTGGAGGTTATATTCACTATTAATCTCTATCTTTTTGTAAGAATAATTCCATTAAGATTTCTGTAAAACTTAATCTATCTAAATTCTTCCTACAGTAAAAATGCATTTTGATACTCTCCCAACTAGATCATACAAGTTAAAATATAAGTGTGTTCGAACCACTCTCCACAAATAAATATGCTGAAATCAAAAAATTATGTTAAATCAACTTTTTTTAAAGCTTATCATTTTTATGGAATATCTGTTAATTCTTTTGAGAAGTGTAGATGTTCAATAACTAACAACTGATAAATAGCATGAGAGTTCAGTGTTAGTACAGTATATTATTTTTAATAAATTGAAACCTATTTTTAGTATTACGTGGGTATTGCCAAAATAAAATTTCTAGATTAGACCTGTACTGATATAACATCATCATCATCATCAATTACGCTACTTTGATCTTTAAAAGCATTCCTTTATTAAGCAAATTTAACAAGTTAAATCATATAGTAAAATATTAACATTTCTCTATTTTATGGAACACTGTATTCCTTACAAAAGAAAAATTTTCGTTGTTGAAAGAAAATATAAAATTACCTGAGGATTTGTTAAGGCGTGAGTCATTACTCGCCTCATCAGTCCACCCATATTGTTAAAATCTAACAACATGGTTATAAAGGAGTCCGCATCCTGAATGGCAGTCTTATCTGCTCCCGGATTTTTGCTATTCTCTCTAAGATGCTGGATCAGTCTTAATATAATGCGCGGCATCATCGCTTCAGCAACGCACATCAAGTCTCTTGGGGCGTTTCCTTTGTTCACGCTTTTGTTAGGGCCATGTCGGTCACAAAACCTGTATAAAGAAATACATATTTTTTTAAAAACTGTACCCAAAATCTAAAAAATAATTAAAGAGATAAACACTGTCTAAATTTTATAGTTTTTTTAGTCAAGACAAAACAGAAACTTTTATTTTCTACTACAATTATGAAGTTTTAACTTTACGTTAAGAAAGGCTTTGATTTAAGGCAATCATTGCTACATAATCGATTACATTTTATTTAAAGAACTTTTTAAAATCAGCTATATTTTAACGAAAGATATCTCGTGTTTTCTAATATTCTGATATGTACAGAGCATATTTTTCAATCTTATAAATCTAATAAAAATTAAATAAATTAAAGTTAACGGTAGAGATTTCCCCTGTAATATTAAACTAATAAGGATAGGAAAGTATTGTTTTATTTTTTCCAGTTCAAATCCAGAATTTATTTATAGAGGTTTATTTTATATTATAGCGGGTCTTTCAATAACAGGTTTCATTTTGATATTTAAAATATAAATAAGTATTTTTAAGCGAAATCATCGGATGTTTATTTAATTGTAAAGAGGAGGGTATACCATTAATAATCTAAAACAATATCAGCCAAATGGTCGCCACGGTTACGCTTGCAGGACCATATTCTTTTCATGAAATTTTCCATCAGCAATTCACACATTTGCGGCTGTATTGAGGTCTTGAATCGATTGTGAGCCATTGGCATAAGCCTTATCTTTCACGCAGCCCCAAAGAAAAAAGTCTAAAGGTGTTAAATCACAAGATTTCGGTGACTACTTGTGATCGCCTCTTCGAGAAATCACACGGTCAGAAAACTTTTCGCGCAAAAGAGCGAGTGCATCGTTACTTGTGTGGCACGTAGTGCCGTCTTGTTGAAAATAAACGTCGTCCACATCAATATCTTCCAATTTCGGCCATACAAAAACATTAATCATCGTTCGATAGCGCAATCCATTCACCGTAACAGTTGCTCCAGCCTCATTTTCGAAAAAGTAAGGTCCAATGACCCTGCCAGACCAAAAACCCCACTAAACAGTCACGCGTTGAGGATGAGGAGGCTTTTCATGAATAATTTTTGTGTTTTCCGAGCCCCAAATGCGATAATTCTGCTTGTTGACGTAGCCTCCGAGGTGAAAATGGGTCTCATTACTCAAGATGATTTTTCGATGAAATTCCGGATCAGTTTAATGAATTTCAAGGACCCAATCAGCAAAGACACGACGTTGTTGATGGTCGGTAGGCGTGAGCTCTTGTGTTAACTAAAACTTAACTTAAAAGCCTTAAGACCTATGTCTTTATGCAAAATACGGTGTAATATAATTTTAATAATTTCTATGCGTTGATGAAGCGTATATCGTTCCATTTTTTTATTAATGGCGTAGTTTTTACTTATCATTTGTCAAGTAGTTGCTGGTTAAGTCATGACAACTGTTAAAATAGCGGGCTATTGAAAATGAAATGTCTTATTGGAACACCTTTTAGCATAACATGATCCTTATATCTACTCAAAAAATTTAAAAATATGCGGAGAACTATATTCATATTGTTATTCGCTCACAATGATTGATTCATATTTATTAGATCATCTGAAAATGGAAGTTAGAATTTATCGAAATGAAAATGTTAACCCTTTACGCACAAGGAATGTTTCTGCGTTTTCTCTCAAATCCATGACCAAATTTCATTTTCATTGACAATGCAATTCGAATTACGTCTTACCTAAAGACAATGGAATTTCCACTTAATAAAAATAATAAGCACAGCTTTCTAGCTTGCTATAATAAATAATCATGATAGTTGTGTTGACATTTTAAATGTAAAAAATTAAATTAATTTTTTGAATATGCTAGTGAGACTGCAACAAACTGAACCACAATTATATCACAAGAAGAAACACATGCACTGGTACATGCAGTATCTCATCATCACCAGTAAGAGTAGAGATCTTACATCATCATACTTTTATTAAAAGCAGAAAAGATTGGTGATACGATCACAGATCTCAAGAGATTGAACACGTGAAGGCTTCTCTACAGAAAAATAGTTATGACGAAAAGAATGGGAGAGCACAAAAATGAAATCAAAGCAAGAAGGTAGATGAACATTAGCAAAGCTAATATTCAGAAAGATACATATTTACCATGCATCGCCAGAGTTGCCGATAGAATGAAGGACTTGAAGTATAGCAGTTCCACCTAATAAGGACAAGCTACTTAAACTACACATCGAAAGCATCTGCCAGTTTGGGTTTTAGTGTATTATTAACGTCGAAATGTTAGCTACCAACCAAAGTAATATGGAATCTACTTGAAATAATTAAGTCTCATCGAGGGGATAAATACAAACTAAGTAATACGTGGAAGTTGATACAACATCAAGAACACCACTAAAATAGACGCGGTTTATCGGAAAAATGCCGATACGAATCAGCAAAGTGAAGCAAGAAGGACGTATATAAAAGGTTTTCCAATAGGGACATAGCAATTGTGTCTTTTATAACAAATGCACCCTTGAATTTTTCTCATGATCTGTCAACCTCAAAATGTTGGTAAAGGATAACATTTTTATCATGGTGAAATTCACGAACAAGCAACATTTGGAAATTATTAAAAATTACTACCACAATTCTGGGTCGATGTTTGAAACTTTAAAAGCGTTTACTTCAATTTTCGGTCGTAATAATCGTCTCACCAGGCAGGTTGTGCGTGCTGTAGTGGATAAATTTCAATCAACATATTCACTATTGGATGTGCTGGTGCCAATGAGACAACGCATCGGACGAAGTACCGAAAATATCGCACTCATAAGCACTTTAGTTCAAAATGAGCCAAATCAGTCGATTCCACGTTGTTCACAGGAATTGGAAATCTCTCAAGCCACATTTTGGCAAATTTTGCGTAAAGATATTGGCTTACACCCTTACAAGATCAAATTAACTGTAGCCTCTTGATTATTTGAAGCGCCGAAACTTCTCCCATTGAGCTCTGCTAAAATTTGAAGAAAATTCTGAATTTCATCGAAAAATCGTCAGCAATAAAACTCATTTTTGGCTTAATGGTTTTGTCAATAAGCAAAATATAGATTATTTGACAGCAACAAACCCACGTGTGCTTCAAAAGACTCCATTACAACCACAAAAAGTGACCGCGTGGTGTGGATTTCATGCCGAAATGTGATTAGATATTTCTTCGCCAATGAAAATGATCGCTATGTTATGGTCAATTGAGTTCGCTATCGTGCTATACTCAAAGACTATTTTTGACCAGAATTAGATGGACTTTACGTCAGTGATATGTGGTTCCAATTAGATGGTGCCACATACCACACAGCTGACCAAACAATTGATCTGTTGAAGTGGAAGTTCGGTAATCATGTAATCTCAAGAAATGGTTCGGTCGAGTGGCCATCTCACTCATGCGATTTAACGCCGTTGGATTTTTTTATGGGGATACCTTAAGTTGTTGTTTTATACCAATAAGCCTACAACGTTAGAGGAGCTAAGGAACAATATCTAACGCGAAATTGCCAACGTTCCGACCGACATGTGTGAAAGAGTGATAAAAAATTGGCACCAAAGAATCGATCGCTGCAAACGGGCTTGCGCTGGTCATATGATAGTAGACATATTCCACAGTCCAATAAAAAAAATATTGCCCTTTTGATAGAATACTCAAGGTACTACTTATTATGGAGTTTTGTATGTAGGACATACTCTTAATTCTAATAAATTTCAGTGACTGACAAATCTGTATGAAACGATCAAAGAAATGCTACATTCTAAGTTTTGATCAAAAGGAAAGGACACATTTAGACCATATGTTTTTTGGCGACAAACAAAATTGACATAACTAGGATAAGACGTATTATCATATGGCCATATTTTCCTAATATAGCCTTCGCATTGTTACTTTTCTGATTGTAATATTTTTTGAATGAAAAAAGTTTTGGTATTCAAGTAGCCTTCAACTTGTACTTCAATTCAAATGAGTACATTTTTGAAGACGCTGTTAACATACTGGATGAAACATGGAAGGCTATCGTAAAAAATAATGGGCAACATACTAGTGACTAATTTTTAAAATCAAATGATTAAAAATCATTTGATTTTATTAAAATTCGACAGAACAGAGACGTAATAAAAAATATTTTTAAGATCTATTATGATACTATGAACACATAAAACAAAACACGACTGTTAAGATTATCTATATTCCATCAAGAATTTTTAAGAATTTACGAAAACCAAAACTCTTTATATCAGATCTTCACGAAATGAACTGTGATATTTTTATAATTTAAAGAATAATTATTGAAAAAGTGAATATATGATCGTGTATATATTCTTCCAACAGGATTACGATAAAAATAAAAATGTTTCTTTCTTCTCTAAACCGGTAGCGTTTAGAATATTTCCTTGAAATAAATGTTTTATCGATTAATCAAGCTATTTATAATGCCTTTGTGTGTATGTATATAAATTACGTTATGTAATTATTACCTTACATTATTCTTTAAAAATGCATACATATACAAGTTACGTGTATATATTAACAATCAATAACAAACAGATAATTATTATGTTACATAGATCTTATGTAAACACGATATGTATTTGAAAACTTTAGAAATATGATATTAAAATGTATATTTGGAAACATGCGGACAGAGCAAGTTTAACTAAGTAAATAAATTTAGGAAAAATTGTAACTCTCTTGACCTTTCGGAATATTTTTAATTCTACTACGTACATATGTACATATCTAATAGTGAGGACGACTTGTCTAATAACATTAAGACAAGAACTGTTTTATTTATCAATTTGAATATATTTTCATATTTATATCTGTGTTTGTTAGTACTGATCATGCGAGATTTTAATATTTTTTTTCATTTTTTTAATATTTGATTATAGCTCAATTATAAATGCTAGTATAATAAATTATACTGTCTAAGTTATTATAGATACTAGTTCCTTAAATAACAAGGGTTTAGTTAAATTTACAGTCCATGACCACAATAATAAATCACCTTGAAAGTTTTATCATTTTTATATATTTGAACGTTAGTGTTTTTATTATTTTATAAGTAGTTATAAAATTTGTTTATTACTGTAATTCACAAAATTATTGGCACCACTTTGTATTTTGCTAGTATTTAGTTAGGATTTCGGATTTTTCGGAAAGAAATTTCGTGTTTTCTTGTGACAGTTGTTATACGATGTGTGGCAATTAAATAAAGAGACTGGTATTAGAAATGTTTTTTATCTTCTTCAACATACTCCCCTCCCCCTATCTATACAGCGCTGTATACATGTCTTTCATTCTTCAAAACAATGTTGTAGTTCATCAGTTGTCAGTCTTCTCAACAACTCCGCCATTTTGCTTTTACATGTTCAACAGACTCAAAACGTGTTGCCTTGAATGCACTTTTCGCTTTCGGGAACAGGTAGAAGTCACATGGTGTGAAATCTAGCGAACACGGAGAATGATCAAGCACAGTAATGTACTTGTCCGCTAAAAACTACTTGACAGGTAGGGCATTGTGAGTTGACGCGTTGTCCTGGTGCAGAATTCAGGAGTCGTTCTTCCACGAACCCGGTCTTTTCTTCTTTACTCTATCCCTTAGCTTGATTAGGATTTCTTGGTAGCATTTCTGATTAACGGTTTGACTCTCAGGCACCCAATCAGTCATGATCGGATCCTTAGTATGGGAGAAAACGATCAGCATTGCCTTCAATTTCGACTTGTTCGTTCGTGAAAGAAAACCGTTGTGCCATTCAAAAATTCGCTCTCATGACATAACATTATCACCAAACACCTCCTTTAACATTTGTAAACATTCTGTTGGTAATTTTTATTTGACAAATAATTTTAGGTTAATTCGCTGCTCGATTTTTATGTCAACCATTATCGCGGCACTAAGTAACAGTGTCCTCTACAATTAAAGCTCGAAAGTAAACTAAAACAGACACAGAGACGAAACTACGGGTTGTTACTTGGGAAGTATTAAGGTCAATAATATTCTAATTACGGCCTCGCTCGATGCGGCTGCGCAATGGATGGCGCACAGCCACATTATTTAATTGTCATACTTTGTACACAGTGGTGAGAAATTCACGGGTAATCGTCAAGTAGGATGATTCTATGGTTAATTCTGAATCCACAATCCTTATACAAAAATATCGTTAAGGAACATGCGACCAACAATGTTGAAAATGTGCGACAAAAGATATTTCGAATTTTTCTTTAAAAAACTTGTGTTTACTGTGAAATGAAATTATGCAACACTATATTGGTGTAATTAATCGTTTTATGCCAATATTTTGCTGTATTAAAAATATCTTATTTCCTTTTTTTACATTAAAGTACAAATGGTAACCTTGGCCCAGAATAATGTCTGTAATTTGAAAATAATTTCTGCCAAATTTTGACGTTTAAGGTTCGTTACTTTTTTTTCCATTCCATTCGTTTCCATTACTTACCTCATTTTTATAATATCAAAAGCAATTTATAAGGTACATTTGCAACGAATATGCTGATATGTACATAGATATGTGGTACATGGATTTTGCAATGGAAATGCGCGCTTGGCAAAAGACGAATATGCAATACGGTATTGTTATTTTCATTAGACTTATTTTGTCATATCAATCCTACAGATCTATTAATGGTTTTATACCATGTTGCCAAATCTACGCTTCTTTTAAGTTATTTATATGCTTTAACGAATAACAATACAACATTTCTGTATTAAGATTGTCGACTCAGAATTAATCACAGAATCGCCATACTTGACAATTATCCGTGAATATCTGACCAGCCTGTATTTTAAATCTACCAATTTCATTCTAGAGTCTACTGTCATTATATATTTTGGCAAGTCGCATTTCAATATTTATTTATAAAGAAAAAGTTTTGGACTGTGTTTGGTTTTCTTTGAAAATTGAAAATAAAAACGAACATTTTTACCAAAAAGTTAAGAACGTAATCGATGCAAGATAAGGTGTGTGAAATATATGGAGAAGAAGTCTTAACAGAACACCGATGCTAAAACTGATTTGCGAAATTTCGTTCTGGTAATTTCGATGTCAAGGATGCACCTTGTTCTAGAAGGCCAGTAGAAAGCTGATAACGACAAAATAAAGGCAGTAATTGAATTAAACTGACGAATAACAATACGAGAAATTGCTAACGAGATTAAATTTGTCGACATCGGCCGTTCATGATTATGCGAAATGATTTAGTTTCACATCAAGCCTGGGTATTTGAGTTCCACATATTTCCAAAGAAGGGGATTTGTTCCGCCAAATTGACATGTGTGACTTGCTGTTGAAATGTGAAGAATGATCAATTTCTAAAGCAAATCATGCCTGGTGCTGAAAACTGGATTATCTAACAATGCTGAACGTAAACAAACGGTCATAGAGGAGAAAAGATGAGTCGTCTCAAACCACTTCGAAAACCCATACTGAAGAAGTGATGCTCTCTTGGTTAGTCGAATTTCCGTTTTTTAAGCTTCCGCCAGATAAATCCGCAATTAATTCGAAAGTGTACTGTAATCAGGTGGGCAAACTGAATGATTCCATGAAACAGTTACCCAAAATTGATTAACAGAAAAGATGCAGTTTTTACTACGGTAAGCTTCTTACAAATTTGATGACTCGCCAAAATCTGTTAAAGACTGAACGGGATATGCTACCGTGCCAACCATATTCGCCAGATCCTCGTGATTAGGTCCGATTTTTATATAATTTAATTGATGAAAAAACATTTAATGCAAATGAGGACGTCAAAATTCATTTTTCACGTAAAAATTAGAAGTTTTACGAGCGTAGAATCATGCTATGAAAATGCTACCAGAAAGGTAGCAAAATGTATTGCACCGAAATAGTCAATATGTAACTGAATAAAGTACTTGCGTATATTCTAAAAATTCTTGTTAATTTCCATGAAAAAAAAAACGCAATTGCTTACCGTACAGCCCACTGTCATAGATTTATACCTCTTTGAAAATGTTGAATTTCGTGCCTGAAAAAGTGCATTTGCGGCATGCATTACTTTTCTTATTTAATCAAAAGAAAAAAAGCCTCTGGACGTCATCTTTTGCTGGTAGAAACTTTCGGTGAACATGCACCACCACAAAAACATGTGTTAAAGCGTTAAATGTGCACGCTAGGGCTGTAACGTGGCATGCGGTACGAATCAACCGCCTATTATTACCCCAGAGTTGTGACCTTAATTTTTAACAGTTTATTTCGAGCTGGGGTTTAAAAAACGCTTGCAGTATTATTAGCCACACCAGGAATAGAATTAGTAGACTAAGTTTTGACACTCACATCAGTTTTGAAAAAATTGGTTTATTATTATTCCATTGCTAATAACTGTGAATTTATAAACTAGAACAGACTTTTAACTGTTTCGTTTTCACAAAAAAATATGTGACATAAGTGTTAGTGCGAACCATTGCAATTAATTATAACACCAATTTGTGATCCCATTCTAGGAACATATAAGATAGACCAATAAATACCTAGTTTGTAAGTTCTTCAAATTTATATCGTACGCTAGTCAATTATGAATAATTGCAGAACTTCGTATAAAAAAATCAATATAAATATTATTTGTGTTCTTAATTCACATGGAGTTGGAAATTAAATAAAAAATGGTGTAACGTACTGCCATAATGTTGGGATCCTATCCATATTACTCAAAATAAATAATCCAAATTTACACATTATCAAGTGAAAGTATTACAAAAAAAGTTGTTTAGAAGAAGATGTAAAATATCGCAGTCTGGAGTCGGAAGAAACCAATTTAAAGCGCCGGCGGGCAACAAGTAAATTAGATAACTAAGCAATACAGAAATTGCACAGCTGAAAATCGGATATAGGAAAATAATAATTGTTACTTTTCATTTTAACTGCTTAAAACACTATTACACATATTTAAAATTATACACTGAGTCAATGATATAAACCAGTTCAAAAAAGAAGGTCGAATTGTAAGTATATTGAAGATTGTTTATTAAAAGCTTCCTTGATGATCTAGTAATGCATATCCTGAAAGAAATGGGACCAAAATGTATTGGATAACCTTCTTGTGCTATAATTTAAAGCATTAAACACTTAGGGAGGATCTTATAGACTTAATTAAAATAAAGTTCAATGACACAAAAAAATCTGTCAGGAACTTCCAAAGACAGTGGTTTCCAAGCTTTTTCGATTCTCGGCACCTTTGCTGAATTAAAATTTTCTATAATAATAATTCATGCCTTTATTGTCCCCAGCATCTTGACACTAATTACGGGAGTCGTCGGCAGCCCATGTTCCACGAGTACCGGCGTAACTTTGGCTACCGGCTTTCACCTTAAACAAGAAGGAAAACCACGAAAACTTTTCCAAACAGAGAAAACGGATTCGAACCCGAAACATGATAATCTAGTAATTAGTACATATCATATAATTGTCTTTACTTGAAGAATTAAGTAAGAATATATAAAGTATGTATTTAAGATGTTTAAGAAGTTTAGAAACCGCTATCCTAAAACAACGAAACATTAAGACATTTTCTTGATTCGGAAATTGACTTGACTATAACCCAATTGAGAATTGTGGAGCTATGTTTATATTCCGAGTTTATAGTTTTACTAATCCCAAATTAAATGTACGTATTAAAAAGTGAATAAACGAATTATCAAAAGAAATGAAAGGATTAAGAAAAACATAATCAAATGCATTAAAAGCACGCCAAAAACAATTACACCAACGATTAAAGCAAAAGGCGATATAATTCGAAATAAATACAAAAGTGTTTCGAATTTTTACTCAGTTGCCAACTTAGTAGATTTTAATAATAATTAATAATAAATCTAGTACAACTACATATTTCCTTACCCAGTTTCTTTCATGACGGATGTGTCACCGCAGTCACAGGCCCCACCTGCTTGACTAAGGAACATGTTAAAGTCGTGTCTCTGATGGTTTCCCTTCTTGAAACATTCTGTACATAAAGACATACAAGGGGATATTCCGCAAGTTCGACATCGATACGCAACGAAATTCGGTGTCCATACCAATCCACAAGTTGTAGCATTGTCATAGGTTCGAACTGTAAATAAAAACAAAAATAAATTACATTAGTATTGAAATATTCGAGAAAGAAAAGAATGAGGAACTTTGACATATGTGTATTTACCACAAGAATGCTATATTTTACAAAAACCATAATCGTCCAAAACAATTTTTTTTAGTTTCTACTTCTTTCATTATTTTCTAACTGAATTCTACACTAATAATTTTGCTTTATAAAAATCTCTTAAAGAACTTTTGTTGGGCTAGATTACAAATTAACGATATAAAAGTCCTCAGATCAACGAAAAATATCTATAAGAATTTTGCTTTTATTACGAGTGTAGCCGTTTATATTTCTAATGCAGTTTAGTAAGTGATGTACCAAACTTTGCATTAAAGATATTGTAAATACAACAGTATGCTTATACCAGGTTGTTCAATGAGTTTTGTGAAAACGAAAACGGAGTCAGGGAGAGCTAAATCTGGCGAATAAAGTGGATGTTTCAACAATTCGTACTTTAATTCACTGATTTTTGCGATGGTTTCTTGAGCTGTGTCAGAAGGTGCGTTGTCTTGATGAAAAATAATTTTTTTCTTCTGTAAATCAGGTCTTTTCTCACGAATTTTTACATCCAGCTGGTCCAAAAGGTTACTATAATTCAACCAGTTTGGAGTTAATACACAAACAAAATTTCTTTTGCATTCGAAAAAAACTGATGATAACACCTTCTTGGCCGATTTCTGGACCCTAACTCTCTTCGGAGCCGAGATACCGGCTTCACACCACTGCTTAGCCTCTTGTTTTGATTGAGGATCATGGTGGTAGACCCAAATCTCATCTATAGTGATGAAACGACGCGCAACGCTTTAAATGTTGCTGAGAAAGTTGCATTCGAATGTGTTTTGTTCCTTTGTTAACGAATGCGGCACCCATTTTGCACACAGCTTTCTGAAACATAAAACTTCAGCCAAAGTATTGCTTACACTGTCTAGTAAGATGACTAAGGTTTCTACTATATTTTTCTCGGTTAATAGTCCATTTTCCAAAACCATATCTTATATTTTTGCTGCGATCCTGGTGTTGATGCACTTTTTTGTACGTCCTTTAAATGGATCGTTTTCAAGACTTGTCCGACCACGTTTAAATTCAGCGACCCATGTTTCTACTATTCTAATTGAAGGTGAAAAGTCCTTATACACTTTTAACAATCGTTTATAAATTTGTCTTGGTGCTATACCTTCCAAAAATAAAAATTTTATCGCAGTACGATATTAAATTTTTTCCATTGCAAAAAAATACTGTGACACGTCGACTTTGAACACCCATAAATGTACGAATGAGAAGATATAAAATGAGAAAACTTCACATGTTCATAGAAAACTAGTACAAATTTTAAAAAAATGAAGCGAAGAATCTAACAGCGCCATCTCTTATCGAAGGACAAAACTTATTGAACAGCCTGCATGTGGTGTCGTATATAGAACAGTAATAGAACTGTACAAATTCTGAAAAATTTTGAGATTCGAATCAATAGTGACTGACGTGGTCGGTATTCGTATCGGTGACATTTACCTGTTGGAATGATTAATTAGACGTTTAGGGAACCCGACAATATAAAGGTTAGACTGACGAAATCATATGTTTCAACTATGCAAATAAAACAATATATTCTACAAAATGAAAGAGTTGGAGTAATATGCGCAGAGGATTTCTTAATTCTTTAATTTATTTCACTCTATTTCATGTAATTTCTATCTATATGATCAAATTATATGTGGATATGACATTTGCAATTGTGATGTGTAGTTCAGAAGAAAACTGGCTCTTAAAATGCAGCTCTTTACAGAGAACCGTAACTGCTTTACTATTGTTTTGAGTGTGGGTTCTGGGTTTATATATGTTTTTTACGAAATGTGATATTAATAAAAAAGGAATAATAACTGGATTTTTACTTTAGTTGGTTGTATAAATTGGAAAATATACGGAATCTTGTATAAAAATTGTTGTCAATGCAAAGAACGGTGTTTTAAAAAGCATACTTTATGTTTAAATTAACAAACGTTATATTTTTAACAAAATATGGTACAGCATTTTGTAAACAGAATACCACCGCTGTCTATAAAGTTTGAATAAACAAAAAATAGTTTTCTCTATGTCAATAAATATTTTTTTAGTTTAAATTTATTTAATTTTTTTAAATAAGCATCAAATGTTGCATAAAATAAGGAATCTTCATACTGTTTTGAGCGGGAGTGCATGTATACGAGGCCGACAGCCGTTCATATTTCGGTAACTGGCAACACTGTTAGTGTTGCCTCCGATCTGATGATTGCATTGTGAAGTTTGTCATTTTGACAATATATTTACCTTTATAGTTTTATTATCCGGTCGCTATTTCTATTGTTGACAGTAACTCTTTATATCAGCGAAAATATGAAATTAGCTCGCGAACGTTTTCGTGCAATTATTTTTCATACCTTTCGGCGTGGATTATCTCAACAAGAATGCATCGACGAGCTAAATTCTTTATATGATGATGAAGCACCATCGAAAACTTCAGTATATCGTTGGTATAGTGAATTCAAACTTGGACGGCGTTCTTCGGATGATGAATTTCGTGAAGGTCGTCCCACAAATGTTGTGTCGAAAAACATTAATGCAGTGTCTGAATTGATAATGCAAGACCGACATGTGACACACCGTGAGATATAAGCGTCTCTAGGTATTAGTAACACCAGCGTGCATAAGATCCCGCATGAACACTTAGCCGTTAAGATATGTTCACGTTGGGTGCTACATAATTTGACAAAGGCTCAAAAAAGGACTCGCGTCGATTGGTACCAAGAAATGCATAAAAATACAATGGCGGTGCTTCAAAGAACATTTATAAAGTCATCACAGATGATGAATCTTGGATCTATACTAACCGACTTGTTAGAGCTCGCATTGTCATGGTAGAGAATGATCTGTCGTTTTCGGTTTGTTTTCCTTATTTCACTGTATTTTTTGTGCATTTCTTGGCACCAATCCTTTTTTGAGCGGTTGTCAAATTACGTGGTACCCAACGTGAACGGCTAAATGTTCATGCAGGACCTTATGCACACTGGTGTTACTAATACCTAGAGATGCCTCGATCTCAATGTATGTCACATGACGGTCTTGCATTATTAATTCAGACACTGCATTAATGTTTTCCGACACAACAACATTTGTGGGACGACCTTCACGAAATTTATCGTCCAAAGAACGTCGTCCAACTTTGAATTCACTATACGAACGATATACTGTAGTTTTCGATGGTGCTTCGCCATATAAAGAATTCAGCTCGTCAATGCATTCTTGTTGAGATAATCCACGCCGAAAGTTATGAAAAATAATTGCACGAAAATGTTCGCCAAGTTAATTCCATTTTTTCGCTGACATAAAATTTTCAAGTTACTGCCAACAATAGAAATAGCGATCGGATAATAAAACTGTCAAGATAAATATATTGTCAAAAATGACAAACTTCACGAAGCAATATCGGGAGGCAACATTAACAGTGTTGCCAGTTCCCGAAATATAAACGGCTACACTCGTATACACACACACACATACATATATATATATATATATATATATTACTTTTGATGGTTTCGTGGATGTATGATAAAGGTATATTTGTTCTGCTCTAGCTCACGTGTGAGTTGTGTCTTTAAAAGGACCAGTTTGTCGACGTTTCAATGATATCGCACACGTCATCTTCTGAAGCTGGTCTGCTGTGCTGTTGCTTGCTAAAGGTAAAAATCGGATATGTATATATATATATATATATATATATATATATATATATATATATATATATGTATATAATACAATAGAAGATATGTTCTTTTTGAATAAGTAACTGATTCTATTTTAACCTTCTTATATGAATTTAAGTATAAATACGCCTTAAAACATAAGAATTAGGTAAATAGGCACCGAATTGAACATTATAACTAAAAAAATGTCAGCTTTCTGTTTAATATAGTTATATTAATTAATATATTAATCTTCGTTTAAACACTGACCAATGAATTAATGAATTTTTATACCAGAAATTCGCCTCCAAGCAATATTCAAACTCATATATTACGGAAAGTACGGTAAATATACTAATTAGGTTAGGATACTTTTCTAAATTTATATGTTTATAAAAGCTACATTTATTTATATTAAATCACTCGATTTGCTAATTTGATTATGGAAATCGATATCCAGCCTTAAATCTTAACCTAACGCACTACTATATTTAGTACCACTAATTTTAAATTAGTGATATGTTAATTATATCTTCAAATATCTATATCAAGATGATTAAGCGTTTCTATTCAGTTAGAAGTATTTTTGTATCACAGTTAACATATCATGTACAAGATGTTTCAAAATGTTCTACTGCTGGTGTACATATCTATTGTGTAGTACTGTACTTTATTTTACGAACCGCCAAGATATTGTCTAATAAACATCAATTTCTCTTAAAAAATAATTTACAAAGTCTTATACACTATTGACATAACAAGCGGGCATCTTTCCATTCGACTGATTCGATAAGTCTGAGTGATCCATTATAGCTTCTTAAATCCTGGAGAAACCATAATTCTAGAAAAGTATTGTCAGGAAATTGATAAAAAAGGGAACTGCAATTTATTCGTCCAGCATTGATAAAGCTAAACGAATTGGGTTACGAAACTTTGCTTTATCCACCGTTTTCGCTAGACTCCTCCCCTACTGACTACTACTTCCTCAAGCATTTCGACAGTTTCTGGCAGGAACGACTCTTCGACAATCAAATAGCTCAGAATGCTTTCAAAGAATTCATCAATTCCAGAATTTCCGACTTTTATGTTACTGAGATAAAAAAAAAGCTTGTTTCTCGTTGAAAAAAAAGGACGATTCTGGCGGTGTCTTTTCGATTAATAAAATTAAATTTAACTCGAATTACGAAATATCAAATCTACTGCCTTGTTCTTGCAATAGCATAATAACGATTTGAAATCTGTTTCTTAAAACAAGAGAAAAATTTGATACGTATTCTAGCATCGATTGTCAAAAACTTTTTGTATAAGATATATTTCTCCACTGGGAGACAAAAATGCAACAAATTCGATAAATCCTCTTCATGGTGTCACGTATTTGTGAGAAGTAAGCATTGAAATTGCAAAAATTGCATTTACGAAGATAAAAATAAACACATTGTCTTGTGATGTGAATAAGTTATAATAATAATAACGCTACACAAAGAAAAAGATAAAGCTACATTTTTTTTATTCCACAAATTCGTCTCCGAGAAATGTTCAAACTCACATATTTCGAAAAGTACGGTAAATGTACTAATTAGGTTAGGATACTTTTCTAAGTTTGTATGTTTATAAAAGCTACATTTATTTATATCGAATCACTCAATTTATTAATTTGATTATGGAAATCGAAATCTGGCCTTAAATCTTAACCTAGCGCACTGCTATATTTAGTACGACTAATTTTAAATTAGTGATATGTTAATTATACCTTCAAATATCTATATCAAGATGATTAAGCGTTTCTATTCAATTAGAAGTATTTTTGTATCGCAGTTAACATCTCATGTATAAGATATTTCAAAATGTTCTACTACTGGCGTACATACAAGTATTTACAGTACAGTACTGTACTTTAGTTTACGAATTGTCAAGAAATTGTTTAGTAAACATCAATTTTTCTTAAAAAATAATTTGCAAAGGTACACTGTTCACATAACATAACAAGCGGGCATCTTTCCATTCGACTGATTCGATGAAATTAACGAAATTAAAACTACATTACATATTTTTTCAATATAGCCTCTCTCCATTCGAGACTGTCCCTATCATTCACACAAATATGTATATTCCTCCAGACGAAAAATCTGCTGGCTGTAGAAATATTCATGCTTGAAAAGTTTTGATGACTATTTTCACTAGAGTAGACACTTAAAAATTATGTTAAAGGTTTAAATACGTAGAAGTCTCAAGAAGCAAATTTCAAACTAGAGAGCGGACGAGAAAGAAAAGTATTTAAATTTTTGAATACTAAACCATCGAACACGCAACGACATACGAACAAGCTTTATCCTTCTTTACGTCTATTTAGTATAGCAGGAATCTTCTACAAAGTGTGTTGACATGTTAAAAACCCTTCATACCCCAATAGAATACAACCATTATTTTTTCTGTTAAAACAATAGGCTTTGCTTTCCTTGGTTTTGCAAATGAAGAATGTTGCTCGCCTTTGGTTTCATATAAATTTATGTATTGTTAGTAGTATAAATTATCGAACGCCATCACCATCTTCATAAATTACAAGTCTTGAATGAGGGATGTTCAAGAGAACCTACTTTTTTTGGTCTGGTAACTAAAGCGACAAACTATCTGCTTCTGGGGGTTTCTATATGGGTAATGGGTCATTGGTCAATGGAGCGTTACAGTTGCGCTTGGGTAGTTTGGAGATGCAGGATTGCCAGGCGTTATGTAGGGAGTAGCCATCATCGCGGTTAAGGTTATTGGGGTGCTTAGAGATCTCTATAGGATCGACTTACACCTGTTTCAGTGCAGTAGTTGAGCCCTGAAGATAAGTGACGCGGTTCCAGCCCGGAAGCCCAGAAGCAGATAGCATGGACCATGACCGCGGAAATCTACGTACCAGATTAGTGTGACAATTTATTTTTGATATAGTGATTCAACTTAACCACGAGCCTTTTCGAGCTATTAAAGTTGAGAACTATCCTAAGTATTCTGATTAGCTTATAGTAACTGCTACCCTTTCTTCTTAGGCGACTAGAAATAACAAGGAAACAGAATTCTTTTCAACTGTTTTCTACTGTTATTTGTTTCATTAAGCTAATCTGGAGTTAATTATTACGGTAAATAAAGAATGTTCTCTGTTCTGTTCTCATACGTATGAACATATTTAAAAACAATTTTATACTAAATTAAAAAAATATCGTTTGTTCCTTTCCAGGGAAATTTCCTGATAATTAAAATTTATAAATATGATGCGCACAGTTCAAAAAGGGCAATTTCTATAATTTCACAGATACATTTTTTAAGCATTTTAAGCTGTCGGAATGTTCTTGTACGAAAAACACGTTATACAGAAAAAAACTGAACTTTTTTAAAATAAAAACAAAACCTTACTATCTTGGTAAAATTCATTTATTTTATTCAAAGTAGTCGCCTTCAGTGTCAATACGTTTTGCACGGTCAATTAACATGTCGAATGAATTTTCCTCTTTAGATATGTCCGTCAAGATCGTTGTCCTTTCATGAACAAATGTAGTTTGGAGAATAGATAGAAATCACAGGGGCCCAATCCGGTGAATACGGTGAATGGTTGATGGTTAAAATGCCATGTAGTTAGAAAATCAGTATGAACGTCAAGCGATGAGATGGTACATTATCATGTAATAATGTCAGCTACCATTTTCACGATATTGAGGGAGCACACGACGAATACGCGTCAACAGACGCTTCATAACACCAAGATAATATACAGCATTGATTGTTTGACTATTTAGTACAAACTCTTTGTGCACTATTCCTTTCGAATCATAAACACAAATCAATATTGTCTTAACTTTTGACTTCTCCAAAAGACCTTTTTTCGGTCTCTCTTCGCTTGGATGATTACATTCAGAGCTTTGACGCTTAGTCTCTGGATCATGTTGAAAACACCACATCTTATCGCCAGTTACAATAGAATACCTGAAGTTTTTGTCCTTTTCTGAGTCTTTAATCAAGTCTGTACAATGATGAATTCAGTTAGCTTGTGTAGTACAAACCATGCGCAAATCTTTCTCAGTCCTGAATGTTGTATCAAAATGCAATGAATTGAATCTTTGGAAAAGTTTAATTCCATTCCCACGTATCGCAATAAGGATTTCAGTTCATTTCTGATAAATTCACGCACATGTTCGATGTTACTTTCCGTAACAACGAACTTTATATTTATTTACTCTTTGTTCAAAATTCATTTTTCGACCAATGCCAAATACACAGTTACTTTATGCGCAATTTCTCTGCTTCTAATGATGCAAATGTAATGATATTTTGACATAACATTGGTGAAAGATCTACCTTAACTGATGCATATTTTTTAAATAGATGGCGCCACTAAGAATTACTATTTTAAAAAAGTTCGGTTTTCTCTGCGACAGATTGTGTAAGAGTATCGCGTCATAGAAGGGCTGTCGCAATTGTCGCTTCACATCATATGGAAACCACATTATAGGAGGGTCGGCTGTGTCGTCATTAGTAGATGGAAAGTATTAATAGACAATTTTAAATTAACATATTAATTAAAATTTTCCATTGTCAATACATTCTTTAAAAAAATACATTATAAATACCTTAACTATATTTAATCACATCTAATTCATGTTAATAAGTACTAAATAAAAAATAAGCACTTTCTAAATAGAGTCAGAAATTTGTATAATCAATAGCAATAATAGGTCAATAAAATATTCGAACACCAATAATTTTTTATGTAAACAAAATATGAAAATTATAAAGAGCATATTGTAAATTTAAAGACATAGTTATTTATATATACACAATCGAATTTTCAATTTATTAAAATTATTAATTTAGATGAAAGAATTAAAATCAATAATGAGTTCATAAGTTGAAATAAGTTTGATACCAACATATTTTGTAGTTCTAAAAGCAATAAAATTACTTCTTAATAATATATTTATGGAAATTTTGTCTATCTTTCATTCCTGACAATTATTTTCAGTCGATAGCTAACACATGGATCAATAAGTCCCGAGACTAACCCATAGATGGCGCTCGTAGTAAACCAGTAACCACGTCTTTCTAGAGTACTAACCTTTGCTTGAAACGTGTCAAAATTTTACAGTCGATCGGACCAGAAACAGCTGAGTTATCGAGGTTGGAGTAAATCGTTGTGTAGTTTGTTTAAACAATGGAAAAAACCGAGTTTCGTGTTCTGATAAAACATTGTTTTTTAATGGGTAAAAACACCACGCAAGCAAAACAATGGATTGAAAAATGTTACTTTTGACTCTTGTCCATCAAAAGCAACGATTTGTCGGTGGTTTGCCGAGTTTTTCGTACCGACACTTATTCGCGGATCATTGGGTACACCTGTGGAAGCCGTTACACCGGAAAATGTGAGTGAAGTGACAAAAATTATAATGAAAGATCATAAAGTGAAGCTCCGTGAGATTGCTGAGATGACACAGATATCATATGGAAGTGTATTTACTATCCTTCATGAAAAATTGAGCATGAAAAAGGTTTTTTCCAAGTGGGTGCCGCGATTGCTTTCGATGGAACATAAAACAGCAACGAGTCGATGATTCAGAAAGCTGTTTATCGCTATTTACTCGCAACAAAAAAGATTTTTGACCGTTACGTGACCATACGAAACATGGATACATCACTACACTCAGATCGAAGCGGCAGTCATCTGATATTTTGCACAGCTGGCGAAAGCCGTCCGAAACGTCCGAAAACGCAGCAGTTTAAAAAATTCCTGGCGTCAGTTTTTTGGGATACACATGGCGTGATTTTCATTGACTACCTCGAAAAAGGTATCGATCAACAGTGATTATTATATTGACTTACTGGTGCGTTTGAAGGAGGAAATCGCAAAAAAACGACCGCACATGCTTTAAAAAGAAAAAAATCCTTTTTCACCAAGACAATGCACTCTGCCACAAGTCGATGAAAACAATGGCAAAATTGAACGAATTGGGTTTTGATCTGCTTCCCCACTCCCCATATTCGCCAGATTTAGCCCCCAGTGACTACTGGCTCTTTGCTGATCTTAAAAAATGCTCCAGGGAAAAAGATTTGGCTCAAATGAGGAGGTCATCGCTGAAACTGAAGCTTATTTTGAAGCGAAAGATAAATTTTTTTATAAACATGGTATTGAAAAATTGGAAAATCGTTGGAACCATTGTAACACCCTAAAAGGTGATTATGTTGATGAATAAAAAAAAAAATTTGCAAAAAAATGTTGTTTTCATTGTTAGTCTGGACAATTATTTTGATCCATGTGTTATTCCTTTTCACCGTATCATGTTCAAAATATCACATTGATTTTTTAGTAATATAGATTTTGCGGTGGACGCGGAAAATATTAGATATTTGATTAATGGTTATTTTTCAACTATTCGTGAAATATACAGTAATTTAAGAAAACTTTTATACATCCCATGAATGCTGAAAATCATCAAAACTCGATCATGATAGAGCAAATTTATTTCCACTTAACAACGTTAAAAAACTTTAAGGTTGTTGTAAAAATAATACTTTGACTTCTACACAAAGACCCTCATCACATATTTTTTTAAGCTTATTTTATTCTTTCTGTTTCTATACATTCCATTTTAAACTTCATTAAGCTATACTTGGCCCTTATAAAACACGATATGAAAACGAGACTTTCGTCAAACATATTTATGACTTTGAACCCGTCGTAGTGCAATGAAACGATTTAAAATTTTAGCGAAATTTGGAGTGAAAATAATGCGTTATTTTCAAAAATTTCATTGTGGTGAATTTAATCGTGAAGATAAAAAATTTGGGGACGTCCTTTCGCTGTTAATGACAATGAAGTTGATTGTTTGAAACACGAGAGATTGTGGACTAATTTGTTATATACCATTTGACCGTCGCATCCCATGTGAAGTAACTTGTTAAGGTGAAAAACTGAACAACTGTTAGCCACATAAACTAAAATTTGAGATCTGCTCTGTGCTTCCCATCAAAATATACAACTGTATATTTCTCCAACATCTGCAGTCTGACTGATCCATTATAGCTCCTTAAATCCTGGAGAAACCATAATTCTAGAAAAGTACTGTCAGAAAATTGATAACATTCACCTAGAACTGCAATTTACTCGTCCAGAACTGATAAAGCTAAACGAATTGGGCTACGAAACTTTGCTTTATCCATCGTTCTTCTCCCCTATTGACTACCGCTTCCTCAAGCATCTTGACAGTTTCCATCAGGAACGACTCTTCGACAATCAAACAGCTCAGAATGCTTTCAAAGAATTCATCAATTCCAGAACTTCTGACTTTTATGTCACCGGGACAAAAAAAAACTTGTTTTTTGTTGAAAAAAAAGGATGGTGCTTTCTTTTTGATTAATAAAATTTAATTAATAAAATTTAATAACATAATAACGATTTGTTGATGTTTCTTAGAACAAGAAAAAAAAGTTGATACGCATTCTAACATCGATTGTCAAAAATTTTTCTAGACTGGGAAACATAGAAATGCAACAAATTCGATAAATTCTCTTCATGGTGTCACGTATTAGTGAAAAATAAGCATTCAAATTGCAAAAATTGCATTTACGAAGATAAAAATAAACATGTTGTCTTGTGATGTGGATAAATTAATAATAACACTACACAAAGAAAAAGATAGCTAAAATTTATTTGTTGATAGTGTTCCGAGAAGTAGGAGTCCAGAAGTTCTAAATGAGCGTGAGAACTATAACACGTGCGGTAAATTTAAATCCATAGGCAAGTTCAACGATGTAGCCATACAAGTGAAATTATATACCGGAAAGAAAGTGTAATCAGCAAACATAAGAAAACGTAGTTACAATGGAGGAGCATCACGTAAGAAGACTCTCATTAGCGATGTTAATCGTTACCCACTGTAAAGAATGGAGACGGGTCAGTGTAGGAATCTTCGATGACGACTAGGGCAAATTTATTTAGTATTTATTAAGCAGGATGGGTCGATGACACACTTATATATTTTCGAGTCATATTTGTATAGAGGGATAGAAAATATTATTAGGATACAAACGGATCTTCTAGTCGAATCAAGATGCGAAACATACAGTTAAGGCTGTACAAAAATGGTTAATTTCTAACCTGCATTTGCCGTTTCAACCGTCGGATTTAGATCTAATTGAATACGCATATGAATATCTCGAAAGGAAAATCAGAAACAATAGCATAATCAGTAGAGAAAACATTATTGTAGGAACAGTGAAAAATTTTTAATAATAGTGACTTTAATACTGCAATTGTTGTTTTCTAACTTCGATAAATTAAAATAAATATATTCTACGATGATCACAAGTTACCATTCGATAATTTTCAATTTTCATAGCACGTAATAAAACTGTTGTATATGCTCGAAGTTACCATTTTAGAATATAAAATAAAGATTCAATACTTTTCCCAAGCCTCTTGAAGTTTTATAATATAACATTTTCCACTATCAACACTCAAAGTCGTACAATAAGGATATTAAGTGCAAACGCGACTAACAACCGTCTGTTATTATTCCAAATCTTTTATTGTTCCAAAATTTTATTTCAGGCACAGATTTTCATCTATCTATATCGAATTGGGACTAATAAAACGCCATTGATATTCAAAGCTAGTGCCATTTTATTTAAACGTTTGCAAATTCAGAAAATACAGCAATATAAGAAATAAGTAAAGGTGATTGTTGGGGTCGCTGCTTTGTGAAATTCCATTACATTAAGTAAGCAAGTACAATACAGGTTACAATCTCCTTTATAAAGGAAAACGAAAAGCAACAATTAAATCCGATTACAAGAAAGTGGTAAAGGTAAAATATACAAACAAGGTTATTTGTCGGTAAAAGATCATTCTTCAAAATATCTATAAATATAAATAACAGAAAAAGATTAAGACTAATGAAATTATGAGGTACACTTAGAGTAAGAGTTTAAAATAGAAATAGTGACTGCTAAGAATTAGATAAATTTAAAAGAGATGAAATGTTTAAATCTAATTGATCAATAAGAAGAGTAACAGAATTGAGTTTAATCCCAACTCAAATCGAAACTCAATTCTGTTACTTCTTAATGAATCAAATCAATTTTTTCCCCTGATTTTTCCTTGGACGGTATTCAATCTTTCGATATGTGTATGTACACTGCAGGCCATAAGTTTGGAATCACTTGCATAAGTTAGGAATCACTTCTGAATATAATGAAAATATTGTAGTGGCTTTAACAAACATTGTAAAAATAAAACAATATTAATATACCAAAACGTTTTATTATAAAATAAGCAGGAAAAAAAGCAAATTTTATTTATTTACATCCATTTATTTTTATTATCAACTAAACGGACTTTTCATCGAAATACCCTCCTTTTGCTTTAATGACGGCAGCACACAATCGCGGTAAACGAGACACTAATTTTGTAAGGGTTTCATTGGGTATATTTGCCCAAGAATCTTGTATAACTTGCCACATGTGAGTCTGGGACGTCGAACACTTTTCACGCACTTTTCTATCCAATTCTTCCCACAACAGCTCTATTGGATTGAGGTCTGGCGATTGTGCCGGCCAAACCATGTTTTGTAAAACACCGTCAGCTTCCTGTTGTTGGAGATATCCTCTACATAAATGAGAAGAATGTTTTGGGTCGTTGTCTTGCATGAATATAAAGTTTTCTCCAAGTAATCTCAGACCGGAGGGCACAGCGTTGTGTTCGAGAATCTGTCTGTAACCCTCCTTTTTCAAAACTCCGTCGATTTTCACCAGATCTCCTACATCAGCCGAAGAAAAACATCCCCAAACCATTACAGAACCGCCACCATGTTTTACCGTGGGCACCACACATTGCGGTAACATTTTTTCCGTAGCAGTTCTTCTTACAAATATCCGACGTCTGGAACCGAAGACCTCGTACTTTGATTCGTCGGTCCATAGTACTTTTTCCCACTGTTCTATTGTCCAATCTTTGTGTAACTTAGCCCATTGTAGCCTTTTTATTTTATTTTGCGGACGTAGAAGCGGTTTGCGAACTGCTACACGTCCCATCAGTCCAGCCGCTCTGAGCCGCCTTTTTACTGTGGTTAAAGAGATCCGAGTTTCACGCTCCCTGTTAAACTCACCGCGGATTTGCGAGGCCGTTAATCTTCTATCTCTTTTCGACGTCAATATAATTGTCTGATCTTCTGCAGGAGTTGTAATTTTTGGTCTTACTGATCGTTTTCTGTCCGTATACCCTCCAGTAGACTGGTATCTTTTAATTGTATTTTGTACACCTTTGTACGATATCTTCATTCTTTTCGCGATATCCCGTATAGAATCTCCCCGATTATGATTAATAATTTCTACACGTTTTTCTAGCGATATCTGCTTTCTCTTCGCCATAATCAAACGATGTTTACAACTAAAATATTCTCATTACTTCAAAATGTATAAATACTTATAAATATAAAAACTAAATGTAATTACAAAAGGTTTATGCGGAAAGGTCTGCAATAAAATTTGTCCATTCCGGGTAATCGTTCATTATGCAGAAATATTACCTGCTCGAATAAATAATACCGCACGCAGAGTTTCCTTAATCTCTGGTTATTTTCCAACTATTAATGCATTTAAAACTACATCTTTTATGTAAAGCTTTATAATGTACTTAAGAATAATCCTTTGTACTTATATCAAAGTAATACGAACGTAACATAGATAAATTTTAATTTTTATGAATTTACTGGAACTGATTCCAAACTTATGGCCTGCAGTGTATGCACATATGTATGTATGTACATTTGCATACTACAAAAACTAGACAATGAGATTAGCTCCATGACCGGATTGCTGTGTTGAATAGTAAGTAACTGAATATTGAAATATGTTGCATAATTTCTTACAATATAATAATCTGGCAGCAATCTAAGGAATTAACCTCTGTTTTTTTAAGAAATACGAAATATCACACAACATACCACAACAATTGCATAAATATTTAATAAATATATAAATTAAAACATAAAAAATATATCTATATTTGGTCATCGCTCCATTGTTCTCAGTAACGCTAGTTAAATGCCCCGACATCAAATTTACTAAATTTTCAACATAACTAATATCAATTTGTCATCATGCTCCTTGTTGACATTTAATAATTCCTCTCTATTCTTAGATGTGAAATTTCTTTTGTAATTGCTCTAGTTAAGAGTCTCCTTATATTTTCAATGGGGTTTACATCTGGGCTATGTGAAAGCCATCTCAAAGTATTTATGTCATTTGTTTCAAACCATTCACGAGCTATATATAATGTGTCAATGGGAGAATAAATTCATCTGATTCCATATAGAGTATCCGTATGAGGGAAGCATTATATTTTCAAACATACGTGGGTTGTCTATTAAGTTTTGTATATAAAACTGTAACAAAGCAGTAGATAGCTTTTAAAGACTTTATTGTTTTTCGAAGTGTTCTCCATGAAGGTTAATTCACTTTTGCATGTACTCGATCCAACTTTGGAAGCAGTTGATCCAGTCGTTTGTTGGTGCAGTCAAAATGGCGTTTTTGAAGCCATCGACTGCTCCTTCTACCGACTGGAACCTTTGACCACGCATTCCGTTCTTGATTTTCGGAAAGGTAAAGAAATTGGGCTTAGGTCCGGACTGTATGGAGGATAGTCCAACAATTTAACGTTTTGTTGCGTTAAAAATTCAATTGTCTTGTGTACTGTGTGCGAACTTACATTGTCTTGGTGGAGGATGATTCATCGTTCGGGATTGGTGTTTCGAAGCTCAGTGATAACTTGCGGCAAACAAATAATTGTATACTAATCGGCAGTATCAGTTCTTAGATTTTCTAGAGGAATTGTTTTTACATGACCTCGTATGACAAAATACAAAATTCATCACCACTGACAATGTTGTACAGGTTTTTGGTTTCCGACGTTGAAGTGATCTAGTTTCTTGACGGCAATTCACCCTAGCTGCTTCCTTTTATTCGGTCAACAGATGCAGTATCAAAGGGGAAACTAATTTTTTTTGCACACAATTTTTTGTGTTTTTAAATTGAGGTTTTTGATATTCCCAACAATGCTTCAATCTTTCTTGGGTGATTGCCGCTTTTGGTGAACCTGCGAACCTGCTCCTGGATCGTCGTTAAGACTAATCCGTTCGCGTTTGAATTCTCCATACCAACGAGAAATTGTTGACAGATGTGATGCCTCATTGGAGGTTAATTTTTGTGCTGACATTAGATTAGTACGCCCTCTATATCCCACAATTGGAAAACTTAAAAGACATGTCACGTATTAGTGTAACCAGCGTCAGTTAATCGTTCTCCAATTTTAAAACACTAGGACTTCGCTAGTTAATCCATGCCCACACATGAACTGAGAAACGTGTACTTCTCTTCACTTGATTAGTATATTTTTCATCTGATGTTTGCCGGTCTATATACATCCTAAAAATATTGAAAGATTTTCTCATCAGAAAAAATAACTTTCTTCCACATTTGAGGACCCATATTTGCATACTAAAGAGAAAATTGCATCCTGTGATTTTTACATTCCTCATTCGAATGGTTCTTTTTTGATGCGGCACCGTTTCTTAGTTCGCTGTTTTTTATTCGTCGAAAAACTGGTCTAAATATATGCGGGAAAAGTGACTTCTTCAACAGCATTTAAGTCTTTTGAATGGAATGTAGCGTAAATAATTCAATATTTCATTCTCTTTCCTTGCGATAATTGGCCGCCGTCCTGAACCTTGTTTCTACTTAAATTTTCTTCCTCTTTCCATTTCTTTTTAATTTCTATTAACCACTAATCGCTCGACTATCGTTCGTATGGAGTTAGCATCTTCCGAATATTGTAAAATAGATATTTTATTTGGATGCTAATGTGTCTTAGTATTTGTGAAACTAAAAGTCGTGTTACTAATGAACTGACACTGACAGAGACAAATTAAATCAGTCCACATCAAACAGTCTAAAAAAAGAAATGGTTGCTGCTCATTTTTTATAGCAAGCATCTGTATACACATACTTGCGTGTCCTTCTGTATTAGATGCTTTTTAATATTTTTGGTATACCCATTAATAATCTATAATTAAAACAATTCAATGGATAAATAGAATAATAATAAAACTAGCAATGGAACAAGTAAAATTATAGGTTGTGGCAAAAAAAAATAGCAAAGTTCAAAAACCTTAATATATTCGTTACCTTATATCATCTCATTTATTAGAAATATCTTTTTCGAGTAATGTGGAATAATTTTTGAACACTTTCATGCTATTGACTACTGCCAAATATCTGTTTGATATTTGTAAAATATTTATTTAAAAAGAAAAATCATAAATTTAAAGTAAACGTATTCTATTATGCAAATGTATTTAAAATATGCTAAATACATGAATGTTTTTTAAAATTTTACTCATTTACTATTTCTGGACGAATATGTGTATGTATTGACTAATGAATAAATGCCAGTGCTATCTGGCTTTTTACGTTTTTTATTTGAAAATAATGTTTATAAGATTTATTAGAGTACATTTTTGATGTTTCTTGAAAGAATTCAACGCTTGAACTTTTGCTCTATTAAAATATATTTTTGGATTTCAAAGTATTTTTTACTGATAAATAAACAGTACATTGTAAAAAGTTGCAGTACTCCTAGAATAACTAGGAATTTCTTAATCTATTATTGTACGACTAGTAATACGTGGGATGTCTTTTAAGTTTTGCATAGTGGGACAAAGAAGGCACTACTAACTTGATAAATGGAATTAAACAGAGAAATTTCTTGCGGAATAATTTTTTATAATTTTCAAAAACAATTTTCTCCAAACGAATGCCTGGCCGAATTGGTTTCTGTTTTCGGTAGCACCAGTCAACAATTTCTCGTTGGTATGAAGAATTCAAACGTAGGCTTAGTCTTAGGGACGATCCAAGAGCAGGTTCACCAAAAGTGGCAGTCACTAAGGAAAATATCGATGCTGTGCGCAAGATCATCAACCAAGATCGACATGTGACATATCACCAGACTGAAGCATTATTGGGGATTTTAAAGACTTCAATTCAAAAAATGTTGCACAAAGAATCGTGTGTAAAAAAATTACTTTCCCGTTGGATACCACATCTGTTGATCGAAGACTAGAAACCAACTAGAGTGAACTGGTTTCAAAAAACTCTAGATCGCTTCAACGCCGGAAACTAAAAATGCGTACAACATTGTCAATGGTGCTGAATCTTGGATTGACTCATACAAGTCAGAAAATAAACGCCAGTCGTCTGTTTAGGTGTTCCAAGGTCATCGGTTCTCAGTGCCTCGAAAAAGATGGTCGCGATATCTGTCTCGAAAGCAGGTCATGTAGCAACGATTCCTCTACAAGATCAAAGAACTGTTACTGCCATTTGGTATACAACCATTTGTTTGCCGCAAGTTATTACTCCATTGCTCCACCAAGACAATGCAAGTTCACCCACAGCACGCAAAACAATTGAATTTTTAACTCAACAAAACATCGAAGTGTTGGACCATGCTCCGTACAGTTCGGACCTAAGTCCCAACGAATCCCTTACCTTTCCGAAAATCAAGAACGGACTACGTGGTGGTCAAAAAACGCAATTTTTACTGTACTAACATACGAGTGGAACAGCTGCTTCCAATGAAGTCTTTAAAAGCTATCTACTATTTTATTCCAGTTTTAAATGCAAAATTTACTTGCGTACAAGCATTGCCTAAAAACTATATCCAAGAACTACTACAAAACATTATACCCTATTATCATGGCCACAAATTTTCTAATTAAAGATTTTATTATGAAATAATGTTTTCCTCATACATTTTTAAAAAATTCAATTGCGATGGCATCTGAAAACTGTAGGATTCAAAGTGATCGGTTGTTACCAAACCATTGTTGTGTAAATATTAGAAATAGGATTTATATAAATTATCACTAACATTTCTACATTAAAAGTTTTAGTAAAAGTATCCACATGTTCGGTATCATATGCAGTGAAATGTTTCACAAACTTTCCGATCACTGATTTTCCACGAATTAACAGGGAAATTCATTGAGGAATGAATGTACAGTGTCCTTAGAATCCTATATTTCTGATGTTCTTTTGCGATTCTGGCTCATATTTCCTGTTCTTCGTATCCTCTTTCTTCTATTTGCAACCTTAAATATACGTTCTTACTTTCCCTAATGTGCAAGTCTTTCTTTTCATACGCATGTACTATTAAATGTTCTCCTGCTTTCTGTCTTGCATCTCCTATCATCATATATTTGGTTTTTCCTAATTTATTCTTAGCCCATATTTATTGCTCTCATCTCCCAACTTTTTTTATGATTTTCACTAATTTCCTTTTTGATTTTATAATTGCTATATCGTCGGCGTACGCTAAACATTTTTTAGCACCACTCTAAATTGTTTCATTTACTTTTAGTTTAATTACTAGTGTAATTTATATTTGCTAGCGTTTTTATTATAATATTCCTTAATTAATCTTGCAGAAGTTCTTTCTTCGATCCTTTAAAGTGATTGCATAGAAACATTACATTTTGTATTTCATCATGCCGCAGAATTGAAGGACAAGCAGAAAGATAGTCGTTTTGAAATTTACTCTGTGCGTATTTGTCGCAATAAAAACGACCCACTCCTTGATTACATTTTGACCTGTGGCGAGAAGTAGATCCTCTAGAACCGAAGACGTTCAACACAGTGGTTGGAATGAGGTGCAACTCCCAAACTCTTCTAAAGACTCAACCAGCACTAAAAGAAAGCGATAGACCGTTTGGTGGTCTACAGCCGGAGTGTCAATGTTAATATTACATATACTAAAAAAAACTAAAACAATAAAAATAATTTATCAGGCTGATAAATAAAAATAGAAAAATGTTTAATACTTGTTAAAAGAGGATTTATTTTATTCTAACTAAATAGCACTACATTGCCCAAAACAATTAACGATATTTTATAAAAATGATAATAGGTTTTTAAAAAGTTGATTTAACATAATTTTTTGGTTTCAATATATTTGTGAACAAGTATCTGAATGCATAATTGCATATTAACTAATTTGGACAAGTTCTAATGTTATGGAAGAGCATAAGGTAAGCATTTTTAGTGTAGGAGAAATACTCAATTCTACAGAAGTTGTCTTGCAATTATTCTTGGAAAAAAATTAAAACTAATAATTTATATGATCTCTACTTATGTTTGATATCTTAATGGTATAAACCGGATTAACCAGTGAAATATTTCTTAGGGAGTCGTATCCCGTTCCGCCTTGACAGCAACTCAAAATCTTACCAACATATTCGTGCAGCAACACTTCTCCCCACAACAACTCTAGCGTGTGCTGTCAGATTACTATCTGGGGAATTGATAAAGCACTCCATTTTCTATATACCAACTTCATCAATCCAGTTGTTCACAATGCTTGCTCGATAAGGACGAGTGCCATTGTCCAAAAAATTAATTCCTTTTCATCTGCTGGTGTATACGAAAGAACAAGGGTGGCAAAATCTCACCCAGATATTTCCTCTATTTTTGATGAAATAAATGCTGGTATACCCTCCAATACTTATCCCACCACCACCCTCATATTGAAGCCTTGCCCAAACAAACTGTGAGTTATTGCATGTGATGGGTTCACGCCAAATCAGACTCTGTCTATTATCTGGTTGTAACGTTACTGCTCGCCTTCTTTCATTGTATCCCCAATTGATATGCTCATTTACTCATATTCTACGAGTTCCTTTATGGTCTACAATAAGAGGAATACAAACCAACGATCTTCAAGCATATAAGTTAGAGGAATTGAACAATTTCTTATTATTTGCGTTGATAGTAGCCTTCTAGTATGTGATTTCTAAGTGTCAATTACGATAGGTATCAATCGTCTCTTGATGGTGTTAATGTTAGACACCTTGCAGTTACTTACGTCGAGCGCCTCCAGTTTCCAAAAAGCAATTGCAAAGTATAGAAATAGCGTCTTGACTTACGCCAAAGACTTCAGCAATAGTGATTTATGGTCCTCCAAGTCTCTATCTCATACCATGATGTGTTTCCACTTCGGACGACAGTCAACCCCCTCGCTGGTGTGTATATTATGTATACGGTTTATGTATACTAAGGCATACATAAATAAGCACCAGTAATGTTGGTGTTATATTAATAGACACTACTTTTTATAATCAATTATGTAGATTATCCATTAATTGTTTTGAGCAGTGTAATAGAGCAGTTTATATTTCAATATAGTGACATTAAATTAAAATCATTAAAAAAATTGCTAACAAATCAAAGACTCCTAGTATTACATGCTTGTAAAACGGAGTTAAAAAGTCTCACATTTTCTCGTAATACAAATTTCTATCAATAGATTGTTAAAGCTAAATATCATTTTATTAGATTAATTAGTTAAATAATCATATTAGTTCTATACTTCCTTTGATATTACATACTTCCTGAAGTAAACGTGTTTATAACTGTATGTGTGTTTTTAAAATTATTGCTTGTTTTATTTCCCTATAATTTTGTTTTATTTAAATACACTCTTATTCGAATGTGTGTCAGTACAAGATGCATTAGACATTATCTACATGAAATCTGTCCTTTCAGATAAGATTTAAACAAGATTGCGGTATGTCTAAATAACAAATAGATAACAGATTGTTATTGTTTTAGTAGCATAAATTCGTATTTTTAATCTATTTTCCAAAAGGCATACCTAAAACTGTGTAGAGGTGTATATTTGTAATTATTTCGTCGTCACACTTATTTAAAATAACAAAAAAAATTATTACATTCGAAGTATACACGTTTAAAATAATCGAATAGATTATAATTATTGTTGATTGATAGGTCTATATATGTATATGTACACACATTCATATAGTCACAAGTTTGTGCTAATAAAGTGATAAGTTATTATTTATTTAATATTAACAGCGGAATACTACATAGTAACGCTAAATGTTCTGTTTAATGAGTATCTATCAACAATAGTAAATTGCACTATGAAACTTCTGAATTGCTTTTGTTGTATAGACCTTCGTGTCATTTTATTTCTTTTAGCTTCTATATTTTTTAAAATTTTTCAGTTATAGTGTATTAATAGGCTCGAAAGCAGGTATTACCTAGTCAAGTCATAAATACTGGTACACAGAAACATCGACGCCAAATGAAAACGAATTAATATTTAAAAAAAAAATTGTTGTTTTTATTGGGTTATTCAATGGCTACAAATCTTAGAACAACCTATTCGAAATGACTTCCATTTGCCTTCCAGCACGACTTGAGGCGATGTGGCCACTCATCGATCGCGAGACGCACTTCATGCATGGGGAAATTGTCCACAGCACGGACGAGGGCTCGCTTCAACCACTCAATATTTGGGTGTCGAGTAGAGCAAGCCATGCGCTCTAATACGGATCACAACTTGTAATCCAACGGGTTGAGGTCTGGACTACCAATGGCCAATCATCCGTTGATATGATATCCGGAACGTTGTTTTTGAGCCACAGTTGAGTCGTTTTTGCTTTGTGAGCTGTATCAGAGTCTTGCTGGAAAGTCCATGGCTTATTAGTGAATATCGATTGGTTGGGAGGCTTCACAATGGGTTCCAAGACGGTTGATTGATATACTTCGGTCGATGTTTTTACTCCCTTCTCACAAAAATGGTGCTTGGTAACTCCATCGTAGCTCACTCCCCACCATACCATTACAGACGCGGGATGGTGGCCTCTTTGAACCCTCGGGATGAGTTGGAATGCTTCTCTGGATGACCGAGCATACACACGATCGTTCTGTTTATTGAACGATTCTTTTACGGTGAAGATTTTCTCGTCAGTAAACAGAATTCGTCTGTGTGCGTTCTTCGCGTAACGGCTGAGTAACGCTTTCGATTTTCGCTTGCGTTTTTCCTTCAATGCGGCCGTGAGAAGGTGTCCAGTGTGTCGCTTGTACGCGCTGAGCCCCAAATCTTCTTTGAAAATGCGAGACGGATTTTTGCGAAATTTAAATTTCCCGCGACAAGATTTTCTGTTTTCGGAGCGGTTTTCGTTCGATTCGTTTCTTCACGGTTATGAACGCTTTCGGAGTTCTCACAGTGCGCGGACGGCCGGATCTTTGACGGTCTCGTACTCCACCAGTATCCTCAAACAACTTCACAGCATGATACACAAAATTGCGAGTGATTCCAAGCGGTCGCAACGTCCTAAAGATATCGCCTTTTTCCGTGTTGCATTTTAGTAGGCCAACTACAACAATACGATTTTCGATATCGCCCCATTCCATGATTGTAAACAATTAATGTCAGAAACTTTTTACGTTACAATGAAGCATAAATGTCAACTATCAAATCGCAATCAATACGAAATGGATGCGCCCAGTGTTGCATTCGTAATGAGTACGTTCAGTTGTGTATCAGTATTTATGACTTGCCTAGGTACATTAGTCAAATATTGAGTTTAACATTTTTAAGCATCGTTTTTGAGCGCAATGCAATATAACGCTCAAAAATGTTAAAATCTAAATGTTTAACATCTTAAAATGATATCTTACAAATTTTTAAAAACAGTATATCCCACAAAAATACTTTTCAAAACATTAAATATTTATAACATTAATAATAAACATCCTTTAATGCATTACGTTTTATGACGTGTAATAAACCTCAATGATGCAAGCAATGATGATCTGTCCTCGTAATATTTCTGAGAATAGACACAAAACATCTACATACTTACCTACAAGTTAGAGAGGAAACCGTGAAGTAACAATATTAATAATTTTTCATATAATTAGTAATTAATAAACATAGAACATTTAATCTGATAAAACCGATCCTACATTGAAATTTTTACTTAAAGAGTCTGTATAATAAGAAACGCAGACTAATATTTATAATAAAAAAAAGGCTTACAGAATAAATAAATTATTACCAAGTTCATTTTATATGCTAATACGCTAATATTTATTATGGCATTCATGGTCCGTTATTAAGAACAACCTCACAGAGGTTTCCTATACCCGCGATCAAATTTGTACATTTTCAATTGGGTTAGGTCTGAGGACTGCGCAGGCCAATCCATTAATGCAATACCATTTGTACTCCCTACACAATTAACTACGATACTTTAGGTCGTTGTCTTCTTGTAGGATACAATCTACACTATTATCTTTAAACAGTACTTTTACCGATTTTGGCAGTCCTTTTTGGTATAATTTCGCCACTCGCTTCGCATTTAAAATTTTAACTTCCTAAACTCTGCGTGTTAGAGCAACCTTATACACAAAGGGGTGGCTTACACTTTGTCTGTTTATCATGCCTTCCTTCTAGGTGACCGGGTCCAGAAAGATGATTTATGCTGTTGATGTCTATCAGACAGCAACGGTTTAATAAGTGATATCATATTCAAGTAATCTGTTTCAAATTGCTATTAAATTAACATTTATATTCTTGGTTATCTCGGATTATCTTTGCTAAGGTGTCAATTGGGCTTTTTTTAAATAAACTAATAATATATATATATATATATATATATATATATATATATATATATATATATATCGCTCATCTTGCCGCGTTGCTGTAGTGCGATTTTTTCTGCACGCTGGAAGATCATTTGCACTTTTAGGTTGTTGATAACGTCTTATCCATCATCTGACGAAGTCTTTCGGCTTGTGTAAATATCAATCTGCTGTTACGATTATCATTTTAGAACATTTACGGTGCTTACACAAAAACATTCCTTTGAAAAATTTTGCATACGCTACACTTAGTTCAAAAAAGTGTTACCCGCATCACATACAACGGATAACTGAACTAAAACTAACTAGGCGAATTAGAGCGACGTGTCTACCTTCTCTACTAGTCCCATTTTCCCATTAAATTTTCCCTTTGTGGGATATGGGCCTGCGTTTTTTATTAAACACACTGTAAATTCGTTTATTTAAAATATTGCAAAACGAAGTGACACTTAGACAGAAACTTTCAGCAAATTACAGTTTTATTTAATCTTTAAAAAGAAAAAACAAGAAAGCCAATGTTTACACAGTGAAATGGTATATGATAGTCTTAAAACAGACCTATATGAATGTGTAGTTGCCAAAAATATAGATATTGCAAATAGATCATGCTAAAAAAAACGTCAAACGTGAACTATAGAATTATAGAAATGTGACTTGTAATCAAATTTATACTTTAGAAGAGATCATAGGTAATTTTGATGGAGCCTGTGATTGATTAATTTGATCACTGAAGGTTGATATATAACCCCTCTCCACATTAATTTTCCTATTCTGTATACGTATTTCGACAACTAAGTTGTCATCATCAGCAGACAATTAAACAGTGTCGCACCTGGAAAACTACGGCAAAATACCCGTACGAAAACAAATTTCGCACGCGATCCGTACCGCTAAAAGCTGAAAGCTAAAACGTAGACAGTGTACGTTTTGGCTTTCAGCGGTACGGATCGCGTGCGTCATGATCATAGATTAAAATAAATAGAAAATTAAATAAAGAAGTTTATTTAGAGATAATAGAGCTAAAATGAGAAATAATTTAATTGGCAAATGATCAGTTCTCTGGATAACTGTAGCATACTGCTGCAAAAACAGAATTTCTATATCAATGGTTTCGTCATCTCAGAATCCAGACTACAATCTAGTACTTATATGACCTTGAAAGAAAAGCTATTCGGAAAACCTACAATACAATTGGTAACAATTATTAAGAACAAGTAGTGCGACGAATGCCTCAATGTCTATTTCGATAAAAATAAAATTTAGTACTTTTTATTTTATTTTCTGTTTATTTTTTGTAAAATATATAAATTATTTTAAATAAATTTTTCATTACAAAATTGTTATGCTGTTTTCGCTTGCTTATCTAATGTACGAAATATCAAGTGCGTTTAAAATTTTGATCAGCGTTAGTGCAAATAGTATATACATTTTATCTAAAGAACAGAACAAAGTACGTGGTAAAGGTGAAAAGTTCTCGGCCTGACAATGAAAGACTGCGATTTAAATTTAAAAAATGATTTTATTTTTCTACATAATCTCCCTTGAGTTCAACACACTTGGTCCAGCGTTTTTCTAACATCAATATTCCTTCCCGGAAGTGCGAGTCTGGAAGGCTGTCAAAATATTCAACTTCATCGTTGGATGTGAATCGCTTTCTAGAAACAAATTTTTTCAAATTTGGGAATAGATGGAAGTCTGAGGGCGCCAAATCAGGAGAATAGGGAGGAATGCCGAGCAAATCATACCCCAAATCTCGTAATTTTCCCATCGCTAACGGACCCTTGTGTGCGGGTGCGTTATCCTGATGAAAAATGATTTTTTTCTTCTTCAAACCAGGCCTCTTCTCGCGAATTTTGGCATCCAGCTGGTCAAGAAGGTTACAGTAATATGCGCCTGTAATTGTTCTGCCTTTTTCAAGGTAATCAATTAACAAGATTCCTTTTGCAGCCCAAAACACGCTGGCCACGACTTTTCCAGCGGATGCGATCGACTTCGCTTTCTTTGGCGCTGAACCACCGGCTTCCACCTACTGCTTCGACTGCTGTTTCGTTTCTGGTGTGTAGTGGTAGACCAGTGTCTCATCCATGGTGACAAATCCCCGCACAAAATCGGTCCGATTCTTGTTAAATCGGTCCAAAGAATGCTCCGAAAATCGTTTGCGCATTTGCTTTTGATCGACATTCAGCAAATGCGGCACCCATCTTACGCAGAGCTTTCTCATCTCTAATTCTTTGTGCAAAATGTTTCGCACCCTTTCTTCCGATATCCCCACAGCCTCAGCTATCTCACTCGCTTTCACTCGCCTATCGTCCAACATAATATCATGTACTTTTTCGATGACTTCTGATGTGGTTGCGGTTTTTGGCCGTCCTTCACGTGGGTCATCTTCGAGGAACGTACGATCACGTTTAAATTCAGCTGCCCACTTTTTAACAGGCGACATCGAAGGAGCAGAGTCCCCGTACACTTTTGTCAACTTCAGATGAATTTCCATAGGGGTTAAACCATCCAAAACAAAGAATTTTATAACAGCACGATATTCAAGTTTATCCATTTAAAAAATAACACGCACGATGTCTACTACAAATATTCTTGCACACAAACTACTCGAGAGAACAAGTTGAAAGTTTCCATATGAACTAAAGACACATGCAGCCACGCAGGAAACATAAATTTCTGTTAATTGTAACGCCGTCTCGTGTCAGGCCGAGAACTTTTCACCTTGCCCACGTAATCTTAATAATTATGTCAATACGTATGCAGTGCGTTAAAAACAAGTAACAGATTACTAAAAGTTAGGAATTTATAACAATTCCCAAGACAATTATACAATTTACACTGTTCGTTGGCAATTCACTTGACAGAAAAAGTTCAACAATACTTTTATTGAGAAACACAACACGAAAGAACAGACTGTGACCATTGAGAGAACTAATCATCGTCAAAGCTGTATTCACGACATTGACCTAAAAAAGACCGTCTTGAAAATTATTAACAAAACTGCAATAATTGACGAGTACAGAAACGTCAACATATCCTCATAGAAGTCGTGAATTATGATCGTGGGATACCGTAATTATATCAGAGAACAAGAATGAATATTGAGTAGCTATAAACTAGTACGCGTGTTTTACCTCTAGTGATGAGATCCAAGAATCGAAAAGGACAGAAATAGGATATATTTGGAAATACGAGTCAACCCAAACAGAAGCAAAAGATGTGGAAATGACATCTAATACATCCATAGAAAATTCGTAGTCCATAGTTAGCAAAACATATCAACGATTTGCATTAACTACGATAAAATAAGAATTTTTCAATTACTAAATCAAAAACATTACAGAATTCTTTAGGAAGCGAAGAATATGTTTCAGAAAATGAAAATTATACAAATGAGGTGCTTGAAACTGATGTCGATACCGTACACAGATTAAACTAGGAAGTGTGTTCAATATATTCCTTTCGAAAGATAACAAACACCATTAAAGCCATCCTCTTCTCAGCAGCGTGATGGACTATCGAATTGTACGAAAATCAGTGATATAAAAACTGTATTGTAAGTTTTGTACCACAATTCAAAATGAAATAAAAAAAACCTTCGTTGAAAGTTAACGGGGATATAAAGAGAGGAAAACTAAAAAAATGGAAATACTTTGATGCCAATACCTTTCAAGATTATATTAGCCTACCATTGGTTCGAAATATTTTTAGAACAATAATGTCATTCATATAATACTTTCTGTATATTTCGCGTCATTCATTTTGACGACATGAGTCAAGAAAGCGAATGTGAAACTTTCTATTAGAAATACTTACAAAAATTAGGTTGAATTCTTCCGAAACTATATTGTACCACGAAAATGTAGAAAATAGAAAACGAGTTGCTAAATAAAATCAAAATAGAAATTGAACACTGAATAATATAATGCATTCAATAATTTGGGACGATATAAAACATTAACATACGCGCACACGAAATTATAATTTACTTAACGATTTTTTTTTTAATAATTTCATAATTTTCTTTATTATTCCGAATTAATTGCTCCTCTCTTCGCTACGCATACTCGCACCCACATATCCACCCACTCAACGTCATTACGCACTCAGCTTTTCGTTTTCAGTATTCTTTTTGAAATTAGATTCTTTTAAAACCTAGAAAATATAACTTAAAGGTCTGACCAACAAAACGTTAATTAAGCACTTGTCAAAAACACGATTACAATTTTTGTGCCTTCCTTTATAGCATATCTAACTTGTAGATGTTTGCATAGAAATATACAAAGGGTACCAGGAAAGTTTTGCAATACAACTTTGTTTATTTAATTTTTTTAAAGTAATTTCCTATACACTCAATACACCTCTCCGTCCTCCGAAACCAACCTTTAAACCAGTTCTACCAAGTTTCACTAGGGAGTAAGGTCCACTCGTTGTCCCAAGCCCGCAGAAGGTCCTCATCACTGGAAAACCGCCTCCCTTTTAGCTTCATTTTCACATGCGGAAACAATGCAAAGTCGCAGGGAGCAAGATCTGGACTGTAGGAAGAGTGGTCGAGAAGTTTCAATCCTGTGGTGGTCAAATATTCGGTGCAGACTTTGGCGCGGTAAGTTGGAGCATTATAGTGATGGAGGAACCAGGTGTCCATTCTTGACTTTGGCCGCAGGTTCTTCATAGATCCAATGACTTTAAGCAGGCACTGTTCAGTATACCACTTAGCTGTGACTGTCTTCTGTGTGTCCAAAACGACGCGTTCCACAATTCCATTCGATTTGAAAAATGCAGCTATCATTTTCTTCTTTACAAATCGGGATTTTCTGACAATTACGGGTGTCCTCATCATCAAAGACCCAAACTTTGTTTTGAGCTTTGGTCGGCACATCGTTGTTCACATACCGAGATTATCCCTTATTAATTTTTTTTAGCATCTCCCGGCACCAAGTCACACGTCGTGTCATCTGCTCATCAGTCAGTCGATGCGACACCCAGAGAGAGCAAAGTTTCTTCTCGTGCAAATGATCATGCAGAATCGAACGAATTAGGCCTGACGTACACCCTCTATCTGTTGGTAGGTCACTCGCCTGTCTTCGCCAAGCTTTTTCCTCACAGTAGTAACGTTTTCCTCCGTAACTAACGTTCGTGGCCTTCCCGACCTCTCAGCATCCTCTACAGTTAAATTTCCTCTTTGGAATTCTCTATACCATCTGAGTATCGTTGTGCGATGTCGACAAATGTCACCTAGTGCAAGAGTCATTTCTTCGAAACACTGGTCTATGTTTAAACGACGCACGAAATTATAATGCAAAACTGCTCTTATCTCATTTCGTGACCACGATGGCATCGCAAACACTTTACACTCTTACTGCTAATGAATAACTGAGCCCATCGACATGGAACGGTGGCTACTATGCAAGTATGAATATGTCTGAACATGCAGCAACAAGCAGCTTCCCACGATTCATTGTTGCGTCATATTGCAAAACTTTCCTAGTACCCTCTGTAAAACATTACCAACAAAAATTACCTGAAAAAATGTAAATAAAATACAAGAATACATCGTACTGTTATGTAACGTAATTGAGGAAAATGAATTTCTACTTATATAATTTCCATCTGCATCGGACAAACTAAAGAATTTTAAAAAACAATTTAATGCAATAGGTAATAATTAATAAGTTTTTTGAAGAACAATATTTCTCAAATTTTTAAAACTGATTTAAACAATTTTTTTAGTAAGTTAGTAAAATTATTTTGACATGCTTCTAGCCTTAGTAAACTGATGCCTACAATTAATTTCTATACACAACAAATGATAAAAATGTAAACTGATCTATAAACACTTCATAATTTACATTCATCACACATCTTCAATTACATTCTGTTAATTATATCCATGAAATATTCCGCTTATACGTAGAATAAAGCAAAATTACCAAAGAACGAAATATTCTAAATTAATCTCTACATCCATCACAAATCACTTTCGTATTGCCAAAATTATATAAACAAAAAAACATTTTCGATAAAATTTTCTCTTGCCGCAATACCAGCGAATATTCAGAACTTCAACAATCTTCGGGAAAAAATGTTATCCAATTGCAACTTCAAAACTTCTTCGCCTATAAACTCTTAAATTTTAGACGTTTGTATACGCAGGAAAATAAATACGAAGAATACAAAATCTGTTCTTATTATTTATTTATTTATTTATTTAGCTTATGGCAAAGTACGTGTTAAGACAGTCACAAACAGACTTGTCTAAAAAAGAAGGCAATACCAGCATATATTAGGTGTGCCGGAAAGTCCTGTCCGCTCCGATTACTTTCAAGTATGCGCATATTCATTTGACGCATATTTGGCTCTCCCTTTTTATCACTGAATGTATACATACTGACATAGCAAATGAACTAGAACTAAGATGATTCATGTTAGTATTAAGTGAGACGTGATCGTGTACCCATAGCTACTGATAAAGTTCATTTACGCCACTGTATTTTGTACGAATTTCGACAAGGAATAAATGCTACAGAAGCGTGTAGAAATTTATTAAAAGTGTTTTTTGAAGGTACAGTTTCTGATAAAACATGCAGAAGATGGTTCGAAAAATTTCAAATAGGTGATTTCAAAATTTCTGATAAGCCACGCTCTGGACAACCATTTTTGATGGACGATAATACTGCCAAGAGTAAAATCCTTTTTTGACAACATCGGAGATTGCGGAAAGGCTTGATTCAGCTTAAAAAACTATATTCGGAAACTAGAATTGGTGTAGAAATATTCGAGATAGGTACCACATGATCGAGTCATCATATGTACATATTTGCTTGCACGGAACAAAATTGAACCCTTCTTGTACGAGACGATAACTGCGGCTGAAAAGTGGATTACCTGTGAGAACATCGTAAGGAAAAGGGCATATTGTGAATCCAGAAAACCTGCCCCCTTCACCTCTAAACCGAAGTTGAGCCTGAGTAAGAGAATGTTGTGTATACGGTGGAACATTCTAGGAACAATACATTTTGAGCTGTTGAAACCGAACGAAAAGCTAAATTTGGAGAGGTACTGTCAGCAATTGGATAATTTAAAAACACCACTCCAAGAAAAGAGGTCGGCGATGTTCAATAGGAAAGACATCGTACTGCTTCATGATAATGCAAGGCCACATACTGCTTTGGAGACTCGTCAGAAACTCACAGAGCCATGCTGGGAAATTTTGTCGCATCTACCATACTCCCCCTACCCTCCAACTATCATTTGTTTCTGTCCTTACAAAATTTTTTGCTAGGAAAAAAATTCAAAATCAAGATGAGCACTGGTTCAATTTTTCACTTCTAGGGATAAAGCATTTTTTTAAAAATGGGATATACAAGTTGTCATTACGCTGAATAATGATGGAAATTATATTATTCAATAGTTTATTCAAGGTATGAGAAATTTATTATTTTGTTTTATTCTAAAAACGGACAGAACTGCCCCGTAAACCTGATATATAAAAATGAGGATTAGACATCAATAAATCTAAACTAGCAGAAGTAACAGCTTCAAATCAAGACTTTGGAGCCACCGAACGGATTCAAGCACGGCTTTTTGGAAGTTTTCATGTGTGCCAAGAAATGTTTGAGAACCACATCCATACGCTATGTGTCTCATTGTTTGGTTCTGCGCGGCACAGTCGCATCCAAGACTCTCAAACCACACTTGTACAGCATGTGCCGCATCTACCATGATCCGTTTATACTCTATTAAGATACCCAGCTCTGACGCAGTAGACCAAATCTGTGTGGAGAGGCTGTTTGGTGTTCACAAGGGTTGCCATTCCTCTGAAGCGTAATCGCGATATCCAGCCAACAATTTTTGTTTGCCGCGTTAAAGCCTTCAAGCCTTTCAAAGGCTTTGAAATTATTGAACGTGTTTTTTTCTTCTCTTTATAATGATATAACACATGTACTCTTTGCAATATCAAAAAAAATTAAACAATTCGTGTAACACAACCAATTAATTAATTAATATTACTCTCAAATATTATCTGTGTCAATAATATTGGGTTATTATTCTTTCCAGAGTATCGTTGTGTTATTGTAAAAAGGAGAAAAAATACGTTCAAAAATTTCAAAGCCTTCTTGATACTCCACAAGAAAAATTTTATTTATGGATTGTAACTAGAAAAAAAAATTTAAAGTGCAAAAAAAATTTAAGTCGATATTTCAGTTCTGTACAAAAAGTACCTTAAGTGAAAATAAAATTATGCGTCTACTACTACTATAAGTCTTCTGAAATTCATGGAAATTTGGAAATTGAAAAATATCTCACTAGTCCTTAAGAATAATTCATCTAATCTGGTACATAGACTTCCGCGGTCGTGGTCCATGCTATCTCCTTCTGGGACATCTTCAGGGCTGAACTACTGCACTGAAACGTCGGCAGATATACAAGTGATGGGGTTCCAGCCCGGAAGCCCACAGAAAGATAATAATTCACCTAATTTAATCAAAGTTATATCTTTTATAATAAGCGAGACCCTCCATGTTGGCGAAATGTTATTTAGGACACGTATATATAGACAATATTTCCAATAAGCGGGTGATAAACTGTCGAACGCCAACTTAAGTAGATTCAACAATTGATCATCATTGACAATGTCAACAGTAACTTTGCCAGTTCTTCTATTTTATAAACTAATAAAATTAAAGCACAAAAAATCATAGTACAAATAGGATAGATATTGTACTTTTTATAATAAAGTCAATGTTTTTGAAATTCTCATCATTAACTCTATTAGAATAAGGGCACCACATTACACAAACATACTTAAGAATAATCCATACAGACAAGATTATATATATGCACATATACAGACTACGTGACATTTTTATTGTTGGAATTGAGTAACGAGTAGATTAATTATAATATTTCATTGTTACTTAGCTTTGTACACGTTATTTCATGATAATTATATTCGTTGTATTCTCAAATTACTATCTGTTTACATACAGCAGATCTGACGCATTTATAACAAAATTGCTAATAAAGCTCATAATAATATTATAAAATGACAGAGCGCACAACTCTTGAGTCAACAAAATATAGTGATTATCTTTTTATTCAAAATGAAACTAACATTAAAATAAATATTAACAATTACTAAGATAAATACGTAGGTTGCTTTAAAAAGTTTGCATATTATACTGAAAAACTAAATTATTTTAACCAACTTTTTTTATTATTTCTCAAAATATTCGCCTTTATGATCGATGCACTTCTGCATTGGGTGGAATCAGTTCTCGAAACTTTAAGCCCATTATTCTTCAGTCACCTCAGATAAGTTTTCGTAGACTTCCGAGATATTAAATTTCAATCCACGCATTTTGTCTTTTATGTATGGCATATGTGTGTGTGGCCCGTGAGACATGTTTGCTATCTATTGCTAAAAATTATGAACACTACTTTAAAATGCACTACTTTTAAACGCGGCCCGCGAACGTATTTGCACATTAAAGTTTGGCCCACAACATGTCAAAGGTTGCCCATACCTGATGTATGGGAATCAAAAGAGGTGCCAGGTCGGGACTATAAGACGGATGAATCTCATCAATTCTGTCCGTGAAACGGCTAAAAACTTTGATGTTTGGGATGCGTTGTGTGATAGTGCATTGTCTTGATGCAGATTGATTCGTGCTCTTGATCGTTTCTCGCACACTTCTTGGAATACAGCTGGCAAACAATTGGTTGTACACCATTCAGAACTGACACTGCGACAATTCTCTAGCGGAATAGTATGACCGGTGCGTCCGAAAACAGAAGCCACCATGTTCTGGCAAGGCAGAAATCTTTGAAGACCCATTGAGCCCATTGTTGCTTGCTTTCTGGCTCGTAACAATAAATCTAACTTTCGTCACCTGTAACGACGATGTCGTACGCTGCTTTTGTTCGACCCCGATTGAATTTGTTAAGCATTATTTGCACCAATCCATACGCGCTTTTTCTTGAGGTGCCGTTAAAGTGCGGTATCCATCAGGACAGTTCTGAGTTGGGTCATACCTATGCCCAATGATGCCCGAATATCTCTGTATGTGCAGTGGTTTTTCTGCTAACACTCTTGTCTAGTGAAACCGAAATTGTAAAAAATCATGGCTGGAAAATTTTCGCGGGTTAATACCATTTTTCACAAAACTCATTTTATTTAAAAAATTACTAAAGAGAGACAACAGTATATGCTAGCCATCTGTAAATGCTATTCAGACTAAAAATCTCAGAGAATACGACAAAAGTATTTCCGACAAAGCTACCTTACGGGAAGTAGCTGAAGCGCAAAACTTTTAAAGCAACCTACGTATACATAAACAGTTCTAAGAGAAACAAGACCATTTTTAAACAGTACATGTGAAGCCATTTTACAGCACCTAGTGATACTGTTTGATACAAAGCAAAGCCTAGCCTCTTACTAACAACAGTGTAATAGTTCGCACGGTTATGCAAAGTTTGTAATTTTTCTTGTTGTATTATAATAAAATCACAAATTAAAACACCGTGCGACAATCGACTTTGTTTCTCATTAGGTAAAAACGGTACTGAAATACCTAAACCAAACATATAGTAAGGATGCTATGAGTTGTATACAGGTTCATGAATGCGTTTCACCTTTTAAGAGAAATCGAATGTTTCAAAAGAATGATTGGAAACAGGCCAGGCCGACGAACACCTACGAATAAATGAGGGACGTGTGCGCAGTACTCTTCTTCTCTTTAATCCACGAATAATATGTACTGGGTGTGGGAAAAAGTTCGTGGCGTTTTTTCAGTAAAATTCAACTGGTCCCCGCATGGCGCGTGGACGAATTCATTTAAACCGAATATGCTCCATTATTATCGACAATGTTTCGCCATTTTTTTTGGTAGATCCATGATCCCATCGGTGAAAAACTTCTGTGGTTTCTGGTCGAAAAACTGAATCAAGTAGTTTTCACAGGCTTCTTTTGAAACCAACTTAATTCCATTGAGAGAGTTCTGCAGCGATCGAAACAGATGATAGTCAGAGGGTGCTATATCCGGACTGTAAGGTGGGTGCATCAAAACTTCCCAACCAAACTCTCTCAATTTTTGACGGGTCATCAAAGAAATGTGTGGTCGGGCGTTGTCATGATGGAAGACAACACCTTTCCTATTAATCAATTCGGGCCGTTTTCTTTCAATCGCCTGGCGTAATCTCTCTAGTTGTGCACAGTAGAGTTGAGAATCAATCGTCTGACCAGTTGGAAGTAGCTCGTAGTGGACGATTCCCCTCCAGTCCCACCATACACACAGCATCACTTTTTTTGGCGTCAATGTTGGCTTAGCGAACGCTTGTGACGGCTCACCATCCTTTATCCACGATCTTTTACGCTTCCGATTATCGTACGTAATCCATTTTTCATCTCCGGTTATTAAACGTTTCAGAAACGGCTCGATTTCATTCCGTTTCAGCAGCGCATCGCAGATGTTAATTCGGTCCATCATGTTTTTCACGCTCAACTCATGAGGAACCCATACGTCAAGCTTTTTTTGTAACCAGCTTTGTGTAATTGGTTCAAAACAGTTTTGTGGTCAATGCCTAGCTCCATGCCAATATCGACACTGCTGATATGCTTATCTTGTTGGACTTTTTCAAGAATTTCATCAGATTTTTCAGTGATTGGACGACCGGAGCGTGACTCATCTTTCACATTGAAATTTCCAGAACGAAAGCGAGCGAACCATTTCCGCGCAACAGATTTCGATAAAGTACCTTCACCGTACACAGCACAAATTTTATCACAAGCCTGCGCAGCGTTCTTCCCCTTATCATAATAATATTGCAGAATATAGCGAAATTTCTCATTATTCTTCTCCATTTTCAAGTGCGAATAACTTTCCAACCACTGCACCGATTACAATGTTTCTACGCTCAAACTAACGTTCGGAAGGTCATCTAAAAAACGAGCCGTCGGTGGTGTCGCTGTGACTTGTTGTTCTTTAGTTATCGGCAACCAATGCCATCTATCGGGAAAAACGCCACGAACTTTTTCCCAGACACAATAATATGATAGCAAGAAAGCTTAATATTAGCGTTGGAAATGTGTAGACGATCGTCCATGAAAAACTAAGAGAAAATTGGGTTCGAAACTGATACATTTCCTCACAGAGGGTTAAAAAGAGTGACCCGTCAACGCAGCGTGGAATTTTGTTAAATTTGTGGATAATAGACAGTAGATAATTATCACCGGCGATGAATCATAGTGTTTCTAATTATATTCAACCATTGAAGTCAGAATGCCAAATGGATCGGAGAGTTGACCTAGGCCAAAAGCGTCCTTGATAACAATCTTCCATGCGTGTAGGCAATTCATTCCCTCACAGGTGTCCTCAAATGCTGCATACTAGAAAAACCTAATGGATCGCCTATTGAAGCGAATTAAGAAAATAGTAAAACCGAAATTCACAAACCAGCGAATTGGTTTCTCTTGCAAGAAATATATTCCTAGTTATTCTGCTATGACACACAGACATTAGACAGATTTAGTTCCAGCTCACTTTTTTGTTCTCGTAATTCGATCTTGCCTCAAGGCAATACGTTTTAAAAATGTTGAATTTAAGCGCAAGTGATAACAGCCTTAAAATCAATTCCTGTGTACGACCCTAGCTAGGCTTTCCATAGACTATAAATGCTGCCAATTTTATGTATACCGAAAACTAAATGTAGAAATGTTTTTCGAACACTTGCTTTCTAAATTAGTTAGTGGTTTCTTTTTGTATACATTCGGTTCAAAAATTACGCAAACCTCTTTTGTCGCAGTAGCACATATACAAGCGTTTACTCTAGGCGTCAAAAAATTTAAATAGGATGACGTTTGGTTTACGAATGAAAAGCATAGACAGTGCTTAGTCGAAGAATGACCCACATATTCGTTTAATCATTTGTTCAAGATGTACGTGCAGAGATGCTTCAGCGCATGTAGCTTTGGAAAGTGCATATCTTCGCGGCCAATTCAAATGTTTCGAATTTTAAAATATCTGTTACCATTTGCCAAACAATGGCTTATTTGCCAAACAATGGCTTGAAGATGGCAAATCGCTCTGGATATTGCAGAAAGACAAGCAAAAAACCCTGAAACATAACCCAGCGTTACACATCCTGGAAGGACAAGAATCCTATAAAAATATATGAATTTACTTCAGATGTATTACTATCGACATCATTAAAATATAAGGGCTGTTATCCATCGATTATGCACAAAAATTAATTTTCAGGACTCTTATAAATTGTCGAGTCAGGAATAGAACACTAATAAAGAGTAACGTAATATTCTTTTACATATTGTATTTGGTAATTTTTTTTGAAACGGTTGTTTTAATCATATAATCTATTAATTAACAAAATTATTATTGAGAGAAAATAATTATTTTAGTAAAAAATAAACACAGTATCATTAGCAATTGAACTTTGATAAAGCTGTAAGTCGCTGGAAATAAATTGTATTCAAATACAAGAAACCGCAAGAAATTTTCTATCTCATTACATCATTATATTTATTAAGAAGGTGTTTTCTTAACTTTTCAATGTCATTGTCGACATACACATGTAAGATTAGTATAAGAACAAACAGTTGCAAAATGTCGCTTTTGTGACCTATCTCGATACTATAAATATTACAATGTATTGTTTTAGATTTTGTAATTTGAAATATTATATTAATTTAATATAAATGTATGTTTATGCATGCAGAAACTTACATGTTATTATTTGTTGCTCGTATCTACTACTGTGGGCAAAAAATAGTAAGACTTTTTAATTTAAATTTTGCGCGAAAACCCATTCGTCGAAATATTTTTTTTCTAGATTGGTATCACTGTCAGTGACATCTGTGCCAAATGTCACATCAAAATAATCATTAGTGTTTAGTATACGTTTGTCTTTCTGAAGTACAAAAAGTGCATTCGGCGATTTTTACAATGAGTGAAATTATTCAACCAAGAAGTTCCATTAAATTTTGTGTACGGAATCAAATTTCTGGTGCCGAAACGTTCAGAATATTACAAAAGGCCTTCGGTGATAATTGCTTGTCGCGAGCAAGTGTTTTTGATTGGTACAAATTATTCAAAGAGGGTCGAGAACGCGTTGATACGAACCACGTCCAGGACGGCCACATCAACATCAACTGATGATCAACACGTCAATAGAATCAAGGAATTGGTGCTTGAGAATTGACGATTAACAGTCAGAGACCTTACTGGCATCGTTGGAATATCGGAAGGATCAGTGAAAATCATTTTGAAAGATCGTTTGGGCCTAAGAAAAGTGAAAGCACGATTTGTTCCAAAATCACTCAATTTTTTCGAAAAACAGCGTCGCATTGACGTCTGTGAAACAATGCTTTCCGACCATCAAGACAAAATGAAAGGCATCATAACTGGAGATGAGACTTGGATCTACGCTTATGACCCGAAAACAGACGATCAATCGGCCGAATATCGTATCAAAGGTGAGCCGAAGCCCAAAAAACCACGTCAAAGCAAGTCAAAAATCAAGGTTATGTTAACAGTTTTCTTCGATTATCGAGGTGTGGTGCTCTCCGAATTCCTTAAGACTGGCCAAACTGTCAACAAAGAATACTATTTGAGTGCTATGCGTCGTTTGCGCAATTCTATTCGTAAAAAGAGGCCAGAATTATGGGCCGGCAACTCTTGGTTTTTGCACCACGATAATGCACCGTCGCATACTGCATTAATTCTTCGTGAGTTTTTCGCCAAATTTTCAACCAATATCGTGCCGCAACCACCGTATTCGCCTGATTTAGCTCCGTGTGACTTCTGGCTATTCAGCAAACTCAAACGACCGCTCCGGGGAAACAGTTTTGAGTCAATTGAAGACATTAAACGTGAATCGCTACGCGCATTGAAGGCTATTCCTGAAATTGACTTTAACAACTGTTTCGAGAATTGGAAGAAACGTTGGCACAAGTGTATTGCAACCAGGGGGATTACTTTGAGGGGGACGAAATAGATTTGGAAGAATAAATTAAGAATTTAAAAATTATGAACAAAGTCTTACTACTTTTTGCCCACAGTAGTATATGAATTTGAATGCTAGTTAATACTATCTATAGTTAAAACTATAAGTCACCAATGTTTTAATAGTTTACGTACACTACCGTCCATATTAGTTCGGACACTCAAATAAATTAAAAAAAAGGGAAAACAGCTAAACTAATTTATGTCAAAATGATTTTCCGAATTTAAACGCGCGGAAGGCGGCAAAAATAATTTTGTCAGCAAAAAAGGTTATGACAACTGTGTTTTTGAATTCTCATGCAATTATCTTCGTCGATTACTTAGAAAAGAGGAAACCAATAAAGGGCGGGTATTATGTTAATTTGTTCTTATCGAGCTATTGAACGTGACAATCAAAGAGAAACGGCCTCATCTGGCAAAGAAAAGTTCTTTTTCATCAGGATAACGCGTCTGTCTACAAATCTGCGACCGCCCTGATCAAAATACATGAATTGGATTTCAAATAAGTGTTTCATTTACCCTGTTCCAAATTTGCTTCCCAGCGATTACATATATCACCTACTTCTCAAATTGAAAATAATGGTTAGGCGGAAAGAAACTTTCGTCTACTTCCGGGGTAATTGCTGCCGTAAATAGCTGTAGTAGCGTTGCCAATTTGCAGTATCGGTGTAAGTTTGTTGAACGAACAGAAACTGTATTGAAAAATAAAATGCCTTTTTCACAAAAAACTTGCGTTTTTTGTTAGGCCACGAAAATGTTGAACCATCCTCGTACATACGTTTTTTCTTTACCGATACGTTATTCCTTTTTTAATAGAATAAATTTAGTGAGTACTTTTCAACATTCATGATACATGGGATTGTTTATTTTAGATTTTATTTTTCGATTATGGAGTTCGATATATCAACTAAAGAAACAATATAAATTTAGTGTCCGAGATAGTACGACGTAAAATATTTTATATTTTCAATGTGCAGTTGGTATCGTTATGAACTTTATGATGAATACAATGCTAAACTGTGCATGTAAAAACTGTTAAAAATAGCTTTCTTACTAATACAATAATAAAAATAGTCGATCGATTGTGACCAAGACCAAGTTTTGTTGAACAATTATCCTATGACGCTGTTAATATTGCATGATTGGTCATTTATTTCTTTTACTCTCGCGTGTTGTGTAAATTTACTTAGATACATGCATTAGTATTAAAAAAACATTTTCATAAATTGTAGAAGTAATTGAAAATAAAATCTTTAAAAAAATTGTAAAATTGCCAAGGTACACGTATACTCAAAGTTAAAAATATGACGTACTATTTTGATATATTAAACGCCCAGAAAAAAAATAATAAATTTACTGCAGTAATTTTGACAGTAAATTAAGAAAAATAAATTTTATTATGATCGTAATGTATGTACGGATATAAATATTTTCTCAATGTCAGTACATAAAATAGCATGGAAACATCTTATTTATGTACTGAATTAGTTAAATGTAATGTTTCGTATTTGTGTAACAATAAAAAAACTTTGGGAGATTTTAAACAAATTGCTAAACAAACAATGTATACTTATAAACATATCGTAATAGTATCTACTGAATTTAATTAGGTTGGATGGCTTATTTGACGTAACACTAATATATGCTTGATGGAAAGTTCCAATTTTTTAGACAACGCTTTCGATGACACCGATAACGTTTGTAAACTATTATATTTATACTGTCACTCATAAATATTTGCCCACCCTTGCTTACACATACGTCAGTGTATATAAACAAGCTACAAACTTCTTTAAAATAATAAACTAAACATTTCGCATGAACATACACTACTGCTCATAATTATTTATTCACGCCTATTTTTATGCGTACCTTGAGAATATTTTACTATTAGGCATAATTATTTATTTAAATATAAAAATTTGTCAGGCATTAAATTAAAACTATTATATTTAAAAAAAAAATAGAAAAATTACACAATACTGCGCAATTAAATTAGGCCACTCGCATTTCTTGGAAATACTTAGACCTCTTTAGAAAGCAAAGAGAATATCATATTTTGTGTTGTTAAAATATCATGTTTTGTAGTATTGGCGATAATCCCTTGCAACTATAAAGTTCTCAATATTCTAACCACCACTAAACAGCCTTCTCGAGATTAAACGTAGTTATAGGGGGTTACTTTTACCCGATTTTCGTCATTCTGAGTATATATAAAGTGAAAGTTTTACTACAGATATCGAATTTTTGAAATATAATTAGAATCAAAATTTTGTGACATTTTAATTTTTTTTTGTCTGTTATAGAGGGTCGCGATTTCTGAAGAATGGGGAAACGCAAAAACATTGTCAGTACAGAAAAGATGGCAGTAGACACTTTATTAAAAACTGAGACATAGCTCATAAGTATTTGGTCACCCTTGTTCCATTACAGTTTCTATAGAAAAGTTGTAATTTATAAAATTTATTTCTGTAGTAAAAATAGTTTCACAGTAAACGTTAAAATCTGTAAAAGATACAAAAATAATTATGCGATTATCCTATTATTCACAATGAATGATAAAACCCTAATAAAACTCCAAGTAGAATAATTGCACTTAAGGGATTAGATCTCTCAATTCTTGGAAATTTTCGATTGTTATGATTTTATTTTAAGATAGGGTGTTATTGTAAACTATTAAGTATTTATACTTGGGTATTTTGGCAAAATTGCAGTTAGTTTTTGTGAGGTGCTCGACACACCAGACAACGCCCCAATGGAAACCTGGAAATGTTCGGCAGGGATATCCCCTGGAACAACTCCGTAAGATATCTCGGTCTTACTCTAGACTCAAGGTTAACTTGGAAACAACACTCAGAGGAAGTAGCCAACAGGGCAATGGCCGCCCTCTCCCAATTATATTCCCTATTCCACGGTAACAATAGTCTTAACCTAAACATGAAACTACTACTATATAAACAGGTCATTCGACCAATAATGACCTACGCCATCCCCATTTGGGGTCACGCTGCAAAAACACATTTAAACCGTCTCCAAGTTAAACAAAACAAGGTAGCCAGAATTATAGTGTCTGCCCCATGGTACGTCTCTAACGCCACAGTTCACCAAGATTTACAACTACCCACAATCCAAGACTACGCCAAACAACTGGCTAGATCTTACTTTCCATCTACAGAAATTCATACCAACCCGCTCATGTCAAGAATCATTACTAATTTTCTCTACGGAAATCACAAACTTCCGCAGGATATCTTGCTCGATGATCCACCTTAGACCCTCGGACTCTAATCCCCAATGAAATTCCCCAACCACAGAACAACCATCATGTCTGATAAAGTATCGTCCAATCAACCCAATTAACACCCTTATCATGAATTAGGGGAGGTAACTTACCACACCATAGTGTTCTCTGATCCCCACTCTCATCAACAACCAATATCTCAATAAAGAATTCGAAGTTATAGAACTCAGTTCAACTTCAAGGAATAAGGTAAAGAAGAAGAAGAAATGAGGTGCTCATAGTGATAACATCGTGTGTTTCGAAGAAGTTCGATCGGTTAGAAATGCCTAAACAGAAAGAATTGAGTGTAAAAACACGATCGTTTATGATCGCATATCATAAAAATGGTAAAAGCAACCGCGAAATTGTCACAGAACTTAAATTATCAGTCCACCGTCGGTTATATAATCAAAAAACACCGCGAATGTGGAAGTATGTTAAGCAGAACTAGAAAAGGCAGACCAAGAGCAACAACCTCAGCAGAAGATCTTGCAATGGTGGTAACAAGCAAGAGAAATAGACGAAAAACAAACCCAAAAATCACAGCAGAAATGAATGCTGTTCGTCGAAAACCCACAAGTGTTTCCACAGATAAACGCTGATTAAAAGAAGCCGGTCTTCATGGACGAATTGCAATGCGGAAGCCGCTTGTATGCAAGCAAAACAAGCAAAGAAGTTCAAAGTGGGCACGCGATCAGCAAAATTTTACCATAGAAGGCTGGGATAAAGTATTGTGGACCAATGAATCCAAATACGAGATATTCGGTTCACGAAGAGGTGTTTTCGTGAAAAGGTCTGTGGGTGAGCGTGCCCGGGAGAATGCATAGCTCCTACTGTTAAGCACGGTGGAGGTTCAGTCATGATATGGGGTTGCTTTTCTGGATCAAATGTGGGCGATCTCGTAAACATCAAAAGTATACTAAAAAAAAGAACAGTATAAGCGCATATTAGAGGAAAACACAATCCCCTCTGAAATTAAATTTTCGGGTCAGGATTTTATCTTCCAACAAGATAATGACCCGAAACACACTTCCAAACTATGCCGAGAATATTTGCAAAAATTGGAGAACGGGGAACCATAGAAGTTATGGCGTGGCCTCCCTCAGAGTCCCGATTTAAATCCCATCAAGTTGCTGTGGGAAAAACTTGACCGAAAAGTGAGAAAATCGGCAGCCACATCTGCTGTTAATATGTGGAAGAATCTGCAAGCGGCATGGGGTAAAATAAAACCTGAGCCATTACGAAAATTAATCGCAAGAATGCCTCGATTATGTGCTGCAATGATCAAAAATAAAGGAGGGCATATAGACGAGTCTAAAATTTAGATAAATATATTCTACAACAATTTATTTTAGATGTAAAAATATAGATTTTTCCTATATGTAAATAATAAAAAGATATTACTATTTCAATTTTGATTTTTGTTACAATTTGCGGGTTAAATGCGAGTGACCAAATACATGTGAGCGATAGTGTATAGATAGTTACGAAGTCAATCTTATAGGCTAATATTTAATATAACGTCCAGTCTTCATTATTTTTAAGAATAGTCTCACAACGATTCCAAGACTTGCAATAAAATTCTCCACATAATTCGTAAGTAATGAGTGTCATATCGCCTTTATATTGCGAGATAAGTTTCTGCTTCATAAGAATACAAGCATTTTCAATTGAGTTGGCATCTGGGAACTGCGGAGACCTATCCATGATATAATACCATCTACTGCCTTCCATTTCCTACACAGTTTGCTTCAGGTTTTGGACCGTGATCTTATAAAATTCAATTTACACTGTTACTTTTAACTACACATTTAACGATTCCAGAAGTCTCTTTTGATCCAAATTTACTATTCATTTTGCGTTTAAAGTACTGGTAAATACGCACAAAAACTATGCGCTTTGAAGCAATTCCAGACATAAACCCTCTGCTGTTTCACAATACGCTATATGATACGCTTTTTGTGTAACAGAATATAAAATTTTGCTAACAAAGAAAAGAAAGACTTTATTAGATATCCCGTAAAGGAATATACTTGTATATTTGTGCATATACACAAACAATAAATAAACTAATTATTGCCCACAGAGTCATACTACTGCTCATAATTATTTGACCACGTTTACACTTTTTGAATATATTTTGAAAATATTTTTAATTTAAGGTAAGTTTAAGCGTGTATTAACAGAAAGTAATAAGTACCTATTTATTTCAAGAAATATGGTGCCATTTATGACGAAATAATTATAAATCATTCATTGTCTTTCAAGAGTCCCACACAAAAAAATATTCTTCATGAACTAATCATGAAGAAGATGTATTGTGAAAATTTTTCATTATTTCCTTACTGATGATTTATTATTTACCTCCAGTAAAAATCTGTGTGAAATTTTGTTCTTTCCATGCAAGCGTATATTAAATGTAAAATGTCTAGAAAATCTTGAAATTCGTGATGATGTAATGTGTAATCAACTCGCAAATTTCTTACCGAGATGATCACGAAACTGGCGAAAGCAGTAGAAACATTACTAGGGAACTAAAATTAGAGAGAATAATGGACTACAATGTAAAAAATTATTAAGCGTAAACTTTTACAAACACAATCTCACAGTCTATAGATTATCGTTGCTTGACAGAGAAACTTTTTTTCCAAAAAAAACCACGGACGCCATTACTCTCATAGACACTTTTTGGAGTCTTTCAATAGATTCACGACATTACTTAAATTGTTTTTGATAGTGAATTATGTTGGTTACGGATGGTATAGAAAAAAACAATTATTTTAAACGATATTTTTTATTGTTTGTCAAAACATTTGCCTTTATGATTTATGTACTTCTGCATTCGATAGAGCCAGTTCTGAAAACACTGGCCCCAATGTTCTTCAGTCACCTCAGATACGAAGTTTTCGTAGGCTTCCACAGTCGCTTCCGGTGTATTAAATTTCAATCCATGTATTTTGTCTCTTATGTATGGGAATAAAACGAAGCCGCAAGGTGACAGGTCAGGACTATAAGGCGGATAGTCATCAATTCCGTTCGTAAAGCGGCTGTAAATTCTGATGTTTGAGATGCGTTGTGTGAGGGTACATTGTCTTGATACAGAATGATTCGTCCTCTTGATCGTTTCTCGTGCACTTTTTAGAACACAGTTGGCAAACAAATGGTGGTATACCATTCAGCATTGACTGTGCAACGATTGTCTAGCAAAATAGTAGCAAGGCGACCGATGCGTCCGAAAAAAGAAGGCACCACCGCATCTCACTTTCGTGGTTTCTCCTCGTCTTTAAGACCCATTGAGCCGAGCATCGCTTGCTTTCTGACTCGTAACAATAAATCCAACTTTTGTAACTTGTAACGATGTCGTATACTGATTTTGCTTGATCTTGGTTGAACTTTTTAAGCATTCTTTGCACCAATCCATACGCGCTTTTTTTTTGAGCTTCCGTTAAATTATATGGTATCCATCGAACGCAAAGCTTTCTTAAGGCAAGATGATCATCATGCATCTGTGGATAGAATATCTCTGATCTGTGTTAATAACACAAATCAACCTATCCGTGATATCGGTGAAACCATGCCTAGATGTAATGATGCACGAATATCTTTGTATGTGCAGTGGTTCATTAATAACACAAATTGTCGTGATATGTGAAACATATGTAGTTGATAGGGTGTTATTAATAATTTATCATAAAGTTGTAAGGTCTCCGATCTGTAAGATAGAAGCGTTCTTGCTTTGTCGGTCAATACATTTATGTATTGGTCGAGAGAGGGAGATATGATATTATTCATGTCTTTATCATGTTGTACAAGGCATCGATATTTTCTGGAGTAACTGTAATGGCAGGCCGTCCCTCACGATGCTCGTCTTTGAGCGAAAAACGTATACGCTGGAATTCGGACCACCGTTCAACAGTCGCCAAGGATGTTGCTTCACCGCCAAACAATCGCTTAATTTTTTACGAACACTCTTGTCTTAAAACTCACTTTATTTAAAACATTACTAAAGACAGGCAACAGCATATTCTAGCAATCTGCAAATGCTATTCGGACTAAAAAATCTCAGAGAATACGACAAAAATATTTGCAACAGCGTCACCCTACGTGAAGTAGCTGAACCGCAAAACTTTTAAACCAATCTAAGTAAAAACTAATAGTAAATTTTATTTATTGCATTTATTCATCAAGTATGCGGCAAATAATACATTAAATTAGAAATTATTGCCAATTTTTTTAAGCGCTAATTATTAAAGACCAAGTCGTTAGTAAGGGGCGCAATTCTGATACTACTTCGAATGGTTGATCGGAATGTGGCTCATTCTCAAGAAATTGTTTACCATTATTTACTTCCACGTGGCGCTAGACCATTATTTATTCAGAATATCTCTGGTATTTGCCTCTTGGTCGAATATTATTCACAACCTAATAAAACTTCAAACCTGATCTGACTTGAAAACTTCCATAAGTTTCCTAGAAGCCATTTTGAGCCAAATTCGAGCAAAAATTGTTGTCCCATTTCATTAATATATTGCGCGGTCTACCAATAGGGACTTCGGACCGAACTTTGACAGTGGCCATATTGTTGAAGCTACATCTGTCGAATTGGCTGTCATCTATTGAGTCTTTCGCCAAATCACGGTCGCCATAATCGTTCTACCGAGAGGACTATTCGGAGTGTGGTGGATAAATTTGAGGAGCTGAAGGTAGACGACCATAGACAACGACGTGTGTTCGCTGAATGGTTGCTGGAGCAGTTGGCAACTAACCCTAATTTTCATCAAAAAATCATCTTCAGCGATGAGGCCCATTTCTGGATGCATGGTTACGTAAACAAACAAAATTGTCGAATTTGGGGACGATACCAATCCACATGAAATCCAAGAGCGTCCAATGCATCCCGAAAAAGTCACTGTTTGGTGTAGATTTTGAGCTGACGGCGTCGTCGGTCCATATTTCTTTGAGAACGACATTGGCGACGTCAACGGCGAGCGCTATAGGTCGATGATTACCAACTTCTTTTGGCCTGAATTGGATGCTATGGACACCAACGACATGTGGTTTCAACAGGATGGCGCTACGTGCCACACATTTCATGCCACATTGGACATTCCACACCAGCGATTTGAGGGCATGGTCATCTCACGTGGAGGTAATGTGAGCTGGTCACCGAGATCGTGTGATTTGACCCCGTTAGACTTTTTCTTGTGGGATTTTCTTATGTCACAGGTCTATGCGAATACGCCACAAACCGTAGCGGCCTTCTAAGCCAACATAACCCATGCCATCGGTCAAATTCAGCCTGATTTATGCGCCAGAGTCATGGAAAATTGGACATTTCGGATGTGCTCCACCCAGCGAAACCGCGGCGGACATTTGCACGATGTTATATTCCATACATAATAGCATCGATAGGCCTTTCAAACGAATAAAAAATTTTGATGATATCTCACACACACTTTGTTTTATTTAGCGCTTAATGAAAGACCCGTTATAATTAATTATAATTTAATTCATAATTAATAATATTATTTGTTAAAGATTAAAAGATGAAACGAGAATATATATAACTGTAAAATTATTATTATTAGTTATCAAATTAATATAAAAATAGTTGAATAGAATGTTAATAAAGAAGATCCGGGATGAAAAGGTTCAAGTGAATGTCATATATGCTCATTTCTCAAAATCTTTTGATGAAGTTCCTCATTATACATTAATTACTGAATATGAAACTGAAGATTACTATTATTATTATTTAACTTAATAATAATTAATAATCATCAAGCTATAAACTATGCATCTTCGCTTACAATTCATGTATTAGAAAGAGCAAATTGGATTAAAGAGCTTAGTAATCTATATCAATAATAGGTTTCTGCTTGATCAGTGTATAGATGTAACTCAAAAAAGTTTTAGTGTTGGACTTCTTGTAAGAGTTTCTCATGGTTTTCGAAATATTCTCGTTCGCACTAACTTAAAATTTTTCTCCAGCATACGAAGTCTTTGCTATCAAACGTAGTCTGCTCAAATTGAGAGAATGAAACAATTATTCGTAAATATTTAAATTTCGAATTTCATACTTAAAGAAATTTCTTAAAATATCCTACTTGACTGAGTTTATAGTTTCTTTAGATTATTAACGATACACTGGACTATCCACCTGATTGTATTAAGAGTTTAAATTTTTGTCAGTGACACAACTGGAATGTTAAAAAGGAATCATTCTATTATTAATAACACCCTATCAACTACATATGTTTCATCGAATTCACGAATCGTCAGGTTGATTTGTGTTATTAATGAACGATTCCTTCAGAGTGTTTATCATATCTTTCGATACAGAAATAATGAATAATATCATATCTCCCTCTCTCGACCAATACATAAATGTATTGACCGACAAAGCAAGAACGCTTCTATCTCACAGATGGGAGACTATGTTTCCAGTGTGTAATAGACAGAAACTTACGTCTAGGCTTTATGCCAATTAATCTGTGAGATAGAAGCGTTCTTGCTTTGTCGGTCAATACATTTATGTATTGGTCGAGAGAGGGAGATATGATATTATTCATGACACAACTGGCTTCATTTTTCATTTGTCCTAAACTAACACCCATACGAGTGACATGAACTTGTGTCTGCACAGATTGTGCAGGAATTATGTAAATTATTTTAGTGACATTGACGTATTTAATGGAAGCTCTTAGATTGGTTTTTCCTTTTTTCTTGGAAGTCGGTTGAGTGTGATATTCCCCAAAGAATTGCAGCTTCATTTGGTTTACTATGCATTTCGCTAATATTACCTACTGTACCCAGTCCAATGTACTCCTATACTCTGTACTAATCCGAACAGATTCAAGGCAGGTCGGCTACTGTATAACCCAATCCCTGTCTCCTGTGATCCAATACCTCACATTCTTGCAAAATACGGCTGATCGTTTCTCGAAACTATTGCACCATTACATTGAGTCTAACCCTATTCAGATTATTTATTCATTTTATCCAGTACGTCGCTACCAATAAGTTTAAATCGAATACTACTTACGTAACATCCAGTGTTTCACGGGAAACTAGCCTTGGCCCGCTTCTATTTATAATTTTATATACAATATTTCAATGTCTCTTCGGTTTTTTGTTGTTTACTTTAAGCTAATAATGATCAATTGTACGCAACAGCGAGCGACTTTCTTGGAGGATTGTGCCACGATAATTACTGCAGCAATATGTTATATTAAATATAAATCTACAAACTATATATGGTATATACGCTTGCAAGTCATCTGTCAGAAAGATCAAAATGGATTATATAGCTTAGTATCTATAACCATAGTAAATTTCTACTTGATCAGCGTATAAATATGATAACTCGAGTTTTAGTGTTGAATTTCTTGTAAGAGTTTGTCATGACTTTCAAAACATTCTCATTCGCAGTAAGTTAAAATTTTTCTCCAAAATAGGGAATCCTTAAAGGATGTTTCAAATTGCGCGGTTTTTTTAAGAATAAATAAAATATAGATACCGCACTGAATTTGTCTGGGCATGTGGGCATTTATGCGATGTATGACATATATAAAAATGGCTTCGTACATGGTACAACAACGCGTTCAAATTGTTGAATTATTTGATGAAAATCAGCGTCCTGTGGAAAGAGTTTTTAGAAAATTATGTCAATTTTATGGTATACATAATCGTCCATCTGAAAGCACTATTGGTCGAATTATTTAAAAATTTCAAGGACCGGTTCCGTGGAAGATCAAAAAAGTGAAAAATACAGTCGTAGTGGTCGTTCACAAAAAAATATTGGTTTGATTCGTGAAAGTGTTGCTGAAGATCCTGAAATGTCCATTAGACGACGTTCACAACAACTTGGACTTAGTGAATCAACAACATACCGTATTTTACACAATGATTTAGCTCTGAAGGCATATAAGGTTCAAATAACACAGGAACTGAAGCCATTAGATCATTTAAAACGTCGTTCATTTGTCAATTATCGCTGATTTTTCTCAAAAAATAATGTTTTCCGATGAGGCACATTTTGTACTTGATGACTATGTTAAACAAAATTGCCGTATCTGGGGTGAGGAAAATCCGCGAATTATTCATGAAAAGCCTATGCATCCTAAACGAGTTTGCTATGCATTATGGTCAGGTGGTGTAATTGGACCTTACTTCTCTGAAAATGCTGCTGGTGAAGCTGTAACTGTCAATGGTGATCGATATCATCGGATGATAACCGAATTTTTGTGGCCTGAATTAATGAATACTGATCTAGAGGACATGTGGTTTCAACAGGGTGAGGCTACACCTCACTTTGCACACGAATCAATTGATTTATCGAGAGAAAAATTTCCTGGACCTGTAATCTCAAGAAACGGTGATGTTAATAGGCCACCAAGATCATGTGATTTGACACCGTTAAGACTATTTTCTTTGGGGTTATGTGAAAAGTCAGGTTTATAAAAACAATCTACAATCAATTCCTGCTCTGAAAGATGAAATTATTCGTATCATTGGTGAGATAGAGCCTTAATTATGTCAAAATGTCATTAAAAATTTTAACAAGAGTGGACGTTCGTAGAACTGCAGGAGGAGACCATTTGGCAGATATTATTTTTCGCATATAAATTTCATAACTGATACTTCAATTACCAAGAAAACGTTTTTGATAGTGAATGCAAATTATGTGTTTTATTTATTCTTAAAAAAAACGCGAAATTTGAAACAGCCTTTATATTAATTGAGTTTTAAGATTCTTTAAATTATTGACAATTGACTGGACTATCTAGCCGGTTGCGTTAAAAGTTTAAATTCTTATGTCAATGTATACCAGGGGTTCCCAAAATATGCGCCGCGGCGCCCGGGAGCGCCGCAAAAAGTCTCCAGGGGCGCCGCGATAGCCTCGCCAAAACGAAAAAAAATTGAAAAATATAATTTTATAAAAATGAATTTATTAAACAGCTTTTTTTGCACTTGATTGTAAATATAATCAACAATGATTTGCTCAAAATAAATACTATTAATTCTCAAAATATGTGATTTTCTTTATGTTGCGATTTATTTACGTTTTCCTTCTCCTCCTTATTACAATTACTAAAAAAAACAAATTTACCAACAACTATTCACAAAGTGTTTAAACAAAATTAAAGTCTTATAAAAATCTAAAAGTTAAATTTAGAGATCATAGCATAGAATTTATTTAAATTTAAGATTTTAGACATCAGGTCTCCAGTTTTGTTTCACGTTAAGGCGCCATGTCTTTAAAAAGTTTGGTAACCTAGGGTGTATACGTATATTTTGGAAAAGCTAAAAGCAGTAGCGAATGAGCACTTCATCAGTTGTGTACAGATATAAGTATTCGTTTTTTTTTTACAATATTCAATCTATATACACTTGTTTATGTTATATATTGTCCTATAATTGAAATACTAATTCTGTTGTGCAATAAAGCATTATTATTTTTTTTCTTTTGTCCTAATATGAGTAAGCATTAACTTGTCTTTGTACAGAATCAATAAGAATTATGTAAATTATTTCGTGACGTCCACGTATTTAATGAAAGCTACTAGACTAGTTTCTCTTTTTTACTTGGAGATTGTTCAAGCGTGATAGTCTTCAAAGAATTGCTTACCTACTGCACCCAATCTAGTACTCTGTACTAATTTGTACAAGTTCAAGGAAGGTCAACCGCTGTATAACGTAACCCCTATCTGCTGTGATCCAATATCGCACATTCTTGCAAAATACGGCCGATCGTTTCTCGAATCTATTGCACAATCTGCAATTAAGGTCTCCTTTATATCTGCCAATTTTGTTCGGGAATTTCATGGCCCGTGAGATATTCTGTTATTACTTTGAGGTGTTCTTTTTTCCAAAAGAAAACAACTCTCCAGCCTTTTTACAGTTTGACTAGCCAATAAAAGCTTTGCTTTATGTTAAACCTTAGCCATCTACCTATTCGTTCCCGGAGTACAATTAGTCATTGTACAGGTTCTGATCCAATATATAATGAGGATCCTTCTCTGGCGAGGTCATTGGCCTTTTCGTTTCCCATGATCCCGGTACCCATAGTAGTTTTACTGCATTCCGCTGTGTTAGTGTTAACACGAAAATACATCTACGAATAACTAATTTGATTTTTTTTAATTTCATGGAATGGAATAGTAAAGCTATTTAGTTATAATCTAAACAACATAATCTTTCATCATTTTAGGCGTACAGAAAACGGGTATAGTTTTGGGTAAAAAAAATTTATACCTTACCAGTTTTCTAGCAAATGCAAAGCATGTTGCACACTATATACATTAAGAGTTTCAGCTGGGTTGTAGAGAAAAGTATCAGATATTACAAAAAACATTTGCGCTTTACCTGGTTAAGATGTAATAGATGTATTGAAGGCCCCTTTTAATAAACTTCCTCAAACAATGAAATTAGAACATCATTAAATTGTGCGCAAAAAACCCTGTGCAACCAGTTGCGACCACTTAACAAAATTCTCAAGCTTTGGAAGTGCTTTCCATACAAATTAATTAAAGACAAAGATCAAAGTTGCCTTTTGCTATTCTTCCTCGTCATGTCAATATCATTTGGAAACTAAATATTCTACATAAATTTGAAAAGGCCACATTAACTGTTATACAAAAGTGATTTCGCAACCATCACCATAGATAGACTTGTATGCTAGAGAAGTGAGGTGAGTATAGTGGAACAGGAAGGAATAATTCATTTTTAGTTCCTATCAACTAACTAAGCATCAGATGATTTTCACGGTCAAAAATTTGGGAGACTTCGTCAAGCTTAACGACAAAAAACTTACATTTACCAATTAGAAGACTGTAATTCATCAACATGATAATACCCAACCACATGCATCACAAATAACTAGAAAAATTAAACCGGGTAGAATGAGATGCTTTTTCGTAAATTGTGTCCCCTTCTAGCCTTATCTTTTTCGTCCATCACTTGTTTTATTCCTGACAGAACTTTTATACTAAAAAAAGATTTGATAATGAAAAATGTCTGGAAACGCCCTTTACAATGGTTATAATTAAAACTCTACCAAGACGTAGGGTAGAAGTAATCGATAATAATGACAATTACATTTTGTTCACCTCTTAAGGCTTTAAAAGTATGTCACAAAAACGAGTTATTTATTATTAGACCTGATAATTTAAAATTAAATGATAATGTACTTGCATTTTTTTTTAATATAAGTAATTTATCAAATAAAATGAAACAATATCAAACTTTATGGTGAGTACATTCACGTATTTTTAATCTTTCTACAAAGCTTCGCGTGGAGTTTTCTAGAGGCGTTTAGTTGTAAAAAAGAATTTTCTATACTTTGATTACGTTCTGTTCAGGTAAAACTTATACGTCATGTTGCGCAATGTCACGTTTTTAGATTGATCATACTTATTGTGTATTTGTCTAATTTTAGTAGGATTTTTTAATCAGTTCATGGTATTTTTCAATAGAATGTAGGCATAATTTGGTATTTCTATATCAACGTTAGTATTCATTAACTATATATATTTAGAACTCCCTTTCCGCCCCATATTTGATTTAATTTTTCAGTGATTACAATTTTTTATATTCTCATTGCAACTTTCTAAAGAATTACCAACAATTGAAGATATTAAATTTTTAAAAGAGCTTGCCAACAAATTTTAGATAAATTTCTTAACAAACATCAAGAACAGGCTAATCAGTTGGAGAAAAAATTAGCAGATACTTAGGCATAATTATGAAAGTTATTCTATTTTCTACCTTTCCCCATAACAAACCTCGTAAGAATCTGGCTGTATTCTTTTGTACTATTAGCATATAGTATTTAAAGAGAATTTATTTAATTTAAATGCTGAGAGCCTTTAACATTTCTTGTAAACGCAAGCGTTTATCGAAAAACATCGATGGATTTTAATTCCAAGCAAAATTCTTTGTTACTTAAATACAAATAAAAATGTACAAAAACAAATATATTCTTAGTTCTGAGTTAATAATATTTAATTATATATTACTGCAAAAACAAGTAAGTAAATATAAACCACAAACACAACTGCAAATGAAAACGTTTACAATGCAAATTACTATTGTTTATTGATGTTTCTCAAAAATCTTCTTATCTAATACGTTACTTTTCACGTGACCGCAAAACTACCAAAATATCTTAAATGTAAAAAAAAGTATGTGGCGATTAAAAAATCGATGACATCATAGTAAGAGTCTAATACATCAAAAGCAATTTCGAAAAGTTTTTTTAAAAATAAAAACCTATGATTTGAAAAATAGTAATCCTTTTTAACTTTGAAGTATTGTGAAATATAGAATAATTGCATTTGATTATAAATTACGCCTTAAACAAATCTTAGTAATTAAAAAATAAATGTACTGGAACACAATCCAATCATTATTAAAAATATATATTTTCAATGTAAAAGTAATAAAGGATTGTCAATTTCTTGAAATCAATGAAGGAGTTAAAAATCACAATAGAAGTAACCGTTCATAAAAGTAATCAATAATAGATGAATGTAACTTGTTCATAGTGAATTATTTATTTAAACCACTATTTTCCTCCACTATTTAACAAAATTTTATATTTCTGTACCTTATTAAACAAAATAATAAATTTGCTAGATATACAGAATGGGTTCAGTAAAATAAGCATTCTAAGAAAACGTTATACTGCTGGTCATTGACTACATTATTACTAACATATGATTATAAAATATAACAAATACTTAGCAAGTTGAACGCTGTATTATAAATGCAAATATTATTGATATTCTAATTTACTTCTTAGAGTCGTATTATAAAATACATAAATTAAAATTTTATTTATGTAACAAATGAAATAAAAATCACGTACCTGAATTAATTACCCCACTAATTTAGTTATTATTTAAAATTCACATAGAAAAATAAGAAAAATAATAAGTCTTTAGTAAATTTAGAGATGAGTTAGTTGTCAAATGTCAAAAAAGCAAGGACAAAATCAAGGTAAATGTCAAACCTGTACTGGAAAATTCGTCTGGAGTACGACCTCCAGCCATTAACCATTTACACCAATCTATAGTTTCCCATTCATCGATAGCTTTTGCCGGATTCAATAAATTATCCAGAACTTCGTTTAGATGTTTCGGGCTGGTGGCATTCGAGCAATCCGCATGGATGTAGGCTGCGGCAGCGCGTTTACCTTTTGCCATTAACACTTTAGCCTCGAAAGTTGAACTTGAGGCCATTTCTTAAATACTACACACACATTGCCTTCACAAATGATAAAAAATGACGATGCCCCTAGCCACTTTGGAAACCGTCCCAGTGTCACTTGAATTCCTATGATTGTCACTTGAAGCAACACAGCATGGTTACTATTTTTTTCTCACAAACACACACAATAAAGTACGAATACTTGCTATGTTTCAAAGTTTCTTAACGCGACTCAATAAAAATGTCTTACTGTTCTAACAGAACGATCCGTACTCTCTAATTCACCCATTATTAAACACAAATAAAACTAATTACAGAAACTCAAAACATGATTTTTAGTCCCTATAATACAAAGCTGACCGATAGGTTGCGAATCGAACGGTGAAATGAAACAGATATACTTTTCTCAACGCTCAGATATGTTTATCTCTCTTCCGTAACGTACGTCCTCACAAGGTGAAAATTATTTTGAACAGTCATAGAACTCTGGACGTGTGCCATATTGATCCTTATGCAAATTGACGTTAAAGCTAATACCAAAGTTGGAGGTTATTGTTGCTTGATTCTTCATAATCAAATGATATCAAGTACGACTTACGTAAACAACCACAATGAAGTTATCTATTAATTTTTGCCTCTATTTTTTTTGTACAAAAATAATAATGAACGTTTAATAAATTTCTAATTCAATTTTAATTTAAATTCACAAGAGATAACGATCAAACACTATTCTGGATTGTCTTTACAATTTAGTACAAAAAATGTCATAAACGAAAAAATGCAAATTTATTGTAAATATTTTTAACGGCTTCTAAAATAAGTTATGTATATTTTATTTATAAATAATGATTATTATATCATAAAACGTCCTCTACTCATGTATTAAAATCAATTCTTTATATAGAAAATATAGTCATTTCGATTTGGCTAGCCTGTAAGCATCATCCCTGTAATGTATGTAACCACATGAGCACAATATTATAGAAATCTTCAATAGACACGGCGATGTGGTTCTAATCTAACCGGTAAAAGAGGTTAGTTTTCTTTATAAGCTGCATTTTCTATATATTCCTTTATACTTTCTACAATGGAGTCTGAAATTGCTTCAGACCCCCATGATAATGAAATAAAAGATACAGACGTGAAATCTGAGGATAATATAAACGAAGATACATCTGTTACGTGGAGAGATTTGGTATGTACAAAAACACGTGGTTTTGTGTAAACGGATACATTTTTTGTTTTGCTCAATATATAGGGTTTAGTTGATGTTTTATGTACAGCATGCGAACAATTAAAATGGAAGGAGCCATCAAAAATCCAAAGGGAAGCAATTCCTATTGCACTTCAAGGAAAGGATGTTATTGGTTTAGCAGAAACAGGATCTGGAAAAACAGCAGCCTTTGCTCTACCTATATTACAAGCGTTATTGGAAAATCCACAAAGATATTTTGCACTAATTTTAACACCTACAAGAGAATTGGCATTCCAAATATCCGAACAATTCGAAGCATTGGGTACAAGCATAGGTGTTAAATGTGCAGTTATTGTTGGTGGAATGGATATGATGTCTCAAGCTTTAGTACTAGCCAAAAAACCTCATATTCTAATAGCAACTCCTGGGCGTTTAGTAGACCATCTCGAAAATACAAAAGGTTTTAATTTACGTGCATTAAAATTTTTGGTATGTCATTTATTTATTTTTTTTGGCACATCTATGTACTATATTGATGAAAGTCTAATTTAAATAAATGTACAAAGGTTATGGATGAGGCAGATCGCATTTTAAACATGGATTTTGAAGTTGAAGTTGATAAAATTTTAAAAATCATTCCCAGGGAACGCAGAACGTTTTTATTCTCTGCTACAATGACAAAAAAAGTTAAAAAATTGCAAAGAGCTTGTTTACAAGAACCTGTTAAAGTGGAAGTCTCTACGAAATATCAGACTGTAGAAAAATTGCAACAATATTATATATTTATACCAGTAAAATTTAAAGTATATTATGTTTTGGTTTTGTATTTATATTTTAATAAAACAGATTTTTTTTAGGACATCTATTTAGTTCACATATTAAATGAATTAGCCGGCAATAGTTTTATGATCTTTTGTTCTACTTGCAACAATACAATAAGAACGGCATTAATGCTACGAAATTTGGGTTTTACAGCTGTTCCATTACATGGGCAAATGTCTCAAAATAAAAGATTGGCAGCATTAACAAAATTTAAAGCAAAAAATAGGTCTATACTTATTTCAACAGATGTGGCTAGCAGGTTTGTCTAAATATTTTTATGGATGAATGTATAAATTAAATAAAAATAAATATTTTATTAATGATGTATAACACAATTTTGATATAAAATGATATATAATTATTTTATCGTCACTACCTCTGAATATGTATTTTAAATACAATTGTTTATTTGCTTTAAGTACTTGAAAATATCATCATATTTTTTTTTAGAGGTTTAGATATACCACATGTGGATATTGTTATCAATTTTGACATTCCCACGCATAGCAAAGATTACATACATCGTGTTGGAAGAACTGCGAGAGCTGGAAGATCAGGACATGCTATTACTTTTGTTACACAGGTGAGAAATTTATTTAAAAAAATCATTTACTATTATGTACAATAGCAAAATAATATACTTTTGGAATTTCAGTATGATGTTGAGTTATATCAAAGAATTGAGGAACTGATAGGTAAAAAGTTGCCATTGTATAAGACAGAAGAAGATGAAGTTATGGTTTTACAAGACAGAGTTGCTGAATCACAAAGGATTGCAAAACTTGTAAGCATTTAACTCTTCTAGATCATGAAATTTTTATCAATATGAATTATTTTTAAGGAAATGAAGGACATTGGTGATAAAAAGAAGAAAAGGAAGAAAGGTGGAGATGATGATGATGATGATGATACTGAAAATGCTAGCGGCGTACGAAAAAGATTAAAAGGTGTAAAAAAAGTTTCAAAAAAGAAGAAACAAAGATAAATTTAGTTTTCTAAAATAAAAATTGTAGATATTTAATTTGAATTTTTGTTACACACCTAAATATCATTAAAACTTTTATGATAAAACGTACAGTGAATGACTAAAGTCTACGTGCAGCGTCATATTGTCATGTTTCCCAGTCGATATGCATTTATTAAAAATCCTAATGATACAGTTTTTTTAGGAATTATATTTATTCATAAAATATAAAACATGAATTAATTCACTTTTTCTAAAACAAAAAAAAATCGCAAAACAACAAAAAAATTGTAGGACAAAAGTCTACATACAGTTCAGTATTAATATTATATAACTAATAACATTTAAATACAATGAGTATTTAAGCAATTTTTAATATTTGGTTGGCCCCCCATTATTGTCTATCATAGCTTGCAGACGCCGTGGCATTGATGAAACCAAACTAGTCATCTCCTCCTGGGTCAGTTTGCTCCACGCGTCTGTCAGTGCTTGCTTTAATGATTTGGCATCACTAATATGGCTCTGTCGAATTTTGCGTTCCAAAAGCTCCCAAACATGCTCTATTGGATTTAAATCTGGGCTTTGGGAGGTGTGTTGAGTTGCCTGGGCGCATAATAAAGAAGCCATTCCTTAACAACCAAAGCAGTATGCTTAGGGTCATTATCTTGGTGGAAAATCCAACCATACCCAAGCCCTAAGCATTCCACAGACGGCTTCAAATTTTCTTCTAGTATGGTTTTGTACTGAAATCGGTCCATATTACCTTGAATAAATGCCATCCTTCCAGCGCCAGATGCAGCAATAGCTCCCCAAACCATAACGTTACCCCCGCCATGCTTAACAGTTGGTATCAAATTTTTAAACTGCAAAGCAGCATTTTTTTTCCTCCATATTTTAGCGCGACCATCGCTTCCAAAAATATTGAACTTGGATTCGTCCGTAAATAAAACTTTGGACCAGAAATCCATATCTTTATTAATATGGGCACGTGCGAATTCCAAGCGGAGGCGGCGGTTTTTTTCTGATATCAGTGGCTTTTTACGCGGTGTTCTGCTAAAAAACCCATTGTCATTGAGTGCTCTTTTGACAGTTCTTGGGTGAACGCTCTTATTGGAGACGTGAGCAATGTGTTCGGATAATTTAGGTGCACTAACTCTGGGATTTTGACTGACTTCCCTTAAAATTAAACTAATATCCCTTCTAGAAAGCTTCTTTGGACGGCCTGATCGCGCTTTGCTCTTAAAAGAACCAGTATTGTTGTAGTTCTGAACAATTGTTTGTACTGTGGCTCGACTTAAATTTAATAATTTGGCGATTTCTCCATAAGATTTATTTTCCTGTCTGTATTTTAAAACTAATTTTCTGAGGTCAAACGAAATTTCTTTTCCCGATCCCATTATTTTCTACGTTCAACCAGCACATGAACAAAATTAAAACTAAAATGTGATTTGAAAGAAGTACAACTCATATGTAAACTAAAAAGAATGAATAGCGGTACTTTACAGTTACTTTTTCACTGCTTCCATTGTTTGTGTAAGCTGCATGTAGACTTTTGTTATAGATTTTTTTTTTAACAATTTGCAAGTTTTTTCATTATAAAGCGAATGAAATAATCTAATTTTTATATTTTTACGTATAAAAGGGAAAATAAAAGGAAATTGGATTATTGGTATTTCTATTTATTGTAGATTTTTGGAAAACTAAATAAAAATGTAGTTGTATGTAGACTTTAGTCATTCACTATGTATTAATACAGTGTTTCCGAATAAGTGTCACAAAAGGAGAAAATGTATTTTGTCCTAATAAAAAAATTCTTTATAAAAGTTTTTCTTCTTTGTTTTAAAACTCACAAAGGAAACTAGATTTTTGAAATAAATTTCTTAATAGTGCATAATATAGTTATTTTTTGTAATTTTTTAAGCAGAATCTTTCAATATCTAGTTGCATTGAGAGTAATGCTTTTCACATAGTGTTAAGTGAACAACTATCGCTAACAATGGTTGATTTTGAAAGTATATAGTAGCGCACTCTGTACGAACTAGGCTAAGCTAACATCGACGGGTATTGTTTTATTTATAGCCATATCGCACAAATGTGCATTAATTCACTCAAATTGCTTGAAAGGGTATCGCTGGTTCAACCAACAGTACACAGATGTACCGTAATCGAAAACTCGTGTAACAAGGACTATGTCAAATCGTTAAATACTGAGTGCGGCAGAAATATCTCCCGAATATTAAACATAAATAACAAACCAGCCCTAAAAGCTATTCAAAAATTTATTTCACAGTTTGAAAGAGCAATGTTTACCATTTACTTCATATACACCATCACTTGGTTTTGAAAATATCTTCCAAAATGCCGGCCATCCTTTTCTAATCAGTCAAAGTAAAAACCTCCTTTACTGAATGGGAACTTTCAATTACCGAGGCATTGAATGAATAGTTATAGGTAAATGTATTTTGTTATCAAGTTATAAAGAGAAAAACAATTGAAGTTGATGGATAAATCCGAATAGATTCAGCTTTCGAAAGAGAACCAAATAGTCTGTGGTCAAACGGCTTCGATGTATTGGTATAAACGACATGCACTTGTCCTCCGGAGTCAGAACCGTGGGAAATGAATTGTGTGAAACACATGTAAAGTGGTACAACACCTCTCTAATAAATCATGCTGGAAAGAAAACAAGCGGGTATATCCGAGAATAAATAATCATTTCAAGAACCTTAGCAAAGTTAATAACGGTCGATAGCTTTTCATATGAAAATAGCATTCTTCAAGATGGGTCAGACCTTCATTGTCTTCTACGAACCTGGTAATATTTTAGTAGATAATGCAAGGTTAAACATATATGCAATGGAGAACTATCTAGGAATGTTCTCAAAACCAGAAATCATTTCAAGTTTTCAAGTTTCTTTAACGCTTCATGGACTTCGGTATCGTTATCCTTATACATATATAGGAGTAAGGCTAATATCTTGACAAATAAGTTATTATATTCAGTTGAAGAAGAAACACTGCCAAAACAATTTAATAAGCCATCAACAATGACTCGTAAATTGTCGAAAGTCTCATGGTCGCCGGCTTTTTTTACTTTGAATAAAGAGCTAGCATTTTCCAGGTTTACCCATAATAGATGCTTCAACAGTGGTTAACTAAAATTAATAAGCTTACCTTATTTATTTCTTAATGTGAGATCTTAGTTTTTAAAATTATTTAATGAGTTGATATTACCAATTCCTTTCTAATGTCTAAAGCTCACTTGTAAATTGATCATGAGGCTCATTTTTATCTCAGCGGCCACGTCAATAAGCAAAATTCTCGGTTCTGGGGAACGGAAAATCCACGCATAAACCATGAAGCACCATTACACCCTCCCAAAGTCACCGTGGTGTGCACTTACGTCGGAAAAGATGATTGAACCTTATTTTTTCGAAGGAGCCGACGGTAACGCTATTACGGTGAGCGGCGCCCGCTATAGAGCCATGCTGACTGAATTTTTCTTACCGGAAGTTGACGATCTGCATTTGGAGGACATGTGGTTCCAACAGGACGGGACCACTTGTCATACTGCACTCAACACAATGCCTAGTTTGAAGGTTGCCTTCCTAGCGCGTGTAGTCTTGCGTTTCGCAAATTTGGCTTGGCCTCAGATCTCTCGACTGTCCCGGACTTCTTCCTCTGGGAATTTTTGAAGTCGTTGGTGTACACGAACAAGCCCCGCACCTTGGAGGTGTTAAAGAACAACATTCGAGCCGAAATTGACAACGTAACACCACAAATGCTACGCATAGTTATGCAAAATGTAAACAAAAGAGCCCAAATTTGCTTGAACGCCGTCGACTGCCATTTGTCGGACATAATTTTTCACAATTAATTGAAACAATAAACATAATTAGTTAAAAACCAAATGGGTTTACTTTAAACAAAAATTATTGCGAAAGAAAATCAAATGATGCTTTTTGCCCCACTCTGGATAACTAAGCTATAAAATTGGGCTAGATAATTTATAAAACTGACTCAAATGCAATTTCAAATTTAAATTTCTAGGAACTTATGGTACCGACCAGGGAACCATAAAATAGAAAGGATCTTCATTCGTTTCTACTAAATAAAATTAAAAATACAAAAAATAAAGTATTTAAATACATTTATTCAAGAAAACATTATTTACATTTTAAATAAGTGTTTATAATTTCAACATAGTATGTATCTGCTTAAAATCTTGTAAGTTCAAATAAGTAATCTTTGGTTTAAAGTTAAATAACACATGATGATGGTGATGGGTAATTAATTTCTTTTCATAAAACTGTCGAAGTCTCACCGTAGGGTTCTAATGAATCGATAAATATTTCACCTTCTACTGGCATTTCTTTTTCTGCTTCCACTTTAGTAACTTCCGTTGTTTCATATTTATGTGACGAATAAGATGGCATACTGATGTCTGTATTAGTTACATCTATTTCTAGAGAATCTGGACTTATGCTAGACATTAGCGGTGATGAGCTTGTGTTTCTAAAGAAGGAAAATAATTGATTAGATACAATAATTAAACAATTTAAGGTGAAGTTTTTTTCTAGTCTAAAACAAAAAATTGGCGTGGGGATGAAAATAGATATTGCGAGGGATTTTGATGGGGATGTAATTCTCTATTGGTATTATAGGGAGAGAAGAAATGAACAACAGATTTGTTCAAATGAGAATAAATCAAAAGTAATTATTTCACAAAAATAGTTAATGCAGTGGTCTCCAATAAAATTTAGAAAAGACAAAGTTTCTCTAAAAGGTAACGAAAATTTTGGAGTAGACCACCAAGAAATAAGAAAGTGTTTATTTTGTATTATTGTTTCAATAGCAGCTATAAGTTGCGTAGAATTGCCAACGAAGTCAGACTACCGGATAAACTCTGGAATTAATCGAAACAGTCAGTGTGGCTATTGCATTGTTCGGCAGTAATTCGACTTGTATTAATTACTCAATAATACTGGGATAATTAAGCCAAATAGTGGGGTTACCAAGAAGAATACGGTGACTCTGGGTAGCTTTCGGAAAACTAGGACACATTCTCAAAAATAATAGCACATACATATGTAGGTCGAGGCATAAGTTTTGTAATATAAATATATTTTCACTTCTTCGAAACTATCAATCACAATCAATAGGATTCTTCATATATACAAAATGAGTCATCGAACTATTTCTATTGTTTTCTAGTCTATAAAATGTACGCAACGTGAGATTATATTTGTTAATTTGGTCATTTGCCAATGCAACTTTTCGATTTTACACCTGTAATTTTGTTTAAGGGAAGAGGGTAAAATATGAAATTTGGTCTGGGCTGAAGGGAGAATTATCTAGTCCTTTCAAACCTGAATAATGCAAAAGTCTATGGTTTTTGCAGCACGTGTGGGTGCATTATCGCGTACCCCAAAGTACGACAAAGACATTCTCCAATTTGCACATCAATTTTTCAGCGCTTTGAAAACTGTGGATGTAATTGTCTTTTATTCTCCAGCGTATTTGCCGCTAAACTACTCATTCGAGAATATTCACCGCCATTTATTCGTCGGTAGTCTGACGTTTTCTAGTTAAAGTTCATATTCGAACATCCGTTGTTTATTCTGTTTTGATTGAAATATCGTAAGAGTAAAGCTAATTTTACTAGGAAAGTTTTGCAATATGACGCAACAATGAATCGTAGAAAACTGCTTGTTGATGCATGTTGAGACATGTTCATACGTGCATAGTAGTTGCCGCGCCATGTCGATGGGCTCAGTTATTCATTAGCAGTGAGAGTGTAAAGTGCTTGCGATGACATCGTGGTCACAAAATGAGATAAGGGCAGTTTTGCGTTATAATTTCGTGCGTGGTTTAAACATAGACCAATGCTTCGAAGAAATGACTCTTGTAGTAGGTGATGTTTGTCCACATCGCACAACGATATTCAGGTGGTATAGAGAATTCCAAAGGGGAAATTTAACTGTGGAGTATGCTGAGAGGCCGGGAAGGCCACGAAAGTCAGTCAGAAAACGTTACTACTCTGAGGAAAATGCATGGCGAGAACAAACGAGTGACTTACCAACGGATAGAGGATACTTCAGGCCTAAATGCACCAGCAGTTCGCTTGATTCTGCATGATCATTTGCACGTGAAGAATTTTGTTGTCTCTGGTTGCCGCACCGACTGACCGAAGAGCAGATGACACGACGTGCGAGACTTGGTGCCTGGAGATGCTAAAAAAGTTTAATAAGGGGCAATCTCGGTATGTGAACAACATCGTGACAGGTTACGAGATTTGGCTGTACTATTACGATGTGCCGACCAAAGCGCAAAACAAAGTTTGGGTCTTTGATGATGAGGACACATCCATAGTTGTCAGAAAATCCCGATCTGTAAAGAAAATGTGCTGTATTTTTCAAATCGAGTGGAATTGTTTTGGGCACACAGAAGACAGTCACAAGCTAAGTGGTATACTGAACAATACCTGCCTAAAGTCATTGGATCTATAAAGAACCTGCACCCAAAAACAAGAATGGACACCTGGTTCCTCCATCACGATAATGCTTCAGCTCACCGCGCCAAAACCTGCACCGAATATTTCACCACGATAGGATTGAAACTTCTCGAGCACCGTCCCTACAGTCCAGATCTTGCTCCCTGCGACTTTGCACTGTTCCCGCATGTGAAAATGAAGCTAAAAGGGGGACGGTTTTCCAGTGATGAGGACCTTTTACGGGGTTGGGACAACGAGTGTGCTTTACTCCCTAGTGAAACTTGGCAGAACTGGTTTAAAGATTGGTTTCGGAGAATGGAGAGGCGTATTGACTGTAGAGGAAATTACTTTGAGAAAATGAAGTAAACAAAGCTGTATTGCAAAACTTTCCTAGTACCCTTTGTATATACACTGTTACTGTTGGATAATTTTCCAAATTATATTTTCCATGTTTGAATTGGAAGTAATTGCTATCGTTTAAATGTTCTTAATAATGAACAGTTTTCGTAAAATAAACGCATTAAAAATAACGTTATGTCGGCGTTAAGTTACAAAGAAAGTTAAAGAAAGTTATTTCACAAAATCCGATACCGAGAAAATTTTCTATATTCGAGATACATCAAGCTGTTAAGTGTGCAAGTGTTTAATGGGAAAAATACTAGTATTTTGACTGCCATATTATTTATAAACGCACACGACAGTGTAAACATATTTTATAGCGATCATCGTATCAATGAAGTTAGTTCAAATAGTTTTTGGAATTGTTCGGATTTTAGTTTATCTACAGTGGTGATCAACAAAAATAAGTTTTGAGTCGACTACATAAATGATAACTAAATGATACCAGATGGAAAAGGAAATTAATTGATAATTATCAATTAATCCTGTATCTATTATTATGCTGTTATAACAAAAAAAAAGACAAAAATTGTAAATGTCGAAAGAGACTAGAAAAACCGTATATATTGATATAAATAAAATGTGGCTTGAAAAGAATATCTTTACTTTGATCTTTTTTTCCTGAAACTACTGACGAAATTACGAGGTGTGGTTCAAAATTAAGGGTCGATCATGTATAAAATGTGATTGCCAATACTGATGGCTTTGTACGTGCATAGCTGCGCTAATTGGTCTCTTGGGAATGTAACCTTCATATTGCCATCAGTTGATTGTGCCCTCATAGGGCAGTGTTTTAAAATGAGAGCGGTAATTGCAAATCCTGCCAATTGTAAAATTCGTTCAGTGTTAAGATTTTTAAGCACAAGAGGACATAATTGTGTGAAACATATGGACCTACCGCAATAAGTGAAGATAATAGTATCGTGAGCTTAAGAAATGCCTACGAAGGACAGAGGAGTGGCTGGACTGACGATTTCGTTCAACGTGTAAATGCAAAACGATAAGCAAATCTTCTCTTGAAGGTTTTAGTATAACATTGTTGGGAATCGTGACTCAAACTCTAAGCTATCGGAAGCTGTGTACGATGGATACAGAACACGTTCAGAGATGCCCACAAAGATCACAAAATGGGATCTGCACGTGCTTTTCTCGACCACTTTAACCATAAGGGACGCGGATTTCCTTCCCATATCGTCACCGATAATGAAACGCGGATTTTGTACGTCAAATAAATCCAGTCTCCGATGAAAATAATAGCAACTGTATTCTGGGGTCAAAAGCGTGTGCTTTTGATTAATTTTATGGAATCTGGAACAACTTTCACAACTTCACACTTCTGAAAGACTTTCTAAACTACGCCGTGTCATTATACGGACGACGTGGAATGCAGAGCTCGGTAATTTTTTCCCTTTATGATAATGTACGTCCGTACACGGCTGCACGCACGACGGAAACAAAAATTCGGATGGGTAATTTTCATTCCTCTTGTAGTCTTGACTTTGCGCCCAGTGAATACTACCTTTTCCGACATTTAGAAAACTAGCTTGCGTCTAGACATTTTGAGCAAAGCGATGAATTTAAAATTTCAGTGTTTAGAAGCCCTTGTTGCGGAATTTTATGCAGAAAGTTTTAAGTAGCTTGTTTTACAATATTAAAAGTATTTGGAACGACATAGTGATTATATATAAAAATAAGGTACGTAAGTATATTTTTGAAACCATTAAAAAGTTTTGCAAACAGGGGAGTCTATGAGCATATTCGAATTATAATTTCGACTTCGGCCGAAATTGGTAACACATTTATTTTAAATAAAATACCGTGTATATTTATAGGAATTTCAATAGGGTTTTGCTTTGGGACTTTAGTATTAATAAGGTTTGCAGTCCTTTGTTCAACAATAGAGATAATTAAATCTAATAAAGCAAATTTTATTGAAAACAAAAAAAATGGACAAACAAATACAAGAGAAACAAAATCAGTTGACAAATTTTTCGGAACTTTTTAAGCATTCACTTCCAGTCAAGGTGAAAGTCTGTGAGCAAATTCTGAATGATATTTGCCAGTGCCTCTTCACGAATGAATTGCGCTTCCTCAATTATTCTTTGCCATAACTCGTCCGGATTATGCGGTCGTCTAGTATAAACCACAGATTTTACATGACCTCAAAGCAAAAAAACTAAGAGATTTAAATCTAAATTTAAATACTCATTACCAAATTCTCTTTTTATTATTAGAATCATATCCTACCTATCGTAACTTGGCAAGGCAGGCCCGAAAAATCTGGTAGCTGGTAAAATGTCTTCGGTATTTTCATCTCTTAATATTCGCAAGTTAGTATGCGGTCTTGGAATATCATAATCTGGCTCAGAATGTCGTCGTTCATTTTTCGGTATTAGATCTATAAACTAAAAAAAAGTATTAGTTTTATAAACCATACGCATTCAACAAATTGTTTGTACTTGATCTCTTGTAGTAGATGTAACACCTAAACTACTGGTTACACCAGGTGTTAAAATTGGAGCAGACGTAACTTTGGCTAACTCACTCAAAAGTCGATTTAGTTCATCGTTAGAACTATGAGTATTGACAATTTCGGTGTCTTCTTTCGGTCGTAAAACCACATCGTATAATGAATCATTCGAATTGATTCGGTCTAATAGATTCTCTTTCTTTACAGTCTGATCGAATTTTTGGATAAGGTAATGCACTTTTCCGCTCGTTAAACTCTTATTGCGCTTCATTTCTTCTAAATCATCTAGAATTTCATCGATAGTTTTTAGATTTTCAAATTGATCATTTCGTTCTAGATGCTCATTAAATGTTGCTTTCTTTTTGGGTGGTTTTTTCGGAACCTGAGGTTTAAGCTTGACAGCTAAAATTTTCAGAAAAGATATGAATTTAGAAATTCAGAAATGCGCACGTACCAGAAAGGATAAACTTCTGTCTGTATATATATATATATATATATATATATATATATATATATATATTGTATATATAGATAGATAGATACCTACTCGTTAAACGTTAATCGCTGCATGCAAATTGATTCAAGTTCTAAGGCTTTCTAATTTTGGAAACGGAACCAGGCATAAATGTGAATTTTTTTCTAAAAGATGCAGCCATTAGTTAATATCTTACCAGCAGGATAATAGTAAGTAATACATGCGATGATGATGAAATGTTTGCGAATTACATACCCGCTGGCCAAAAAGTAGTAAGAATTTTGGATAAAAAACGCAGAAAGAATTATTTATTCATCGATGTTTACTTTGTCGCTTTCAGGTCTGGCCTTTAGCTCACGCAGCGCAAACGGCGCATAATGGATGAATAATATTCTTTATTAACTGTTTGGCCTTTAGAAAAAATTCAGAATGCATTACATCCCGATATTTCAAGAAAACCGTGAGCAAGATCTTGATTTTCGATTTGGATTGCCGATGTCATTTTAGCTCAGGCTTATTTTGCTTCCATCATTCCGTGTCCACTGCAATGCTTCCATGTCATACTCATACACTCAACTCTAATCACCTTTTAGGATGCATTTCATGAAGTTAGGATCATTCGATACGTTGACAAGCATCTCCTGGCTAACAACAACACGGGGTGCTTGTTAAAAATTCAGTCTGATTGGCACCAAACGTGAGGCTTCGCATTTCATTTTCAATTTTTAGCATATTGACTTCGAAAAGCGCACGCCTACTGCTAACTCTCTGACATACATTCGATGGTTTTCAAGCATCAATTCCTTGATTTTCTTGACGTGGTCTTCATCGATGTTTACCCCGAGTGTGATGAATCTTTGACAAACTCACGCCCTTCTCTGAATACTTGGTGTCAATTGTAAACATTTTCTCGTGACAAACATTTATCAGGAGTAACTTTCTTTAACATTTGCAACATCTGCACACCATTTATCCCGTTTGCAACGCAAGTTTTAATGCAGACACTTTACTACAGTTTATTCTCACATGCAATAATCGCCAAAAGTATCTATAGGTGTCTCTTTTCGTTCTTATGCATCAACTGTGCGTCCACTGTAGCTAAAATTTAATATAAATGTCACTTTTGTTCCAATACGATAGAAAAACAAAATTCTAAGTTAATAAGTACGCCCTAATTTTAAATTAAAAATTTTTACTACTTTTTGGATAGAAGATTTGAGTATTCTTGAAAGAAATGTTTCAAGGGATTAACACTAAAGGCAATCGAAAAATTGCATGAGGAAACCAAGTTACGGGGATCGTCGACTGACCGTGGAACTGAGAGAACATATGGGTAAAATACATACTGTTTTGTATATCTTGGAAGTTGTAAAAATTTCTCTGAATACTGAAACGTGAATAAAAAGCTTGGTGTGTTACAAATTACACGTCAGGCAAAGTCGATACATTGTAACGATTCGTTTTATCCATAATTTTATTAATTAATATTACCAGCTGTCACTGGACGAGGCATGGATTTTGCTTTCTAATTTAAGACCAAATCATATAGATGTACAATTCACCGTCACCTAAACATTTAGAATTAAGACAGACAAAATTGTGGTTGCCATGTTTTGGAACAGTGGGAAAATTATTATTACACCTGCAGATGTAATAATAGTTTCTCTGTATTCTTCCACTAAAGCAAGCAGCAGGTCTCTAGAAGCTTACTAACAATTTTAAAGTAACTTCTCGTGCTTCGTATTTTCTAAATCTTGATTCCATTCGGTTTTCAAATGGTAAACATTGGTCTTTATAGTACGTCTTTAAAGTTATTCCATTCTCGGGAATTTTTAATAGATAAAATAGACACTTAAAGAAGCTTTTGAAAAATATGTGACTAGGTTGAAAAATGATAATTTCAGCTTTTTTGAACAAGCTTTAGAACTTGAACGCACTTCAAATTGCAGTAATATGTTTTCTTTCAAAGTAAAGCAATGAGAGACGTTTTACGAGTATGCACTCTACATACTAATGTTTGCTATGACTGCATTACTACATATTCAAATATACCAAATACAAATAAAGCATTTTAAGCATGAAATCTGTTTACAAATATATAATCAGCTTATGGTGAAAGCATTACTGTATAGCTGTGCTTCAAATTCATTTTCTTTGCCAAACCTGTCATCTGTTGATTACATTTTGAATCGTCCCTTGGAGAATCTGCATCTTTACGTGATATCTTAGTTTTTTCGTCGAGATATTCCTGTGAAGTAAGGATATTTAAAAAATATTAATAATAATGGATATTTTGGTTTGAATTATAAATTTCTATTTAATTAGAGAAGATGTATGTATATGTAATATAAGATCAAACGAACGCCTGTTAAAATCATATACACACTTCGTTTATAGTAAAGACGAGGAACAGCTTATAATTGCATATACCAATGTAGTGTCTCCTATATCTTATATTTAAATTTCTCTTAATACACTCCGCGCAACATGAATAGGACCAACTGCATATATGACATTTGTAGTTGGTATAAACATGGTAGCGCGCTAGAATTGTTATTTTCGAAAATAAGAGGGTTGATAAAAAGATGTATGTAGGTACCAAATATAATTTTTGTAAAAGTCAGTGCAAATGTACGTTACTAATGACAATAAGTAGAGTAATTAAACGCCACTTGAATACGACCAATCTACAAAATAAAAGATTCGTTTGCAATAACAAAATACTTTATTGTTCAATAATGAGTACTTTTGCCATTATTTCTTATAACCTCAAATAGTCGGGATGGAATGGAATTATACAGGGTTCTCAAGTAGTCAACGGGAAGTTCCGCCCAACTTCATTTCAGCGCCTGCTCTAGTTCGTCAGCGCAACTGAATTGGGTAGCATTGGAGTACAATTTACGCGACAACCATCCCCAAACATTTTCTATGATGTTCAGGTCGGGGGAGAGCGATGGCCAATCGAGAACCTCCATGCCTTGTTCTTGAAACCAGCGTCGAACAATGCGCGCGGTGTGAATACTGGCATTATCCTGTTGGAAAATAAATGGCCCACCTGCCATAACGTTGGAAAATTTGTCTTTCACCTGTTGCAGCAGCTGGACGTACTTTTCCGAATTCTGTCTGCCCTTCACTATTACTAAATCAACAGGTCCGTTATAGGAAACAGCTCCCCATACCATGACTGAACCAACATCGGCTCGCCTTCGCGACTGAATCACTTCATCTTTACGTAAATCGTGGAAATAATAAGAAAACCCATCCGGGCCATCTAAATTAAACTTCTTCTCGTCACTGAAAATAACAGTTTGCCATTCTCTTGTCCACCCCATTTTTGCTTGAGCAAACTGAAGACGTGCAGTGCGCTGAAATTCCCTTAAAGGAGGCCGTCGTTTAATTTTCAAACGTTTTAAATGCGGACAGGTCTTCAGTAACTTCTGTACAGTTCTTACCGATGCATTCGTTCCAACGTTATTCGCGATTTGTCTTGCCGTTAATGCCGAATTCGATGCTTCGCGTAATATGGCTCCACGTTCTCTCTTAGTTGTAACGGATGTTGTTCGCCCTTTAAAACGTTTTCCATAATTCTCGGGATCCCTAATAAAATTGTTCACAACCTGGTGTGATCGACTTATTTTCTTTGCAGTAGCCCTTGAGGAATACCCTTCTTGATGGAACGCTTTAATTTTTCCAATTTCTTCCATACTTAAGCACTTCTGTCGTCCCATCGTTGCACAATACCCTTAATTACAGATGTTTGTTTATCCGGATACACGTTGTAACTCGACACTCATCCGATAGCTTACTATTAAATACTGGTCGTATCCAACCGGCGCGGTGCATTTTATATGTATGTGGTACTTACGTCACCCAATGCATAACGTTAGGCACTATTGCGCAAAAATGCGTATTATTTGCCATATCATACCATTACAAACTTGCATTGTATTTTTAGTAAATGAATTGTTTTTCAAACCACCGAAAGCTTGCAACAAGTCGGGTGGTCCTATTCATGTTGCGCGGAGTGTATCCATATTAATTCGTATTCTTATATAATATTGTATGTTATTATAATTTATCTACTTAAACATATCAGTTGAGGTTTTTCCTTACAAAATATTGTGTGATCTCTACGGCAGTTAACGAAAAGAAAGTTTTCACACCATTTGTTTTCGAAAATAAGATTTTTGAGGCAAATGTAGTCATAAACAGCATGTGAAAGATAAAAAATAAGAAGGAACTTTTCTAACAAAAATTTTTAAATAATTTATGGGAAGCTTTTCTTGGCGTTAATATCCTGTTAGGTAAATTAATAGACATTGAGTTGTGTTGATCCATAAGGAAGTATACCAAAGGAGAAAGTTATGGTGATGTTTAAAATAGAAAAATATTTCTTTAAAAAATTGCTAAAGATACCGTCTACAACAATTTCACATAAGAAATGTATCTGCACATTTTTTTATAAACAGGAAAATTCATATCTTATGGTACGTGGTTGGAATGTGCGTTTGTTTTATCAATTACTTCTTATTTTAACATCTTTTGATTTAAAATTAATATGAGGGCGGATTCTTAAATAAGATCTCTAAAAACGTCATTGTGTGAATAGTAGAGATAATGGGTCTTCCAATAGGGCTTCCGAAGCTTTGACAGTTGATAACGGCTATATTGTTGAAGCTAAATCTATCGAATTGGCTGTTATTTATTCAGTCTGTTTTGCCAAATCACCATGGATGGATATAGCATTCAACAACACGTGCAAATTATAAAATTGTTTTATCAAAATGTGTGTTCTGTTCGAGCAACGTTCCGCACGCTTCGCCCATTTTACAGTCGCCATAATCGTCCTATCGGGAGGGCTATTCGCAGTATGGTGGACAAATTTGCGTCCATTGGTTCAGTAAACAATGAACCAACACCCGTACGACGACGAAAGGCAAGATTTGCTGAAAGCATTGCCGCTGTCCGTGAGAGTGTACAAGAGAATCCGAGGCAGACGATTTCGCGTCGCTCACAAGAACACGGCCTTTCGTAGACCACAACTTGGTGAATTTTGGGTTATGACTTGGGCCTGCACCCACACAAAAATCAACTGACCCAGGAGCTGAGGGTAAGCGAACATAGACAACGACGTATGTTCGCTGGATGGGCCCTGGAGCAGTTGGAAACTGACCCTAATTTTATTTCTTTCAAAGTAAATTTCCATAATTTGAAAGGGTTGTTCTGGCGCTAAAGGATTCATGATGATTTGCCAAACCTTACTGAACAGAAATGTCAACACAGTTTGATATTATCAGCTGTCAAACCATAGTTATCGATATCGATAGTTCTCATGCAGCTTAAAAAACACCCATTATTATGACAATAATAATAAAAATATGGCGATTAAAATAAAAATAAAACATCGGGGAGATCTATAACCCTTCAATAGTATTGATTATAAACTTAGGCTGACAAATACGAGAGTTTCTTGTTTCATTATCACCAGAATTCTTACTCCGGCCTTGTAATTATTATTTTTAAACAGAAATCATATTGAAACATTACCTCTAAATTCCTTCTTTTTATTTGTAAAATTATTTGTAACTCGGACAATAATTTGTTGTCAATACAATAAGCCATGTCCATCTTTTGAACTGCTTCTTCGTCTATTTGGGCATATTCTATTTCTTCTTTAGCTGGTTTCGGTTGCTTCTTTCCCTCTGGCGTTCTTCTAAACAACCTCTTTAAAAAACTCGATTTTTTACTAATTTTTCCACGATCATTACTTTTTCCAGGATTGTCATGAGCAGAGAGCTTCTTAAACTTACGCATCAATTTCGATACATTACTCTCTTGTTCTTTGCAATCCATAGGGTTATCGTATATGGCGTATTCGTCTCTCGCGTTGGTACTTTTGGCATCGCGCGTTTTTGATTTAATATGACACACAGAATAGGGACTAATATCATGATCGTTCCCTCGATGTAACCTGTTATCATTGTGATCTGTATTATTGAAATTTGGCACACTGTATATATGTTTATCTATTTCAGGCATATTGTATTCATTGAATCTTACATAATCAGTATCTCTTACACTTACATCCGGTGTACAGTACTGATCATTATCCACTAGAACTTCTTCGTCTACACTCTCCGTTAATTCTTTGCTATAAATATCATTGTCCACACAAATATCATTTTTTAACTTACTATTAATTTCTGATGGTATTGCGTATGTATCGTTATCAATTATTATTTCCTTAGATGAAGTTGAAAGCCTCGATTCACCTGATATCCTCTCATATATATGTTCGGTTTTTTCTTGTAATGCTTTCCTTCTTAGAAATTCTCGTTCCTCCTCTGTAGGTGCCGACACGGCGTAGTATTCGTTATTGTCGATCATAACGTCTGTAGATCTACGTTCTGGTATGATAAATGTTGGACCATAAACTTCGTCTGCTGAAATTTCCGTTACGTCATTAGTGCTTTTAATGTGTTTGTTGCAGTCGTGGTTAGAGTGCCCTTCTGGACATGACTGAAGCGTTTCGAAACTTCTACAGAATGTGTGTCTTTTCTCTACTTTTAAGCGGTCAGGCAGTGTATATTGCCTTGAAAGGGTACTCTGAAAATATTTAAGCGCATTGTGATATTTAAAAAGTTTTTTAACTTAGTTAAGAATACCTTATTTTTGGTAGTTTGCCGAGGCATCAGATCGTCTGAAGAGTATCTAAAATGAAACATTCCATTGGCATTAGAGGTATGATTTAGTGCTGCTAATATGGCATGCATCCATTTATCTTGTTCCAACCGAGATTTAGCCTTCTGTAAAAAATGTATATTTTTAAGAAATTTGCTTGAAGGGGTACATTTACGAGATTATACGAAGCAAACATGTTCATTATTGTGGCAATATATGTTTGCAAACAGTGCGCTGTTAATACCCAAATCTGATTAAATTAGTAGATAAGTAATTGTTTCATTCTAATATATGGAAGTGATAATACAACTCATTTTTGAAAGAATGATCAATTCTTTTATGAAATCTTATATATGAAATAATTTTTCATACATAATATGGTCGCATCATTTGTCTAGAAAGCAGGTTATGTAGCAACAATTCCTCTACAAGATCAAAGAACTATTACTGCCGATTAGTATACAACTATTTATTTGCGGCAAGTCATCGCCGAGCTTCGAAAAACCAACCCCCAAACGACGAATCATCCTCCACCAAGGCAATGTAAGTTCGCACACAGCACAGAAGACAATTGAATTTTAAACGCAACAAAACGTCGAACTGTTGGTCGAGCCTTTCGTACAGTCCAGACCTTAAGTCCCAACGAGTTCTTTACTTTTCCAAAAATCAAGAACGGACTGCGTGGTCAAAAGTTCCAGTCGTTAGAAGGAGCAGTCGATGCCTTCAAAATCGCAACTTGGACTGTAGCAACAAAGGAGCGGAACAACTGCTTCCAGAGTTGGTTGGAGCGCATAGTTCGCACGCAGCACGCAAGACAATTGAATTTTTAACGCAACAAAGCGTCGAATTATTGGACCATTCTTCCATACAGTCCGGGTCCAGGTAAAGAAATCGTTCGGATGATTTCTTTGCCTTCCGAAAATCAAGTCATCAGAAGGAGCAGTCGATGCCTTCAAAAACGCAATTTTAACTGTACCAACAAATGAGCGGAACAACTGCTTTCAGAGTTGGTTCGAGCGCATGCAAAAGTACATTAATCATCATGGAGAATACTTCGAAAAACAATGAAATGTACTGTATTATTACTGTTTTATATGCAAAACTTAAAAGACAACCCACGTAATTGCCACATCTCGTTAAAAAACACTTGGAGAATATAGACTATAAGAACATCATTTACATAATAGCTTTTTGTTTGCCTAAACTGAGAACCTGTCTGTCGTCGGGTGTAAGGCCATTTGAGTTCAGCTTGAGTTTAGTTAAAAACAGTTACATCATTTTTTGAGGGTGAAATACATTTACCTGCTATCAATTTATAGTGAGGAAAATAAATTATTATTACACAAGCAAATTCTTTGTAATAAAAAATATATTTTCCGTATCGAAATTCCTAACTTTAATATCTATTTTTTGAAATACACAAAATCATTATACAAGGTATGGCAATTAAATAACGAGACTATATCAGGCGAGGCTGTAATTAGCATGTCTTGATACTTCCCAAGCAATAACCCGTAGTTTCGTTTCTCTGTCTGCTTTAGTTTTCTTTTCAAGTTTTAGTTGTAGAGGACACTGTTACTTAGTAGTACCGCGATAATGGTTGACATAAAAACCGAGCAGCGAATTAACCTGAAATTCCTTGTCCAATTAAAAAATCGCCTACAGAATGTTTACAAATGTTAAAGGAGGTGTTTGGTGATAATGTTATGTCAGGTGCGCTAGTTTTCGAAAGGCGCCAACGGTTTTCTGGAGAGGTCGAACATGATGAACGTCCTAGTGTATCTGTGACTGCAAGAACTGAACGAAATGTTCAGAAAATTAAAGACATTGTGCGGAAAGACCGACGTCTGAGCATTGGGATGATTGCCGACATGGTAAACATTAACAAAAAAAACAGTAAGATACATTTTGCATGATAAATTAAACATGAAAAAAGTTTATGCAAAAATGCCCTATTTGTGAAGCAGTTTTTAGCGGACAAGCACATTGTTGTGCTTGCCCATCCTCTGTATTCGCCAGATCTAGCACCATGTGACTTCTATCTATTACCAAAAGCGTAAAAATTCATTAAAGGGAGTACATTTTCAGTCTGTTGAACGTATGAAAGCAAAAAAAGCAGAGTTGTTGAAGAGGCTGACAACTGATGAACTACAGCATTGTTTTGAAGAATAGAAGAGGCGTATACAGCGGTGTATAGATAGGAGAGCAGAGTATGTTGATGGGAATAAAAGGTAAATATAAGTTTATTCACAATAAATCATTTCTCACACCAATCTCGTATCTATGTGGGATATGTTTTAAGTTTTGCATAGTGAGACATAGAGAACACCATTAATCAAATATTAATACTAAAGATTAACTTCCATCTTTAGTTAGCCTAAACCCGATATGTGTAATGTTGTAGCTACAACAAAGTTGACAAGTTAGTTGAAAAATGGAATTAAACCGAACACATTTCGCGGAATAATTTTTTATAATTTTCGAAGACAATTATCTCAACAAGAATGCCTCGTCGAGTTGATTTCTGTTTTCGTCAAGGACGCACCACATTAGTCAACACTTTCTCGTTGGTATGGAGAATTCAAACGTGGACGGATTAGTCTTAGCGATGATCCAAGAACAGGTTCCCCAAAAGCGGTAGTCACTCAGGAAAACATCGATGCTGTGCGCAACATCATCAACGAAGATCGACATGTGACATATCGTCAAATCGAAATGTTATTGGGGATTTCAAAGACCTCATTTTATATAAAGAATTGTGTGTAAAAAATTAGTTTCCCGTTGAATACCGCATCTGTTGACTGAAGAACAGACAGGAGCTAGGATGAATTGGTGTCAAAAAACTACAGATCGTTTCAACCCCGGAAGCTCTAAAAACGTGTTTCCAAGTACACATGTGTTTTGCTATCATTTGAAAACTATTGGGACTTACTATTTACAGTTGTCCACGCACGGGATCATGAAACTGCTGAATGTTCAGTATAATTCACATATAGAACAATGTAAAACGTCTATATATGGCTGTATGTGGCTGTATACAATATGTTAAATTGTAAACGTATTTTGCTAGTATTGATGAGAATTTCTTTCGATTGAAAATTCTATTAGAATACATATTATATGAAAGTCATTGCTTTTCAATCTGTAATAACATCAAGAATATAAACTTGTTTCAAAAAATAGATACTGTTTTAAATAATTATTTTTTATCTGCAAACGTGTACCATACTTCCACTTCCATAAATTTAATTACTGGCATTTCAATAATTTTGCGTAGCGCATATTATAATTAATTAGGATTTACCAGTATAACTGTGTTAGCTCTGGTCTCGATTTGAAAAACACAGGACGTGCCAAGCAGTGGCTTCACTGAGCAATTTGGACCTAAACTTATAGAACCTTTGCAAGGACTTAAAGCTTCGTATTCATCTTTGGATCTATAATAGAGAAGAAGTCTACCTTCTAATACAAACCAATGATTTTTCCAAGAAGACATCATTTTCTGAAACGATAAAGAGTTGTTTGCGAAGAAAATTTAAAAGAAATATTGGTAACTTACCATCTTTCCTTTTTTCTCCAAATAGCCTGACATTTTCACATTGTATTTTTCGCTGTTTGCCATTGTCGGTGTCGCTAAAAAATATTAAATGCACTAAATATGAAAAAATATATACAAATACAAGGTGTGGTAAGTAAACTTCGAGACTTTTTTGTATCTTAAATGACAACGTTGTCAATAGTATCACCGCATTCGGTAAGTCCTGCGCAGTGTATGTTGTAAATTTCATATCAATTGCCTTCACAGTTTTCGCGATATACATTTTTGAGGTTGCGACATCGACCATCGTCGATTGAAACAAGACAGTGTTTAATGTATCGTGTAATTGGTCGAAAAACTACCCTATATTTTACAAGGATCTGTGAATACGATCTTAAACTAATGGTTACTCCTTTTCTAGATATACTATACAACGTACTATCCATCGGGAATTCATACTGGTAGATCAGAATTTTGTGTTCTAGCTCAAAGTATTGAAGCATTTGAGAGGAAAGATGTTCACTAGGAATTGACTGGGAACGGATAGTTGCTGCATCACGATTACGCACCCTTGCATTGAGCATTATTCGTGAATGTACGGCTACGATAGGCATTCCTATGCTTCCCAGTCCCAGTACAGTTCTAACTTCACATCTTGTCACATATTAACATTATTATTAACATTTGAGTGATGTTAACACATCACTCAAATGGCCACCTGTCGAGTTGATGCATAATTGCGCTCGTTTTATGGCATTTTCAACTGTTGCTCGCAAAACATCTGGCTCCAAATTCGCGATTTTTTCTTCAATGTTAGCTTTCAAGACTTGCAAGGTCCGTGGTTTATTGTGGTAAACGTGTGATTTTAAAAAGCCCCAAAGTAAGGTGCTGTTAGATCTGGTGATCTGGACGGCCATTTCAATTCTCCAAAACGGAGGTTCACCCGACCTGGAAGTTGGTGTCCCAAAATCTCCATCGTTGCCCGAACTGTGTGTGCGGTTGCTCCGTCCCGTTGAAGCCAACAATGATCGAGACCCAATGCAGCAACTTGCGACAAGAAAAACTCGTTTAGCATCTGTCTGTAACGCTCACCATTTACGATTACGGTAGTGCATCGCGGCTTCAAAAAAATATGGGCCAATCACTTTTTCACGCCGCACCAAACAGTCACTTTGAGGGGATGCAATGGCTCGTCATGAATTTCATGTAGATTCTCTGTGCCCCAGAAACGCAAATTTTGTTTGTTAACATAACCATTTAAGTGGAAATGGGCTTCGTCGCTCATGATTTTTGATACGAAATTAACCTCTTCTTACACCAAGTTTAACAGAGTACGGCAATAAGTTAACCTTGTCCGATGGACAGCAGGCAGCAATTCGTGAACAGTTTGCACTTTGTAGGGAAACATTTTCAAATCTTTCACCAAAGTTCGTAACGACGAACGTCTGCTGATGCCTAATTTTGTGCATCGTCTTATCGATGATGTTTATGGATTCTCTCTGACGTCGTCGGCAACAACAGCGACGTTTTCGGTCGAACGCGCAATACGAAGCCTGCCACTTCTTGCGATATCTGTAGTGGAGCCAGTTTGCACGAGGCATTCAGGCAAATATTGTGTTCAATAGTAAGAAATTTTCTTCCGATATTCACTATTCATGTAAGAGGTTCGTTCTGTATTTATTAATCGAAATAAGGGATATCATTTGGAATACCATACATTTTATTTTATTTCTACAGAATATTGTCATATAATGACAAAAAGAGTTGTTTTTATGATTTCATTCAATACACGTTGAATTGTTACATCCATATTGTTTTCTTGGTATCAACCCCGTGCTGCCGAAGCACTGTAATTACATACTATTACATATTATATAATATATCTACATCATAAATGTTAAAGCACAGTGACATTTGGCGCCATCTGCAAAAATGGCAGCAAATTCAATTTATGACATTACTTTTGCGCCACCTGTTATTATATCCAGTTAGAAGGGACTTATTGTGAGGGCACGTGACTTAAATTTATTATATTGTTCTTTATACATTTGCTTAAAAAATTCTCGTCAATTCATTACCACATCTATGTATAAAAATTTATATATACTGAAATAATTGATATTAAAAGATGTCTAATTCAATTTTATCTGACAAATAATTCTACTTTTAATAAATATACCATAGTACTGGTCTTTTTTATTTATTAAGAAAACAAGACAATAAATTGCCGACAGCTTGCTACACCATTTTGTACCATCATACAATCATAATATACTTTAAAATAACTCGTCTTTTTCATTTTAATTTAAAAAAAAAAAATATATTTTATACGAAAAAATGCATATTTTATAATGCGATTTAAAACTCAGTGCTTCGTAAGTGTAGTAATTCGCGTCTTTGCCTTGAAACCAAGGTATTGTCGATTCTAATCTCGCAAGAAGATAATTATCGCTAACGTAATTATATCGTCAAAGTATTAGAAGTATCTTAAGACAATGTACGACACAATAATCGCGATTGGAGGCTATTTTATGTTTGTAAATCTCTTAAATTACCAGTATCTCATAAAATCAATGTCCACAGACTTTTTTTGGTTTTAGTATAGTCATAAAAGATGTCAACAGAGGCTATGATTTGATGAAAATCTTTATGTCTCTCGGATAACGTCAGAACTAAATGAAAAATCAGATGAAAAGAGTGCGCATGGAAATGAGTTATAGTACGTGGCAAGTATTAAAAAATGAAAAAATATATGAACGTCTGGTGCTTCCTATTGAATATTAATGCAATTAATTCAAAAGATATACCTAGTTATTACTTATGATTTGTTCTTTTGATATTCAAATAACATTGGCCAACAAAGTTTTTACCCTAAGTCAGTAACTGACAAAATTAAACAACATATGCAAACTACAAATTTTTCGAAAATTGTATTTTAAATAGAGGAAAAGCTTTAAAAATTGTATTCAGATTTTAATTTTAGTTTATAGATACAATCATACCTTGTTCGTCTGCAAATAATCCAAATAATTTTAGTTATGTATTTGGTAAATTTGCTCCATTAAGTAAGAGTGAAAATTTAAGTCCGAGTATTTATGGAACTTATAAAGTTTGCTTCTGTGTGACCGTCAAAAATTAAGGCAAACTGTGGATTTTTTTACATGCAATATGTACTACACGCAACAGGTACTTGAGGAAGTGGTTACCTGGACAGCGATACTTTTTACTTTTTACTATTCCTAGAGACAACAAAAGATAGCAGGAAGCTACAGGCGTAAGAAAAAAAAATATGATGTACAGAAACTGTCAGCTCAAAAATCCCAACGACATGATGAGCTTCATCCAGTTTCTCAACCGCAAACTGACAAAGAAAGCAGGGCGAGTCCGAATAGTAATGACACTCACTTTGAAGGTAATGATAAACCATCAGATTCTGATCTTAACATATATATGGACATCGTTCAGGCATTTTACATTCTTTCTTGTAATATTGTCCGGAAAATATATTTGACGATGTGATGAGCATGATGAGCACTACCACCAAGACACTTTCGGAATGAAAAAATGGTATCAGGGCATATGAAAGCCTGTAATGTTAGCAGATGACTATTGGACGTTAAGAAAGGTGGCTGTAGATGTTGTTTATAACAAGCTAGGCAATATTTCGTCATCTTCCTAAATTTAAGAACTTGAAACATATTAAAGTACATATGTTATAAACAGAAAAATCTTTTCGAAATTAGAGCAAACTTAATGATCTATCTTTTATTAAAATAAATGTTTATACATTTTCTAAAAAAAATTGGTATAGGCCCGTACTGAGCTTAATAATATAATAAGTAAACGTCCGCATCACACTAGTTTATCTAATGGGTGTACAACTTAATTCGGTTACTTTTTAATGGAGGTCGTTAGTTGTTATATATAGTTGAGTATGACAGCTGGTTTCTTTTTTTGTTGGAAAGGTTTGATATCTGCCAACCATATTTAGTTACATCGTTTTGAATTTTGTACAACATCATTTTTGAGCTCATTGAAAACGTCTGAATTTGTGTTAAATAAACAACATTTGCGGGAAGTTTTAATTTTCTGCTTTAATTATAAGAAAAGTGTAGCTGAAGTTCAACGATTGCTTGCAGAAATGTATGGTGAATCTGCTCTAACAAAAAAATCATGTTGTTATCGACGCTTTAAAAGCGGTGATTTCAGCATTGAAGACAGACCGCGTCCAGGTCAACCAAAAAAGTTTGAAGACGAGAATCTGGAGACATTACTGGATGAAGATTCATGTCAAGCGCAAGAAGAATTTGCAAGAACGTTGGGAGTAACTCACCAAGCCAGTTTAAAACGTTTAAAAGCATTGGAATTCATCCAAAAGCAAGGAAATTGGGTACCACACGAATTGAAGCCAAGAGACGTTAAAAGACAATTTTGCATATAGCAAATGCTGCTTGAACGCCATAAAAAGCAGTCGTTTTTGCATCGAATTACTATTGGTGATGAAAAATGAATTCATTACGATAATCTAAAATGAAAAAAATCTTATGTAAAGCCTGGCCAGCCATCAACATCAACGGCGAAGCCAAATATTCATGGCGCCAAGGTAATGTTGTCTATTTGGTGGGATTCGACGGGTGTTAGTCATTATGAGCTATTAAAACCTGGTGATTCTATTACGGGAGAGCTGTACAGACAACAATTAATTCGTTTGAAGAGAGCAATCGCCGAAGAACAACCAGAATATGGGACAAGACATGAGTCTATAATATTCCATCATGACAACGCTCGGCCTCATGTTGCAAGGCTGGGAAGTTTTACCTCACTCGCCTTATAGCCCAGACATTGCCCCTTCTGACTACTCTTTATTTCGATCGATGCAGAATGCCCTTATTGGAATACGCTTCACTTCAATTGAAGGAATCAAGGTTCGTTCTTAGCCTCAAAGGATGAATGGTTCTTTTGGAAAGTAATCCATCAATTGCCCGAAAGATGGGGAAAAGTTGTAGCTTCCGATGGACAATACTTTGAATAATATGTTCATTCATTTTGATTATAAAATAAAGGCATTTTTTTACAAAAAAAGTAACGAAATTAAGTTGCACACCCATTATACTATCATTTTTTTGGACATTTGGGCATTTTTTTGAAAGGAAACGAATTTTTAATAAATTAGTTCTACAAATTATGAGTCCTAAGAAATGGTACGTAGGTATTTATACCATTCTTAGCCATCAGTAGTATGTTTAAACAGATTTTGCTTATATTTCTTATTTGGAAATAAATCTGCATTTTTATGGAACGAAAATGAACACACACATTATGTTATTTACAACTAGACATATGTAATCAAAATGTAACATTAATAACAATTCTAAAACAGTATAGCATAAATAATACAATTCAAAAAACTAAAGCAATTCTTAAGCTCCTATAAACATGTAGGAATGCTTCATTTCTTCTTTTAAATGCTTTCATGAAATATATATTCTCAATAAATTATACACCGTTTTAATTTAGTTTTAATTATTAAGTTATATCGTTAATCTAATATTTGTCCTTTTTGAGAGAAAAAAAAACTGGTAATTAAATTATTTTTTAAATCTAGCAGGCATGTCAATCTTAGAAGACTTTAAGTTTGTTAACTGCACGTAAATCTAACTTCCGCAATAATTAAGATTTATATCTAGTACTGCCAGTGATTAACGGTTAACTTTTTGTTTCAATTTCATTTTACTGTATCATTAAATGTTAATGGACTTAAGAGTAACTGAAATTGTTATAATTTTATTTAATTATATATTATGTCCATAATGACATAATTAAATAAGGTAAATAATACTATATATATATATATATATATATATATATGCATTTTCAAGGAAGATAAATATTTAAAGTCTTTGTATTGTCATCTATATATTGACTGAGGTACAATATAAATGCTAAAACTGCCTGATGCTTGCACGTTATAATATTTAGTTGCATCTACATTTATGTTGACAAACTAAATTTTAGATCACATGAGATAGAAATAAAAAACAAATGATAACTTCGAACAATATGTATAGTTTCAAATATCAAATAGCTATACGATGGTGGTCCAAGAAGTACCCGACCCAGAAAAGAAAACAAAAATTTTGGAAAGAAATATATTTATTTTTCCGCAAAATCTTCTTTCAGATCTATACACTTTTCCCAGCGATGTTCAATAAGTTCGATACCCTTTTTATAATAAGAACTGTCTTGTTCCTCAAAATAGCCATTAACTGTCGACATTATTTCTTCATCGTTGGATAATGTTTGACCACAAAGCCATTTTTTCAAGTTTGGGGACAGAAAATAATCCAAGGGGGGGCTAAATCTGGCAAATAGGATGCATGAGGTAGCAATTCGAACTTTAATTCATTAATTTTGGCCATTGCAATAACGGATTTGTGAGCTGGTGCATTGTCTTGATGAAACAACACTTTCTTCTTAGCCAAATGCGGCCGTTTTTGCTTGATTTATTCACTCAAACGTTGCAATAAGTTCGCATAATACTCGCCGTTGGTAGTTTTTCCTTTTTCAAGATAGTCAATGAAAATTATTCCACGCGAATTCAAAAAAAACCGATGCCATGACCTTGTCTGCAGATGAAACGATCTGCGCCTTCTTTGGAGCCGGTTCTCCCTTTTGAGTCCATTGTTTTGATTGTTCTTTTGTCTCGGGTGTGAAGTGATGGACCCATGTTTCAACCATGGTTATGAAACGCCGCGAAAATTCTGCTTTGTTGCTGTGAAACTTTGCTAAGCACTCAATTGAAATATCTTCACGACACTGTTTTTGCTCGAGTGTGAGTAAACGCGGTACCCATCTTGCACACTGCCTTCCCATGACTAAATTTTCAGATAATATGCGATGTACAGCACTTTTTGAAATGCCTATTATGTCTGCTAGCTCGCGCACTTTTAGTCGACGATCATCCAGTATCACATTATGGATTTTCTTCACCATTTCTGGAGTCGTCACCTTATTTGGTCGACCACTGCGATCCTCGTCTTGGCAGCTCGTACGGCCTCGTTTAAACTCTGCTACCCAATATTTCACTGTTGTAAACGAAGGAGCAGACTCACCCAGAGTAGAATCTAGTTTAGCTTTTATATTGGTTGGGTTGAGGCCTTTTAAATAAAGGTATTGTATTACGTAACGATGACCAATTTTCTCCATTTTTACAAGTTCACTGAAAACGTTCACTATTGATGTCTGCCAAACAAATACTAAATAACGTGGCGTCTTCAAACTTGGAACATATGCTTTATAGATTATGTACTTTATAATACAGTATTATTTGTCAAACAAGTATCGCCACCTCTAGGTCAGGCCGGGTACTTATGGGACCACCCTCGTATTTCAATATAAATTATTTGTATATATTATATTTAGCAACTAGTTACGACTGATGATGATTCCTTGGTCGTTGCTCAACAAAACTTTAGTATTGTACAAAATGCCGATTTGTCTATACGTTTATCGACGTGAGTGACGTATTTGGTAAACAATATTGAGTGAATTTCGCAAAACTGATTACCAGATATGTTATTCAGAATGCAAGAAATACAAAGAGGTTCATTCTAGGAGAATCTAAGATATTTTGCTCAAAAATCTCTATTATCATTGTGAAATGAATGAAAATAGTTTTGTAGAATGGCTTGAAAATTAGTTGCTAAAAATGTTAAACCAAAACCAGACCGCCTTCTATGATAATGGATTATGGAAGATGCTAATTATTATTCCAAGCTCAAACACAAATTCCCAAATTCTTTGTGGAATAAGAATCAAATCCACCAATGATTGTTGATTAATAATATATAGTTTGAATAAGAATTATACCAAAAACAATTACTGCCACAATCGTGTCCTTAAATTATTAGTTTACTTAAATACTACACAAATGTTTTAGAAAATCTTTCACATATATCTAAATAAAGAATTGTAAAGAAAGTATCACAACTCTTCAAATGATCGTTTAAAAATTATGGAATTGATGTCTTTCAGATAGACTTACTGCTACTGTTTGTTGCACTGAAACAGTTTCAATACAGTAGCAGTAGTTGAGTCCTGAAGATGTCCCATACGAGTGGATATGAAACGTCGGCAGTTATACCAGTGACGCGGTTTCAGCCCGGAAGCCCAGAAGAAGATATTATGGACCACGACCGCGGAAATCTACGTACCAGATTAGTAAGGTTGGTATTTTATTTATTTACAAATTCGAAGTTAAAAATTGTTTTTAATAACTCTTAAAAACATTTAGAATCAATTTGCGTCTAAAACGAAAACCTGTTTTCGAAAATTTAACGATTATACTCATACAACTTGTCCTTGAATATAAAATGAAACCAAATTAGTTAAATATGAATGTACTCACTTGTCATAGTCATGGCCATCATTGATTTACTTATATGACTTGAGATTTCATATATTTTATAACAACGCACAAAATTAATTTTAAAAATACAATAATTATGGTCTCATAAAGTAATTCTTAATTTTTTATCTGTGTTTTTAAAATAAAATAAGAAATAACATTAAAAACTGCTATTTGGTACACACGCGACTATCATTCGCCTAATAATTTACATTCAAAATTTGATGCTTAATTAAAATTTCAAAATAGAAATTTATTTGGATGCGACACTTTATGAACATCACAAGCTGCATGGCATTTTCGATTTACTATCTTTAATCAAAATTTTTGAATCTACCGGTAAAATTCAAACAAGAAATGAATTTAAAATTTTAAATTCAAATAAAATTAAATTAATTAAAAAATTTTTTAAATATTACAATTAATGTTAATACACTGATTGACGCATAAGAGCCTCGAACGTTTCACAATTAAATACACTTGAATTAATTAAACGTATTTTTACTAGAATGAATATTTACAATTTATAGTACGTGTCATTACTTTGCACCGTAGACGTATTCTCTTTTGATTGACGGTTTTTGTATCTTATATATGCTGCGCCGCATTAGCTGGGCCTTCCTGCACCAAACAGAACCAAAAAGTATAAGCATGGCCTATTTTGCATTGATCGCATCGATGCAATGATTTTGTTTACCTTATTAAAAGTTCTCAAAGTAATTTTTTTAATTCTTTCTAATTTAATTTACCCCATTTAGAATTAAAATTTAAGATTAAATTTTTACTTTTTAATATTTTTAAATAAAATTCTAAATTTGCTTGTGTCATCTATCCGAAATTTTTCTGCTATATTTGGTATATTTTTAAAGAAATATCTTTAACGATTTTTGCATGGTCTAAATCGTTTCTTTAACCTCGTTTACTGTTGACATTTACAAACAAATTAACTACTTAGAAAAATGTATTATTACACAGCAATTGAATATGTTAACGGATTACATTTCCATATATCGATGTATTGTTTATGGCATACAAGGTTCATTTACTGTTTTATCAATTTCATGTATATCTTTCATAATATTAAGTTCTTTGGAATATTTTTGCTTTTAAACTGATTTTAAAACTCATTCAAATTGGTTCTGAGACATAAAAATTACAATTAAATTGCTAAATGTATTAGCATAAATTTATATTTTAACTTAACTTAAGTTACAGTATGCACGTTTTTAAGACTTCAAAAAATTATATACAAACTCAAGAATTATATAAGACGGAAATGTTTTGGTCAATATTTTATCCTTTATTGAGGTTGTGAAATATAAAAACGGGAAAATCTTCTGTTTTGAGATACATGAAAAATCTCACTGTACTAATTTGGTACGTAGACTTCCGCGGTCGTGGTCCATGCTATCTGCTTCTGGGTTTCCGGGCTGGAACCGCGTCACTAGTATATCTGCCGACGTTTCGTACCCATTTGTATGGGACATCTTCAGGGCTGAACTACTGCACTGAAACTGAGTTTCAGTGCAGTAGTTCTACTGACATCAAGCTTCAAAGCCATAAACGTAATAGTAGTAGTAGTAATACTGTCATAGATTTATACCTCTTTGAAAATGTCAAGTTTCTTGCCTGGAAAAGTACATTTACGACACGCATTACTTTTCTTATTTAATTAAAAGAAAAAAGCCCATGAAAGTCTGAAAGTCAAACTTCCGGTGAGCATGCTCCAACCATAAAAACATGTGAGGCGTGGTTTCGACAATTCAAAAGTGGTGATTTCAATGTGCAAGGCAAGGAACGTTCTGATAGACCGAAAAATTTAAAGATGCGAAACTGCAGGAGTTATTGGATGAAGACCCAACCTAAATACAAAAAGAATTGGTAGAAACGTTAAATGTGGATTACGAGCAACGAGAAAAATCCAAAAGATAGAACAATAGGTGCCATATCAATTGAATGACAGGCAAAGAAAAATCGAAAAATCGTCTGTAAAATACTGTTTCAAAGGTATGATCGGAAGTCATTTCTGCATCGAACAGTAACGGATGACGAAAAATGGATTTATTTCGAAAACTCTAAGCCATGGTTATCACCTGGTGAAGCCGGCCCATCAATTCCAAGGCCAAATCATTTTGGTCGCAAGACAATGCTCTGTGTTTGGTGAAACCAGTGGCGTGGTGTATTACGAACTGTGGAAACCTGGTGAAACAATTAATACTGATCTCTACCTATAACAAATTATCAATTTGAACCATGCATTGATAGAAAAACGTCCAGAATGAGTCCGAAGACTCGGTAAAGTGATTTTACAGCAAGATAACGCACCGTCTCATGTGGCAAAACCGATCAAAGAAGCATTGAAAGCACTTAGGGCATAATATCGCAACGGCCATACTGTACAGACCTTGTCCGTTCGACTATCACCTTTTCGCATCAATGAGACACGCGCTAGCAGAGCAGCACATCGCCAATATCGAAGATGTTAGAAAATGGTTCGATGAATGATTTTGTTCAAAGCAGAAACAGTTTTTTTGGGATGGCATCCATAAATTGCCTGCAAGATGGACAAGATGTGTAGAATCAAATAACTGATACTTTGAATAAATAAATTTTTAGAATTTCTTGAAAATTATGTAGTTTTTTTATGAAACAACCATTATTAACCTTCCGGTACAACTGGTATATGGGTACTGTAATTTTATATTAATGAAACGTCTATCTGTCATTAATTTTTTTGTTGTGGCTATTGCTGACTATTTTCAAGACATGAAAAACAGCATCTACTTAAAAAAGTAATAATAATTTTGAAATTAATACTTATGTTCAAAGATAAAATTGCTGCAAGGCTGCATTCGGACTTTAGAGTTTTCAGAAATCTTCAAAAGATTTGTAAATATTATTGATATAAAATATATAGACTTGTTCATTCTAGAATTAGATATGCGCTGTCCACAAGTGGAAAGAGTGCAGGATAGAATATCTCTCACCACACCACAGTTCGTGTGTGCGTGCGCTGCTACGATAAACCTCCCCTACTGATAATCGAAATAAGTCATTCTTGTTAAAGCCGTTGCGGTGTACTAAGCATTTATTATTTTACTTTTAAAAATGACTTATACACACGAAGAACGAATACAAATTATAAAATGGTACTATGGTGGCCATAGCGCACAAGAAATTGTTGGGCGATTTGTTTTTTCGTTTGAAAATAGACCCGTACCGACTGTTCAGACTGTTTTGAATATTGTCCATAGGTTAGAGAGTACGAGATGTTTGAATAGCTGCCATTTATTTATCCATTATTTATCGCCCAACGATTTCTTTTTATGGGGATATGTTAAAACCATCGCTAATGATCCCCATACAAGACCTAGCAATTTAAATGAATTACGCCTCAAAATTGTCGATGCCCTACGGAGTGTAACCCCTGATATGCTAGCTCGAGTAAGACTCGAGTTTTATAATCGATTAGGGTATTGTCTGGCACAGACACACTGAGTTTCAGTGCAGTAGTTCAGCCCTGAAGATGTCCCATACAAATGGGTACGAAACGTCGGCAGATATACTAGTGACGCGGTTCCAGCCCGGAAACTCACTGTACTTATTACATTCGAAGCAAGATAATCAATATATGACGATATCCTTTTTAAAATCAAATCTTTTCTGTACATCCCTGTATACATGATGTAACGTCTTTACTGGGATTTTAAACATTTTACATTGTGAATTGATGTACACAAGTGTATCACGTGTGATTTCATTCTTTTCTCACCGCATTTCCTGTGCATATTGACTGTTGTTGCACATTGTATGATAATTTATATATAAAAACTGTTTTAAAATACCCAATAATATGTATCTAAAATAAATTTATTCATATTTATGTAATATGCTAATGTAGTGAATGCTTGTTTATAACATATCATTGTTTTTGTTGTGGTTAGTGGCAAGTAAAAGTATATCTATAATATTTTTTATTAATACAAAGCGAAACGCAGTAACAATTATTTTCGTATTAACGTTAATATTTCGATACTATCATATACAGAGTTGTTCATTCTAGATTTAGAATTGGCAGTTTCGTTTTCTCCCACTTTTGTATTGCAAACAACTTCCCCTACTTTCTCGCGAGAATGTCTGAAATCAGTCTTCACCAGCGACATGATGTGTGTAGGTCGGGGCTGTAAATCATTATGCATTGACAATACGTACCTACATTTTTGAATTGTATAAATTATTTGATGCATTTTATTTGAATCTTTTAATAAAATGCAACATGGCTATTTTCTTGAAATGTTTTGCCGTTTGGGGTGAAACTAATAAAATATTCTTGAAATAAATGAAATAGAAAATTCTAAAAATTAAAAAGATTTTCAAACAATGAAAAAATTAAAAGAAACTTTTAAAAATCCTAGTGTAGAAGTGGCTCAAAAATACCACCTTCTTGTGCCAGACAATACCCTAATCGATTATAAAACTCGAGTCTTACTCGAGCTAGCATATCAGGGGTTACACTCCGTAGGGCATCGACAATTTTGAGGCGTAATTCATTTAAATTGCTAGGTCTTGTATGGGGATCATTAGCGATGGTTTTAACATATCCCCATAAAAAGAAATCGTTGGGCGATAAATAATGGATAAATAAATGGCAGCTATTCAAACATCCCGTACTCTCTAACCTATGGACAATATTCAAAACAGTCTGAACAGTCGGTACGGGTCTATTTTCAAACGAAAAAACAAATCGCCCAACAATTTCTTGTGCGCTATGGCCACCATAGTACCATTTTATAATTTGTATTCGTTCTTCGTGTGTATAAGTCATTTTTAAAAGTAAAATAATAAATGCTTAGTACACCGCAACGGCTTTAACAAGAATGACTTATTTTGATTATCAGTAGGGGAGGTTTATCGTAGCAGCGCACGCACACACGAACTGTGGTGTGGTGAGAGATATTCTATCCTGCACTCTTTCCACTTGTGGACAGCGCATATCTAATTCTAGAATGAACAAGTCTATATATTTTATATCAATAATATTTACAAATCTTTTGAAGATTTCTGAAAACTCTAAAGTCCGAATGCAGCCTTGCAGCAATTTTATCTTTGAACATAAGTATTAATTTCAAAATTATTATTACTTTTTTAAGTAGTTGCTGTTTTTCATGTCTTGAAAATAGTCAGCAATAGCCACAACAAAAAAATTAATGACAGATAGACGTTTCATTAATATAAAATTACAGTACCCATATACCAGTTGTACCGGAAGGTTAATAATGGTTGTTTCATAAAAAAACTACATAATTTTCAAGAAATTCTAAAAATTTATTTATTCAAAGTATCAGTTATTTGATTCTACACATCTTGTCCATCTTGCAGGCAATTTATGGATGCCATCCCAAAAAAACTGTTTCTGCTTTGAACAAAATCATTCATCGAACCATTTTCTAACATCTTCGATATTGGCGATGTGCTGCTCTGCTAGCGCGTGTCTCATTGATGCGAAAAGGTGATAGTCGAACGGACAAGGTCTGTACAGTATGGCCGTTGCGATATTATGCCCTAAGTGCTTTCAATGCTTCTTTGATCGGTTTTGCCACATGAGACGGTGCGTTATCTTGCTGTAAAATCACTTTACCGAGTCTTCGGACTCATTCTGGACGTTTTTCTATCAATGCATGGTTCAAATTGATAATTTGTTATAGGTAGAGATCAGTATTAATTGTTTCACCAGGTTTCCACAGTTCGTAATACACCACGCCACTGGTTTCACCAAACACAGAGCATTGTCTTGCGACCAAAATGATTTGGCCTTGGAATTGATGGGCCGGCTTCACCAGGTGATAACCATGGCTTAGAGTTTTCGAAATAAATCCATTTTTCGTCATCCGTTACTGTTCGATGCAGAAATGACTTCCGATCATACCTTTGAAACAGTATTTTACAGACGATTTTTCGATTTTTCTTTGCCTGTCATTCAATTGATATGGCACCTATTGTTCTATCTTTTGGATTTTTCTCGTTGCTCGTAATCCACATTTAACGTTTCTACCAATTCTTTTTGTATTTAGGTTGGGTCTTCATCCAATAACTCCTGCAGTTTCGCATCTTTAAATTTTTCGGTCTATCAGAACGTTCCTTGCCTTGCACATTGAAATCACCACTTTTGAATTGTCGAAACCACGCCTCACATGTTTTTATGGTTGGAGCATGCTCACCGGAAGTTTGACTTTCAGACTTTCATGGGCTTTTTTCTTTTAATTAAATAAGAAAAGTAATGCGTGTCGTAAATGTACTTTTCCAGGCAAGAAACTTGACATTTTCAAAGAGGTATAAATCTATGACAGTATTACTACTACTACTATTACGTTTATGGCTTTGAAGCTTGATGTCAGTAGAATAAAATGACATATGTGTCTAATCATAACATTGCATACTTAAGCCTGGCGAAATCTGTTAGGGAAACGGGTAATGACTTTCCGGTACACCTGGCAGTACCAGGCTTAGTAAGATGGACGATATGTTTGAAGGGAAGAATACCAAACACATTCATTTTAATCTCTGTTGTATATCTTGAAGATGAACTGGATAATTATTGATAAATAGTAAAAAGTGAAGTTGCTTCAAAAAATATTACATTCAAAATGTCACATAACGAGAGCTTTTGATGGAAACAATTACAAACATTACAATGGATAATTGGAAGAATTGTATCAACCATGTGATTAAAGTAGAAAAAAGAATGTGGGACTTGGATGGGTCAATGGATGATATTGTGGAACCATTTATTATTTGTGTTGGAAACAGTAACAGTGAAAGTGATTTATTGTCAAGCACAAGTGAATCCGATTAGTTGTACTGCTAATGTTTCTATATTTATAATCTTTGTTGTATTTTTGATGGTTTTATAATAAATTTCAACAGTAGTTTACATTTTACATTGAATTTCACAAATAAATTTGATATGAATATCAATAATTTATGACTTACAAATATATATATATATATATATATATATATATATATATATATATATTTGTAAGTCATAAATTATTGATATTCATTATATCATTTGAAAAGGAAATTTCATGAAATATTTATTTCAATAATATTTAATCTTAATTTTGAATAGGTTGTCAGGTCTAGTTGGTAGGTCTGTCATTCAATTGATGCGGCAACTATTTTCCCATCTTTTGGATTTTTCTTATTCGTGATCGACCGCTAATCGTTTCTGGGGCCACATTTAATGCTTCTGCCAATTGTTTCTGAGTTTGAGATGGGTCTTCATCCAATAAGTCCTGCAGTTTCGCATCTTCGAACTTTTTCGGTCTATCAGAACGTTCTTTTGTCTTGCACATAAAAATCAGCACTTTTGAGTTATCGAAACCATGTCTCACATATTTTTGTGGTTGTAGCATGCTCACCGCAAGTTCCTACCAGCAAACGATGACTTTCAGCGGCTTTTTTCCTTTGATTAAATAAGAAAAGTAATGCGTATCGCAAAAGCACTTTCTCAGGCACGAAACTCGATATTTTCAAAGAGGTATAAATCTATGACAGTGTTACTTCCGCAAAATATAATATGTATGGCTTTGAAGCTTGATGTCAGTAGAATAAAATGGCATATGTGTCAAATCATAAAATTGCGTATTTAAGCCTAGCGTTATCTGTTAGAAAAACCGGTAATGATCTTCCGGTATATCTGATATAATATATACGAGGGTAGTTTGGCAAGTAATGAGAATGGTAAAGAAAAACGAATTTTTTAAATACAATAATTTTTGTTTTTCAATATATTCTCTTAAAAGAGCAATACATTTATTCCAACGGTGCTCTAATGTCCTTATGCCATCTCTAAAATGCGATTCTGGAAGGCTTGAAAAATACTCATTTACGAAGATGATCCACCTAGTGCCGTCTTCAATTTTGGAAAAAGGTGGAAGTCGGAAGGGGCTAGATCCGGCCAATAAGGCGCATGCGGTACTAATTAGAAATGCAACTCGTGAATTTTGGACATCGCAACTGTGCTGGTGTGCGAGGGAGCGTTGTCTTGGTGAAACAGAATCTTTTTCTTTGCCATTCCTGACCGTTTGGCACGAATCTCAACATTTAATTTTTGTAGAAGTTCTGCATAATATTGTCCGTTTATTGTGGCACCTTTCTGAAGGTAATCAATGAGCAAAATGCCCTTTGAATCCCAAAAAATTGATGCCATCACCTTGTTTGCCGATAAACTGGTTTTCGCTTTCTTTGGAGGCTCAGAACCACATTCTAACCATTCTTTTGACTGTTGTTTAGTTTCGGGTGTACTGTAGTGTATCCAAGTTTCATCGCAAGTAACAAATCGCCTACAAAAACCAACCGGATTCCGCTTATAAAGGTCCAAACACTCATTGGAAATGCGCAAACGAGTGAAGTTTTGATCAGTCGTAAGCAATCGCGGCACCCATCTTGCCGAAAGCTTGGAAAGGCCCAATTCTTTCGTTAAAATGTGGTATACGCGTTCTGTTGAAATGTTTAGAAAGTCTGCTATCTTTCTCACTTTGAGTCGTCGATCTTGCGTAATAATATTATGGATTTTTATAATCATTTCCTTAGAAGTCACGATTTTGAGTGCTCCAGAGCGCGCTTCATCAACACAGGTTGTTCTACCACGTTTAAATTCATTTACCCATCTACTTACTGTGGCGGATGATGGGGCAGATTCACCTAATGTTTCCCGTAACTCATCTGTTATTTCGGTACTTTCATACCCTTAATTACGAAGTATTTAATCACCGCACGATACTCTGCTTTTTCCATTTTAACAAAACGACGTGTTGCTTCTTTTTCAATCAGCTGTCAAAAATAAACTAATCAACCGATTTATCTAAATATAGGAATGTAAACATATAAATAGGCAGCCTAAATTAGAGTGCATATGTTTTACCAATTAGAGCGCCACCTATGTGTCATTCTCACTACTTGTCAAACTATCCTCGTATATATATATATATATATATATATATGTATATGCATATATAACCAGCACCTGTGTCAAAAATATTGGTATAGCAATTTTGTACAGCAGTCCATTTTTTAATTTATTATTTAATTTATAAAACTTGTTTAGGTAAATGTTTTTATTCAATATACCATATGTACATACATACATAATTGAATAAAAATGTATATGGAATAAATGAAAATTTATATATTACCTCTCATTCTATTTTTGAAAGAACAACTGCAAAAATTCATAAAAGCATTCATTTATAATTATTGATAATTACAAAAGCGACAAACAAAACGATAAAGCTAAACAAAATTTTCCGAAACAAATTGTTAATAAATATTGGGTCTGGGAAAAAGTTCGTGGCGTTTTTCCCGATAGATGGCATTGGTTGCCGATAACTAAAGAACAACAAGTCACAGCGACACCACCGAGGGCTCGTTTTTTAGATGACCTTCCGAACGTTAGTTTGAGCGTAGAAACATTGTAATCGGTGCAGTGGTTGGAAAGTTATTCGCACTTGAAAATGGAGAAGAATAATGAGAAATTTCGCTATATTCTGCAATATTATTATGATAAGGGGAAGAACGCTGCGCAGGCTTGTGATAAAATTTGTGCTGTGTACGGTGAAGGTACTTTATCGAAATCTGTTGCGCGGAAATGGTTCGCTCGCTTTCGTTCTGGAAATTTCAATGTGAAAGATGAGTCACGCTCCGGTCGTCCAATCACTGAAAAATCTGATGAAATTCTTGAAAAAGTCCAACAAGATAAGCATATCAGCAGTGTCGATATTGGCATGGAGCTAGGCATTGACCACAAAACTGTTTTGAACCATTTACACAAAGCTGGTTACAAAAAAAAGCTTGACGTATGGGTTCCTCATGAGTTGAGCGTGAAAAACATGATGGACCGAATTAACATCTGCGATGCGCTGCTGAAACGGAATGAAATCGAGCCGTTTCTGAAACGTTTAATAACCGGAGATGAAAAATGGATTACGTACGATAATCGGAAGCGTAAAAGATCGTGGATAAAGGATGGTGAGCCGTCACAAGCGTTCGCTAAGCCAACATTGACGCCAAAAAAAGTGATGCTGTGTGTATGGTGGGACTGGAGGGGAATCGTCCACTACGAGCTACTTCCAACTGGTCAGACGATTGATTCTCAACTCTACTGTGCACAACTAGAGAGATTACGCCAGGCGATTGAAAGAAAACGGCCCGAATTGATTAATAGGAAAGGTGTTGTCTTCCATCATGACAACGCCCGACCACACACTTCTTTGATGACCCGTCAAAAATTGAGAGAGTTTGGTTGGGAAGTTTTGATGCACCCACCTTTACAGTCCGGATATAGCACCCTCTGACTATCATCTGTTTCGATCTCTGCAGAACTCTCTCAATGGAATTAAGTTGGTTTCAAAAGAAGCCTGTGAAAACTACTTGATTCAGTTTTTCGACCAGAAACCACAGAAGTTTTTCACCGATGGGATCATGGATCTACCAAAAAAATGGCGAAACATTGTCGATAATAATGGAGCATATTCAGTTTAAATGAATTCGTCCAGGCGCCATGCGGGGACCAGTTGAATTTTACTGAAAAAACGCCACGAACTTTTTCCCAGACCCATCTTTAGAAATAGATGATTAATGGGAAATTGATGGTTTTTTTATTTGAAATATTGCTGGTATGTATATTGTGCATATCATTTATGTAATAAAATTTCGTTAGCCGAATATTATCCTATCCTATCCGTGTGTTGTAATGGTTAAACAGGTTTTGCGCTTACGCGATATTTCATAATTTTAGTGAGCAACATTTGTATTGTTGAGGTTTCATGCTCTGTATTATAGGATTTAAGTTAAACATAATATGGTAAGTTAAGCCTAACAAATATGGAAGAGATAATAGATTTGGTAAATCGTATAGAAAATAAACAAAAAAAACTATTCAAAGAGGCAGAAGATCTCGGAGGAAATGCAAGGGGCACTCGAGTGCAGAAGTGCAAAGGGAAAGAAGATTGACCACTTAACAAAAGACGGAATAAAATGACGAAAACATTAAGAAAATACGAAAAGATATCGCTAGTCTTTTCCGAGTCTTACTCCTGAAAGAATAAAAAATCATAAAGATTAAATAAATAAATAAGTTAGAACCATAAATTTTCGCAAAGAGATTTTATGTTGTTCTCAATAGAAAAAAAAGTGTCAAGTTTCAAGGGTGGAATCCAATAAATGATTATTTACACTTCAAATATTAAAAACAAAATTGTTTGACTATTAATATTTATGCATACATTGCTAGTATAAACAAAAGCGGCATAATATAATCAAAAATAGTTTTATTAATTTTATTATAAGTATAAAATGACGAGAATGATGTACTGTCTGAACAAGTGTTAAGTGACAAATATTGAAATTTTTAAAATCAACTAATACGAAATTTAAAACGCAATTAGAAAATTTCCATTATTCTCAATAATAGAAGTATAATAATTTCAATAATTTCTTCAAGAATCTAGCGCTGAAATATCCTGTTTGCAAGCGAGCGAAAAGGGGAAACGTTTACGGAGTTATGTTGGAGGAATAGGTACAATGGCGGGGAACAATATGGAAAATGCAAAACAACAGCTCTATTAAATATCGTTTATAAAATTATGAAGTAAAGTCCTATCTTGAACAAATATTAAACGATTATCATGATAAAAGAATGTTAAAAGGAATCATTCTATTATTAATAACACCCTATCTACTACATATGTTTCATGGATAGACCAATCATCAGGCAGATTCTGTGTTATTAATGAACGATTCCTTGATAGCGTCTATCATATCATTACGATACAGAAAAATAGTGAATAATCATCATGCCTCCCTCTCACGTCCAATGAATTGAACGAAAAAGCGAGAATGCATCTGTCTCGCAATATCGGGAACTAAGTTTCCAGAGCGTATAAACAGATGGCATGCATCACGGCTATTTGCCAATTAAAAGAATGTTAAAAGGAATCATTCTATTATTAATAACACCCTATCTACTACATATGTTTCATGGATAGACCAATCATCAGGCAGATTCTGTGTTATTTTTCTGTATCGTAATGATATGATAGACGCTATCAAGGAATCGTTCCCAAAGTATGCGCCGCAAAGAATCTCCAGGGGCGCCGCGACAGCCTCGCTGTTGCGTTTAAAATGATTCTCTGTTTTGTATTAACTAGTTACCATTTCTGTTCTCAAAATAAATGTGATTTGTTTTATTTTTCGATTTATTTACGTTTTCCTTCTCCTCCCTATTACAATTACAAAAAAAAAAACAAATTTACCAACAACTATTCACAAAGTATTTAAACAAAATTAAAGTCTTATAGAAATCTAAAAGTTAAATTTAGAGATTACAGCATAGAATTTACTTAAATTTCAGATTTTAGACTTAAAATTATCAGGTCTCCAGTTTTACTTCATACGAAGGATGCCGCCAGAAAAAATCTGAACGTTAAGGACGCCATGGCTTTAAAAAGTTTGGGAATCTATGGTTTAGTGAATATGCAAAAGTATTAGATTTGGGCTGCTGAAAACCTTCATGTGGTTTAGGAAAAACAAATGCATTCGGAAAAGGTTGCAGTTTGCTGTGCCTTTTAAGCAAGTGGTGTTTACAGATCATGCTTTATCGAAAATCGAAAACGCGGATGTAATTCCGTTAACCATGGATAGAACAGTTCAGTATCGCGACATGCTAATCATTTTGATTTATTGCAAACGATGTTTCCTGCTCGCGTAATTTCCCGTTTCGATGATGCACACTGGCCTCCGAAATCGTGCAATCGTGTCTTTGGAATTACGTTTAGAGCAAAGTCTACGCTGATAAGCCTGTAACGATTTCTAATCTTAAACGTAATGTAACATAAGACCAGTCAAAATCTACGAAATCCAGAGAGCTTTATGTGTGAAAGTTAATAAAATATAGGTAAGCGAATGACCTCTTGTAAGAATAGCCGAGGTAGATATCTAAATGATGTTTATATTCATTCATACTTAATTCCCATGTGTCGGTATCATAATAAATAAAAGAAATGCAAAATACTCGTAACCATCTTCATTTTATTGAAATAACAAAATAATCACTTCCAACTGAAACAGCCTCTATAATGATTGCTACGTCGCTATTTTAGAACAAGCGCTGAAATCGTTTTTTAAAATTATTTATCGCCTCAATATCTTTTCCAGCAATATAACTCGTACTGCTAGAAATCTGATGAGAATCTCTGCAGAGGCGTGTGCTATGTAGAGATCCTACATAACATCCATTCAGTGTAAATAAACTTTTGTTAAAGTATTTAAATTGTATACACTACCGGTCATATTTATTTGCCCAGCCTTAGTTTTAGCCAAAATTATTAAACTATCAAATGTGTACTGAAAATTTATTTATTGTACCAATACAATAGTGTAAAACAAACATAAAATAGTTACATTTTTCTTATTTAAAAACTTTATCATTAATTATTATTAAATGTTGCTCTCATCAATGTGGCCACCTTTATTTTTGATAATTGCGGCACATAACCGCGGCATCCTTTCAATTAATTTTTGCAGTGTATCTTCTGTAATTTGTGCCCAGGCTTCTTGAAGTTGTTCCCACAGTACAGTGGGGGATGATAGAGCACGTTCTACAACCTTCCGGTCCAATTCTTCCCAAAGAAGCTCTATTGGGTTCAGATCAGGACTTTGAGCTGGCCATACCATTATAGAGATTTGCCCTTGCTCTTCTAGTTGACGCAAGTAACCGCTACACAATCTAGAAGTGTATTTCGGATCGTTGCCCTGTTGAAATACAAAGTTTTCGCCAAGAATCCTTAGTCCTGAAGAAACAGTGTTATTTTCTAAAATTTTCTTGTAGCCTTCCTTTCTTAGGATTCCCTCAATTTTGACGAGATCGCCTACAGATTTTCCACCAAAACATCCCCAAATCATTACTGAACCTCCTCCATGTTTTACGGTAGGCGCAGTACATTCTGGCAGTACTCTCTCCTGCGGATACGAATATTCGCCTTTTACTACCGAAAAGTTCAAATTTCGATTCGTCTGTCCACAACACATTATTCCACTGATCAATCGTCCAATTCTTATGTTCCTTAGCCCAATTTAGTCGTTTTATCTTGTTTTGCTTTCGTAGTAGTGGTTTTCGCAGAGAAATTCTTCCGTATAAACCCGCTTGCCTTAACCTTCTCTGTACCGTGGACACACTAATTGGTTTAGCACGCGCTCTATTCATTTCAGCAGCAATTTCTGGTGCTGTTTTTCGTCTATCGCGTCTACTTATCCGTACTAGATGCCGGTCATCTGCAGATGTCGTCGCTTTGCGTCGTCCAGATCTGCTTTTGTTGGAAAATGTATCACTTTCTTCAAATTTTTTAACGTTATAATCAACGGTTCTGCTATTTAATCGTAATTCTTTTGGAATTTCGCGATTACTTTTACCCGTACGATGATAAGCAATTATCATAGCCTGCACTTCAACAGATAATTCCTTTGTCTTCGGCATTGCATTAAAATATTCACAATAACTCTCTATTTCACTGTTTTCGCAACAAAAGATGAACGATGACTGACATAAAATTTATTTTCTTTTTTGTATAACATACCCTAATATTGTAATTAGTTAGTACAATAACACAATATTGGTAATACCTTTCGGAAATGCAGGTAAAACTGTTAATACTGTAGGGATTAGCCTATATAATATTTATGGTATTTTTCCAATTTATGACACCTTTACGATATATCATAAACAATTTAAGATTTTCGTAGAAATTCACATGGAATTACTTCCACTAATAATATTGTTGAATAATTATAATACAGAGTTTTCGAAAGATAATCCGTATTTCAGGAAACACATAAAATTGGGGTGGGCAAATAAATATGACCGGTAGTGTATGTACTTGCAACATAGATAAAAATATATTACTCTGTGGTTAGTATGTCACAAGGAATACACACTGTTACTAAAAAGAAAGAACTGCAACAAAATATTAACATTTTTAGTTGCACTTGTAAAGTATCTCAGAAAAAAATTTAACATAAATTATTTTATTATATTTCTTCGTATAATAAAGTAGATATACTGTCCAGATAGGTGCTCAAGAAATTATATTACTCTGTGGTTAGTATGTCACGAAGAATACAGACTGTTACTAAAAAGAAAGAAATGCAACAAAATATTAACATTTTTAGTTGCACTTGCAAAGTATCTAAGAAAAAATTTTCGCCTAAATTATTTTATTATACAGGCTGTTTCAAAAAGAATATACGTATTATAAAGTATTATTTTGTCCAAACTATCAATCGCTGCATCTCTGCTCGGCTATTGGAGAAACGAATACATAGTCTAGTTTATTTAATAGCCGCTAGATGTCAGTTGTCTTCTGTTTTTCTTGGTAATCGTCATATGTTTAAAATGGCTACTCCGCAGCAGAAATCATTTTGTGCTCTCGAGTTTGCGAAGTATAATTCCGTGATTACAGTGCAAAGGCGTTTCAGGTTAAGCTACCAAATTGATCCTCCGAATGGGTGGAACATTCGCAGATGGTACCGGCAGTTTGTAGATATAGGATGTGTATGTAAAGGAAAGAGTCCTGTCCGCCATCGTGTTTCTGAAGTAAATGTTGCAAGAAATTCAAACTGCTTTCCGATGTAATCCTTCAAAATCAACTCGTCGTGCTAGTCGGGAGTTACAACTGCCTATAACAACAATTTGGCGTGTTTTGAGACGTCGGTTGGTTATGAAGCCGTACAAGTTACAGTTGTTACAAGCTCTGCGTCCTGATGACAAAATTGAAACGTGAGGCATTTTGTTACGAGAGTCATGATGCTATTGACAATGAAAACACTTTCGCACAACGCATCGTGTTCAGTGATGAAGCGACTTTCCATGTTAGTAGTCTAGTAAACACTATGTTAAAATTTGGGGTCTACAGAACCCACATGTAGCCATTGAACATGTACGAGATTCGCCTAAAATCAATGTGTTTTGTGCGGTATCCTGATCATTTGTTTACGGCCCATTCTTCTTTGATGGAAACACGGTTAACGGTCAGCAGTATCTCGCTATGTTACAAAACTGGTTGTTTCCGAGGCTGCACGAAGACAATTTCATTTTTCAACAAGACGTTGGATTGGTCGTCAAGGAGCTGGCGACTTAGCATGTCTCAGCTGGGTTCCACGGTCACCGGATTTGACACTTTGTGACTTCTTCCCGTGGGGCGTCGTTAAAGACAACGTTTATGTACTACCACTCCCACAGAGCCTGGCAGAGTTGAAGATCCGGATCCGTACTGTCATAACATCAGTGACGAAGGATATGCTTGCCCGAGTATGGGAGGAATTTGACTATCGATGTGATATTGTTTGTGTCGCTGATCGAGGACATATTGAACATCTGTAATCTGACCTTGAGAGGTTCGTAAACATGTGTGTAAAGTTTCATATTCGTATGTCTTAAAGTTTAATAAATATATGCATTCGAAATACGTATATTCTTTTTGAAACACCCTGTATTTCTCCTTATAATAAAGTAGATGTACTGTCCAGATAGGTGCTCAAGAACCATAGATATATGTATACACGTATACATTTCGAGTAATGTATGGTTCCACTTCTAAAAATTTAGGTTTATCTAACACTTAAATTTTCCCGTTTAATGGATATTTACAGTTATATGTGTGAAAGTTATTCTTACTTACGTAAAAATCTACTTCATGTTACCTAGCAATCATTTTATTACATCACTTTGTATTCTTATATATTGTATATACGTATGTATAGGTACATGAGTGTAATGGTATGTGAAACAAGAAGTGCTCAACAGCTATAGAAAGTATGTTGATATAATACATCTTTTGTTATTTAAATTATATTCGTTTCATAGGTGTTGTAATGCACGGATGACTTCCAGTGACCATACATAAGAATATTGTTTATTATTTAACTTATAATAATTCCGGCATACTTTCTGAGAAAGTTGGTTAGTGGTGCCAAAGTATGCAAAAATATATTTCCACGACACATTATCAGGAATATTATTAAAAATTAATTAAAATTGATGTGATTTAAATATTAAAAGCAGATACTTTTTAAGTAATCCAAAAACATTTTAAATCATTGGATTGTCAGAAAAATCATGACGTATTTTCCGATATTCTTCATATTTTTATTATCATGAATGTTGAATGTCATCAAATGTGAACATCCGTCTATGATAAAGCATATTTACTTCCATGTAACAACAAAAAACTCTAAAAAAACTTTAATAACAATATGAAAACTTAATATTTACAACTATAAAAGAATATTCTAAATATTCTAATACCGAGTGTCACAAAAGTTTTCAAACTCTTTATTGTTATAAGGTATTTTCTATTACAAGCCATAAATTTAGAACAAATTCGGTAAATCCTCTTCATAATTTCATGTATTTGTGAAACATCAACATTTGATGACGAATACAAAGATTGCGTGTTGAAAGTAAACACATGGCTGCTAATATGTGCAAGAAAACAACACTACACAAAGAAAAAAGACCCTTAGGTCGAACAGCCAAATTTATGGAAATTTTTTTCAATCTGCAGTGAAAAAAATATTCAAAATATCCTAAATATTCTAATAAACATTTGGCACTTTTACAAAGATGTGTTGTAAAAGCAAACACGTCTGATAATATGCGCAAGTTAACAATACTATAAAAAAAAAGAAAACACTTAGGCCAAATAGCCAAATATATCGAAAAAGTGTGTTATGCAGTGCAGATTAAAAAAAATATTCAAAATATCCTGAACTATTAAAATTGTACATTGCGCATTGTTACAAGCGCAATGTCTTAAAATTCATGGAAAAATGCACTGAGGATAGCCGTACAGATGGAATTTGATACCAAAAAGAAAGTACATTATGAAAACAAATATAATTAAAAGGAAACTGATCATAGCGGAAGAATATCACGTAAAAGACCCTTTATTAAGCGTCGTTATTAATTACCTATTGTAAAGCATTGAACAAGTCTGGCTCAGAGAAAACGAAGCTTTTTAAAAATCCAAACAAAAGCTTACTATTTTGGTAAAATTCATTTATTTTATTGAAAGTAGTCGCCTTCAGTTTCAGTACAAGGTTTTGCACGGTTAATGAACATGTCGAATAAATTCAAGATCGCTCTTGACGCCCTTTTAATGGTATTGACGTCGGCACAATGCTGTCTTTTCATCGGCAAATGTAGAGAGAATAGATAGAAAGCAGCAAAGTGGCCAAACCCTACGCATACGGTGAATGGTTGATGGTTAAAATGCCATTTGTAGTTAGAAAATCAGTAACAAGCGTCTGGCGATGAGATGGTGCATTATCATGTAACAAATGCCAGCTACCATTTTCACGATATTGAAGGCGCACACGACGCGAGTACGTGCCAAAAGATGCTTCATAACACCAAGATAATATACAACATTGATTGACTAATTGGTACAAACTCTTTGTGCACTATACCTTTCGAATCACAAAAACAAATCAACATTGTCTTCACTTCTGACTTCTCCAAACTGCTCCTTTTCGGTCTTTCTTCGCTTGGATACTTCCGTTCAGAGTTTTGACACTTGGTCTCTGGGTCATATTGTAAACACCACGTCCCATCGCCAGTTACAACAGAATACCTGAATCGGTACAATGTTAAATTCGGAGCAATTTTTGATAATTAGTTAGCTTGTGTGATACAAACCTTGCACAAATCTCTCTCAGTTCCAAATGCTGTGTCAAAATGCAATGAACTAAATCTTTGGTAATATTTAATTCCATTCCCACATATCGCAATGAGGATTTCGGCTCATTTCTGATAAACTAACGCATAAGTTTATTGTTTCTAGTTCTAATATAATAATTTAAAACATTCACTTATTCTAAGTTTCTTTATGCTTTGCACATTTATAATGTGTGTTTTTTAAGCTGTATGAGAACTATCGATATCGATAACTATGGTTTGACAGCTGATAATGTCAAACTGTGTTAACATTTCTGTTCAGTAAGGTTTAGCAAGTCATCATGAATCGTTTAACGCTAGAACAACGCTTCCAAATGGTGGAAATTTACTTGACTTTACTGAAAAAAATAAATGTGTTCGTGAAGTTCATAGAGCACTTCGCTCATTTTACGGTCAACATAATCGGCCTTGTGAGCAAGCAATTCGTGCAGTTATTGAACGTTTTCGCACTAATTTTACTCTTCTCGATTTAAAACCGTCAACGAGACAAAGAAATGTGCGTACCGAATAGAATATTGCTGCTGTAGCGCGAAGTATTGAAGAAGACGCCGAAACGTCGATTCGTCGTTGTTTTCAACTTATTGGCCTTTCTACTTCGACTACGTAGAAAATTTTACGTAGGGATCTTGGCTTACGTGCCTATAAAATACAGCTCGTGTAAGAATTGAACCCAAACGACCATCGTTTGCGTCGCATTTTTGTTGATTGGGCTCAATTGAAACTGGCCGAAGATGAGCATTTTTATCAAAGAGTTTCCAAAAATTAATCAGCTAAACATCGACGACATTTGGTTCCAACAAGTCGGCGCAACTTGCCATACAGCGCACTTAACTCGCTCGTGTGATTTAACGGCTCTAGAAACCAATATTCAAGGTACCATTGACGCCATACGGCCAGATTTATTGGAAAAAGTAGTTAAAAATAGGACTGATCGAATATTTATAAAATAAATGCCATGAAATTATCTACCAGATTATAATAAAAAAATTTCATTCCAACAATATATCTGTCTTGTATTATCATTTAAAATTCTCAAGCTCTTAAAAAACACCCGTTGTAAAACAAATTCAGTTTATTAAATAAAATGTTTAATGTTTATATTACATCGTACGATGACTATTAAACACTATTGTATAAATACTTTATCAATATGATAATTTCGTTAAACCTTATTTTTAAGACCTGAATTTCCATAGAAAACCACAAAGTCAAACAACGCAACAGATATGAGTTTATTGAAGTCCTTACTTTAACCAGTTAATAACAAAAATTTTTGTTAATAACTTTTTAGTCTTTTACTGTTATGAGTGAAATTACACATTATATTATATCTTGAAGCATATAATTTCAAGATAGAGCGATAGAATCGTATTAGGTTAGATGTACATACATACATACATATGTACATGTCTAGATATTTACAAAGTTTCATCAAATAAAGCCAGTTAAATTGGATATTTAATTCTAGTAACGCTATATTTTCATTTTTGTATTGTATGATTTGTACATATACAGTATAATCTCTATAACTTGGACATGAAGCAATCCGAATATCAAATAAACCCAATAAATTTTATTTCGAATTCTAACTCCGTTAATCCGATCAAAATTTCGATAATGCGAACATATAAAAACATGCCTAATAGAGGAATAACTCGCCACTTCTATCGTAAAGCGCTTGTTTTGATGTCTTGTGATTTATTCTTTTTACGGACTCAATTGCCACACGCTACAGAACAGAGATGTGGAATTTAAAAGCTCCCCAAATTTAGTTGAAATGTTCTTTTCGCTTGCTCTATCGAACGACGATTTAATTTGCTAGGAAAAATTATACAGCAGAACAATCTAGAATTTTCGAACGCTGTATAAATACCAATCTCGCCATGTGTTTTTGTATAGACAACATTAACTGCAGCTTCGAGTGTTTCGACAGATGTAGAGTACTTAGTCAGTATTCCTTAATTCAGTTATGACAAAGCGAAAATAAAAGGTGTTCTAACAAGACATTTCATTTTCAATAGCCCGCCATATTAACAGTGGTCATGACTCAACCTGTAACTACTTGACAGATGACAAGTAAACACTGTTCCATTAATAAGAATGGAACATTTCAACAACGCATTGAAATTATTAAAATTCACTACAAAAGTGGTGAAAATTTCGCGGTCACAGTTTGCAAAATTAATGCATTTTTGGGTCATCGTGAAGCAGGTGGGACAAGTTAGTGAAGTGAAGTATCGAACTCGTGCACGTCGCTCAAGAACAACGGAGAATATTGCTGTTGTAGCCCATAGTGTTAAGGAAAACCCAGGTTTGTTCATTTTTCGTTGATCTTTGGAGTTGGGCATTCCACATAGATCTTAAGGGTTTTAAAGTTTAGTTAATACAAGAACTCACGCCTACCAACCATCAACAACATCTTTGCTTGAAATGCATCAAACTGGTCCGGAATTAAAAAAAAAATCATCTTGAGCGATGAGGCCCATTTTCACCTCGGTTGCTACGTTAACAAGCAGAATTGTCGCATTTAGGGCTCGGAAAACCCAAGAATTATTGTTGAATAGCCTCTCCATCCTCAACGTGTGACTGTTTGGAATAGACCTACGATTTCTTGACAATTATATTTCCCTATTCTATACGTAAGATCTCTTAAGTTAAACGCACATGAGCAATGTGTCTTGCAACGATTTTATTCTATCAGAAAAAAAAAAAATATTTCTGATTGTCAGGAAATAAATCAAATGAGGAAAGAGTTATCTTAAAATAGAAAGAAATAAAAAACGGAAATCAACTCAAGTCAATAATTCTAGACTTGATGGCGTAAAAGTCCAGGATTAAGAAGAAAAAATATTTCTTTTCTTGCTTGTATTTCTTCATCGATTTTTCGATTAGAATCTGTGTCTAACAAATAACACAAAATGTTTTCTCTATTCTTCTCTTGGCCTACTCGTTTTATTTTTTAACCATTGACTATTTTTAATGCAATATTATTAAGCGTATTATTCTTTTTCATGTTCCATGGATGTTCTTTGATGCGTATTTCACTTGTATATCTTCTCTTTTAGCCGATACTTCTGGATACTGACCATATTTCATACTTACATAGAAGTACTGGTGTGAAAATAGTTTTATATAATCGTATTTTTCGTCTCACGTGAATGTAACTTAATATTTGTTTGCCCTTAAGTCCATATATTATTTATAGGTCTACGGATCTACGGAAATTATTTATTTTTGTTCATCACGCCTATTATGAACAGAACTAGAAAAGTGCTCCACCTAGTAATGAAAGAAAAGATCCACGATTTTTTGATAATTTTGTTTTTCAACGTAATCTCTCTCTTAACTTTCATTCATTTGCACCATCTGCATAGCAACAATTGTATTCTGATACGAAAAAAATCTATTGGTTTTCAAAACAGGCACGAATCTCCTCCTTTAATGGGTTAACGTTTGCAAAATAACGTCCTTTAAAGAATTTTTCTCAAATTTCTAAATGAAAAGTCGCACATAGCCATATCGGGATGATCCAGTGTAAGGAAGTTGTACTCGCGGAGTATGGATTGGACATTGGTTGCCTTATGAATTCATTGTCTTATAAACGCATCGTTATGAAAGGGGACATCTTTGTGATGCACTTTGGTTATTTGGCATTTCTGCTTAATAGTCGTACGAAATTTTGTTAACATACTACCGTAGCTACAAGTGCCAAGTCTCCCTTGATGTGTATTCAACAAGAATACTCCTGATTGATCCCAAACTGTTTTGAGCAATATTTCATTCTTAAGTATGATGGGGCCTCGTCCCCATACACTGCAATCATTCGCTAGTGAAAAATTTTAGAAGAATTCTCTTCGTTTGTCAAAAATCTGATGATACTGTGATGTTTTAATTTAAGCAAACATTTTTTGTGGCGCAATACTTTATATACTTTATAAAACACAAAATAAAGAACGAATTGAAGTCAAATTTTACATACAAATAGAAAAATTTTGCTTCTATTGAAATTCTATCGATTCGATATTTTCTCTCGCTATCTGTATCTATTTGGCTTACAATATTTATTAGTTTTTCACCTATTTCGACAAGTCATTTTTTGAATTCGTGCTTTGTTTCTTTTAACGACAATGATTATGAAAATTATATTCAAAATACAAACTAGCCTAAACAGCCACATAAACATTATTGTGTTCATAAGTCTTGCGTTTCTTTCGACATTGGTATTAAGGTAATTCTGATACCCTGGCTGGGACATAAGAAATTCTCCTGCGGAAATGATCTATTTGTAATATGTGTGTGATATTGTAACGAAACTTTAATCAGGCCATATGTGTATGTAATGTAATGATTAATCTTGTACAAACCTTCGGGTTCGCAATAGCGTACAACCTCAACGGAAAGGCTTGTGCGATTATAAATAAAAAATGATGTATGTAATTAGGTACCGTTTTATGTTTTAAAAATTTATTTACACCTGTCGCAGTTAACAATCTATATTTGCGAGGCATCTTCGCGTTACTGACATAATACAAATTATGGACAATGCTTGCACGCGTTCGCTTGGTTCTCTGGTTACCTGGATGATTGTTCAACCTTAGTTATTGTTACGTTAACCCAGTTTGATTAACCTGTTCGCTAATAGTGGACAGAATATTGATTTTAGTGGCGTTCATCGCTTATTTTTAACGAATAAAATATTATATTACACGCTTTTGAAAGGTATGCTTAACTTTCTCAATATAAAAGTATGTATACCCTTAATATATTTATGAAAATAAAATAAAACTACATAAAACGTAACTTAAAATTCCTTTTTACATATCAATTCTTAATGTAGAACTACTTATGTATGTAGCTATCAAATACAAAGGGTACTAGGAAAGTTTTGCAATATGACGCAACAACGAATCGTAGTAAGCTGCTTGTTGCTGCATGTTGAGACATGTTCGTACGTACATAGTAGCCGCCGCGCCATGTCAATAGGCTCAGTTATTTATTAGCAGTGAGAGTGTAAAGTGCTTGCGACGGCATCGTGGTGGCGAAATGAGATAAGGGCAGTTTAGACCAGTGCTTCGAAGAAATAAGTCTTGCACTAGATGATGTTTGTCCACATCGCACAACGATATTCAGGTGGTATAGAGAATTTTAAAGGGGAAATTTAACTGTGGAGGATGCTGAAAGGCCGGGAAGACCACGAACGTCTGTTACGGAGGAAAATGTTACTACTGTGAGGAAAATCTTTGGCGAGGACAGGCGAGTGACATACTAACAGATAGAGGGTACTTCAAGCCTAAATGCACCAGCAAGTCGTTCTATTCTGCATGATCATCCGCACGTGAAAAAACTTTATTCTCCCTGGGTGCCGCATCGACTGACTGAAGAGCAGATGACACGACGTGTGACTTGGTGCCGGGAGATGCTAAAAAAGCTTAATAAGTGACAATCTCAGTATGCGAATAACATCGTGACAGGTGACGAGTCTTGGCTGTACTATTACGATATGCCGACTAAAACTCAAAACAAAATTTTGGTCTTTAATGATGAGGACACACCCGTAGTTATCAGAAAATCCCAATCTGTAAAGAAGAAAATGATAGCTGTATTTTTCAAATCGAGTGGAATTGTAGAACGCATCGTTTTGGACACATAGACGACAGTCACAGCTAAGTGGTGTATTGAACAGTGCCTGCCTAAAGTCGTTGGATCTATGAAGAACCTGCGGCAAAAGTCAAGAATGGACACCTGATTCCTCCATCACGATAATGCTTCAGCTCACCGCGAGAAAGCCTGCACCGAATATTTGACCACGACCGGATTGAAACTTCTCGAGCGCCCTCCCTACAGTCCAGATCTTGTTCCCTGCGACTTTGCACTGTTCCCGCAAGTGAAAATGAAGCTAAAAACGAGGCGGTTTTCCAGTGATGAGGAATTTCTGCGGGCTTGGGACAACCTGCTTTACTCCCTAGTGAAACTTTTCAGAACTGGTTTAAAGATTTGTTTCGGAGGATGGAGAGGTGTATTGCGCGTAGGGGAAATTACTTTGAAAAAATTAAATAAACAAAGCTGTATTGCAAAACTGTCCTAGTATCCTTTGTATATACGCTAGCTTTCGATAAATCTTTTCGTCACTAGAGGACGTTCTTAATGTACTCGTATGCATTTCATATGAAGTACGATATGGTTGACAAAGCCGATCGAGAACCCAGTATAATAAGACTATAATAATTTACGTAGTGTGTACTGATGTAGCTAACATTAACGTATGTATATGTTAAAGGTTCCGTTTCCGATTAGTCCCAAGATTATAGATAATTCAGTCAATAGACGATTAGAAAATGAACATGTTTCGGGTAGGGTGAAAGCAGCAAGTAAAGCTTGTTTTTTTGTCATAATACCCACTCGATTCGCGATCTCTAAAAATCGTTCTTTTAAAAATGTCAATTCGATTTGCCTTCTATTAGTGTTTTAAACTACGGACTGCAGCATAAAGGCGTTACTTCGTTGTTTATTTCGTAAAGAACGTGGAGGACGGGTGAAATTGTAAATTCTTTATTACTCAAGTGCATACTATTCACCACGGCACAAGGAAATATGATACTTTGTATGTAAAGTTGCATCCGCTATAAATATATTCCTCGGCGCAATTTGGGGGGTTAAAAGATTCACACTGGACGATTCCCGATAGTGTAGTGGCATAGTGGATCCATCATGAAAGTAGGAGACCGTTAAGCTCAAATCTCACTTGGCGACGAAATTTTAAAATAGAAAGTATTATTACTAATTAATATATACTAATTAGTCTAAGAATGTGTAACCCGGTGCGAGTAGAAAGTCACATTAATATAAAATTATAATTACAAAATGTTTTAAATGTTTAGCTTTTTGGTTAAAAGATTCCCCGAAAAAGGTATGTAATAAATTTCTAAGATATTTTTTACGTTTGCATTTACTTGGAATCAAGATATAAGAATTATCATAAACACTGGTTATTAAAACTATAAGTATAAATACTGGAAACTAAGAATTAATAACGGTACAAAACAGAATTCCTCGAGGTAAATCGTATGTTTCGTGAAAAACTTAATTACATTGAATCGTAGATACATATGTACATTGTGATATAAATTTTGATGTATATATAAATGTGTACAACACGGTGAAACCAAAATTTAAATATAAAAGGCGGTAATTCTATAATATATAAAATTAATTTCTGTAAATTTGCCGCGTCCTTTAAAAGCAAATGTAAAAGAATATAAGAAACAATTGCATGAATTAATGACAAAATTTAAAAAATTATGGTTAATTAAATAATCTGCGATAAAAACAGGACAATTATTCAAATCGAAAAGATGAAAATTGAATAACTAAATAGTTACAGATTTCAAATATACTGTGACAAAAAGACGAATCACTCAACAAAAGTATACAAAGGCTGTTTTAAATTGCGCGGTTTTTTCAAGAATAAATAAAATATAGATGGCGTATTGAATTTATCTGGGTATGTAGGCATTTAAAAAGTGTGATGTATGACATTTATAAAAATGACTTCGTACACGGTACAATAACGCGTTCAAATTATTGAATTATATTATGAAAATCAGCGTTCTATGAAAAGAGTTTTTAGAGAATTACGTAAATTTTATAGTTTACATAATTGTCCATCTGAAAGCACTATTGGTCGAATTATTAAAAAAATTTCAAGAAACCGGTTTCGTGGAAGACCAAAAAAGTGAAAAATACAGTTGTAGTGGGCGTTCACAAGAAAATATTGGTTTGGTTCGTGAAAGTGTTGTTGAAGATCCCGAAAAGTCTATTAAACGACGTTCACAACAACTTGGACTTAGTGAATCAACAACATGGCGTATTTTACACAAGGACTTAGCTCTGAAGGCATATAAGGTTCAAATGTGGTTTCAACAGGATGGCGCTACACCTCACTTTGCACACGAATCACTTGATTTATTGAGAGAAAAATTTCTTGGACGTGTAAGCTCAAGAAACGGTGATGTTAATTGGCCACCAAGATCATGTGATTTGACACCGTTAAATTATTTTCTTTGGGGTTATGTGAAAAGACAGGTTTATAAAAACAATCCACAATCAATTCCTGCTTTCAAAGATGAAATTATTCGTGTCGTTGGTGAGATAGAGCCTCAATTATGTCAAAATGTCATTGAAAATTTTAACAAAAGAGCGGACGTCTGTGGAGCTGTAAGGGGAAGCTATTTGGCAGACATTATTTTTCGCATATAAATGTCATAACTGAAAAAAAAAAAACGCGAAATTTGAAAATCTTTTACTTTTAAACCAAATTTTGTATAAATGTTCACTATATTGAGAATAATAAATGATTAAATTTTCGTATTCTTGATGAGTTGTCGCTCCAAGCAAACAAGGAATATATTTTGCTTTTCACCCGGGCATGCTTCTAATAAGATGTTTTATAAACTCGTTGTAGGTCATTTCTAGCAACTTGTAGGAAATCATATAGCTGTTTTGTAAGTTTATTGGAGGGTTAGGAAGCATATCTATAAAGTGGTTTATTTTACTCGGAAGATAAATTATAATAATCTTCAATAGTTTCTGAAATATCTAAAACAAGATTAAGCCCGCAAAACGTTTACTTCTATGAACTGAAATAGACTCGTTAAAAGATTTTAATGCAATAGCATCGGTGTTACGGCATAATTAAAAATTATGGATTTGATCCTACCATAAGAAAAATATGTTTAGTGGGTGATGGTTGTGGCGGGCAAAAATATCAATTTGATGTTAATGTTAGTATACTAGCTTTAACATGAATCACCTCGACATATTCAAACACTTGAATTGACTGTTCCTATCGTTGGACACTCATCTATTCTACGTATATTTGGACTTATCGAAAGACGTTCAAGAGGTACTTGAGATAGCAAAGATAGGCGAGTATAATAATTTGATTCGAAATCATTCTGCAGTTAGAAAAATTGGAATTGACATTTATATGATTGAAGAACACAGAAAACGAGTAGTAAAGATACTTACCTCCTAGCATTTTGAATTTAATAGGCAACACGTTTGATTTTTTATAAGAAAGATAACAATTTTCTAGTACAAAATGAACCTATTTAGTTAGAAAAATTGAAATCGACATTTATATGATTGAAGAACATAGAAAACGGGTAATAAAGATACCTACATCCTAGCATTTTGAATTTAAAGACGTTTGATTTGTTGTAAGAGAGATAACAATTTTCTAGTATAAGGTGATGCCAATTACTCTATCGATGTGGAAAATGAGAAAACTTAAGCCTCTTTATCGATGGCTTTCTTTGAGGTAACACTTTGAAGAAAATTAATTGGCTAAACACTATGGTGACTAAAACTGGAGTAGCCTTCGAGAATTTAGTTTCTACAAGACCTACAGAAGAATTCTGTTGGACCAGAAGAAGAAGCTTTGAAGAGATACATCAGAAACTCTGGTCTGAGAATCAATGTCACGAATTTTTGTCTAGAAGTTTTGTTATGCATTTAACCTTCTAGTTTGTATTTTCTCAATAAAACTGGCAAAATGTAGATTATTTTCCTGTTCATATTAAGAAAGGGCTAATTTGATTTGAAAATTTTATTTGCAAAATCAGCTATGTTCAAAATAATTTATCCTCTTTATCAAAAACGTTTAATATTTTAGGTTTCAAACGATTTAATTAACCATCCGCAAGAAATAAAATGTATATGAAAGAATTTAGTTGCAAAAATCAAATTGCACAGCTATCAGACTTTTTTCAATTTGATGAAAATTTCTTTTTAAAGCAAATAGGGATTTTTGTAAATAACGGACTCATATCTTATATAGAAACATATTGGAGCAATAATGTCTTCAAAGTTAGAAAGTCAGCATATTGCTTCAATCTAGTCATGATATTGCAACTGGTATTTAAGATTATACTTGTGCTTCCTCTAATTGGAAGCTTGTTTTTAAAGTTAATCCTAACTGTTTGTTCTTCATTCATTTAGTTCTAAATCATTGAGTTTGCAGCGCTTAGAAATTCCAGTATTTATTGCTGTAACATGATTTGAGAGACTTTCCAAGTTTCCTAATGGAAAAAGTCATTAGCAAATTGATACAAATACCTATCAGCCATGGCACTACAATACATATTATGATAAATTCTAAAAATCAACTACAGTATTGACCCATATGAAATATTTTTGCACGCGTTTTTTTAATTCAATATTACACCTCTGTTGTTCAATGTAACAGTCCAAACAGATACTCTTTGCTACCTGGAGCTGAGATATGACTTAGATAAACCGAAAAAAGTATGATTTCAATTGTCTCCAACGTGAAATGGCAAACCAAATGATGAAATAGCAGGACCATGTACAAATTACTTAATTGTCACTAGCAAACTGATACAAATACTTGTTAGCCATAGCACTGGTAGATGTACAATACATATTATGATCAAATTAAAAGATCAATTTTTGATTTAATATTAAACCTCTGTTGTTCAATGTAACAGTCCAAACAGATACTCTTTGCTACTTAGAGCTGAGATATGACCTGGCTAAACCGAAAAAAGTATGATTTCAATTGTCTCCAACGTGAAATGGCAAACCAAATGATGAAATAGCAGGACCATGTACAAATTACTTAATTGTCACTAGCAAACTGATACAAATACTTGTTAGCCATGACACTAGTAGATGTGCAATACATATTATGATAAATTCAAAAGATTAGCCACAGTAGTGACCCTTATGAAACATTTTTGCAGACATGTTTTTGATTTAATATTAAACCCCTGTTGTTCAATGTAACAGTCCAAACAGATACTCTTTGCTACCAAGAGCTGAGATATGACTTGGCTAATCCGAAAAAAGTATGATTTCAATTGTCTCCAACGTGAAATGGCAAACCAAATGATGAAGTAGCAGGACCATGTACAAATTACTTAATTGTCACTAGTAAACTGATACAAATACTTGTTTGCCATGGCACTGGTAGATGTACAATACATATTACGATCAAATTAAAAGATCAGCCACAATATTGACCCTTATGAAACATTTTTGCAGACATGTTTTTGATTTAATATTAAACCTCTGTTGTTCAATTTAACAGTCCAAACAGATACTCTTTGCTACCAAGAGCTGAGATATGACTTGTCTAAACCGAAAAAAGGATGATTTCAATTGTCTCCAACGTGAAATGGCAAACCAAATGATGAAGTAGCAGGACCATGTACAAATTACTTAGTTGTCACTAGCAAACTGATACAAATACTTGTTAGCCATGGCACTGGTAGATGTACAATACATATTATGATAAATTCAGAAGATCAGCTACACTATTGACCCTTCACATATTTTTCTGATTTAATATTATACCTCTGTTCAAAGTAACAGTCCAAACAGATACTTTTTGCCATCTAGAGCTGAGATATGACTTAGCCAAACCGAAAAAAGTTTGATTTCTATTGTCTCCAACATGAAATGGAAAAACCAAATGACGAAATGGTAGGATCATGTAAAAATTACTTAATTATATTTACGAAAACATGATCCTAGGGAAGGAAGTGGTCATTCTCTACCACAAAATGTAAACATATAAGTAAAAGATCGGTGAGAGTTTAGGAACTAATGCCGGTTCAGTAATTATCATTTATTATTATATTTAAGGTGCTAAACTATTTATAAGAATTTTAAATACGTTAACGTACGTAGAATATGTTTATTTATTTTATATTAAGTGTTATTTCTATTTGAGCTTCAACTTTTTAATCATGTAAAAAAACGTATGTAAATGATAGAGTTTGTGAAACTATCACGCTTATTTTTTTTCATAACGGTGAAGCTCTTAAGAGAATAATCGTCTCGAAGGGGTATCTAAAGCATACCAAAATAAAATAACACTTTCGTTTGTTGTTTATTTAATTAAAAAAAATGAATCACACAAAACTATTAAACAAAAGAGTAGATCTTTTGTTATCAAAAGCATGCGGATGTAAATTTATACAGAAATAAATGTATGCAGATAAATGTTAAATATCATTACGTATTCTGTATCAAAACTTACTAATTAGTTACTAACGCGATTCAATAAATTATTTCCTCTGTATCTTACGCTCTTTAAATTTAAAAATACGACCAATACATTTAATATTAAATAAAGAAAATATGTATACAAATAAATAAATAAACCACAAAACACTTACATTGCTAATGTTAATGGATTTGTATAAAATAAATATATTAAATTCACCGTAACTAAATATACACAAAACTACAGAACACAAATCGCGTCACTCTCTATAATACTACTGTCGCACGATATAATCTCTTGCGATAATTACAGACGAGTAAAGCACAGATATAGAGAAAAGGCAAGGCCGCCAAATTTACCCTCACGGAAGTACGTTTCCGTTTGAAATGTTAGTATAGCAATACTTTACTACCGGCAAATCCAAGCGTGACAGAAAAAAATTAAGCTATTATTTTAAAAGAATTGTTGTATTATTATATAGGCAACTTATATGTCACTCGCTTATTTTTTTTTTAATATTACTACTATAGGCAACTTATATTATAGAAGCGTAATACAAGCTGCAAACTTTATTAAATTAGTGCATAAACTGAAGCTTTAACCTAAATATACACTGCTGCCCATAATTATTTAATCACACCAATTTTTATATATAACATAATTTCGCCCCAATTGTCGACTTGAATGATTTTATTAATGTAAAAACAATACCTCCCTCTATCATCCAAACATGAAGTTATTCGAACGAACGAAAGATTGAAATTTGTGTTCATCCCTCGAAATGTACAGCTCTGCTATCCCGGTGTGTATACACTGCCGGCCATAAATGAGGGATCACTATAGTTAAAATACAAAAAATGGTACACTTTTGGTAAAACAATATATATATATACGAATAAAAATGTAATTACTATAAAAATAAACTATATAGCCTTATAAAACAAAATAATATCATAAGTTCTATGAAGAAAAATTGGCACTTTTTATTTTAAGCGACTTTCGTCAAAATATCCACCTTTACACTTAATAACTTCTTTACAAATTTTGGGTAGTCTCAACACAAGTTTTTGAAGAGTTGAACTGGAATATTGTTACAAGCATTTGTCAGGTGTTCCCGCAGCTGTTTACTACTATTTTGAATAGTGTTCTCTCACTTTTCTGGCTAGCTCATCCCACAGAAACTTGATAGGATTCATATCGGGGGATTGTGCTGGCCAAATCATATTTAAAAGAAGTCCTTCTTTTTGTTTCACATAGTCCTTACAAAGTTTAACACTATGTTTGAAGTCATTATCTTGTTGGAAATAAAAACCCGTGTTTAACTGTTGGCACAACACATTCTCGTATCATCCTTTTGCCGACTCGTCTGCGAAGAAAAACGCATCGGTTACTTCCAAAAACTTGGAACTTGGATTCGTCCGTACATTTCATGTACAATGTCCTATACCTATCTTCCACTGTTTCGGAAATATTAAATGTTTTCAGATTAATAATTTTGTTTAAAATTAAAATAAGATTTTCACATAATAGTTTGTTTACCGAACTATTAAGTGAAAATCTTTAATTGTACTTGTACTTCGTTTTAAAATACCTTGCCTTAGCAAAGTGTTGTCAGTGTCATAGTGTTGTCAGTGTCATAACTGTTTGAATTTCGTTAACTACATTTCAGCAAAATGGTTCATTTAACAGAAATGCACAAAATAACAATTCTGCAGATGATTGGTTATGGAGATAACACACGGATACAAATGGAATTTGCTCACTTATTTCATGAGAAATTTCCAAATTTGCCGCCTATATCCCAAGGAACAATTAGTAAAATAGAAAAGCGGTTTCGCGAGTTTGGACATGTAAGGCAAATAAAAAAAGCAGCTGCGAATGCAGTAAGTAATGATACTAAACTGGATATTGTGCTTGAGTTTGAAGAAAACCCGCATACTTCTAGTAGACAAGCAGCGTCAATGTTCGATGTTTGCCATTCATCGATTACTCGCACATTAAAAGAAAATAAAATGCATCCCTATAAAATTATACCAACTCAGGAGCTCATGGAAGACGACTTTGATAGGAGAACATATTTTTGCGAACAAATGATGACAATGTTAGATAACAATGTGATCCAATTAGAACATATTTTATTTTCTGATGAGTGTACCTTTACGCTTCACGGTCATGCTAATCGTAAAAATTGCCGCTATTGGTCCAGGGAAAATCCTCACTGGATGGGGGAAGAACATACGCAATACCCTGAGAAGGTTAATGTTTGGGCAGGAATTGTTGGAGATCATATCGTAGGTCCTTTTTTCATTGATGGAAATTTGAATGGCGACAATTATTTAGCATTGCTTCAAAATAATCTCGTGCCAGCTTTGACAAACTTATATCCTGATCTAGCAAACCCACAAGTTCCAGCAAATACGATGTGGTTCCAGCAAAATGGAGCACCACTCCATTACCAAATCAATGTCCGGCAGTACCTCAACCAAATATTCCCGAATCGGTGGATAGGTAGGCGAGGATCGATGGAATGACCAGCACGATCCCCTGATCTAACGCGATTAGATTTCTTCTTATGGGGATATGTCAAGAGTATAGTATACAAAACTAAACTTAAGAAGAATAATAGTTGCGATTAGATCGGTCACACCTGAGATGTAGAGCAACGTTAGAAAAAATTTTTATTTAAGATTAGGATGTTGTAAAGACGTTTGCGGCGAACACTTTGAACATCTCCTACAGTGACATTAATGTTTTTCTTGTTATTTTTTACATTATCAAAAATTTTTCAAATTAATCTGAAAACATTTAATATTTCCGAAACAGTCGAAGCTAGGTATAGGATATTGTACATGAAATATGTCTGGAATTTTTTAAAAAATCCAAAAATTTAATATTTGACAGGGTGTTGCATTTAAAATAAGAAAGTTGGTATTGACCACTTTTACATGACACACTGTATATAAACTTTTTATTTAAAAAAATACGCAACTAAAAATCCCAATCGACGTGTCCGAGCGTTTTTTCGAACACCCTTCCATTGAATTATTATCGAATTTATTCCATTCGACTGATGCACACTGTATGTACCTTCTCACTGTGCCTTGCACTGCATGATATGATAATTTCAATTTTTGCGCTATTGTCAGCAGTGACAATTTTTCTGTGTAATGTTATTATAGTACTACGAATTTCTGCACTCAATTCTTTTCTTTCTGGCATTTTGTATGTTTGTTCACAGATACTCGTATTACAACTTATTCGGACAAATTCTAGAGACGAATACTAAATTTTTCTTTGATTCAATGTGGTACCACGTTTTCCTATAAATTGTTTCTTAGAACCGTTATAATCTTGTAATATAAAAAAATCCTTTAAAATAAATATTTTCAGGAAAAGTATTAATACTGAGTACAGGTCATAAAAGGATTAAAGTAAATTATAATATTTTACACTAACAAATATGATTATAATAATGATAATTTACATACTGATCCGGATATTATTGGTAAACTCACTTACATCTGTTATTTCAGTTGCCCCTATCGAAACCCAGGTATAAAGACAGAACAATTCTATCTAGAGTACGTGATCCCTCATTTATGGCCGATAGTGCAGAGACAGAACACTTTTAACAACTGATAATAATTCAAATATTAATAATACCCTGTTTACGATGTGTTTCGAGATATCATCTCTCTCCAGAAAAACTGTGATATTATTAAAGAAACTTATTCTCTGTGGGTTATCCTATTGTTTGCGATGTAGAAAATTTTAAAGTTCGTGTTAGTCCCACCAAATGTATAGATCTGCTATGATGATGTATATCTTTTTATATAGACAGAACACTTTTAAACTTGGCATATGCCATTAGGTAAGCGATTGAGAATAATTCAAATTCTCTGTAGTTAACATGTTGTTTGCAATACAGCAATAGAATGAAAAAACAATACCTCCATCTATCGTCCAAACATGCAACTGTCCGAACGAAAGATCGAAGTTCGTGTTCGTTGTTGATTTTATTAACCTAGCATAGAAGATAATAAATTAAGATAAATAAAAACCTTTTCCACATTATTGTTAGTAATCTGTATACGTATTTCAGTTACTAAGTTGTAATCGTCAACAGATAATTAATCACAGTATCACACCTGGATCCACGATACAACTCGTACAGAATCATACCACAGAAACACTAAATATATGTACATTGTGTAAAAAATAATACAATTGATTAATAGAGTCAAAAAAATGTCATTATAAAGTGGATCAGCATTACGGTATATTGAAGAGAGAGGAGAATTCCTTGAAATAGTAAGATAAAGGTAAAATATGAGCGATTGGTTAAAAGGGGTACAAGAATTTAATAGACGAAAGTAATTGTGCGAAGTCAATAAAACAGTGAATAAGTTTCCATAAAAATCTTGTTTAATGAATATGTCGACGATTTTGGAACTACACAGCGAACTGCGGTATAGTCAATGTTGCATTTTGGATAGATATAGTCATTCTGGCACTTCAAAAAATGTTATTAAACCTTTTCTATAGCCAGTTTTAAATAATTATAATGTAATTTGCAAGTGTACAGTACAAAGCTCAAAGTTTTAGGTGCAATAATGCAAATGTTAATATGTGAAGCAAAACTTAGGCTCTAATGAAATAAAACACTAATATCTCTTACATTCTTCAAGCCGTAGTCATTCCTGAATTAACACAATAGACCTTCTTAGTGTAAGAAATGAAACAGCATTTCTTAATTTTTAACTGTAGCTTGTATACAGAACAACATTACAAATATGTAACTATATCTAAATCATATTGTACCTAAAGTAAATTATGCCACATCTTGAAAATGATAAATATTTAAATCATCTGCAAGACATCAACAAGTCATTGATAAAAAAGAAGAACAATAGTAGTCCCTCGTGAGATCCTTGTGGAAGCTCAGGTGAAGAAGGATATTAGAAGGAATTATAGATATCATAGCATCAAGTTCTTCAGTAATAAATTGAAACGTGTTCACGTTTGTTATTTAAATCTTCCCCGTGGTATATGGTGGTTCGAGTGTTGACTATGTAAAGGAGAATTAATGCTAGGAAGATATGTGGAAGAGAGATTATAGCCAAAAGCGTCAACTATACTTTGATGCGATTCAGGAGAGGTTGTATAGAATAAGGATCGAAGTACCTACCATGTACGCCTTGTACCTCGTTTACTGTGAACATATTGGAAAAACTTCATTTATCACGATTTCTAGAGGTGCAGAAACAGAGTCACACTTTCGAGCTCTCTCGAACTCTAATAAATAATAAATCATCTAACAGATAAATCATTTCTAAAAATGAATGGTCTCGGGATCACGTCCGACGGTCTGCTGTCTGGGAATGTTTTGCGTAGTTTCCCTAACTCATTTAGGCAAATGCTTTCAGATAAGGATCTTAATTCGCACAACTGCCAATGCTCCTTGTAACTGATGCTAAGCTGTTGAAGGATGTAAAGACCTGGACTACTATTATTATATTTTCTGCTTTTAAGCGTTTTATTGTTTACCGCTCAGACCCTAACAAAATTAGTCTTTCTAAAGGGTGTTCCAATAGGGACTTGACAACTTTTAATTCAATTTGTGAACGCACCCTTTCACTAATCATCGAACTGTCACTGTCAATTTATTCAGTAAACTTAACATTTTCATCATGGTAAAGTACACGAACGAGCAACGTCTGCAAATTATAAAAATTTACTACAGAAATTCGGAGTCGGTGACCGCTACTTTTAGAGCGTTAACTCCGATTTTCGGTCGTAATTCTCGCCTTGGTAGACAGGCAGTAACAAGTTTAGTGCAAAAATTTTGGTCTATATATTCGTTGTGTGATGTTGCCGTGCCAGTGAGACAACGGGTTGGTCGAAGTGTCGAAAATATCGCTGCCGTTGAAACGTCCGTAGCAAATGATCCAAATCAGTCAATTCCACGGCGTTCTCAAGAGTTGGGCATCGCCTAGACCACTTTATGACGAATTTTGCGTAAGGATCTTGGTTTACACCCATACAAGATCAAGCTGACTCAAGAATTGAAGCCGATGGCCCATTTGAAGCGACGTACCTTCTCTGATTGGGCTCTGGAAAAGATGCGCCAAGATGATCAATTTCATCGCAAAATCATTTTCAGTGACGAAGCTCATTTTTGGCTCAATGGGTTCGTCAATAAGCAAAATATGCGTTATTGGTCGGGTGAAAATCCACATGTGCTTCATGAAACACCACTTCATCCACAAAAAATGACTGTTTGGTGCGGTTTGCATGCCGGCGGCGTCATAGGGCCATATTTTTTCGTCGACGATAATGATCGTCACGTTACTGTGAATGGTAATCGTTATCGCGCCATGATTACCGATTATTTTTGGCCCGAATTGGAAGATATGGACTTGGACAACATGTGGTTTCAGCAGGACGGTGCCACAAGCCACACAGCACACGTTACAATCGATTTATTGAAGAGTAAGTTTGATGAGCGTTTTTTCTCAAGAAATGGACCAGTCGATTGGCCGCCTCGTTCGTGCGATTTAACGCCTCTAGACTTGGGAAATTGGGTCCAACGAATCGACCGTTGCAAACGTGCCCGTGGTGACCATATGAACGAAGTCGAGTTCCATTTATAAATGTTTTGATTGTACTTCAACCCGATAATAAAGCTTTTGAAATATTTCAAATGGTCTGCATTTTATTTTGGAAAAAAGTTGTCAAGTCCTTATTGGAAAACCCTTTAGTATCTAGTCTTTACTGAAAGATTAGGACTCTAAAAGAAGTTTTGAAAACGATTCGACAGGAGCATTTAATGTAAATTTATTAGGTTATGCGTGAAATTCTTTGAATCACAAAAAGACAAAATGCTGAATAGTAATAGTAGTTACTTTATTTATTTAAGGAGTGCCACAGGGTAGTGTATTGGGGCTAATCCTATATCTCCTATACACTAGTGACTTGCCAACATTAGAACAATATGTCTTTGCCACATTTGCCGACGATACCGCAATTATAGCTATTAGTAATATCAATACTGAATCAACAGAAAAGCTACAAAATTATTATAGCTGAAGTACAAAACTGGACAAGGAAATGACGGATAAAATTTAATGAGACGAAGTCAGTGCATGTTGATTTTACCAATAAAAGAATTTAGCACAAACCAGTTTATATTTACCAACACCATATTCCATATGAAAATACAGCTAAATATTTGGGCATGACTCTAGATGCCAGACTTAGCTGGAAGGCGCATGTAAAGAAAAAGCAAGACGAACTTAGGCTAAAATACAGAAAGAAGTATTAGTTAATGGGTTGGTATTCAAACTTATCGGTCTACAACAAGTTCCTGTTTTATCGACAAGCCCTTAAATCAGTTTGGACTCACGATATTCAACTTTGGGGTTGTGTTAGTAAAAGCAATAGAAATATCATACAAAGATTCCAAAACAAAGTACTTTGTGGTATTATCGATGCTCCCTGGAACATGCGGAAAGACAATTTACATAAGGATTTGGATGTAAAAACTATGGATAGCGTCATCAAAAAGCATTCTCAAAGTCATGAAAAACGACTTCATCAGTACGTAAATACCGAAGCCCTTCAGCTTCTGGTTAATGCAGATATAAAAAGGAGACTTAAAAGAACTAAACCATTTCAGTTTAATGGGTGCAAAAGCAACGCGCAGAAGTTTACACGTTAATTTGTGGTGTGCTAGATTATTAAAACAATTTAGACACTGATGAGTATATTTTAGTTTAATTATCTTTTCTTAAATTAGTAAATTATGTTAGGCAAAATTGCTCACTGGTCAATAATTGATCAAATTGTAATAAAAAGAAACCCCAGACAGGGTTTGTTAAAAACAAATTTATTTATTAATCTTTTGAAAGCCATTAATTTTTGTCTAAATGTTCTTTGTATTTTTATAAACTACTTTTCTCATATAAAATATGTTTATTTGACAATAAAATGGCGATAATACGTGATTTGTCTTAATTACATACAGGAACGGGGTTGTGATAAGTGACAAGATACACGTATTTATATACATACGTACATATTTAGTTCAGACTAAATAAAAGCATAAATATCAGGTTGTTACATATGAAATGTCCGATTTTGTAAGGAATAAAAAAAGTCTAAATTTAAAAAAATATAAATATTTATTCTGCAAAATAGTCTCCATTTACATCAATAGTTTGTTGCCAACGGCCTGGAAGCTGCAAAATTCCCTTTGAAAAGAAATCTAGGTTTTGACGGCTCACATGTTGCTCAAACACTGCTATTACAGACTCCCGGTCAGGGAAGTCCCTACTTTTTAAGTGATTGTCTAAACTTCGGAAAAAATGAAAATCAGTTGGCGAAAGGTCAGGTGAATAAGGTGCGTGAGGGAGAATTTCGTAACCAAATTTCGAAAGTTTTTGGATTGTTTGTCGTGCAACATGAGGTCTTGCATTATCATGAAAAAGTATGGGTCCATGTCTATTGACTAGTGAGGGCTGCAAGCGGCTCAATTTTCCAAGCATAGTTTCTAGTTCGGCACAATAAGACGCTGCCGTGATAGTTTCACCAGGTTGCAAAAATGAATAGTGAATAATACCCTTACTGGTCCACGATACAGTCACCATAATCTTTAGCGGGTGAAGTGATGCTCGTGCATGCTGTCTTGGTGCTTCACCTCGATCTAATCATTGTCCTGACCGTTTCCGATTATCATAAAGTATCCACTTTTCGTCACGCGTTACTACTCGATGAAGAAACGGTTCAACTTTCTGTCGATTAGCCAAAGAGGTAGGCACCTCTAATCGACGGAGCTTATTGGCTTCCGTTAATTGGTGCAGCACCCATCGATCGAGTTTCTTCACTTTGCCAATCGAAGAAAGGTGACGACTAATGGTGGCAATGGACACTTGAAATGTTTCTGCAAGGCTACGCACTGTTGTCGACGGATTACTTTCAACTTCTACACGCAGCTCGTCGTCATTAACGGTGCTACGCGCATATCCGCGAGGCTCATTTTCCAAATAAAAATTTCCCTCGCTGAATTTTTTAAACCATCGCCGTAATGTGCGTTCATTACACGTGGTTTCACCGAACGTTTGATTAATTTCTCGCGTTGCTGCAGCTGCATTTAATCCCATTTTAAATTGAAAGAGGTAAATTGCCCGAATATCTCTTGCCGACAGCATTTCCATAGGCGAGACAAGGACAGGTGTATTAATCTTTCCAAGAAATGGAACAGGTACACACTTCAAAATAAATACCCTTTTCTACAAATACAATAATAATTTTCACCAAAAACATACATGTCTTCACACAGGTGCGATTCAGTTCAGACTGAAGGAAAAAACGGACATTACATTTGTAACAACCTGATACATAAATCCAAGACAAATTCACTTACAGCTTGAAAATACACAAATATAAAATTTCGAAATGTAATCGAAATTAGTGAATTTTAGAAATACAATATCCAAATATGTATTAATGAACGGTAAATAATAGATTTTAAATAAACAAAATGATAAATTATTCGAGGAAGTTATAGACACATCTATTGACGGAAGTTACAATAAAATATGCTAAAATATGACATAATAGTAAACAAGACTACCTAACGCGCTCCCGTAAGTGTCAATACTACGCGTTTACAGTCTGAATGAATAAGGCCGTTTTCACACGCACCGGTAAAATCGTCGAATTCAGTTCCGGTACTGAGGTCAATATATTTAAATTAGAGTTTTCACTCATAACTTTATCCGACAGAATTTTGATTAAATTGTCGGTGACAGAAGGTGTAGCCGGAACTAAACCAAGAAAGCTGACAATTAGATTCAATATTTAATTATTTAAATGCATTTATAATTAATGATTACTGTTATTGGAGGCGAAAAGATACTAATAAATGTGCTTATTTTCTTTCAAAACTACTTTGTCTTAAAATTATTTAACTGCATTATTACGTTGTACTTTAACTACTCGAGGAATAGCACAAGAATTGGAAGAAGAGGTGTGGAAATAATCGTTTAAAGAGTAAACAATTTCAAAACAAAACGAACGGAAATAGGAGTAAATTTTGCATAATACGAGGTGCGTTCCTGGCGTTTGCTGCCACCTAGGCGCTTTGCATAGCTATGCATCGATCCCAGAGGTTTTTCCAGTTCTGAAGGGAAGTCGTTTTCTGTGAACGAATTGAATACTGCTGGCGATTCCACTTCAATTTCTTCAATGCTATCAGAACATCGGCCTTTTAGTTGCAGTTTAATGTTTGGGAAGAGACCGAAATCACAGGGAGACAGATCTGGCGAATGGGGGGGGGGAGGAGGAAAGAACGGCAATCGTTGATGTTTTGTCAAAAGGCTTGTGTGAAAAAAGAAAGTGAGGCGCTGCACCGTCGAGACTAATTTCCTGCTTGTCAAATTTCAGGCAGTTTGTCTCTGATATCCTTACGAAGCCGTCTCAAAACATTGCACTAGAACTCGGAATTGACCGTCTGACCAGTTAGAACGAATTCTCTATGCATTACGCGTTTCATAACAAGAAAAACCGTGAACATGCTCTTCCACTTCCACAAGTTTGGACTCTTCCACTAACTTGATTATTGTTTAGTTGAATTATAACTACAAATCCAGCTCTTGTCGGTAATAATCACTTTTGACCAAAGTTTTCATCGTCTGTAGCAAATCGTTTAAGTTAAGTGTTAATGGTAATTCGTTCTCGCTTTTTATCGTGTCAGAAGTCTTGGAACATATTTCCCGGCAATGCGATGCTAGCCTAATTCTTCAGTCATAATTCGCTAACCTTATCTAACGCTAACCATATCTGATTCCAACTTAATCACAGATAATGAATATCATTGTGTCCCTCTCTCGTCCAAAACAAAAATGTATTGAACGACAAAGCAAGAACGCGTCTATCTTGCATGCCGATAACTAAGTTACCAGAGCGTATAGACAGACGCTTGCGTCACGGCTTTTTACTAATTAAAGAATGTTAAAAGGAATCATCCTATTATTAATAACACCCTATCTACTACATATGTTTCACGGAATTCACCCATCTTCAGGCAGATTTGTGTTATTAATGAACACTTTGTCGTTCAATACATTTTTGTTCTGGACGAGAGAGGGAGACAATGATTATTCATTATTTTTCTGTATCGAAATGATATGATAAACGCTATGAAGTAATCGTTCATTAATAACACAAATCTGCCTGAAGATCAGTGAATTCCGTGAAACATATGTAGTAGATAGGGTGTTATTAATAATACGATATAATAATTCCTTTTAACATTCTTTAATCACATATGTTAAGAATAGTCCGACGACGGTCTTTGTGAATGAACCGTTAAACTGTTGCGATGTTTTCGGGAGTGGTAGACGTCGGGAATTTTCCAGTTCGTTCGTCGTTATTAAAAGACGTTCTACGGGTCTTAAAACGTGCAAACCATTCAAAAGTTTATGTTCGACTCATTCATTGTACACCGAATGCTCGCCGAATCATTCCATATGTTTAAGCAGCCGTTTTTCCGAACGTAAACAAAATTTAATGTACGCGCGTTACTCACATTTTTCAAAAAGTTTCAAATTGTACCTTACCTGCTCTATTTCCCAGATCTAATGCTAAATGGTTTCCAAGCTTAACTATTCCCTTTTCAAGTTTAAGTTTTCCCTTTTCTTTGTCGGAGAGAGGTTTCAGTCTGATGAACAACTTGTTGCAAATGGAGTGGTATTTTTATAATCTTTAAATAGACTATTACATGAAGAACCACCGACATTGAACTAGTCAAATCGTCCTTGTAGAGTAATTAATTTAAAATCTATTATTTCATTATTTTAAAATTACTACTAACCAAGGAGTCTTTAATATGTGATAGATATTAAATGTCGGTGGTTCTTTTCTTGCAGAAATAACTGAAACATTCCTAATAACGATAACAACATAACGTTGTATGAACTTGAAGTGGGAAGCAGTCCGATAACCACAATTCATACGACAGAATTTGTTGCAAAGTTATCATACGAGGGAGCGTTTCTATATTCGCGGAATGGGGGACAAGGGGTGGAAATAAAAAAACCAAATTATTTTTCTTTTTCAATATATTCACCTGCAAGACGGATACATTTTTCACATTTTTCAATTAATTTATTTATACCCTCATAAAAAAATGATTTCTCTTTACCTGCAAAATACGCCGAAACTGCCTCCTTGACTTCATCATCGGCAGTAAATTTTTTACCCCGCAGCTCTTTTTTCATTTTCGGAAACAGGTAATAATCACTCGGGGCCAGGTCTGGGCTGTAGGGTGGGTGATTCACAATTTCGAAACCCACCTTATGCAGGGCAGTTAACGCAACGCGGCTCTTGTGGACGGGCGCGTTGTCGTGTAAAAGCAGAACACCTTTTGTCAATTTTCCCCGTCTTTTCTCTTTAATGGCTTCTTTTAGTCGCTCTAATATTGAAGCGTAATATTCTCCGGTTATAGAAACACCTTTATCTTTATAATCAATCAACAATATTCATTCCGAGTCCCAAAATACCGTTGCCATGAGTTTCCCAGCTGATTGTGACACTTTAAATTTCTTGGGAGGTGCTGTGCCCTTTTTATGCCACTGCATGGAGGCTTGTTTGGACTCAGGTTCATAATGATGAACCCAAGTTTCGTCTCCAGTAACAATTCCACTCAATACACCATCCTTGTCTTCATTACAGAGGTCGAAAAATGCACGCGAACAGTCTACGAGCTGTTGTTTTTGCGGCGGCGTGAGCATTCTCGGCACCCATCTTGCGCTGACCTTAGACATGCCGAGATGATTGTGTAGGATTTTAAAAATTGTTATATCGGATACTCCAACCATTTCTGCGAGTTGTTTCTTCTTTAGTCGAGCATCTTCGAGTACAATTTGTACAACTTTTTGGATAAGTGCTGGCGTGGTCACCTCAATGCTCCTGCCCGGCCTCGGGTCGTCTTCAAGGGATTCCCTTCCTTGTTTAAATAAACTATGCCACTTGTACACCATGGTTTTTCCTGGACAAGAGTCGCCGTAAACCAATGACATCTCATTCATTATGGTCGCGACTGATTTTCCTTGCCTGGTAAGGAACTTTATAACGGCACGATATTCGATTTTTTCCATATTTCACTTTTCACTCCTGATTATGTTACTTGGTTGACGATAGCTCAAAGACTAACTGTCTAATAACAATGAAACTTCGTATTTATACTAATCATGAGTCGCTGCACAGGCCACGCCCCCAATGCGCCTACTCACCCCTTTACAACCCGCTCATTCCGCGAATATAAAAACGCTCCCTCGTACATAATTGAATTGTAGAACATTGGTTTGAAAAGTTCCGTAATGAACACATGTCACCTGAAAGTGAAGCTTGTAATAGAACCCAAACTTTGGATGTCATATCTGCTAAAGATTTATAGTGGAAAAAATTCAAGTCAAATTTTAAGAGAACTTGCAGACGGGTTTATTATTTGCCCTTTAAAATCTCACGTATATTCTCGAAGAAACAAACAAAATAAATTAAATGGTTATTCTGCTAATTTTACAGGAAATAAGTGCGAATCTTTTCTTTGCTATGCTTTATATGACAATCGTAGAACATCTCAATCGTTATATGATGAATAGATGACCATGATGCTCCAAGTTCATCGTCAAAAAAGGTGTAATCATGATTAAGTACCACTGATGTTTTCAGCAAATGCAAGATAAATTGAAATTGTAGCCTGTACTTATTATTGAGCTGGTTGATAGATAATAGGTAAATTATTGACTTATCGTGTGGGGTCTCGGATTCGAGATTCGAGGGAAGGTTTTTCGTGGTTTTTCTTTCCTGTCCGCCAATCACCCTTGCAATTGGCTTTAAGCTGTTGGAGGATGTGAAGGCATGAATTATTATTATTAATAGGCACAGACTTATTTTTTGACAAAGTAATAATATACCCCACCCACATACTGAGAATAACGGCTTCCAAACATAACTATTTACCAGGTTATTATTTAATTTTATTATTAATGAAGACGAATATGAAAACGCTGTCGAAACCAGAAAATTAGTCATGTGTTTAACCAAAGAAAAATTATTTTATTTAATAAAGCTTTGTTTTCTAGTAATTGAATTAAAAGTTTAAAATTTTATTTGTCGAATTGTAGCAAATAACATAATAGTCGCTGTTGATTACCTTGATAAAAGTTTCCTTTTTAAGATGCAATTAACCGACCTTTGCATACGCAGTATCTAATAAAATTTTATTATAATGTAATTATGTAGCTTGACCATGATTTATGTTATTAATGCAACACAGACATTACGACAGTATATACTGTTACGTAAAGACCTATCGTAAAATTTGAAAAGGAATTAAACATCCTTTTAATGGACAAGAGGTAGATAAATAATGATTGAGGTTCGGAAGGAAAAAATTTCAAGTTAAGTTAATAACTATTTTGCAATTAAAATTTTATGATTCGTATTAGCGTGAACGTTTGTGAGAATTTACTAGTGTTATTAATAAAGCGAGGATATTTAGACATCATACATGAGCGGCAAGAGAAGGTAGTATGGATGTCTCCGGCTGGTCGTCATCGATGTAAATCGAGCGTGTTGTAGAATGTAGTAAGTTTAGTTACGTAGGGGTTTTTATTGCGTTGGTAACGACCAATATTTGATAATGCATTGTATCGTAATTATGAGTTCAAAACGGAATAATAAGAGATTGCTGTGCATAGACACTGTCAATAAATTTATCAGATAATTTTCAGACCTAAAATACAATGGTGTTAAAGAAATTTATTTAATGTGTCATACATCGTTCCTTGGTAGAAAGAAAAAAACTGGTTTGAACACGTAAACACACAAAAACACAAATATATAAAATGTGATCCGATCTCTCAGAAAAAGTTTGTGTTACAGACAAAGAGTGCTAGGAAAGTTTTGTAATACAGTTTTGTTTATTTAATTTTTTCAAAGTAATTTCCTCTACACTCAATACACCTCTCCATCCTCCGAAACCAATCTTTAAACCAGTTCTGCCAAGTTTCACTAGGGAGTAAAGCACGCTCGTTATCCCAAGCCCGCTAAAGGTCCTCATCACTGGAAAACCGCCTCCCTTTTAGCTTCATTTTCACATGCGGGAACAGTGCAAAGTCGCAGGGAGCAAGATCTGGACTGTAGGGAGGGTGCTCGAGAAGTTTCAACCTTGTCGTGGTCAAATATTCGGTGCAGGCTTTGGCGCGGCGAGCTAGAGCATTATCGTGATGGAGGAACCAGGTGTCCATTCTTGACTTTGGCTGCAGGTTCTTCATAGATCCAATGACTTTAGGCAGGCACTGTTCAGTATACTACTTAGCTGTGACTGTCTTCACAATTCTAATCGATTTGAAAACTACAGCTATCAGATCGCTATTTTCTGACAACTACGGATGTGTCCTTATTATCAAAGACCCAAACTTTTGAGCTTTGGTCGGCACATCGTAATAGTACAGCCAAGTCTCGTCACCATGTTGTTCACATACTGAGACTGTCCCTTATTAAACTTTTTTAGCATCTCCCGGCACCAAATCACACGTCGTATCATCTGCTCTTCAATCAGTCTATGCGGCACCCAGAGAGAACAAAGTTTCTTCACGTGCAAATGATCATGCAGAATCGAACGAATTGCTGGTGCATTTAGGCCTGAAGTACTCTCTATCTGCTGGTGGGTCACTCGTCTGTCCTCGCCAAGCATTTTCCTCACAGTAATAACGTTTTCCTCCGTCACTGACATTCTTGGCCTTCCCGGCCTCTCAGCCTCCTCCACAGTTAAATTTACCCTTTGGAATTATCTATACCACCTGAATATCGTTGTGCGATGTGGACAAACATCACCTAGTGCAAGAGTCATTTTTTCGAAGCACTGGTCTATGTTTAAACCACGCACGAAATTATAACGCAAAACTTATCTCATTTCGTGACCACGATGCCATCGCAAGCACTTTACATTCTCACTGCTAATGAATAATGAATAACTGAGCCCATCGACATGGCGCACCGGCTACAATGCACGTATGAACATATCTCAAGATGTAGCAACAAGCAGCTTCATACGATTCATTGTTGCGTCATATTGCAAAACTTTCCTAGTACCCTTTGTACTATAATGTAACGTGAAAAAATACAAGCGGTTGGTAGTAGGTGCAGCCAAATTGTGCTTCTTGATGACTTAACCGCTTCCAGTATCGTCGCCCTTTTAGAAGATGGTCGTGTTCTTTTGAAATGAAATACATAAATGGATAAAGTGTTGATTAAGATAATACGAAGAAATACTTCAAATAGAAGAGATGTAACCATCTACGTAACATACAAAATTAATTTGAGATTTTCTCTAAAATCTAGAATTTTATTTTAAAATTTAGAACTTTAAGTTCAGAATTTAAATTTCAAAATGTCTAGGTATATTCTAAATTACGTAATATATTAATATTACGAAAATTTTCAAATGCATTTCAGGCATCTTTAAAAATTCTGTTAAACTAATTATCTTATCTTAACGAAAAGTAAATCTAATTATGATATTCAATAATTTATCTGATAATGTGTCTAAATTTGACATTGTAATAAAATTTTTGTTTCTATTACTTTACAACAATCGATTTTACAACATGACCTATGAAAACATTTTATAGTAAATAAATTAAATAAAGATATCCATATTTTAAACAATGACTGTATTTATTAATGTTATTAAAGTCTTTTAGTTCATAAAAATTGTTATTTTCTGCTAATACATCGCTACTTTAGTTTACAGAAATTATAATAATTAAAAATTTCTGCTCTAAAGAAGGACTGGAATCTGTATCTGTCGTTTTCTAGACGGTTGCCTTACCGATTAGGCCACCAGGCAGTATAACTTCAAGTCTTTTAACATGCCATAAATCGCATTATGGAAACATACGAGGGTAGTTTGACAAGTAGTGAGAATGGAAAAGAAAAACGAATTTTTTAAATACAAAATAATTTTTATTTTTCAATATATTCTCCTAAAAGAGCAATACATTTATTCCAAAGGTGCTCCAATGCCCTTATGCCATCTCTAAAATGCGATTCCGGAAGGCTTACAAAATACTCATTTACGAAGATGATAAGCTAGTCGTTAAACGAAAATTTCTTTCCACCTAGTGTCGTTTTCAATTTTGGAAAAAGGTAGAAGTCGGAACGGGTTAGACCCGGCGAATAAGGCGCATGCGGTACTAATTGGAACTGTAACTCGTGCTGGTATGCGAGGGAGCGTTGTCTTGGTGAGACAGAATCTTTTTCTTTGCCATTCCTGGCCGTTTAGCACGAATCTAAACATTTAATTTTTGTAGAAGTTCTGCATAATATTGTCCGTTTATTGTGGCACCTTTCTGAAGGTAATCAATGAGCAAAATGCCCTTTGAATCCCATAAAATTGATGCCATCACCTTGTTTGCCGATAAAGTGGTTTTCGCTTTCTTTGGAGGTGCAGAACCACGTTCTAACCATTCTAACCCAAAAATCAACCGTATTCCGCTTATAAAGGGCCAAACACTCATTGGAAATGCGCAAACGAGCGAACTTTTGATCAGTCGTAAGCAATCGCGGCACCCATCTTGCCGAAAGCTTGGAAAGGCCCAATTCTTTCGTTAAAATGTGGTGTACGCATTCTGTTGAAATGTTTACCATGTCTGCTATCTCTCTCACTTTGAGTCGTCGATCTTGTGTAATAATATTATGAATTTTTATAATCATTTCCTTAGAAGTCACGATTTTGGGTGCTCCAGAGCGCGCTTCATCAACACAGGTTGTTCTACCACGTTTAAATTCATTTACCCATCTATTTATTGTGGCGGATGATGGAGCAGATTCACCAAATGTTTCCTGTAACTCATCTTTTATTTCGGTAGCTTTCATACCCTTCATTACGAAGTATTTAATCACCGCACGATACTCTGCTTTTTCCATTTTAACAAAACGACGTGTTGCTTCTTCTTCAATCAGCTGTAAAAAATAAACTAATCAACCGATTTATCTAAATATCGGAATGTAAACATACAAATAGTCAAACTAAATTACAGTGTATTTGTTTTACCAATTAGAGCGCCACCTGTGTGTCATTCTCACTACTTGTCAAACTATCCTCGTATCTAATATTTATTTCGGGTTACTTTGATGTTAATAATTATATATAAGTATATAATTAAGTTTCTTACAATGGGAAATTAATGAAAATTGTTATTTTCTGCTACACAATTGTTAATTAAAATCACAAAAGTTAATTAAAAATTTTTGCGCTAAACAAGGACTCAAGCTTCTATCTGCCGTTTTCTAGACGGCTGCCTTACCAATTAGGCCACCAGGCAGTACAAAGGTGCTCCCAGTACACGACCCAATAAAGGAAACACAAAAATTTTGGAAAGAACTATATTTATTTTTCAACATAATCTCTTTACAGCTCTATACACTTTTCCCAGCGATGTTCAATAAATTCGATACCCTTTTTATAATAAGAACTGTCTTGCTCCTCAAAATAGCCATTAACTGCCGAAATCACTTCTTCATCGTTGGAAAATCTTTGGCCGCTGAGCCATTTTCTCAAGTCTGGGAACAAAAAATTATCCGAGGAGGCTAAATCTGGGGAATAGGGTGCACGAGGTACCAATTCAAATTTTAATTCATTAATTTTGGCCATTGCAGTAACGGATTTGTGAGCTGGTGCATTGCATTGATAAAATAACACTTTCTTTTTAGCCAAATGCGGCCGTTTTTGCTTGATTTCTTCGCTCAAACGTTGCGATAAATTCGCATAATACTCGCCATTGATAGTATTTCCTTTTTCAAGATATTAGATGAAAATTATTCCACGCACATCCAAAAAAACCGATGCCATGACCTTGCCTGCATATGAAATGGCCCGCGCGCTTTCAGTCGACGATCATCCAGTACCGCTTTGTGGATTTTCTTCACCATTTCTGGAGTCGTCACCTCTTTTGGTCGACCACTGCGATGCTCGCCTTGACAGTTCGTACGGCCTCGTTTAAACTCTACTGCCCAATATTTCATTGTTGTAAACGAAGGAACGGACTCACCCAGAGTAGAATCCAGTTCAGGTTTTATATTGGTTGGGCTGAGGCCTTTCAAATGGAAGTATTGTATCATGTAACAAATTCACTGAAAGCGTTCACTATTTATGACTGCCAAACAAATACTAAACAACGTGGTGTCTTCAAACTTGAAACATATGCTTTATAGATTATGTACTTTCTAATACAGTGATATTTTTCAAACAACTTCCGCCATCCCTAGGTCAGGACGGGTACTTATGGGATTACTCTCGTATAACTTCGAGTTGTAAAGAACTTAATTATACCATATATTTATATTGTTCATGTTTTATTAAATATTATTTATTATTTTAACCATAAGAAATGATCTTATTATGCAAATTGGTAGATGACACAATGGTGTACATATGTACATTCATATAAAAGTTAGGCATAGTAAATTGTCAATGTACAGTATCGGAGTATTAAATTAGTTCAAGTCTCAGTGATGATGAATAACATATTCTAACAACATATTATATTTTCTGGAAAAGATAAAAAACGCACACATTTATTTCATTCATAGCATTAAGTTTCAGGGTCGCTAATTCCTTACCTTCACTTGTTAAATTCTAGAAAGGTGAAGGGGGTGGTATAATGCGTTTGTACAAGTAATATTTGCTCAGAATTGTTAGAACCCTTGAAGTGTGTTTGTGCTAACGTATTTATCGTTTTTAGCTTAGTGTCTTATAGTTAGTTTTGTGGTGCGCTCGTTTTATACTTTGTTTCTATTAATAAATTTATGCGCCGTGGTCAAGGCGAAAGATATTATATATAGTGAGAAAATCTTAGAAATAGAAACTTTATTAGAAATAGAATAGACAATTGTATTCTCAAAGCGAAATTGCAAGAAAAGTAAAAGTTTAACGTCGACCAGTGACAAGAATTGCACAAAAAAATTTGCTCCCTACATCAAGCGGTCGATGACATCGTCATCGGCCACGCTAAACCATTGAAAGGGAGGATAGAGAATTTATTAACATTGCTTGGAAAAATAGACAAACTTCTTTCATAGAGTTATTACATTCTACAGTCCTTTAATAAAAAGGTATCAGAGCTGACCTTGCGAACTCGCTGGATTAAAATGTCACCGGCCTGCGAACAAAATCCCGTTTAACCGAAACAATGAAGAAAAAGCGTCTACAATGGAACAAGATGTCGCAACATTTTACTGTTGGAGAATAGAGAAAGGTCGCTGTATAATATTATATCGCACGCATTTGAAAAATGCTTTTTTTATTTTAAGTGTTAGTTGCTGTTGTTAATTTCTCAATCACGGGTTATATTCCGTGACAAGTTGCGATTCGAATTTATTACGAAATCTATCAAATTTGTGAGATGAATACCTTCGGAACGTTATAGAATGGAATGTGTAGCGCAAAGTGTTAAATATGCCCTCGCTATGATAGTATTGGTATGCATTACGGGAGTAAAACAGAACAATTGTACTTTGCTGAAGCGACAATGAACCAGTATCAATACAAAAATGTGATAGAAAATGTTCCGGTATCTCGGATTGCTTCACTAAATGCAGAGAAAAATCTTTCCATGTTTGCGCAAGATGGAGCATACAGTAAAATCTGTTCAGAATATTTTTCGCGACATCGGTGTACCAATATTGGCCTGATCTGTATAATCACCGGACCTCAGTCTGATCATGAAAATTTAGAATGTTCTTAAATCCATTATTTACTCGTCCCCAAATCTCAATTCAAACGTTTTAAAAGAAAATATTGAAAAAGCCTCGAAAGAAAATAGAAAGTTGCAAGACAGTGTAAAAGCCTGTATCGACAGCATATCGAAACGAATTCAAGCGCTTATTCAAGCTAGATAAAGGTTTTCCAAATATTGAAACAAATATATCTTTTAGTTGTAAACATGTGTTTAAATCTTTACTGGCATGTGTAATATAGAAGTTTTAAATTGCATGTGTTTGAATTTATTTAGTTAAAACTCTAAAATTGTAGGATGGGCGAATTTAATTACTAGGTATGGTATTATTATAACCACGATGTGACGATATACATACAAAGGGTACTAGGAAAGTTTTGCAATACAGGTTTGTTTATTTAATTATTTCAAAGTAATTTCCTCTATACTCAATACACCTCTCCATCCTCCGAAACCAATCTTTAAACCAGTTCTGCCAAGTTTCACTAGGGAGTAAATCACATTCGTTGTCCCAAGCCCGCAGAAGGTCCTCCTCATCACTGGAAAACCGCCTTCCTTTTAGCTTCATTTTCACATGCAGGAACAGTGGAAAGTCGCAGGGAGCAAGATCTGGACTGTAGGTTTTAATCCTGTCGTGGTCAAATATTCGATGCAGGCGTTGGCGCGGTGAGCTAGAGCAGTATTATGATGGAGGAACCAGGTGTCCATTCTTGACTTTGGCCACAGGTTCTTCATAGATCTAAAGACTTTAGGCAGCCACTGTTAAGTATACCACTTACCTGTGACTATCTTCTGTGTGTCCAAAACGACGCGTTCCACAATTCAACTCGATTTGAAAAATACAGCTATCATTTTTGACAACTACGGGTGTGTCCCTTTCATCAAAGACCCAAACTTTATTTTGAGCTTAGGTCGGCACATCGTAATAGTACAGCCAAGTCTCGTCACCTGTCAAAATGTTGTTCATATACCGAGATATTCCCTTATTAAACTTTTTTAGCATCTCCCGGCACCTAGTCACACGTCGCGTCATCTGCTCTTCAGTCAGTCAATGCGGCACCCAGACAGAACAAAGTTTCTTCACGTGCAAATGATCATGTAGGATCGAACGAATTGCTGAAGTATCCTCTATCTGTTTGTATGTCACTCGCCTGTCCTCGCCAAGCATTTGCCTCACAGTAGTAACGTTTCCTTCCGTAACTGACGTTCGTGGGCTTCCCGGGCTCTCAGCATCTTCCACAGTAAAGTCTTCCCTTTGGATTCTCTATACCACCTGAATGTCGCTGTGCGATATGGACAAACATTACCTAGTGCAAGAGTCATTTCTTCAAAGCACTGGTCTATGTTTAAACCACGCACGAAGTTATAACGCAAAACTGCCCTTATCTTATTTCGTGACCACGATGCCATCGCAAGCACTTTACACTCTCGCTTCTAATGAATAACTGAGCTCATCGACATGGCGTGTCGGCTACTATGCACGTATGAACAGGTTCCTGCAATTCATTGTTGCGTCATATTGCAAAACTTTTCTAGTACCCTTTGTATATCAAATTTGATTTACTCAAGGGAAATAGACAAGACTACTCATCATACAGCAAGTACAATGAAAGTGCAAGTCTTGTTTATTATACAGTAACCTAAAATTAAAAAAAAAAATCAGACATTTCTCGTCGTTCAGATGAAGACTGAAAATTAAATATTTCCAAACGTTCGTAATATGTACAGATGTTTTAGTCAGTATTTAATTTACACGAAAGGCAATTAACAAATTTACTAGGAACTTACTCGATTCCGTTTTTATGATCTACAATAAATAAATTCCAAACTGAACGGCAATGTTCTAGCATAAAACGTGATAATAGCAATAACATTCTCGTGTTCCATGGTGTATAAACCCACGAACTCCTAGATTTTTAATAAAAACTACACTTTAATATCTGTTACTCTTGTTTTTCGCAAAGGCAGTTGTTGAAGAACATATTTTAAAATGTATATGCGTTTTTGTTGTATATATGAGTATATGCGAGGAGCGACACCGCCAGAAGAAAAACATTGTTAACAAACAATATTGACCCAAACGACAAGAAACACTGAGGAAATATGTTTCTGACGTGTCTTTCCCTTTAATAAAAAAAACGAAAAGTGTTATTATTTAAAAAATACACCGAACAAAAGGTAAAACTAAACACAAAATTTGGTAGCTAAAGCGTAATTTGTCAAATATGGACTCTGACTTTTTTAAACCGAGGAGTAATATTCGCACGTACGTGAATCAAGACAAAAAAGCATTTCCCATGTGAGGATTTTCAAATTTAAATATGTAATATGAAGAGTAGCAGCGTGGATGTTAATGTTAAAAAGAACAGCCTGTTTACCCGTACGTTTCAAGGTATAACACCAATAATCAAGTAAACTTGTGTTATTAACGAACGATTCCTTTGTAGGACGTATTTTTCGATAAAGAAAATTGAAGGAAAAACATTGCCTCCCTCTATCGTACAACACACAAATGTACTGAACAACAGAACAAGGACGCGTTTATCTCGCTAAGTCGATAACAAGGTTGCCAGAGCGTATGTACACAAACACTTTAAATCTTGGCGATTTGAGAAATAAATGAATGTTAAAAGAAATCATTTAAATGTTAATAACACCCTGTCTACTACATATGTTTCAGAGAATCACTCATCGTCAGGCAGACTTGTGTTATTAACGAACGATTTCTTGCTAGAGTTAACCGTATGTTTTCGATACAGAAAAATGATGAATAATCATTGTCCCCCTCTCTCGTCCAATACAGAAATGTATTGAACGACAAAGCGAGAACAGCCTGTTCAATTCGTACGTTTCAAGGGAAAACACTTATCATCAGGTAAACTTGTGTTATTAAAGAACGATTCCTTTGTAGGGTCTTATCATACCGTTTTGATTCAGAAAAATGATGAAAAAATCTCTATCGTACAACATACGAATGAGTAAAGATGAATCGCATTCGCGCAAGATATGGCAAATGTGCTGATGCTTTATATCGATGGGGTAGAGCGGGGCTTCAAGTTGTATCTGAATCCCCAAGGCAGACCCTTCGACATATCGTCACGCACTGGCCACATCGCACCCATCTATGAAATCCTTAAGACTTTGCATTATATACTTACTTAATGGTTACGCAATTTAAATATGGACGTCTGTTTACCCATAGTTACCTCTTTTCTTTATGAATATGTATTGATTTACAAGGTATGGCAATTAAATAACGAAACTGTGCTCTTTCTATCGCGTAGCCGCATTAGAAGGGGCTGTAGTTGGAATGTCATTGACCTTGATACTTCCCAAACAACAACCCGTAGTTTCGTCTCTCTGTCTGCTGTAGTTTACTTTCGAACTTTAATTGTAGAGGACACTGTTACTTAGTAGTGTCATGATAATGGTTGACATAAAAATCGAGCAGCGAATTAACCTGAAATTCCTTGGCCAATTAAAAAAAATCGCAAACAGATTGTTTACAAATATTAAAGGAGGTGTTTGGCGATAATGTTATGTTACGAGCACGAGTTTTTGAATGGTATAAATGATTTTCTTCTTCTGATTGACCTGTGACTGCAAGTGTATTGAAGGCAATGTTCAGAAAATTAATGAAATTTTGCGGGAGGACTAGCGTCCGAGCATTCATAAATTGCATGATGAATTAAACATGACAAAAGTTTGTGCAAAACTGGTGCCGAAAAACCTAACTCAGGAACAAAAAGGCAATTGAATGAGCATTTGCTCTGACATCACGGAACGACTCACAGAAGAACCAGACTTTTTTATGAAAATCAACACATGTGATGAAACTGGGATTTTCTAGTAAGACGCGGAAACAAAGCGTCAATCGATGCATTGGAAGGCCACCGGATCGTCAAGGCAGAAAAACGCACAGATGAGCAAATCGAAATTGTCATTTTTGTCGATATCGAGAGTGTTAACATGACTTACTAGGTGCCTGAGGGTCAAACCGTTAATCAGAAATACTACAATGAAGTCCTAATCTAGCCGAGGGAAAAAGTAAGAAGGAAAAGACCGGATTTGTGGAAGAACGATTCGTGAATTCCGCAGCAGGGCAACGCGCCCGTTGACATCTGTGAAGCAGTTTTTAGTGAAAAAGCGATGTGCTTGATTATCCTCCGTATTCGCCAGATCTCGCACCATGTGACTTTTACGTGTTCCCAAAAGTGAAAAATGCTTTTGCAGTCTATTGAACATGTAAAAGCAAAGACGGAAGAGTTGTTGAAGAGGTTGATAACCGATGAACTACAGCATTGTTTTGAACAATGGAAGAAACGTATGCAGCTTTGTATTGGTAGAAGAGGAGAGTGTATTGAAGGGGATAAAAATTAAATATAAGTTTATTTTCAGTAAATAACATTTCTTACACTAGTCTCGCTATTTAACTGCCACACCTCGTATGTGCCTGTGTATAACTCATGGTTGATCTTTGTTATATTTTGTTTTACATAGGCATTTTTATATCTTGTTTTCTCTGTGTATTCTACCGACCTTTTGCACTATGTATCGTATTGTAAAGAATCCATACGCTAAATAAATAAGTAACTTTGTATTCACAAGATGCGCTTGATATCTTATAAAATTATCTACTTTCCTATGGTTTAAGGTAGTTTTCTTTTCAGAGGTAGAAAAAAAAGCAACATCAAATTAAAAATAGAAATGGTTTTTGCTAAAAAAAACTATGAAATGAATATAGTAGATTACTTGCTTTATTACTATTACAAATTCAATCTTTTTATGCGATTGAGTTGGGTGAAGACAGATTATTTTTAAGAAGATAAAATTTTATAAATATACATACAATTTCTTGCATATGTTTACAATGAATTTCAATTTGCGATTACTATACTACAGTATTCAAAAAAAAAAGCTTAGATAATATATGAATATAAACATAAACTTTTTATTATAGTATTTATGATAATTTTCATGAGATTAAAAATTATCTAAGTAAATAATTCAGTTAAAGCATAATAGTACCGTATGTTAATTGTCCAATAGTCGAATAACGGTATTCAAATCACATTTCTTAATTTATATTATATAGCGATTCAATGAAACGTTTCGTATAAGGCGGAGACATTGCTATCGTCTTCGGTAGATTTCGCTCTGATGTTCCGAGTCTACCGTTCGCACGATTTAACCTATAACGCGCGCTCATATAGTGAACAGAAACGCGCCGTTTGTAATAGTGGGAGGGTTTTATTTAGTAAGTCCGCGAAACAGCTGAACGTGTATCCTATATCGCGGAAATGTTTTAAAATTGACGCACAATTAACGACCGTGTCCATGTGTACTTAGTGCTTGATAATTTTCTAATTTCACTACAATCACCTGTATATTGATATCTTTTTATTCAAAATGAATTTTTCGCGCCGCGACATGGGTGCAATGACATGTGTTATTATTGTTGTTTATGTGAGCGCTGCGTTTTTTATCTTTGCGGATCATGTGGCAGCATTTAATTTTGAAATAATAAGTCCCACAGTTAAGCGAGGCGAAAATGGCTCCTATTTTGGTTACAGTGTCGCTCAACATCGGACTGTAGAAAGGGGAAATATTCGCGATAATTGGTGAGTTTACTTAGTTTCATTTATTCCTATTAAAATAAGTATATTTGCGTACGTATGGTTTGCATTGGTTCGGAAAAGCAACAGGTGTGTTCACTAGGTATTTTAACTATCAGATAAGTTTTGTTAATGGGAATATTTATCGTGTAAAAACCCGATATTCATTATGTAATATACCGCGCTTTTGCTTTTATTTATTCACAATAATATAATCTGTGAAAAAAATTAAAGATGTAAATTGTTAAGTTTTGGTTTTGCATAAAATTTAATATATTAAAATAAAACCTAGTAAATACGTTTATATACAATCTCAAGATTTTGTATTTCTGATCTTTTCAAACACTTTAATTTCTATGATTTTACCAGATTATTACCTCTTCTTTGTAGATGGAACAAAACATTTTTCTTTCAAATCAATCACTTCAGATACTCTTTCTTTTCACTAACTCTAATATTTTTTGTATATACTTCTTACATGTTCTTTCTAATAAGCATGAGTACAATATTATTTTACCTGGTTGCAAGATTCCTTTTAACCTAAAACCTCTTATTATGGATCTTCTTTGTAATGCTGTATGGCACCAGATTTCGTATTTATAAGAATTCAATAAACTAAAAGAACATATCTTTTAGCGAACCTTAGCAAGTTCAGCCCTGAATTGTTCAATTAGACATCATATAAGTATGCTCGTACACACAAATATGCTTTGTCTATTTGTAGGGGGAATCCCTTGCTCCAAGAAAGATATTTTACTCTAATATAATTTCCTTTCCTTCTCAATGGTCTCTGTTATGGTTTTTTTTTATTAAAACATTTTATATACACATTATTGCAGTTTTTATTTGGCCACAATCTTGCTTCAGCTCATCTTTCCGTCTTAAATACTTTCGATTCTCTCAATTGTAAGGGTAGCGAGATAGGTCTTCTTCCCAGATCTCTAAACATAGTTGTTTACCTATAACATTAACTTATACATTATCAAGACCAAAAGTTGGCTATAATCTTGCTTTGGTTCATCTTTACACTATTAATATTCTGCATTCTTCAAATTACGAGAGTGGTATGCAGCGAGAACTTCTCAATTTGGTGATTTGGCCCGTGTTATTCTAATAATTTTTGAAATAATATGAAGTATAACAACTAAAGTGATTGTAAGACCTAGATAATAAACAAGGATCTACAAAACAAGAGTGAAATATGGTAGACATGAATGCAAACGCTAAAATTTATGGTAGAAAGACGCGAGGTTTGGAAGGGATGAACTAAGAAATTTATAAGTCATACAATGACACAAAACTTGAAATATTCATTCGATCGAAGTAATTATGATGGCTAGATCATTTTGAACGAATGTACGAAGTAACAGCAGTGAGAAACATAGCGTAGAGGATACTGGAAGGATGAAAGAAATGAAGCCGTCCAAGAAGAAAGAGGATAGAGGTAGTGATGGATGAGTGGGAATTGGAATTGAAAGCTCTGGTTAAAACTTTTACATATTATATAACAGTTAAAATAATTAACTTCAAAGCAAAATAGTACACATCTAGCCATTAATATAATTTGGGCTGGGCTGGGTTGCTGTCCTCCATGTCATTATTTTAATCCATACTATAGTTTAGCCAATTATGCGGAAGTTCGCGTGTAACATCCATGCGATTTAAAAATTGCTCTGGGTCAACAGCTCAGTTAGTATTGTCTTTATTTTGCTACTGACCATTTAATAATCATTAAACTTTTTTTTATAGTAATTAGTTTAATAAATATAAAAACTATTTTCTTCACAATGTTGACAAATATTTAAATCTCACTTTCCGAGTGTATAAATGAGCTGAAACCAGTAACTAAATCAGTATTTATTTACGAAAAGGTGACGATTTTTGTAAACTTTCCGGAACTATACCAACTCTTCAATTATTTCTTAATATTGAATTTAATTAAATCTTGTAGAAGTCTGTAAAACACTATGTAACTATGTTATGTATATTGGCGATGACAACTTTAAAAACTGAAAAATGTTTTTCAACATTAAAAAGAATAAAATCATTTTTATGAAATATTATAGACTGTTCATTCAGAATGTTAAACATAAAGAAGTGACTTATGAATAAAATAACCAATTTTAATGAACACCTGATAACTTATTTTGTGGATGCTAAAGACTGAAGAATTAATCCCAGTTTTAAAACTGTTTAAAATATTTAATCAGTAATTGCAATATATTCATCAAAACATTTTTAATTTTAATCAAAAACATCTTTTACATTTTACCTAAAATTCAATCGATGTCCTTACCAATTTGACAAGGAATCGCTACCAGTGATGCAGATAACATCTGTCTTCTTTTCTTCAATATTAACATCTTCATTTTTCATTTTTATTAAGTTAAAATTTTTTTCTCTTAATATTTCTGTTTTGATGTCTCCTCTTAATTTTCGTTCCAAAAATAATATCCTTGTTAGTTCCTTTCAATTTTCTGTTCTATTTAGTCTTTGCTCTTTTTTGAAGTTTTATGGAATGATATCGTTTTTGTTCAACTCGTTGAGTCCTCATTCATGAAGAGTTTTTTTTCATTTCTTCCTTCCATAGGATTTTTTATTTGTTTTTGTTTAATGATATTAGTGAATAATTCATATACCAGTCAATGCTTTTTTAAAGAGGAAGAATAATTTAGTATCTGGTAAATATGGGTTATACACAAGAATTATTTGGAAACTCGATTTCAAAATAGAACAAAAAATTAAGCTTTTGCAGGTATTTGACGTTTAGCATTTTATGTTTATTTTACGATTATGACCCATTTATTTTCTTATCCAAAATATATGTTAATGAAATATTAGAAATCAAAAAAAGATGAATTGAAAGAAGTTCGTCAAATAATCCAATTTGCAGCAGAAAAGCTTTGCTGCACAAAATAAAGTAAATGATTTCCAAATAGTATCAGAAAATAGTTTGAGTACAATGAATTGGGTTGTCGGTAAAGTCCTTTATTAATATAAAAAAAGACTAATCAATTATATAATGCCCGTCTTTACCATGACCTTTTGCAATCTTTACATGAGTCGAACATACCACTACGCAAGCAATTTTTAAAGAGAACGATGCAAGTATATCTTTGAAAGCGAAAAGTATAGTGTGTGTAACAGAATCTTTTTTCCAAAATCCTATAATTTTTGACGGTCGATCAAATTTGTGTGTGGTCTCGTGTTGTCAATGAAGTACCAGTTTTTATGATGAACGAGGTCAGAACGTTATTAGATGTCAAATTTATTCAAATTATCCTATTGCCTACAGTACACGCTTGAACTAATTGCTTAGTTTCTTGGAAGGAGCCCGAAAAGAATGACACTTTTGAAATCCCATTACATTGAGAATATAATCTACATCTGATCAATTTCCGCTTTTGATGATGTTTGAGGGTGATGATCTTCAGTTCTGGCCATAAACTATTTTGGCACCACATTTTTATAAACAACCCACTTCTCGCTAGTTATCAGTTGCTTTAGAATGTAATGGTTTTTCTCACGCTTAAAAATCATATAGCAGATGTTCAAACGCGCCGGCAAGCGGGTTTCTTTGAATTAATGAGTAAATCCAGGCATCGAGCTTACTGACAAATCCTAGTTTTCTAATGTGCAGCCTTTCACGTCATGTGTCGTGTGTTTGACTCGGTTACTGGCTGTATTTCGCTTTCCTGACTAATCGTCGTTAAAATTAAAATCACCAGCACGGAATTTCGTGAACTGTCGTTGACATCGTCAATAAAATCGCTTAATTTCTTTTCTAAAATGAAGTTAGAATTGTCAGTTTTCATATGTCATAACATAAAGATAGATGTGAATACCTCTAACTCTTGTAAAAATGTACTACCACCTATCTGTTGAAAAAATGTGCCATGATCTTTTCAACAAACCAATGGATACGTAGATACATGTATGTAAGTATAAGAAAGATTAAATAATAGAATAATTTGCTACAATTAAACCAGTACGATCATTAAAGTTTATTTCTGTCTCACTATCACTTGCTGTGTATATTGACAGCAATAAAAGGTTCAATGATATTGTAAATTAAACTATCTAATCTATTCATTATTTGTTCTCTCTTTATGACATGGTTTACTTATTTTCTTTTTACTTTTAATAATTGCATCAATATTTAGTAATAACAGTCTTGTGTATTCTAAGTTCAAAGTTTTATTATTTGCTGCATATTTTTTTCAATTGCGCCCATACCATTTCTATTGAATTTTGATTCACATAACACAATTTTGTTTCTGTTTATTAATATATTTATACTTACGTTGAAATTTTTACACTTTCGACGTTATGTTGTTGCTAACTTCTTCAGATTTTCTTGGAACTTCATTGGCTCGCGATCTTTCTCGTTTGTTTGCCATTCAAGAACGGCTATAAAGATGACTTCAAAATAGTTGAAGTATTTGGTACTAGGAAGAATGCCATCAAACTACAGGAACATTAAAACTTTTAAAGAGAAGACGGATATAAACCTGCCAACGTTTGGAGGAATTTATTGCGAGAACTTGTTATGTTGTAGGAAGCACAAAGATTACTCATTAAGAAAGAGCTCTGCAAAAAAGGAAATAACAAGGAAGTGGTCACTTTCAACGCGGTTGTCAGATCTATCGCCAGTATAAAATGTGTAGGATAAAAGGGTACTAAGAAAGTTTTGCAATACAGCTTTGTTTATTTAATTCTTTCAAAGTAATTTCCTCTACACTCAATACACCTCTGCATCATCCGAAACCAATCTTTAAATCAGAGTAAAGCATAGTCGTTGTCCCAATGGTGCAGAAGGTTCTCAACACTGGAAAACTACCTCCCTTTTAGTTTCATTTTCACATGCGGGAACAGTGCAAAGTCGCAGGAAGCAAGATCTGGACTGTAGGGAGGGTGCTCGAGAAGTTTCAATCCTGTCGTTGTCAAATATTCGGTGCAGACTTTGGCGCGCTGAGCTGGAGCATTATCGTGATGGAGGAACCAGGTGTCCATTCTTGACTTTGGCCGCAGGTTCTTCATAGATCCAACGACCTTAGGCAGGGATTGTTCAGTATACCACTTAGCGGTGACTGTCCTCTATGTGTCCATAACGACGCGTTCCACAATTTCACTAGATCCGGCGCATGCGGTACCAATTGGAAATACAACTGGCACCTTTCTCAAGGTAATCAATGAGCAAAATGCCCTTTGAATCCCAAAAAATTGATGCCATCACCTTGTTTGCTGATAAAGTGGTTTTCGCTTTTTTTGGAGGTGCAGAACCACGTTCTAACAATTCTAACCCAAAAATCAACCGGATTCCGCTTATAAAGGTCCAAACACTCATTGGAAATGCGCAAACGAGCGAACTTTTGATCAGTCGTAAGCAATCGCGGCACCCATCTTGCCGAAAGCTTGAAAAGGCTCAATTCTTTCGTTAAAATGTGGTGTACGCGTTCTGTTGAAATGTTTACCATGTCTGCTATCTCTCTCACTTTGAGTCGTCGATCTTGCGTAATAATATTATGGATTTTTATAATCATTTCCTTAGAAGTCACGACTTTGGGTGTTCCAGAGCGCGCTTCATCAATACAGCTTGTTCTACCACGTTTAAATTGATTTACCAATCTACTTATTGTGGCGGATGATTTTTATTTCGGTAGCTTTCATACCCTTAATTACGAAGTATTTAATCACCGCACGATACTCTGCTTTTTCCATTTTAACAAAACGACGTGTTACTTCTTTTTCAATCAGCTGTCAAAAATAAACTAATTAACCGATTTATCTAAATATCGGAATGTAAACATATAAATAGGCAACCTAAATTACAGTGCATTTGTTTTACCAATTAGGGCGCCACGTGTGTCATTCGCACTACTTGTCGAATTATCCTCGTATACAAGCAAATGAATTTAATTTAAAGAAATAAATGCCACAACTATGGCGATGCCTTTGTCGGTAACGTTATTCCTGTTTGTTAAAATTGAATTGGTTTGGTCTCTGTAACCACGGTTGTATGACATCATTTTTTCGAAATAAAAAATAGAATAAAATTGTAAAATAATAACGAAGGATTTCGTCGCTTGAGTATATAGTCAAGATTTTATTTATGAACCCATAACTCATTTTGGTTATATAAAATAGTTGACCTTACTGCGTCTATATTGGGAGAGATTTTAAGGTTTCGTCTACAGACAAAAATAGTAAACAAACCCATTTTAAAATTAAAGAATGACAAATTCGCCTTGAATATTTAAAGGTTTGAAAGGTGTGAAATATACTTATGTACCATATAGGTACGTATGTATGTATTTCGAATATAATAGTAACGATAGTTCAAATACTCTTTTCATTATGTCGTGAGCTGTAACTTTGAAGATAAAGATTCATACCTTTCACTAAAGGCATTCCGCGGCATATATGGTCGTCTTCTATGGCAATTAGCAATTACCTCTAATGTTCTTAGAAGTCAACTTATTAGCTCGCATACTTTGTGTGTGCGTTTATTTAAATATCGTTGAGCTGGGAGTACTTACACAGATTGAATTTTAGACTTGACTATCAATGAACCACTTTTAAAACTGTAATCTCTAATGTAATATCTAATAATAAAGAGAAACTCATTTGATGATCTTATCTTGCCATTATCGCTAAAAATAGCTTTGAATTGCCATTACGAGTGGCTGTCAGCTAATTTTAAAATATATTTAGACAGCGCTTTTTGATTTTAAGTAAAAGTACAAGTTCTTAATACAGAATAATCTTTTTTATTACCTTACGTAATACTTCATTAATTTACAATTTCTACCACGTGTTATTCATTAAACTGACTTAGAAACCATCAGCGATGGATTGATTTCAGAACATGGGTCGAGCAGAGGTAAAAGAATTTCTATTCCCAAGAATAACGTGGTACTATTAATTTCACTGTGAATATTCTTGATTAATACGAAGATATTACAGTACAGACTAAGACTGAATTCATTACCACCCTGTTCGTTGACCTATAAATTATATTATATAAGTTAGAGCTTCAAAGTTATGAATCGCTATGTTATATCAAGAAGAAAGTTTTATGGCTTATAAACTTCCGCAGTCGTTATTCATAGTTTTTTCTGGGCTTTCGGGCGCCAACCGCATCTCAGCATTGCTACTTCACTTGCCAACATTTCGCCGGTTTTACAAAGGACATCATCAGGACTGTCGCTGATCTCGATACTAAACTGTAACTGTTTCAAACAAAAGAAAGATATGCAATCAAATTTTGTTCGCCTGCGAAAATCGACAACGGAAATTTGTGGATTTTTGTGGAATCGTCAATAACAAGACTTCGGTTGGAGTTAATCATAATTTATTTCTTTTTTCCTTTTTCGACTGTTTAATTTTTAATATTTGGTGTAATATTTTCGGGACTTTCGGTCTTCTAATTTTTCAATTTTTTATCAAGAAAAATAAATATAAATACTGTTTTTTCACCACCTTTTGTAGCACTTTATAATGTAGAAAACGTACTGTGAAACTTTGTGAAAAAACAGTGTTTTTATTTACTTTTTCTTAATGGAAAATTAAGAAATGGGAATACCGAAACGTCTGAAAATAGTAAAGCTAGAATTTAAACCATCGTTCTATATTGTCTCTCTGTAGTGCAATAATCTTATACAAATGTTGCTGCATGCATGGTTGCAAGATATGACGAAAGTCCAGACATTCTGTTTGAATTCTCTAAGGCTATAACAGCTTTTTGAGAAGTCCGGCATGGTGAAAAGCTACACCCTTTCTGTTAATCAACTCTGGGCGCTTCTAATTCATGGCAGTGAACCTCTGAATTAATTGTGAATTATTTGATGGGAACTCAAGAAAAAACAATTCACTTGAAATCCCACAAACATAGAGCATCTCTTTTTACCGGCTTATTTTTTCTGCTCCATGAACATTTGCGTTCAATATTGTTGAAAACAATCTAATCTTCATCTCCAGGTTGACTCGCTTCAGAAATGGATCGTTCCCATCACGTTTTATCAGCAAATCACAAACGGTAAAGCAATGGAGCAAATTTCTTACTTTGAGAACATGTGGAATCTAAATATCCAGATTTAATGCGAAACGAAGTCGTTTCACCTGATCATGAACTGTGGACGACAAATTTAATCTCATAGCGATTTATTGTATTGTTATTCGGGAATTTGACTCGATGACTGTTGTGTTGTCTTCATTAGTTTTAAGTGGTCTTCTAGAACGTGGTGTATTCTTGATATCGAAATTTTCAGAATGTAATTCTGCAAATCAGTTTCGGTACTTGTGCTGTGTTAAGAGCACACGTTTCTTCATACACTTTCCACATTTTTTCCTGCTTCGACTGTGTTCTTTTCGCTAATAAGAAAGAAAAATATGCCGAAAATGTTTCTTCTTATTTTCAATTTTCAAAATCCCGGCAAAAAATAAACAGAATCAAAAGCTTTTTTCTATGAATAAACCTTGAAATGTGGTCTATTAAAGTATATAATGGTAGCAGGTTTTAGAATAAAGTTGGGTGATTAAAAATACAACTAGTAACTCTCACCAGGAAACATTAAATTACTTTCCGAAGAAGCTAATAATTATATATGTCCTTGTCTATCACGAATCAAAACGCGTACATCCATTGTCAACGATTATTTCTTTGTGTAAATAGTGTCCACATCCACTGCTTCTGAATTACAAACTCATTAGTTTTACGTGTACATGCTACTTTAAACATTTATTGCTGGGGGTTGGTTTATAAAGATGACTTTTGTTTTTATACAGTCCTTACAATAGCTTACAGTTACCTTTCTTATTCAAATATGCACACCGTAAAATATATAGCTCCAACATAAATCAATTCTTTTGTTATTTGTGAATGTAATTACCAATAACCAATCCTAAAATTCAAGAGAATATATACACGGCCAGGTAACAAAGAGAAATATCACCCTGTGAAGCTATGCGTGTACAAAAAAAGGTTGCTCCGACACCTGTTCATACAAATCCAACACTGCAAGAACCGTAGAATATAAGAAGAAAATAGAAGTTGGTCATTGCACTTCACACACACGCTACCTTGGTTCAACCTACGGCATTCCATCGGTCCATTTGTTCATTTTTACGGTCTTTTTGTACTGTCCGAGCAGGTTTAACCTTGTTGTGTTATTATTACTATTATTATTAGTTAGTTAGTTGGACAACTTACTGCTTACTTATCGGTATAATGTGCTATGCATTAAAAGAACCATATTTAAGTGCATGAATAAGTAATCTCGACGGAAAAGATTAATGGCATTGGGTGATGTATTTTTTCTTAGAGGTTTCAACAGTAATCGATATGAATAGATATGATCCCAGATTCTTATTTTACGTAATAAATAATAACAAATTATTTTATACGTTGCCTCGATCTGTCACGATTAACATATGAATTGGCTGTTCTATTGTAACTAAAATGTTCTGCAAAATGTGTTTTTTCTTTTTTACGTTAATATTTTAAGGTTATTCACAAATGTATCGCATCAGAAAATTAGATTCAGACTTGTGAGTATAAAAATAAGTATTACGCATTCAGACAATACATAAATATGTATTTATATATCATTCGTTTTTGAATATAGCAATATATAACTACACACTCACACTGAGTGGGTTCTTCTGAGCTAAACTGTTTTGAATTTCGTGTCAAATCGTATGAAATAAAATGTTTCCAAACTAAACGGAGTAACGATGATATATAGTAGTTGACCTAAATCAGAAATAGATCAATGTAGTGAAAGTTGAGTAATGTAGTGTTTGTTTATAAAAAAATTGCATGTGTATGTTTTTAAATCGTTTCATTTACATATTCATTGGAAAAAAGAAAGGAAATAATGTGTGTGCAGGCGGTATTTTAATATACAATAGAAGGATATAAGCTATGAAATAATACTCTTCATCTATAAATGTCTGTTACATAATAAAAGCGGTTTGTAACTCATTGTTTTTATTATAAAAGCAAGTTTCAAATATACAAATTAATTTTGTGCGTCCACGCACACATATTTTTTTTAATTGTGAGAGATAGACAAATGTTTAAATATTTTACTCTGAATTTTTAATAATCCCGCACACTCGTGGAGGGGAATATCATATATGCAAAAGAGCATTCTATAGCAAGTTTGTTTTTTGTAATACAACAATATGTCCTAAAAACAACAGAAATTACTTTATTTCAACAAAATTAGTGGTAACGTCCGTTCGGGGAAAAGATTTAAGAATTGTCAACCTCCTTAAAAGATCTGTAAGATTTCGTTCAATGTCAAGATATGACCCTTTGAAATAACAGTAGTTCGTATACGTTTGTTGAAAAGTAAACTTTAAATACCCGAGATAAAAAATTGAAACAAAACAGTAGATGGCTTTTAAAGACTTCATTGTTTTTCGAAGTATTCTCCACGAAGATTAATGCACTTTGCAAGCTGTCGAACCAACTCTGGAAGCAGTTGCTCCACTCGTTTGTCGGTACAGTCAAAATTGTGTTTTTGAAGGCATCGACTGCCCCTTGTGATGACTGCACTTGATTTTTGGAAAGAGGATGGTCCAACAATTCGACGTTTTGTTGCGTTAAAATTCAATTGTATTGCGTGCTGTATACGAATTTGCATTGTCTTGGTGGAAGATGATTCGTCGTTCGGGATTGGTTTTTCGAAACTCGTCAATAACTTGCGGCAAACAAATAGTTGTATACCAATCGGCAGTAACAGTTTTGTGATCTTGTAGAGGAATTGTGGCTACATGACCTGCTATCCAGACAAATGTCGCGACCATTTTAGAGACACTTCAAGATCGGATGACTTTTGTCGGCTTTTCTTCACCTTGGGTCGTATGAGTAAATCCAAGATTTTTTACTTCTGACAATGTTGTACACATTTTTAGAGTTTCTGGTATTGAAGCGATCTAGAGTTTTTTTGTCACCAATTCATCCTAACTGCTTTCTGTTCTTCGATCAATAAATGTGGTATAAAAAGGGGAAACTAACTTTTTTGCACACAATTCTTTATACAAAATTTTTTGAATCGAGGTCTTTGAAATCCTCAATAATGCTTCAATCTGGCGAGAGGTCACATGTTGATCTTCGTTAATGATCTTGAGCACAGCATCGTCGTTTTCCTGAGCGACTGCGGTTTTGGGGAACTTAGTTTTGGATCGTTGCTAAAACTAATCCGTCCACGTTTGTTTTCTCCTACTAACAAGAAATTGTTGACTGATGTGGTGCTTCATTGCCGAAAACAAAAACCAACTCGGCTTGTTGAGATAATTGTCTTCAAAAATTATTCCGCGAAAATGTCTCGCTTTGATTCCATTTGCCAACTAACTTGTCAACTTTGATATGTCGTTGTAGCATCAACACTACACGTATCGTACCGAAACTTAGGTTAACTAAAATGGAGGTTAATTTTTAGTACCGATATTTGATTAGTGGCGCCCTCTCTGTGTCACTATGCAAAATTTAACCCGTAATTCATTGTATTTTTCATACTGATTGAGATTGCTTCTAGCTAATCATACGAAACGAAATTGTCTGATTGTTGTTATTCTAGCAAATTCTTTATGTTTTATGGATTTCCTAAATTATTTGAGCTATTTTTTGAAAAATATGTGAATTATGTTCTTTTTGAGATTTTTTTGATTGGTGTTACTGTTAGGTTTCTGAAGTAGATAGTTCTAAAAATGAAACTATGCAAGTATTGCTGGAAAAATTCTGTAGGTACCCAGTTGCAATTAAAGATTTGTTATTAACAATAAAGTATAGATACAAAAATTGAGTTTTTCTACATTTTTAACTCATTTTTAAATAAAAGAACTAACGAAATAATATTAGCGATATTAACCTATTTTTGAAATTACTAATCAGAGCTTTCTCCGCGTAAATAATAATCATCCATTGTCTCTCATTTCCTCATTGTCATTATCATTTTTATATATAGTTCAGATGATAATAGAAGTGTTTTAGCATATTTATATTCAAATATTTATAAGCGATAATGTTGTGAATTTTCAAAAAAGAAAATTAGTTATTTTACTTTCGATTATAAAAGTGTAATTTGTTTCTTTAAATTTTGGATGACCTTGTACATTCTCATATCTCTAGGTTTTTTGAAAAGGAAAAAAACAAGCAAAGAAAAAAAGACGGGGCGAAAATAATCGACGTCGAGAATGTACGCGGTCAAGTTTAGATATAAAATGTATAATTTGTAATTTTGTAGCGTCCAACTGTACAACGTGATTATGTTTACTTCATTATTACTTTGTTACATGTGATTGTATAAATTTGTTTTTTAATGACTGACATTGTTTATGGTTGTTTTTTCAATATTTCAACTATTTATAGAAAAAGGTAAGGTGCATCTTCTAACAATTAAAGTTACGTATTTTAAAATTGTGGATGTTTATAATATCTTTGTGTAGAATAATTTATCTTTATGCATACATATATTATTTCTCTGTAAAAATATGTATGTTCGCACTTTTTTGCTGCAAATATTTTTAATACGTTAATATTTGACACTAAGGATTTTATTTTACTAAGTTTATAATTTGAATTACAGTTGAGAAATATCATTTTCTGCATATGTGTTTTGGAAAATGGGCTTGTTCGGACTGGGGCCGAAAATAATTTTTAAAAAATGAACAATAAGGGTCTCTATAATAAAAAATATACAAAGGGTACTAGTAAAGTTTTGCAATACAGCTTTGTCTACTTAATTTTTTCAAAGTAATTTCCTCTACACTCAATACACCTCTCCATCCTCCGAAACCAATCTTTAAACCAAGTTTCACTAGGCCTCCCTTTTAGCTTTACTTTCACACGTGGGAACAGTGCAAAGTCGCAGGGAGTAAGATCTGGACTGTACGGAGGGTGCTCGAGAAGTTTCAATCCTGTCGTGGTCAAATATTCGGTGCAGGCTTTGGCGCGGTGAGTTGGAGCATTATCGTGATGGAGGAACCAGGAGTCCATTCTTGACTTTGGCCGCAGGTTCTTCATAGATCCAATGACTTTAGGCAGGCACTGTTCAAGATACCACTTAGCTGTGACTGTCTTCTGTGTGTCCAAAACAACGCGTTCCACAATTTCACTCGATTTGAAAAATACAGCTATCGTTTTCTTTACAGATCGGGATTTTCAGACAACTACGGGTGTGTCCTCATCATCAAAGATCCAAACTCTGTTTTGAGCTTTGGTCAGCACATCATAATAGTATAGCCAAGTCTCGTCACCTGTCACGATGTTGTTCACATACCGAGATTGTCCCTTATTAAACTTTTTTAGCATCTTCGGGCACCAAGTCACACATCGTGTTATCTGCTCTTCAGTCAGTCGATGCGGCACCCAGAGAGAAAAAAGTTTCTTCACATACAAATGATCATGCAGAATTGAACGAATTGCTGCTGCATTTAGGCCTGAAGTACCCTCTATCTGTTGGTAGGTCACTCGCCTGTCCTCGTCAAGCATTTATCTCACATTTTCCTCTGTAATTGACGTTCGTGGCTTTCCCGGCCTCTCAGCATCCTCCACAATTAAATTTCCCTATACCATTCTCTATACCACCTGGATATCATTGTGCGACGTGAACAAATATCACCCAGTGCAAGAGTCATTTCTTCGAAGCACTGTTTAAACCACGCACGAAATTATAAAGCAAAACTGCCCTTATCTCATTTCGTGACCACGATGCCATAGCAAGCACTTTACACTCTCATTGCTAATGAATAACTGAGCCCATCGACAAGGCGCGGCTACTATGCTAGTATGAACATGTCTCAACATGCAGCAACAAGCAGCTTCCTACGATTCATTATTGCGTCATATTGCAAAACTTTCCTAGTACCCTTTGTATAATCAGTTGAGAAGGGGTTTCTAGTACCAACCAAATCATATTAACTGCAATATATTGACACCTGTTACTACAAATTCACTTTGAATCTGGAAAGGGTCATGCTGTTACAAGATGTTACTGATGTATATTTAAAGTGAGAAAGGTATTTCAAAGTTCAAAAATATTTTCAGCGAATAAGTTTACTCTTTTTATTATAGAATTATTAAAGATAAGGTATGAAAACCTGAATATCGTCAAAAACTAATTTTTTGTAGTTTTTGTAATAGTTCGGCATCTTTAATGGAAAGAGTTTTGGTGTATATGTATAAATCCGACATGTGGCAAATTCTGAAACATATCATGTTCACTTGCTATAGGATTCTGTTGGCGAAAGTCAAAATATTATATAATTTTTTTCATGTCTTCCTAGCATGATAATAATTTATGTGAAACTGCTTTTATTCTTGTATTGCAACGCGTTATAACACGCTGGAGTACAATGGGAATGCAAGTCATTAACACTAATATTGCGGTAGTCCAATTGTTAAATTAGAGAGTATGTTAACGAAAGGTCTAGGTTTTACCAGATTGAAACAAAGTTTTGGTGATAATGGGTTTACAGATTCTGTAAATATTAACAAAAATTATTTTACTCATGCAAACATTTTATCATTAGATGCCAAACGGCCGAACTCTGTTACATAAACTGTTGAAACGTACCTCGTGTTGTAAATATTAAACCAATCTTATCCACTTTATGTATTTGCGTACTGAAATCGCTGTTTAAAAAGATAAGTGCTTATTTACACTTATTACCTGCCTAGCACACTTTATACTTCTTCGAAGTACCCGCCGCTTGTTATAATAGACTGTGGCGAAGGACATTTTTCCCTTAATACTTTTTAACACTGTGACACTGTTCTTGCATAATTCCACTCTCACATTGTGTAGGCTGTTAACCGAGCACTTCAGAAGTAACAATTCATCATTTTATGCTAAAATTCATTTGTCTTCGCTTTCATGTACTGAACAACACTTGATTGTGAATATGACTAAGAATTTGAATTTATTTAGTTTGAGGTCATCATTTATAGTACTTTTGAGGTTATTGGATGGGATAGTGTTGTTTCAAATGCACCTATTTTTTTGTATTATTTTCAATTGTTTAAAATATTTTTGGTAAATATATTTTATGAATTGTTGATTTTGCGGGCATATGTAAACGGATCCTGAGAATTATGTTTGGGTTGGACTATAGGGATTCCTGCAGAGAACATTTTCGAAGTAATTCGATATTAACTATTTATGATATTTATATATTAGATTTCCCATGCTTCGTTTTTAGGAACAGAAACTCTTTTTCGAGTGGTAATGTAAATCATAAATACGAGGGAGCGTTCTTATATTCGCGGAATGAGCGGGTTGTAGAGGCGTGAATAAGCACATTGGGGGCGTGGCCTGTGCAGCGACTCATGATTAGTATAAATACGAAGTTTCATTGTTATTAGACAGTTAGTCTTTGAGCTATCGTCAACCAAGTAACATAATCAGGAGTGAAAAGTGAAATATGGAAAAAATCGAATATCGTGCCGTTATAAAGTTCCGTACCAGGCAAGGAAAATCAGTCGCGACCATAATGAATGAGATGTCATTGGTTTACGGCGACTCTTGTCCAGGAAAAACCATGGTGTACAAGTGGCATAGTTTATTTAAACAAGGAAGGGAATCCCTTGAAGACGACCCGAGGCCGGGCAGGAGCATTGAGGTGACCACGCCAGCACTTATCCAAAAAGTTGAACAAATTGTACTCGAAGATGCTCGACTAAAGAAGAAACAACTCGCAGAAATGGTTGGAGTATCCGATACAACAATTTTTAAAATCCTACACGATCATCTCGGCATGTCTAAGGTCAGCGCAAGATGGGTGCCGAGAATGCTCACGCCGCCGCAAAAACAACAGCGCGTAGAGTGTTCGCGTGCATTTTTGGACCTCTGTAATGAAGACAAGGATGGTGTATTGAGTGGAATTGTTACTGGAGACGAAACTTGGGTTCATCATCATGAACCTTAGTCCAAACAAGACTCCATGCAGTGGCATAAAAAGGGCACAGCACCTCCCAAGAAATTTAAAGTGTCACAATCAGCTGGGAAACTCATGGCAACGGTATTTTGGGACTCGGAAGGAATATTGTTGATTGATTATAAAGATAAAGGTGTTTCTATAACCGGAGAATATTACGCTTCAATATTAGAGCGACTAAAAGAAGCCATTAAAGAGAAAAGACGGGGAAAATTGACAAAAGGTGTTCTGCTTTTGCACGACAACGTGCCCGTCCACAAGAGCCGCGTTGCGTTAGCTGCCCTGCATAAGGTGGGCTTCGAAATTGTGAATCACCCACCCTACAGCCCAGACCTGGCCCCGAGTGATTATTACCTGTTTCCGAAAATGAAAAAAGAGCTGCGGGGTAAAAAATTTACTGCCGATGATGAAGTCAAGGAGGCAGTTTCGGCGTATTTTGCAGATAAAGAGAAATCATTTTTTTATGAGGGTATAAATAAATTAATTGAAAGATGTGAAAAATGTATCCGTCTTGCAGGTGAATATATTGAAAAAGAAAAATAATTTGGTTTTTTTATTTCCACCCCTTGTCCCCCATTCCGCGAATATAAAAACGCTCCCTCGTATGATACGCGAACTGATAATTATTTATTACCTGCCTCACACGCAAAATCTATAGTATATTCCAAAAAGGAACATATTTTATGGGATGTAAATTACACAATAAATTACCACTTTGCATTCTATATTTTTAAAAGCAACCTTAAGCGGTACCTGCTTACGATAAATTGTTATTGTATAAATGACTTTGTATGTCCAAATTTATAATATCTTTTTTTCTTATTGAGACGTGTTTCTAGCATGAGTGTACGTAGTATGTATTAATTTCTATTTTCTTATATGTACTGATGTGTCCTGAATGCACATTGTTTTAGAAATAAAATTTATTATTATTATGTACATTAGAATATTCGCCAAATATGCGTTTGTGTAAAAATTGCTTTAAATAATTGTAAATTAAATTACATTCGGTATTCTTCGACTTTTAAACAAAATTCGTTCCGTGTATGCTCAATGAGGTTCGCAGCTTATTAGCTAAATGGTTTTATAGAGTGAAAAAGTGCATTGTTTGATTTACTGTGACTTAACTAATCTTTGAAAAAAAGTTAGATTACATTCGATACCATACTGTTGTTTACTAAAATGGTCCCTCTTTAATAATAGTGATGAGCTAGACCATTCCCTCACTCACCTTCTTCTGTTTCCTATTCGTTTATTTTATGTTCCTCATAATTTCCAAATCTTTAATAGCCTGTTTACTTTTAGGTTTCCCTCCAAGTCCATCTCTTCTTCTTTTTCACTTAATAATCTCTTTGCTAATGATTCTCACTTTTATATACAGTCTGTCTTAGAGAAAACGGAACTTTTTTAAAGTAAAAACCAAAGCTTACTATTTTGATAAAATTCATTTATTTTATTAAAATTAGTCGCCTTCGGCTTCAATGCAACGTTTTACACGATTAATAACATGTCGAATGAATATTTACGTTCATCTGTGGAGATGTGCTTCAAAATCGCTATCAGCGTCTTTTTAATGGCTTCGAAGTTGGCATAACGCTATCGGCAAATGTAGTGTGGAGAATAGATAGAAATCACAAGGGGCCAAATCTGGTGAATACGGTGAATGGTTGATGGATAAAATGCCATTTGTAGTTGTAGAAAATCAATGATGAGCTGGTGCATGAGCTGGTGCATTATCATGTAACAAACACCAACTACCATTTTCACGATATTTAGGACTCACAGGACGAATATGCGCTAAATGACGCTTCATAACACCAAGATAATATACAGCATTGACTGTTTGAGTAGTTGGTATAAACTCTTTGTGCACTATGCTTTTCGAGTCATAAAAACAAATCAACATTGTCTTCACTTTTGACTTCTCCAAACGGCTTTTTTTCGGTCTTCCTTTGCTTGGATGCTCTGGATCATATTGAAAACACCACGTCTCATCGCCAGTTATAATAGAATACCCGAAGTTTTCGTGCTTTTTTGAGTCTCTAATCAAGTCTGTACAATGTTGAATTCGAAGCAACTTTTGATCATCAATTAGCTTATGGGTACAAACCTTGAAAAAATCTTTGTCAGTCCTAAATGCTGTATCAAAATACGATGTCTCATTTCTGATAAGTTCATGCACAAGTTCGATACTACTTTCCGTAGTTACAGATTTTTTTGCACCAGAATGTTCGTTGTCATTTATGTCCGCCCGACCGTTTTTAAATCGTTTATACCACTCATACACATTCGTACGTAATAAACACGCATTTCATGAAATTAAACATTTCAGTAAATGATTTACCGTGTTTAAAATAGAACTTGATATTTGTTCTTTGTTCAAAATTCATTTTTCGACCAATGCCAAATACACGCTGTTACTATATGCGCAATTTCTCTGCTTCTAATATTGCAAATGTCATGATATTTTGATATAACATTGGAGAAAGATCTACCTTACCGACGCATATTTTTTTAAATAGATGGCGCCACTAAGAATTACTATTTTAAAAAAGTTCTCTTTTCTCTGCGACAGACTGTGTATGTGACTACGCCATTTTAGTCTTTGCATCCTTTATTTTCCTGCAATATTTTCTTCTTCTATATTTTATATTATCAGTAAATTCATAAATTTTACTATCGTCTGACTCACTTTGTATAAAAGTTTATTATAATTTATGAAAAGTAAATAATAGTAGCTTTTGAAACGCAATATACTAATTATAATAGCGCTAAATAGGTTAACACGTAAAAATCATAATAATATGTGGAACATAATTCATTTAGATATGAGCAAAACACAATCTCAGTTGTCATAATAGAACTTTAATTGATGTTATTATACGTATTTATAAACAGAGGACATTGTTCCTTATCGCTGAACGCCTAGAAGAATCGGTAAGATTTATTCCTGTATAATAACTCTGAAATAATTTCCATGTATAATATGTAGTTTTATAATCTATTATTGATAAGGTTTGAATACTGCCTTTACGGTAAACTATCCGTGAACATGACGAGAGCGTTTTCGGGACACGTTTTCTAAATGTGTAGTAGAATGTTACCTAGAAAAGTGTTTATCACTAGAAATCGTGATCGTTGCGTAAACTTGTTTGCTGCATAGAGTAACTACGAGTTACCATAATGATAATGAATGACATATAACTAAATATACTGTATTCTAAAAGTATTTGTCCGCGGTTTTTATCTTTCGTCAAATAAAAATTTCGCACGAAATGTATAAAAAGGCACCTTTTGAAGTGTTTTATGAAGTTACTAGGTGTACCGGAAAGTCGTTACCGGTTTTTTTCGCGAAAAAACTACATAATTTTCAAAAAAAAATGGAAAAATGTATTTATTCAAATTGATTCTACACGTCTGGCCCATCTTTCAGGCATTTTATGGATGCCATCCCAAAAAAACTGTTTGCCCTTTGAGGAAAACCATTCACCGAGCCATTTTCTAATTTCTTCGAAATTAGCGAAGTGCTGCTTTGCAAACGCGTGTTCCATTATTGCGAAAAGATGAGAGTCGGACGAAGCAAGGTTTAGAGAGTACGGCGGATGCTATATTATGTCCCATCCAAGTACTTTCAACGTTTTGTTGAACGGTTTGGTGTATGAGACGGCGCATTATCGTGTTGTAAAATCACTTTACCATGTTTTCGGGCCCATTCTGGACCTTTTTCTATCAACGCATGATTCAAATTGATAATTTGCTCTCGGTACCGATCAGTATTAACTGTTTCACCAGGTTTCAACAGTTTGTAATACATCACACTACTCTAGTCCCACCAAACACAGAGTCTTGCCTTGCGACCAAAACGATTTGGCCTTGGAGTTCATGGAGGGTTTTCGAAATAAATTCATTTTTCATCATCCGTCACTATTCCATGCAGAAATGACTTCCGATTATACCTTTGAAGCAGCATTTCATAGACAATATTTCGATTCTCCATTTGCCTGTCATTCAGTTGATGTGCCACCCATTTTCCCATCTTTTGGATTTTTCCCATTACTCGTAATCGCTCGTTGATCGGTTCTTGGGCCACATTTAACGCTTCTGCTAATTGTTTTTTAGTTTGCGTAGGGCCTTCATCAAATAACTTCTGCAGTTTCGCATCTTCAAACTTTTTCGGTCTACCAAAATGTTCTTTGTCGTGCACATCGAAATCACCACTTTTGAATTGTTGAAACCACACTTCACAGGTTTTTATGGTTGGAGCATACGGTAAGTTTCTACAAGCAAATGATGACTTTCAGCGACATTTTTCTTTTGACTAAATAAGAAAAGTAATGCACTTTTTCAGCCACGAAACTCGATATTTTCAAAGAGGTATAAATCTATGACGGTGTTACTTTCGCAAAATATAACATGTATGGCTTTGAAGCTTGATGTTAGTAGAATAAAATGGCGTATGTGTCAAATCATAAATATTGCATAATTAAGCCTAGCGACATCTGTTAGAAAACCGGTAATGATCTTCCGGTACACTTGGTATGCACATACCTAACTAGGATTAGTTCCAAAATTATTAGCGTTCTATTTTCCTAAAATCAGGTATATGTCGTGGAAGTTAAAAATTATGAAAATGGTTTTCCAATAAGGACTTGACAACTTTTTTTTCAAAATAAAATGCAAACCATTTGAAATATTTCAAAAACTTTATTATCGGGTTGAAGTACAATCAAAACATTTATGAATGGAACTCGACTTCGTTCATATGGCCACTGCGGGCACACTTGCAGCGGTCGATTCGTTGGACCCAATTTTCGATGACTCGGCCACACAATTCGGCCGAAACGGCTGCTATTTCGGGTTCAATGTTGGCTCTAAGCTCTTCCAACGTTGTCGACTTGTTGGCATAGACCAATGACTTGACGTAGCCCCAAAGAAAAAAGTCTAGACGCGTGAAATCGCACGAACGAGGCGGCCAATCGACAGGTCCATTTCTTGAGATAACACGCTCATCCAACTTACTCTTCAATAAATCGATTGTAACGTGTGCTGTGTGGCTTGTGGCACCGTCCTGCTGAAACCACATGTTGTCCAAGTCCATATCTTCCAATTCGGGCCAAAAATAATCGGTAATCATGGCGCGATAACGATTAACATTCACAGTAACGTGACGATCATTATCGTCGACGAAAAAATATGACTCTATGACACTGTCGGCATGCAAACCGCACCAAACAGTTATTTTTTGTGGATGAAGTGGTGTTTCATGAAGCACATGTGGATTTTCACCCGACCAATAACGCATATTTTGCTTATTGACGAACCCATTGAGCCAAAAATGAGCTTCGTCACTGAAAATGATTTTGCGATGAAAGTGATCATCTTGGCGCATTTTTCCAGAGCCCAATCGGAGAACGGACGTCGCTTCAAATGGTCCATCGGCTTCATTTCTTGAGTCAGCTTGATCTTGTATGGGTGTAAACCAAGATCCTTACGCAAAATTCACTATAAAGTGGTCTGGGCGATGCACAACTCTTGAGAACGCCGTGGAATTTACTGATTTTGATCATTTGCTACGGACGTTTCAACGGCAGCGATATTTTCGACACTTCGACCAACCCGTTGTCAACGAATATGTAGACTCAAATTTTTGCACTAAACTTGTTACTGCCTGTCTACTAGGGCAAGAATTATTACCGAAAATCGGAGTTAACGCTCTTAAAGTAGCGGTCACCGACTCCGAATTTCTGTAGTAAATTTTTATAATTTGCAGACGTTGTTCGTTCGTATACTTTATCATAATGAAAATGTTAAGTTTACTGAATAAATTGACAGTGACAGTTCGATGACTAGTGAAAGGGTGCGTTCACAAATTGAATTAAAAGTTGTCAAGTCCCTATTGGAAAACCCTGTGAAGCGTAAATATCTGTTGAAATATTCTGTCGCAATTTTGTTTCATTGAAAACAAGGAATTAAGTGCCAGCAGTTACACTCTTTTCAAGAAGTTTTTATAAGCAAATATAGGCAGCATTCATATGCAGCCGTCAATGTGTACTGTGTTTACAAGTAAGAAAGATGCCTGATAAAATTCATGTCAGGTAGTCTTTGTAGTATGGATTTGAAAAGAGAATTAATATAAGAGGAAAGGAAGCACATATACCTCGATATATATATATATATATATATATATATATATATATATATATATATATATATATAATTTAAGGAATGATAATTCAGTTTGGATGATCAATCGGCTCAATCGACGTTTAAAGAATGACAATAACATCTTACAACGAGAGCTGCAACAAGTTCTGTATTCAATATCAGTAGTGTTTGAAGAAGTGTTCAATGTACCATAACAACAATTCTGTAGATAACAGTTTCTTTTGAAAGATAAATTATTGCAGGGTAATTTGGTGAATCGGATTAGACTTTGTTCGCCACTACTGGCAGTTACATGATCTATGTCTTCAAACTAAAGTTCTGTTCTTTGGATTATTTCTTCACCAAATTTTTGTCCTTAATACTAGTAATCTCAGATATTTTAAATTCTTTATTTCTTCGAGTTCTGCCTCTAATGTATCTTTTCCTTTCTCGCCACTATTATTGTCTTCGACTTCTGATTGCGTGTTTTTATGTCGATCATTATCCAACTTCTGATTTGGCTCGTAGAATTCGGCGGTCATTGTCCATACATTCTTCATCAGGGCTTCCGGGCTTGAATCGCGTCTCTAATAATTCTGCTGCAAAAGAATTATAGAAGGTGGTGGAATTTTGTGAAATTTCTTCTAGAGCGACAGATTATAAGTCAAATGAAAACTAAATTTTTCCCATGTCCTCTTATTGGAGCCTCTCGTTTTTTATGACGTAAGTGTTATGTCCTCGTAGCAGAGCCTTTCGGTCGTCAAGGGTTAAATTGTTAGCTTCGCTATTCATATATGGACAACAGGGAGGTATATCGAAGAATTAAGAACTATGTGAAAATATTAAATTTATCTTACGCATTATACGAGACTGTTTATGAGGTTGTATGAGTACTAGTTAGAATATTTTCGTCGCGTTATACGAATTCACGCTGTACGGGAGTCCATTGTATATTTTGGCAACCTGGAAGCGAAAATTTTCAACTTCTGGTTCAATGTTTTTCATCTTTTATCATTATGATTATATCACTGTCGCTACCAGTTCGGAGTAAAAGTAATTCATTTTTAAATCCTGGCAATCGAATTAAATTATTTAAGAAACCTCCACGATTGAATTTAAATAATACTTTTCAAATCTACTTATTGTAATCAGTTAAATATTTGTTTAACATTCTTTAATTCAACGCTTTTCTATTTCTTTTTTTATAACTTTAATGAGCACATCAATAAGTAATAACATTTAAACAGTTCTCTCTTTTGTATTTATTCAAAAGCGGGATAATATTATAAACTTGAAGTAAGTACTACAACTATTAGTGATTTATACTTATTTTAAAGACACATATCGGTCTATGTATGTATGTACATATATGGGAGTAGTTGAAAGTGTTTTAAATCTGAAAAAGTATATTTTTGTAGAAGAACGGTTTGTGCTATGTTGGGAATTAATCGATTTGATTTACTATAAGAAATTCATTTAACACAAAGAATCAACTTTTGCGATATTCACCTTAGACGAAATGAAACCGACCCTTTCTTAAAATGAATCATCACTGGTGATGAAAAATGGGTCCGGTACAGTAACATAGTTCGAAAACGATCATGGAGCAAACACGATAAACCAGCTCAAACCACATCGAAAGCTAAATTGCATCCAAAAAAGATCATGCTGTCAGTTTGGTGGGATTACAAAGGTGTTGTGTTTTTTGAGCTGCTTCGAGGAACCAAACGATCAATTCTGATGTTTACTGTCAACAATTAATAAAACTGAATGAAGCAATCAAAGAAAAACGGCCAGAATTGTCAAATCGGAAAGGTGTAGTTTTCCACCAAGATAATGCGAGGCCCCACACATCTTTGGCAACTCGTAGGAAACTATTGGAGCTTGGCTGGGAAGTGATGCCACATCCCCCATACAGCCCTGATCTAGCACCATCTGATTACCATTTATTTCGAAGTTTGCAGAATTCTTTGAATGGTAAAACTTTCACAAATAACGATGACATTCACTCGCACCTGGTTCACTTTTTTGCTGATAAGGACCAGAAATTTTATGAGCGCGGAATCATGCAGCTGAAAGAAAGATGGCAAAAGGTCATTGAGCAAAATGGAAAATATATAATTGATTAAAAACTATTCTTTATTTAAAAAAAAAGTGTTTTATTTTATACTACAAAACCGAAAGTACTTAGTTGCCAACCCAATATATTCGGTATTCTTCGACTTTTAAACAAAATTTGTTCCGTTATGAGTTTGCAGTCTGTTAATTAATATTGCCTAAATTATTTTATAGAGTGAAAAGATGCACTGTATGTATCGTTGTATATGCTGATGATGACAATTTAGTTTGTAGAAATACGTATACAGAATGCGAAAATTAATGTGAAAAGGGATTATACATAAACCTTAAGTGATTAAGAAAAGTGTTGCTTCACCATCATAATTCTAATATCTCTAAATTGGTCGTATTTCATGTCGAATTGGTGCTTCATCCTGCGTATTCACCTAATTTTGCTCATGCAATTTTTCAATTCCCAAACCTGAAGAAATGAACCAGTAAGCGAAGCTTCGCGTCAATCGTGGAGGTTATTGTTCAAATAGAGGCTTATTTTACGTATATAGTTTCAAAGATCCTGCTCTTTAGACATAAATTAAGATCAACAAATTGAACTGCCGCTGGCTTGGGTATATAAAGTTGGAAAGCAAATTAATGATGTAGAAAACAATCTACCCACAATACCAATAATAGTTTTTCATTCACAAGGTCACGTTCTTGTTATATATCACTCATGTAATTGAAATTCCTCATTTAACAATAAATTGAATAGTATTCTCGTCTCCAATATAAGTAACTCACTAATAAAGCCAAACAAATATACAATGGACATACTTAAGAGTAGTCGATTTGTAATTATTTATTAAACAGCAAGCGGAAGCATACATTTTTTACACTACAACTTTAAAATGAGCATTCTTAAGCCTTTTCCTTTTTCCATGGAGGAGTTCACTTTTTTACAAGCTTCAGTTTTGGGTATGATGCTTTAAACTTTTGAACAATGGTGTAGGTGGCTTTCGTTTTAGATATTTCAATAAAAATCTGGTCAAATACCAAACATAATTGTAGTGATTCTTAAAAATTTTGCTTAACAAAAATTTATTTAGTCTTCGTATGAATCGTGCGATAGAATTTTAATGGCTCTTCATCCACAGTGTTTATATAATCAAGGCTATTCCTAGAATTTTAACTTACTCATTAACAAGTCGTGCGGAGATTAATCATATTTCATACTTCTGCCGTGTTTGATTTGATACTATACGAGTATTCAGCACGTTTTTATCTTCGTTAACATTTTGTGTGTATAATTTTATTCGTTTATGACTTATGCTTAAACAATTATTATTGTTTTAATCCTCCATTTCAAGGAAAAATCCTGTGAAAAGATGTCATTAATTTTATCTAAGCCATAAAAGGAAAGTTTTTATTTGCTAATTTGACACATTTAATTCAGTTTTTGGTTAACAAATGTTTATAATTGGTTTATTTTAAAATTTGGTATGTAAGGATAAAATGTAAAGGGTGTTTCAAATCGCGCGGTTTCTTTAAGAATAAATAAAATATAGATGGCGCACTGAATTTGTCGGGGTATGTGGGCATTTAAAAAGTGTGATGTATGACATTTATAAAAATGGCTTCGTACACGGTACAACAACACGTTCAAATTGTTGAATTACTTTATGAAAATCAGCGTTCTGTGAAAAGAGTTTTTAAAAAACTTCGTGAATTTTATGGTTTACATAATCGTCTATCCGAAAGCACTATTGGTCGAATTATTAAAAAAATTTCAAGAGACCGGTTCCGTGTATGATCGAAAAAGTGAAAAATACAGTCGTAGTGGTCGTTCACAAGAAAATGTTGGTTTGGTTCGTGAAAGTGTTGCTGAAGATCCTGAAATGTCCATTATATGACGTTCACAACAACTTGGACTTAGTGAATCAACAAAATGGCGAATTGTACACAAGTATTTTGCTCTGAAGGCATATAAGGTTCAAATAACACAGGAACTGAAGCCATTAAATCATTTAAAACGTCGTTGGTTTGTCAATTTCATAAAGGAACAACCAGCTAATTTTTCTGAAAAAATAATGTTTTCAGGCGATGCACATTTTGAACTTGGTGGCTATGTTAATAAACAAAATTGCCGTATCTGGGATGAGGAAAATCCACGAATTATTCATGAGAAACCTATGCATCCTAAACGAGTTACTGTTTGGTATACATTATGGTCAGGTGGTGTAATTGGACCTTACTTCTTTGAAAATGCTGCTGGTGAAGCTATAACTGTGAATGGTGAGCGATATCGTCGGACGATAACCGAATTTTTGTGGCCTGAATTAATGAATATTGATCTAGAGTATATGTGGTTTCAACAGAATGGCGCCACACCTCACTTTGCACACGAATCAATTGATTTATTGAGAGAAAAATTTCCTGGACGTGTAATCTCAAGAAACGGTAATGTTAATTAGCCACCAAGATCATGTGATTTGACACCGTGAGACTATTTTCTTTGGGATTATGTGAAAAGTCAAGTTTATAAAAACAATCCACAATCAATTTCTGCTTTGAAAGATTAAATTAGTGTCATTGGTCAGATAGAGCCTCAATTATGTCAAAATATCATTGAAAATTTTAACAAAAGAGTGGACGTCTGTGGAGCTGCAAGAGGATACTATTTGGCAGATATTATTTTACGCATATACATAAATGTCATAACTGATACTTCAATTACCGATAAAAAGTTTTTGAAAGTGAATACAAATTATGTGTTTTATTTATTCTTTAAAAAAAAACGCGAAATTTGAAACACCTTTATAATTTTAAATTTTGATAGTAAACGAATTAATATTTCATTATTTAGCCGATTAAAAATAATTTAAAGAGGACGCAAATTTTAAATTCAATGCTCTTATATACGGGCACTTAAGTTCTTCTTTAAACGTGAACCATTATCAATTAAGTTGAATTTCACGTCTTTAACTCAATTTGTTAAACCAGTACATATTATTTTTAGTACCAATTGAAACATTTAATATCCAATGTTAAAGTATTATTCAGACTATTATAAACGAAAAGGTATCATAGTTCATGTTACAATATCTATCCATGTATGCGTTAATTAATAATTACGACTTTTCTAAACTGGCTTCATAAAAATTGATGATTTATTGTTCATTTAAAATTATAGCAGATACGCTTTTAAGATATTTAACACTTTTATTAGATTCACCGTGATGATAAAAGTAGACCCGACAGTGTACTTTTTTGGTACATTTTATCTTTTACATGATACCTACAATAAATCGGAGGCACATAATTATTAAAGATGTAGGTGTTTGTTATGATAATATCAACAAGTTTTTGTGCTCAATTTGTCCCATTAAATTTATTGCGGCCGTATCAACTCAATGTTATCTAGGTTACAATTACGAGATTGTAAACACAGAACTATTTTACTTGCGTAAAGGCATTCAAGTAACACATGCATACGTACCTGAGCTGCTTACTTAAATCTTTAGAAGCAATATTACATTTTTGGATAAAAGAAGATTCGACTAGGGTTTCGAGGAAAGGTAATAGTAAACGTACTTACCGGAAATTGCTTCAAAAAATGAAAGCTAATGAAAGATTATTATAATTATTATTAAATTATTATAAAATATTCTAATTAGATGGTCTGATTGTATGCTTTATTTTTGTTCAATTCAATAGAGTAAATAATAAACGGCTCAAGAATATTTCTTTAAATCAAATAATACGCTAATCTATCTTTTTGACTGCTTAAATGTGTATTAACAATTGTCGATCAATTAAATTCATAAGTTCTAGATTTTATAGTTATTCCTCAGTTGTTAAAACTAATTATAAATTGTCCTAATAATTTTGAATTCTAAATAAAGTCACTAAATCAGATCGCTTAAATTTTTTATTTGTTGTACTATTTTTCGTTCCGAAAACTTTCCATTACCATGTTTGAATTCACTGATATTCGCTCACGTTGTTCTACACTGTTTTCACTAATTATTTCTTGCAATGAGGGAACAATTATTCGTCATTGAATTACAACATAAGGAATGCAGTAAGAAACGTTAACAATCATTCGCAATACCTCATTTTGATATCTCCGCCGTATATCAATGTTACTGATGACCGCTGCATCCTATAGTTGAACATCGTACGAAAAAATGGAAAGGAAAATAAAAGATAAGTAGATATTATTATTTTGGGACAGATATGATTTAAATCTTTATAAAAAAATTATCAATAAAGAAAGAAAAGCATTCATTAATCGCTTTAGAAGTACAGATATAATATGGGAAACAAATGTTATCGAATTTCAATACAAGAAATAAGAACATGAATTTATATAAGAAATAAAAGTATCCGGAAGTACTGCTATATCTAAGAATATTAGGAACAAAAAAAGGTAAACTACTATGTTCGAAGATGAGCAACAACGGTCTAGTAAGGGCAGTACGATCAAAAATCCCCAAAGAGATTGGATGTAATCAAAAGATTTGGTGTAAAAAGAATAGATCTGCAACACCATATGTCATCTAAATAGCGTATAATAAATGAATAATATGTTATGTAAGGGATGATTCATTTGGAGGTGCTTTCTTTAAAAACAAAATATAAAAACTTCAATTTTATCGGGTATTCTTTATTACCATACAAAAGAACCATCCTTGACGTTTATTTTTTAAAAATTATTTCCTTCAAATGTTGGCCGTAACTGCGCCTAACATGATCCACTTTGAAGTTCTAATTTTCAATCATGCATTCGAGCATTTCAAGTGGTATTTGACGAATAACGCGAGTAATGTTGGTTTTCAATTGCTCAATCGTAGCTGCCTTATCCATGTAGACTTTGGACTATACGTAGACCTACAGAAAAAAGTCTAAAGGTGTGATATCACATGATCTAGGCGGCCATTACACAGGTCCCTTACGTGAAGGTAAATGATCACCAAATTGTTCTTGTAACAAAGGCATGCTTTCACGGCCTATATGGCAAGTAGCGCCGTCCTCTTTGAACCAAATATTATCGAGATCACGGGCTTTAATTTCTGGGCCATTCACAGTTACGTTGCGACCGTCTTTATTTTTGATGAAATATGGACCGATGATTCCACTTGCAACATAAACTATACCAAGCCGTGCTGTTGTTTGGATGTAATGGTAGCTTTTGAACCTCTTCTAGTTGTTCCTCACTCCAAATACGGCAATTGTGCTTATTGACGTAGCCATCAAGCCAGAATTGGGCCTCATCGCTAAACAAACATCGCTGAACAAAGTTTTTGTCGAAAAAAAGTGGATCTTCTTCAAGCTTTTCAAGAGACCAAAGACTGAAACAGTCCGATTTGAAAGGCAGGCCGCTTTCAATTCTTGAAAGACTTGAATTTTGTATGCTTTTAAAAGAAGTCCTTACGTAAGATACACCAAGTTGTTGCATACGACAAGCTAAACCGTTGAGATCCAAGTCGAATTAATTCTTCACGGTCATCGCGTACACTCTCAGCTACCATCGCTATATTTTCTTCACTACGTGCTAGATGTGGTCTATTTGGTCGCGCATTATTCACTAATGAAAATTGCGTTTCAAATTTTTCGATGGTACAGCGAATTGTGCGTTCGATGGGCCGATTGCGTAGACCATAGAGATTTTCTAATCGAATGAAATGCATTTCTCGTGGGATGCTGATTTTTGTAATACATCTGAATAATTTCTAGAGTCTGTGCTGGGATGAGTCTTTCTATAATAAAATGTCACACAATAATTAACTAAAATAGCATGAAAGTTTGACACGACTCACGCTTGATCTGTCAAAAAATCGCTATTGGAAAAACTACATCATAATTATCACTCTACAACTAGAGATAAGTTTCCAATATATTGGTAACACTGTTTTGAATGTTTTCAATAAACACCAGAACATGGACGCACGCGATCGGTAATTGAAACACCATAGTGGGATATTTAAAAAGAAGACAAAAATGCATTATGAATTCTTTACATTAATCAAGGATATTTTAGTACAAGAAATCCAAATCGCCAAAGGCGAAGAAAGGAATCACACGCTAAGACGTAAGAGTTATTCTCAAAGTGACCAGTAATTTCAGATTTTTTCTTGTATTGTTAAATTTAAGTTTTGTTTGGTAACGAAATTTAGTTATAATAATGGAGACTAAACCTTTATATATTATTTCGTTAAAGGAATTTAACTTTTTACGATTTTCATCTGCGTTATAAATATTATGAATAAAAGAAACATAATTTAGATATTAGATTTGAAAGTTTTACTTTATTATATTATTAGTCCACATAAAAATTCTTTTAAGATATTTTATTTACTAAATTATTTATTGTTCATTAAATTTTAAGTTTGATTTTGTAACAAAAAATAACCTCCGGTATAAAACTAGTAACCTACATTTGTTATCATATCTCATTTAATATTCCTCCTACTACAAACTGTTCTAAATTTATTCCCTTGAACTTTATATCATTAACCTACTGAGAACAACTTCGGTGGCGGTAATAATTCATAGATAATGGAATAAATTCGAATGAGAACAATAAGGAAGTGAATAAAGAATGCCGACATCTCCTGAAAATGAATATTTAGTTCACAGAGTTATGTCATTCACGTATGTATGTATATGTAAATGTCACTTATAATAGGTTTACAATGGTTGATTTATGTAGACATTCATATAAATGTACTGCTTAAGATATGTTATTTTCCTAATAGATCAGAACAAATTTAATGAAAATTTAATTTCATTAACACAAATGTTAATTGATTAAGCATATTATGGCTTTAAATAATTATTTCAAGAAAAGTCATTTATAATATCCGTACGAAGTATGTTAAAAACAATATACTTACATAATATTAATGGGTTTTTTAAAAGTAAATTGAATCATTAATCAACTTCAAAAATAATATTGTTATTTGCACTGGCGTCGATATTTATGTTAGTAGCAAGCTATTCGTGAGGGAAATAAAATAATAAAGAGGATTGTAAACATAAAAACTTGACTGAGCGTTAAATTAAAACAATTACATCTGCCTCATAACGAAATTTGTGGCATATTAAGACACTCGAAACTATATTCCTTGGCGGTTTAATGGGTTAAGCAACCGTCTAGATAACAATAGATACAAGTTCGAATCTTGGTCCAATGCAGATTTTTTTTCTTAATTATTTTCTGTAATTAATAATAACCTATGAAGTAGCAAGAAATATTAATTTTCACTGCTCTATGTTTCTGTCTGACAAGCATCGTTTCTCGTACGAGGACGTGTGTGTGTGCGCTCCAATTCCGAAAAAAGGTACTACCTTGTTCTAATAACCTTTTAAAACATAAGATTTTAAAAAGTTCCGCATAATAAGTAAAGACTGCATAAATATTTCAAGAGGCATTTCGCAAGATATGTATAGAATTTGGAGAAGACACGTAAAAAGAAAGGACTACACTACCGTACGATAACGTGTATGGCATATTTAACGTGTAAGAAACTGTCACGTAAGAGTTCGTGAGTTGAAATCATATATGCAATGTAGAAAGTGACAAAAAGTAGAATTTTTCGAAAAAGTAGCGTTTTTCCCAAAGTATGCATGCATACATATGTAATTACTAATAATACAGGGTTCGTCAGTGAAGCGGGAAAATTTAAAAACTCGTTAATCATTTGACATTTAGGTAAGGGTACTGAACTTAACGATAAATTTTCAGTCATTTAACGCCATTTAGTAAACCTGAAGCTCAGGTGCTCATCGTGCTTTCTGTGTCGATGCGTCGAATTTTACATAAGGACTTAAGTTTTAACCCTTATAAGATTCAAATTGCTCAAAAATTACAAGAAGCTGATTTTTGTCAAGAAATGTTGCAGCTTGGATGGTGACGAAAACTTAATCCACCATATGTTTATGTCAGATGAAACCAATTTTCATCTAAACGGCTATGTAAATAAACAAAATAACCGATATTGGAGCATTGAAAACCCGCTTCTCTTACATGAGAAACCTTTGCATAATCCTAACGTGACAGCATGGTGTGCCCTTTCATCATCTAGTACCGTTGGACCATTCTCTTTTGAAGACGAACGAAAAATGCCACAATCGTTACTGCAGTTCGTTACACAAACATGGTCACAATATTTTTGAGAAAAGAATTGGTTCGATTTCCAGAGATTAAGTGGTACCAGCAAGATGGTGCTACCAGTTATACTGTTCGTATGTCTATTGCTGCTTTACGGGTCTTTCCGAATCATGTCATATGCAAAAATGGAGACATTGTTTGGCCGGCTAGATCGCCAGATTTGTCCGCATGCGACTCTTTTCTTTGAGGTTGGGTCAAGAGCAAGGTATACGTTTGAGCGACCGCAAACGTACCGGAAGTAAAACTAAAAATTCAAGAAGTTGCACGTATCACACCGGAAACTTTACAGCGAGTAAAGGAAAATTTTCGAATAAGACTACAAGAGTGCGTAGATCGTAATGGCGCACATCTGTCAAGTATTGTTTTAAAAAAAAATGTCAAGTCTAACTTAACTGAAAACTAAAAAAAATGTTAAAATAAAAACTTACGTAGATGCAGTAATTTTAAATTTTCCCGCTTCACTGACGAACCCTGTATAAGGCTATATCCACTCTGGAATTTAAGCCACCCAATAAGCAAAATGTTTCAATGAAATAGAATATTACGCCATTCCACTTTCTTGCTTTACAGGTTGTCGTGGGTCAATGCTCCTTTAGCTATTTCTCTTCATTCTCTTCTATGCTTCATCTCCTGCTTACATCTTATAATTTGCATCCTTCCTTTACCTTTAACTACTTGCTTCTTATATCCTAATTTTAGTTTCCCTCTTGATATTAATTGTCGTTTTCCATTTATCATTTTTTCAAACACTACTTAACTTTCCAATCAATTTATATGACCATAAAATCTCGTTCTCTCTGCTTTTATCATTGTAACTATGTTTCTTTTTAGTAATTTTTCAATCTTGTAGTTCGTTCATTCTTCATGTTCTCTTTCGCTTATTTTTTTCGATCGGTTATGTACCTTATTTTCACCACCAAGGCAGCTACGGATAAGTAAACACATCACTAAACACACGTCAAACGATCTTTAGCCTCAGTAAGTGACACACCAGCTCTAAAAGATGACGAGTGCGATCTCGTTGAAATATCGAGAGAACAGTCCTTAGGACACACCTGCCACATGGCTGAGAATCCGAGAAAATACACCCTCATCGTACGTCCACGGAAACATCAAGCGTGATATATACTTAGATGTGCTCATATATGCTAAGTATTCTAACAGGTACCCACGTCAATACTCATACAGCATTACTTTACAATATTTTGTTATATCAATTTATTTATTTAAAAAAAAAACGTTGTATGTATTTAGCCCCACTTTAAATTTCATGTCATGAAATCGAAATTTTAAAATATTTTTGTAGCACGCCGGGGTGCGAGTAAACTTTTGATTTTTAAACAACAATGTAGGGCAACTTTCACCTATGAGGGTGGTCCCAGAAGTACCCGGTCCAATAAAGAAAACAAAAAAATTTTGGAAAGAAATATATTTATTTTTCAACATAACCTCCTTTCAGCTCTATACACTTTCCCTAGCGATGTTCAACAAGTTCGATACCCTTTTTATAATAAGAACTGTCTTGCTCCTCAAAATAGCCATTAACTGCCGATATCGCTTCTTCATCGTTGGAAAATCTTTGACTACTGAGCCATTTTGTTAAGTTTGGGAACAGAAAATAGTCCGAGGGAGCTAAATCTGACGAATAGGGTGCACGAGGTAGCAATTCAAACTTCAATTCATTAATTTTGGCCATTGCAATAACGGATTTGTGAGCTAGTGCATTGTCTTGATGAAACAACACCTTCTTCTTAGCCAAATGCGGCCGTTTTTGATTGATTTCTTCGCCAAAACGTTGCAATAAGTTGGCATAATACTAGCTGTTTTAGTTTTGTTATAGCTTTTCCTTTTTCAAGATAGTCAATGAAAATTATTCCACGTACATCCCAAAAAGCCGATGCCTTCTTTGGAGTCGGTTCTCCCTTTTGAGTCCATTGTTTTGATTGTTCTTTTGTCTCGGGTGTGAAGTGATGGACCCATGTTTCATCCATGGTTATGAAACGGCGCAAAAATTCTGCTTTATTGCTGTGAAACTTCGCTAAACACTCAATTGAAATATCTTCGCGCCACTGTTTTTGCTCGAGTGTGAGCATACGCGTCACACACCTTGCACACAGTTTTCTTATGTCAAAATTTTCAGATAATATGCGATGTACCTCACTTTTTGAAATGCCTACTATGTCTGCTAGCTCCCACACTTTTAGTCGACGATCATCCAGTGGATTTTTTTCACCTTTTGTGGATTTTCTTCACCTTTTCTGGAGTCGTTACCTCATTTGGTCGACTACTGCGATGCTCGTCTTGGCAGCCCGTACGGCCTCGTATGAGCTCTACTGCCCAATATTTCACTGTTGTAAACGAAGGAGCAGACTTAACCAGAGTAGAACTCTCAGCTTTTATATCGGTTGGGCTGAGGCTTTTCAAATAAAAGTATTGTATCACGTAACGATGACCAATTTTCTCCATTTTTACAAATTTACTGAAAATATTCACTATTGATGGCTGCCAAACAAATACTAAACAACGTGGCGTCTTCAACCCTAAAACACATGCTATATAGATTGTGTACTTTCTAATACAGTGGTATTTTTCGAACAATTACCGCCATCTCTAGGTCAGCCTGGGTATTTATGGGACTACCCTCGTACATGTATAATAGAGCCGAAAATCGTTCTAACTATGGGCATGTTTTTTCCGCACTAAAAAAAATAGTTTTGAGCAAGCACTACTCTGGAATCCTCTACTGTGGAATACTGTGGTCATATTTAAGTTTTTCCTGTTTCTTCTCTCAAATAAAAGCCCATCCTTTTACAAACAATGTGATTTTTTCGACAGAATCTAGATATTTGGTAAAGTTACAACCATTTCACACCTACTTTTGAATAACCCTATATTTATGATACACACACTAAAATATTCGATGCCTCTCTCAAACGTGTAAAACGTTTCTGTCGAAGTATAATATTTCGTTTTGATCAATAAGGTTGATATATAACCCCTTTTCCACAATTAACTATTTGTAAAATTCTGTATACGCATTTCGACAACTAAGTTGTCATCATCAGCAGATAATTTCAAAGTGTCGCACCTGGTAAAACACGGCGAAAAAATTGTACGAAAAATAAACTCCGTACGCGATCCGCACCGATGAAAACCAAGATGTGCACAATCTTGGTTTTCATCGGTGTGAAATTATCTGCTGATGATGACAACTTAGTTGTCGAAATGCGTATACAGAATTTTACAAATAGTTAATTGTGGAAAAGGGGTTATATATCAACCTTATTGATCAAGTCAATCAACCACAGGCTCCATCAAATTCAACTATAATATTTCGAAAATATAAAATGATTTTTCCAAGACTATTTTAACTATTTCTCCTTTTTTTAGCAATTCTCGTAATGTTTAAGACAAAAGGTGTTCATTTCATAAGAAACAAGTGTTAAAAATTACGTGTATAATATCACGGAATATATTACACTGATATAAATCAATATAAAGTGTAATGTTTAGGAGATAGTATTTTGAGATAAAAGTTTATGCAATGGTGGACGGGAAGCCGCTGTTTATGTAACATAAAGAGAACTATTGCCAACTTATACATAATACATTCCGACGCGACTGTACTTAAGAACATATTTGCAGTGTTTTGTCTACTAGTTATGTAAATATCTTAATTACAGTTCGTTAAACCTCCAGTTAAAATTAACATATGAATGTATGACTGAAAGTTCTAAAACTTGCATTAATTCAATTGTGCGGACCAAATTTAGAAAGTTTAATTGTCAATTACGCGTCGTAGTTCGACATTAAAAAAGAATTAATGGTCAGCATTGCAGTCAAATTGAAAGGTAAACTTTGGTGCAGTCATCTTTTAAATCGAATATGCTGCGAATTAGTACTGTTGTTAAATTTTTATGTTTGAAAAGAGATTCATAAGCTGGTAATATAATAGGTAATAAAGTACCGAAATTGCAAAATCACATGTGTGTTGTAATATGAAGTATGTTTGTGAAATTATATGTTCACTTACTTACAAAGTCTATATACACCCCATTTATTTAAAAGAAAGCCAATTTTTTAACTCACAATATACGAGGGGCGTTCAATGTATTCTCCCTATCATTATGAAGAAAAAAATAAAATACATTCTGGTTTATTAAAATGTCTTCTGACTAAACTTGTTATTTTTTATTGCCGGTCTCATTTCCATTTTGGAAGGACAATTTAAACAGCCCACGACGTCTTTTGTAGTCTACATAATGGTGAGGACAATAGACCAATAACAGTGAATGAAGTTGTGTCTTTCATATGTAAAATATGCTAGTCAGTTTTCATGATTTTCATTTGCTTTAATTTTATTACACTCATACAGCACATAAAAAACGAATAAATAAAGAGTTTACAACAGGTGTGTAATAATAAATGGATATAAATATTAACAAAAAGTACATTTTTAGCTTAACTGTGGACGCTAATTTGATTATATTGTGTATTTTAAAACTGCAGTTATAGATACAACGAGAACTGGAAAAATCTACCTAGACATGATCGAAACAATTAATTATGCGTTGTCGAGTCACGTTCAATAGTAACATCTGTGTCAAATTTGACTTAAATTATTTCACTATTTTGTACTTTATAAAGTGCTTTGCAACAAATAATGTAGTTTGGTAAAATTAGAGTATCCCAGCGTCATCAAATTTTTGACAAGAAACAGAATTTTTCTAAAACTATTGAAGAACAAACGATTGCAAAGTACGGGAAGGAAGCGATATCATTTTTTAAGTGAAATATTGGTTAAAACAATTTAGGTAAAAACGCGAATTGAAGGTGACCGTCTTTGCAGTAGAGTTATTCTTGTTAACACATGCCATAGGGGCTTGCAATAAAAATAATAATAAAATACAAAATTATGTACGGCTATTGACCAAAACAGTTCAGGTTTGCGTCACAAATAAATCTCCCTTATTCATGACAATGCACGAACTCTAAACAGACCTTCGAATTTGCAGTAGTATACAACCACGTCCGTCAGGATAGGTACGGATTATAATTTTTGTATATTTTAATGAAAGACAATTATTGAGAAACGTATTTACACCCGTTGCAGTTAATAATTCACCTTTCCGAGACATCTTCCCGTCACAGACATGGCAATACCTTCACGCGTTCGCCCTCTATTGGTGCCTGTCACAGGTTGTCTGGCGGGTTGTTCAACTTTATTTAAAGGTCCCCCCCTCTCCGCGAGTATAACTGTATAACTTCTTTGAACTAGACCACTCACCAACATAATCCGATTTTGGCTCCGTCTGAATTCTTTTTATTTAGAAATTCGGAAAAGTGCACCCGAGGACGTCATTTTGCAGATGATAAATTAATTAAAAAAGGAGAGTGATACCTAGTTTGAAAACCGACAAAATATTTTTTTTCTAACACAATAAAGACGCTGCAGGACAAGTGACGCAAGTGCTTTGAAGAGAGATTATATTGAGAAATAGAATTATCATAAATAATATAGAAATTCTTTTGTTTCATTGATAGATAGAAAACTTCTCTAGCTCCTCTCATACTTTTAATATTCTAATAGGTTATGAACAAATTTTTAAAAGCGTTCCAAACGTCGTTTTACCTTGCCCTTAGAAGATTAATGATACTTCGGTAAAATAATAAGTAATACATATAAGCATAAATTTATATAACTTCAAAGTATGTTACTTAAAAATCAATCGATGATGTCAAAACAAGAAGATTTGTTAACCCAAACTTTCTAAATTAAAAAAAGGAAACATTGGTAAGTTCCTGCTTAGTCGTTACTGCATACTACACAGTCTGTCGCAGAAAAAACGGAACTTTTTTTTAATACTAATTCTTGGCCACGTATTAAAACTATATGCGTCGATAAGGCAGATCTTTCACCAATGTTATGTCAAAAAATCATGACATTTGCATCATTATAAGCAGAGAAATTGCGCATGAAGTAACAGTCTGTATTTGGCATTGGTTGTAAAACGAATTTTGAACAAAGGGCAAAATCAAGTTCTGTTTTAAACTCGGTAAATCGTTTACTGACACATTTAATTTAATAAAACAAGTGTATGGTGATGCGTGTTTATCACGTACGAGTGCGTAAGAGTGGTATAAACGATTTAAAGACGGTCGTACGATCATAAATGACGACGAACATCCAGGTGCAAAAAAGCCGAACTTGTGCGTGAATTTATCAGCAATTAGCTGAAATTCTCATTGCGAAACGTGGGAACGGAATTAAATATTTCCAAAGATTCAATTCATCGCATTTTGACACATCATTTAGGACTGAGAAAGATTTGTGCAAGGTTTGTACTGCACAAGCTAACTGAATTCAACATTGTACAGACTTGGTTAAAGACTCAAAAAAGGACGAAAACTTCCGGCATTCTATTGTAACTGGCGATGAGACGTAGTATTTTCGATATGATCCAAAGACCAAGTGTCAAAGCTCTAAATGGAAGCGTCCGAGCGAGGAAAGACCGAAAATAAGTCGCTTGGAGAAGTCAAAGGTGAAGACAATGTTGATTTGTTTTAGAGCATTATTTGGAGATTAGATTAGATAGAGGAACATACGCTTTAAAAAAATAATAAATGCAGCGCAATATTACCATCTTGAATGATAACGTTAGAAGAGTGAATGAAAGGAACAATAGTCAAAAAGTAGTATTAATAGAAAGAATAGAAAAACTAGTAAAATAAGAAGGTAATGGATGAGGGGAGATATTAATTAATTAATTAATTAATTAAACTGTTTATGGACAATGTTTAAATCCATTCGATGTTTTTCTAAAAACAATGATCACGGATAGAAAACAAAGAATTTCAATATTTACAGAAAATTTACACGATTTTAATATTAATTTAGCATCTCATAAAATATTTCATGTAATTATGGCGTTAGGAAGTGAATATAATATACTGTGAGCGTCAAAATAAAGTGTACAAAAGCATTTTTTACAATATAATATTTATTTCAGTCTTTTAAATACTATTAAGATGAACATATTAGGTTTATTGAGATCAATATTTATCTCTTTACTTAGTTCTAAAAAAACAACAACATTTCTTTATAACAACAAAAGTTATGAAACAAAAACAAAATATGTATACTCCATTTTTTAGGCTTCAAAATAAAGTGTACCGGAATTTTTTGTTATGAAACGAATACTGATTTAATATTTGGTTGATTTTCCTTTTGCCTTAATAACAGCATTCAGCCTTCGTGGCATGGATTCGACCAATTTTCTGGTTATGTCGGATGAAATTTTCCGCCACTCTTCCATTATAATGGATTTTAGCATATCCTTGTTGCTTATTGTTTTCTTCCGGATTTGTCGGTCCAGGTGCTCCCATAAATGCTCGATTGGGTTTAAGTCCGGAGATTGGGGAGGGTGATCCAGGATTTTGGGGGTACGGTACAATAGCCATTCCTTTACTATTCCAGCAATGTGTTTGGGATCATTATCATATTAAAAGATCCAAGATCCCTGAAATCTCAGTTTTCCACACTGCTCGGCAAATTGTTTTGCAAAATATTTAGGTAGTCTGTCTTGTTCATGTTGCTTTCAATAAAAACTAAATTTCCAACTCCTCTTCCCGCCATACATCCCCACACCATCACCGAACCCCCACCGTGCTTAACAGTACTTATTAAATTTTCATCGGCATATTCTTTATTTTCATTTCCCCATACTTTTACGGTTTTTTTCTGGCCAAATATCTCAAATTTACTTTCGTCGCTAAACAGAATATTATTCCAGAAAGAAACATCTTTGTTTATGCATTTTTTGCATAATCAAAGCGTCTTTTCTGGTTAGTTGAAGATATTAGTGGTTTCTTTCGAGGAAATCAACCATGTAATCCATTCTCATGTAGCGCACGTGGAATTGTGCTAGCACTTACGCTAGTATCGGTTGTAGCTGAAACTTCCTGTGATATTTTAACAGCGCTTTTAAAAGGATTCTTTGTTACATCACGCACTATAGACCTTACTCGAGACTCACTTAAAACTTTTGGTTGGCCAGCACCTTGGAGATTTTCTATTTTACCGAACCTTTTATATTTTTCAACTATTTTCTTTACAGTATAATAGCTTCTATTAATAATACTGCCAATTTCTCTAAACGTTTTGCCTTCATTGCGAAGTTTTAAAACTAATTCTCTAACATCAGAGGAAGTTTGTTTGCCCATTTGAAAAAATACTTAACTTTCGAGAAAAAAGAACAACCAAAACACAACCGGACGCAACTACTTCAAGTAAAATATTAAGAATGTTTAAATAGAATTATAAAATAAACAAAGAATCAAATATAACGGTATTTTTTTTACAGTAAGACGTTGTGGAAATGTGACAGACGTAGAATGTACACTTTATTTTGATGCGTAAAATATGGAGTATATTTTGTTTTTGTTTCATAACTTTTGTTGTTGTAAAGAAATGTTGTTTTTTTAGAATTAAGTAAAGAGATAAATGTTGATCTCAAAAAAGCTAATATGTTCATCTTAATATTATTTTAATAGACTGAAATAAACATTACATTGTAAAAAATGCTTTTGTACACTTTATTTTGATGCTCACAGTGCGCATTACATACTCATCATTTTTGTTAAATTGTCTAGTGTCCACACACACATAAGTGGAAAATGGAACGTTCGAATATTTGTTATAATTGCTGTATATTGTTTGCTGCATAAAAATAAAAGTTTCCTTAGTAAAACTAATTATTAGATATGGCGCAGAAGACTTTTGTAACCTATACTTTGTAAACAAAAACGAATCGATAATGTTTCTTGTTTAGAACTGTATCAGCTATCATTTATTCTCGAGCTAATATTATATCTACTAAAACTGTTTATTTACCTGGAAAATAAATTTTATTAAAATTACTTTGCGTTATTATATTTGTTTATTTTTAGATACTTACAGGGTGTTATATTCTACAAACTATTTTATTTTTATACTCTTTCATCATAATTTCATTATTTATTTTCGAACCAATATAATATCTACAAAAGGTACTAGGAAAGTTTTGCAATACAGTTTTGTTTATTTACTTTTTTCAAAGTAATTTTCTCTACACTCAATCCACCTCTCCATCCCATGAAACCAATCTTTAAATCACTTTTGCCAAATTTCACTAGGGAGTGAAGCACACTAGTTGTCCCAAGCCCGCAGAAGTCCTCTTCACTGGAAAACCGCCTCCCTTTTAGCTTCATTTTCACATGCGGGAACAGTGCAAAGTCGCAGGGAGCAAGATCTGGACTATAGGGAGGGTGCTCGAGAAGTTTCAATCCTGTCGTGGTCAAACATACGGTGCAGGCTTTGGCGCAGTGAGCTGAAGCATTATCGTGCTGGAGGACTTTCTTGACTTTGGCCGCAGGTTCTTCATAGATCCAATGACTTTAGACAGGCATTGTTCAGTATATCAATCAGCTGTGATTGTCTTCTGTGCGTCCAAAACGACGCGTTCCACAATTCCACTCGATTTGAAATATATCATTTTCATCTTTACAGATCGGGACTTTCTGACAACTACGGGTGTGTCCTCATCATCAAAGACCCAAACTTTGTTTTGAGCTTTGGTTGGCACATCGTAATAGTACAGCCAAGTCTCGTCACCTGTCACGATGTTGTTCACCCTTATTAAGCTTTTTTAGCATCTCCCGGCACCAAGTCACACGTCATGTCATCTGCTCTTCAGTTAGTCGATGCGGCATCCAGAGAGAACAAAGTTTCTTCACGTGCATATGATCATGCAGAATCGAACGAATTGCTTTTGCATTTAGGCCTGAAGTACCCTCTATCTGTTGGTAGGTCACTCGCCTGTCCTCGCCAAGTACTTTCCTCACAGTAGTAACATTTTCCTCCGTAACTGACGTTCGTGGCCTTCCCGGTCTCTCAGCCTCCTCCACAGTTAAATTTCCCCTTTATAATTCTCTATGCCACCTGAATATCATTGTACGATGTGGGCAAACATCACCTAGTGCAAGAGTCATTTCTTCGAAGCACTGATCTATGTTTAAACTACGCACGAAATTATAACGCAAAACTACCCTTATCTCATTTCGTGACCACGATGCCATCGCAGGCACTTTACACTCTCACCACTAATGAATAACTGAGCCCATCAACATGGCGCGGCGGCTACTGTACACGTATGAACATGTCTCAACATACAGCAACAAGCAGCTTCCTACCGTTCATTGTTGCATCATATTGCAAAGCTTTCCTAGTACCCTTTGTATTAAAATTGCTAACTTGTCTGTGAAATAAATTTCACTAAAATTACTTTCCGTTATTGTATTTGTTTATTTTTAGATACTTATAGGGTGTTATGTTCTACAAACTATTTTATTCTTATACTATTTCTTCATAATTTCTATTAAATGTTCAGTTTCTAGCAAAGAAACGTATTTACTTTTTAATACCTTCAAAACGAATTATAAATAATTTGAAATTGCAATTCGTGTTAAATATTTCGCAATTATTTTGTTAGTAAATATATGTGCAATTAGCAGAGAGTTTCTAGGAACTTGTAAACGATACATCTACTTTATGAACAATTGCATTTGCTTCATATAATTAAGATAATTGGCGATCTCGAACTGGCGGTTTAATAAGCTAGAGCATTAAATCGTTAATGTAGTAGTTTAACCTAGGTCATGTATAATTAACTTCGTTCATTTGCTCTAATTATGCAAATTAGATAATGGGGTTAACGAGAAAGTACAATAAAAGAAATTGGAAGACTGGTCATTAACTTATTATAATTTTTCTGCATAGAAAGTAAACTCGAATTCATATTTTGGAAAGTCTTTTTAATTAAACACAGCATCCTAATTCGTTCGTCGGCTTCAAAGAAGTATACAACCTTGTGTTCTTATATGCAAGAATTGATCCGTATCAGCTGATTAATGCAAATTCATAATAGAGAATATTTGGCACGTTCCTGCAATTTCACAGTACGCAGGTTGCTTTAAAAATTTTGCGGATGGTACAGAAAAAAACAATTATTTTATTCAATTTTTTTTATAATTTTCCGAAATATTCGCCTTTACGATCTATACACTTCTGCATTCGGGGGAACCAATTGTCAAAACATTGGACCCATTGTTCTTCAGTCACCTGAAATACAAAGTTTTCGTAGGCTTCCACAGTCGCTTCCGAGGTATCAAATTTCAATCCATGCATTTTGTCTTTTACGTGTGGGAATAAAAAGTCACAAGGTGCCAGATCGGGACTATAAGCCGGATGAATCATCAATTCTATTCGTGAAACCGCAAAAAACTCGTTTGAGATGCGTTGTGTGATGGTGCATTGCCTGGATGCAAAATGATTTGTCCTCTTGGCCGTTTGTCGCGCACTTTTTGGAACACAGTTTGCAAACAAATGGTTGTATACCATTCAGTATTGACTGCGTGACCATTTTCTTGCCAGAGCTTCGTCCGCGTGTAATTTTTGTGTGTTTCTCCTCGTCTATGAAGACACATTGAGTCGATTGTCGCTTGCTTTCTGCTTCGTAACTTTTTAAGCATTTCTTTTGCACCACGTTACACGTTTTTTTTGAGCTTCCATTAAATTGTGTAGTATTCATCCAGCGCAAAGGTTTGTGACGGCGAGATGATCTTTCAAGATAGTTCTGATTTGGATCATACCTATGCCCAATGATGCCCGAATATCTGTATGTGCAGAGATTGTCTGTCTTTATCATGTTGTACACGGCGTCGATGTTTTCTGGAATGACTGCAGTGGCAGACCGTCCCTCACGATGCTTGCCTTTGAGCGAAACGGGTCCACGCTGAAACTCGTGCTACTGTTCAACGGACGCCAAGAATGATGCTTCATCGCCAAACAATCGCTTGTTTTTTTGCGAACACTCTTGTCGAGTGACCGTCTTTAAAATTGTAGAAAATCATAGTTCGAAAATTTTCTCGCTTTAATTCCATTTTTCACAGAACTCACTTTATTTAAGAAATTACTAAAAAGAGACAACAGCATATTCTAGCAATTTGTAAATACTGTTGGGACTAAAAAATCTCAAGAATACGACAAAAATGCTTCCGACAGTCCCACTATACGGGAAGTAGCTGAACCGAAACCTTTTAAAGCAATTTACATTTTATTACTTAGCATTAATAATCTATTCATGATCAAAAAGGTAAAAAAGCCATTACCACATTAATATTCGTATCTTAGATACATATTTAGACAGATAAGCTACCGTCTTCAGTAGAAGAGATAAACACAGTGTTGAAACATGGACCCATAGGAAAGCTATGTACATAAAAGAATCTCTAAACATTCTACTTCTAGTCCACACAAACACTAATACACTCATTTAGACACAGTCTCCAACGTAATATGCAATACTTATGCTTCAGGAACGAAAAGTATTCACAGAAACTTGTGGTGGATGGTGAAATTCATAACTTTTACCATCCACCATAATTTTTTTACTTCATGGTGATTTTGAATAATGCTTTGGATGTTTATTGTAATCTTTTTTGTACCTTAAAATTTGACTGCTGGATAATAATATAATCCAGTTAATCTAGTTTTTATCTCAGCTTATCTTCACAAATATCGTTTTTTTGTATTCCTCAAAGACTGAGTTCTGATAATTCCAACTTCTACTGTTTCTGATTTTCATTCAAACTATAAGAAATGTACTCAATGTTTGGTTTTACCTATTTATTTGACATGGTTGCAAATTATTTTCAGATGTATTTAAAGTTTTTATCAAAGAACTCGAAGTATTTCTGGGGCAAAATTTTTAAAAAACAGTAGTGATAGATTTAAAAAATATATAAAAATTTCGTATTACACGAGTTAGTATTTATGGGATTTAAATATACGCATCGGGATATCCAGTTCTACTAAAAGTACGTATAGCAAATTGTGGAGGAATAAATCTATTAAGTAATGGGAAACGGAGGGGAACTCAGGAGAATAACGGGAATGCGATGTCCGAGTTATGTAGATCTTTTCGCATACAATCGCTTGTGTATTGCGTATTAACATAAAATATCTCCACTTCGTTTTATTTCTTATGTTTATGTAAAACTATTCATAGAAGCTTTTAATTTTTTCTAAGCATAAAGTTAAGTAAATAGAAAGAAAAGTTGAAAGCGTTTCTATTATTATTTGAAATGAGCTGTTTGTCTAGATTGGTTCATAAGCGACGCACATACATGTGTACATACATATATCAAATGACATTTTTTCTTCTTCTAAAAATATTTTTACCATTAAACTCCTGCCATTCTTTCGTTCGCATCATATACATAATCTGTGACATCGTTATGTGTTCGAATGTACTCACACCAGGCGGCGTTGCTGTTTTCCTGACCTTTGTATGACCTTTTGCCGGTATACCGGATTATGTATTCAGCGTGAATGTACTCCCGGTCTTGGCATTCTTGCATTCTGCTAAATGGTTCGCCGTTTGACACCTCATGTCGCCGTTGCCGTTAGCTGAAGTGTCAGGTCTTAATGCATAATGGGAATGCTAGCCTGTGTACAAAAGAATTTGAGAAACGTAAAATATAAATAGCTGAGTGCAGCCATAGAAGCAAGTAAATATACATAGCAATTTAACACGACCAAAAATGTTAATTTTATAAAGGTAGTGATAGTTAAACATCGGGAACTGCCTTTTATATTTGTTTCTGCCAACAATATTTCTATCCGCATATGTATACAGTGGTACCTCGAGATGCGAGTTTAATTCGTTCCGTAACCTTGCTCGTATGTCAATTTGTTCATATCTCAATTTTCCTCATTAAAATTAATGGAAATGTCATTAATCCGTTCCAGCCCCAAAAATGCTAGCACTAATTGTTTATGTTACGTATTTTTGAATAAGAAAAATGTATTTATAACTGATAAATATTGTATAAAAACATAATAGAAGAGAATGTAAAGCAAAGGGGTTTTCTGAATGGTATACAAGCAGAGGCTTTATCTTGCAGTCGCCACTCGCATTGGCACACAGTGCGAGAGTTAGTCTATCCTTCATGGGTTTGTGGCTTGGCATTATCTTCTCTTCTGCCGTTATGTAAGTCCTATTCGGCATCTTCTTCCAGAAAAGCTCTGTTTCATCACAGTTGAAGACTTGCTGGTGGATGTATCCATTGCCTTCTATCAGTTCAGAAAAAGTTTTGAGATAATCCTCAGCTGCCTTCACATCCGAACTTGCTGCCTCACCATTCCTGATAACGGAGTGGATGCCGGTCCTTTTCCTAAAGTTGTCAAACCAGCCTTAACTAGCTTTAAACGAGTCTCGATGCCTCGTCGGTGGAAATGCGCGGGATCTGATTCAGTAAATCACCGTAAATCGCTCATGCCTTCTCGCATATGATACCCTGTGTTAAGGTATCGCCTTTAAGCTGCTTCTCCGTCACTCAAACTATCAGCAGCTTCTCCATCTTTTCATGGACAGAGCTCCGGAACTTAAAAATTATTGTAACGCCCTTAGCTGGCGTTATACCCTTTATCGACTCCTTCTGCTTAAGCACAGTGCATATGGCTGAAGTACTACGCTAGTACTGCGTCGCCAAGTCAGCTACTCGCACACCTTGTTCATTTTTTCTATGATTTCACGCTTTAATTCAATAGACATCATCTTCTGAGCAGTGACCTTTCCACTGACTTTCTTCGGACCCATGGTTATAGAAAGAAATGTGATAACGTATGCAAATGCACAAAAAGCGCAAAGCCCTAGGAAAACTTAGCAAAGATGCTTCGACAGCGAGGTAAACAAGCACACTAGGGGAATACGTGGGCCGTTCCTCGTATCTCAAATATCGCTCGTATTTGAAAACAAAACTTCGTTTGCTCGACAGCTCGTATCTCAAATAACTCGCATGTTAGGGCACTCGTATCTCGAGGTACCACTGTACTTACTGACATATTCCGATGAACATCAACAATAAAGTACTAACTCGTTTTTTAATACACTTGGGTGTGTTTAACATATTGCTGGAATAGATAATAAATGGCACAAATAATTCTAGAATATGCAGATGGTCTAATACCGGCCAGAACAAGCATAAACTAATATTATTACGTCAGAAATTTGTGATAGCAGTGGTAATAGTGAATCTAAACTGTAACAAAATTATGAATTAATCTAACGACGTAATATTCAGACCATCGAAAGAAAGGCATCATGTGCAAAAAGAAGACTTAACTGTTTATTTAAAAGCAACAAAAAGGATGCCATTAGGGAAAGACAAAATTATATACATTTTGATAAAGAAAACAGAAGAAAGCTTCATAATAGAGGACAGATGTGTAGCTGAGAGTATTAAAATGTATAGAAGAAGAAAAGAAGAAGAAAGATAGTTAAATCTATACAAAACTGTTCCACGAGTTGTGTGAGAAATTAACCAACTGCAATGCTCGGCGGTGTCATTATTTACGGTTACGGTGGTGCCATCGGCGTTACCAAACAGTGGATGCCTCAACGTGAAAGAAAGCAAATTTTGTTTGTTAACATAACCACTTAAGTGGAAACATTATGATTTTTGATACGAAATCATCCTCTTCTTGCACCAAGTTTAACAGACAATGACAGTAAAACCTTATCTGAGGACAGAAAGTCGCCAAAATTCGTTGCAACGAACGTCTTCTGATGCCTAATTGTGTACATCGTTGTCTCGTTGATGTTTGTGTATTCTCTCTGACGTCGTCGGCAGCAGCAGCGATGCTCCCGGTCGAACGAGCAATATGAGGCCGGCCGCTTGTGTCGTTTGTAGTAGACCCAGTTTGCACGAGGCGCTCAGCCAAAAATTTATACGAGGAAAAAAGTCATTATATGAAAATTTGTCAAATGACATTGACAATTAATTCTTTATATAAATCATAAATGTCAAAGCACAGTGAGATTTGGTGCAAAAATGGCAGCCAATTCAAATATAATCTTGAAAGGTATTGGCATCAAAGTATTTCCATTTCTTTAATTTTCCTTTCCTTATATCCTCGTTAACTTGCAACGAAAGTTATTTTTAATATTTAATATTTCCACATCAATCTTAGTTACGAATATGGTCCGAAATGGTTTGTTGAGCTGAATCAAGTCTTTCCGTAATCTCCGATGTTGTTAAAAAAGGATCTTGACAGTATCATCGTCGACCAAAGATAGTCGCTCAGATCATGGCTTATCGGAAAGGTCAAAATCATCTATTTGAAATGTTTCGAACCATCTTCTGCATGTTCTATCAGAAACTGTACCTTCACCAAACACTTTAAATAAATTTTTACATGCTTCCGTAGTATTTCTTCCTTGTTGGAATTCGTACAAAATACAGTGGCGTGTATCAGACAAGCTTTGGTTTTTTTTCGCCTCTAGGGATAACGAATTTTTTTAAAATTGAATGTACTAATTGCCATTACGCTGGCAACAAGTCATAAATAATGATGGAAGTTATTATTATTCAATAAAGTTTATTCAAGGTATGAAATATTTATTATTTTGTTTTATTTAAAAAACGGACAGAACATTCCGGAAGACCTGATATATTCAAATTTTGGAACAAGTCTAATTGCTATATTTTATAGGTCAATTCTATTAATTTTAATATTAATTTAACATTTACAATAATATAAATAGAAATAAAAGGAGTTACATTTAATAATCTTTCAGGTACATTTCAATTCCTATAATGTAGGTGGCCATTGTGCTAACGATACATTATTTTCAAATCACTTAGAAAGACGGTCCGATTTATAATCACGAGTACAAATGTAGGCGTTCTACACGAATATCGAGTGTCTAGTGTCAAGTTTCAACTACTTGTTATGACGATGACGCAGTCCAATGCTGTTGCATATGCAATGCATTTGGGAAAAAAAAGTTCAACGACACACGCAACCGTACGCCGCTGTACTGTGACGGAGTGATCAACCGTCAGAACTAAAATGCGTTTAAGCCGCCAACCTTGACCATTGTTAAAACTGTTTTCGACAATTTCTTCAGACGCTTATGTATTATGTATAATAGTAGCTACTTACTAATCTTATTTCTTCTGATTATATTATTCTACATATACCATATACAATGTTATAATAGAAGAGGACGGATTATTTATGTATGTATATACTTTAAGACTGCGCATCTATTTTGTTGTTTAACTTTAGTATCTGCAATTAACTCTTAAGCATATAAGAGTTAATTTGTTAATTTATAAATGCTAGTGTTAGTTTTTCTGCAACCCAGAAGTTTATTCTTCAAACGACATCTATCTTCACAGGCGAATTCGTTCTTTAATATAGAAAACAGGAGATTGTATTCCTTTCTATCTATTGCTATGTCTTTCGCAACATGTAGTACAAAGAATATATATCATTGGCGACACTATAATGTATGTATGTATGTATGTATGTATGTATGTATGTACATAACATGACATGCGTTGTGTGATCATTTGGAAACCCACATATTTAGTTTTGCATTCTTATCTAAATCTTGTATCTAAATTTGTTAAAAACCATGTAATGCCTGTATACTTTTACGTGGATATACTTTCATATTATTTCAGTTTTAATATGTTTTAGTGTAAAATGGTTTCTTTTAATTCAGAGGTGTAATAATTGTTCTAAAATATAAATTTACAGGAAGAACTTACCTTGAGGTTTATGTTGTTAGAAAAGCTTTTATAAGTATATGCTTGTTGTAAAATTAAAAGAAATTTACTTACTAAATTATTATCCTGCACACTTCTTAGTGCAATTCACAGCATCATATGTACGAGGGTGGTCCCAGAAGTACCCCACCATTTTGGAAAGAAATATATTTATTTTTCAACATAATCTCCTTTCAGCTCCATACACTTTTCCCAGCGATATTCAATAAGTTCGATACCCTCTTTATAATAAGAACTGTCTTGCTCCTCAAAATAGCCATTAACTACCGACATCACTTCTTCATCGTTGCAAAATCTTTGACCACTAAGGCATTTTTTCAAGTTTGGGAATAGAAAATAATCCGAAGGGGCTAAATCTGGCGACTGGGGTACATGAGGTAGCCATTAGAACTTTAATTCATTAATTTTGGCCATTGCAATAACGGATTTGTGAGCTGGTGCATTGTCTTGATGAAACGACACTTTCTTCTTAGTCTAATGCGGCCGTTTTTGCTTGGTTTCTTCGCTCAAACGATGCAATAATGTCAATAAATAAATGTCAATGAAAATTATTCCACGCGCATCCCAAAAAAACCATGCCATGATCTTGCCTGCAGATGAAACGGTCTTCCCTTCTTTGGAGCAGGTTCTCCCTTTTGAGTCCATTGTTTTGATTGTTCTTTTGTCTCGGGTGTGAAGTGATGGACCCATGTTTCATCCATGGTTATGAATCAGCGCAAAAATTCTGCTTTGTTGCTGTGAAACTTCGCTAAACACTCAATTGAAACATCTTTACGACACAGTTTTTGCTCGAGTGTGAGGCGGCACCCATCTTGCACACAGCTTTCTCATGTCCAAGTTTTCAGATAATATGCGATGTACTGCACTTTTTGAAATGCTTACTATGTCTGCTATCTCGCACACTTTCAGTCGACGGTCACCTAGTACCGCTTTGTGGATTTTCTTCACCGTTTCTGGAGTCGTCATCTCATTTGGTCAACCATTGCGATGCTCGTCGTGGCAGCTCATACGGCGTCGTTTAAACTCCGCTACCCAATATTTCACTGTTGTAAACGAAGGAGCAGACTCAACCAGAGTTGAATCCAGTTCAGCTTTTATATCAGTTGGGCTGAGTATTGTATCACGTAACGATGATCAATTTTCTCCATTTTTACAAATTCACTGAAAACGTTCACTACTGATGGCCGCCAAACAAATACTAAACAACGTGGCGTCTTCAAACTTGAAACATATGCTTTATAGATTGTGTACTTTCTAATAAAGTGATAGTTTTCAAACAACTACCGCCATTTCTAAGTCAGTCCGGGTACTGGTGGGACCACCCTCGTACACCTTCCGTATTATAGCTTTTTCATGTTTTCTACAACAGGTGTTTTTCACTAATTTTCCGTTTTCGTCAATCATTTCATAATAGTACAGTAAGCATTACGTTTCATATACATTTAGAACATTTTTTATAACAATAATAATTTTAGTACACTCTAACATATATTCGTTATTTAATTAAAAAACTAAAGAATTCATTTACACATGCCTTCGTATGTAAATATAGTTATTAAATTTCACTATTTCCGATTTAGTTTTCATCTTTAACATTGAGTATCACGTTACACGCACTGACAATCATTTCCAGAACGCTTCACGTTAACGATGCACAGATCCTGAACTGGATATGTATGTGTGTTGTATTAGATTTTCTCTAGTGTAGGTTTTTGTTCTCTTGTACTTGACATCACTGACAACTGTATCATATTGCGTGAAGATATCGTTATTGTTTTTGCTTATCTCCTAACAGGAAGCAAGTCGCGCTTCATCCCAGGATTTTTTCTTTCGTTGCATTTTTTTTTGTAAATTTCAAGTTTGAAAAGAATACCTGTCGCAAAGTAAAAGGAAGTAGAACTTTAATATTATGAACAACAACGTATAAATATAAATCAAATGTGCGACGAAGAAATCATAATGAACAAATCTCAATAAAACCACATTTTTTGCCAATAACATTTATAGGTTTGGTCATCTAAATCAGCCGTACATTAATAATATTATTATTACACAATTTGGAGGAGAGGGCAAAGAAAATCAATATACAATATTACGAAGGATGTTTCCAAAGCTCTAGGAATTTGGCTCCTGTTCAATTGCGTAAATCTTCATCGTCAACGACATGAGTTTTGAGACGTTTATACAGCTATCCCGTGCAATATTATTTAATTTACTGCAATTACCTGATAGATACATACGTATTTCCGTACCGTTGATTTTGCAACCACGGAGGATGCGATTAAATAAATCAATTTCTTTTTGTTTCGAGGTGTGAAGTCGTTCAACGTCTGAATGATATTTTTGGCGGGTCTACAAAATATAAAAGCGCCGTCTACCGACGGGTCGATCATCGCCAGAAGACGATCCGCACAATGGACGCTCGAACGTCTATATAAATGAAAAAAAAACGTGGTTGCAATGGAGAACCCATGGTAAGCGAATAACTATTCATGAAATTAGTGTTATTGTGGAAAAGGTACAACAGGAGTCATGAGATTTTTACGAACGAATGAATAAGGTTTCAGCGTACTAAGCATCAAAAGTGTTGGAATCGGAACAGAAACTCAACAGATCTTAAACATGCCGCCAACTTCAAAAGATTTCGGCCCGTTACGACAACCAATTTTAGTAATACATATATAACAATTACTGATGAAACATCAATACCCTATTTTAATCCTGAGACCAAAATTTAGTCCACAGTATTGCGCCAACTCGAAGAACGGCCTTCGCGTAAAGGATGTGCAGTTCTGTACGTAGGAAAAGAAATGCTTTATTGTGAGGGAATTATTTTTACGGATAACCCATTGCAAAATACTACAAATAACACAAAATATTATTCTAAGTATTTATCTGGCCCATTGCGGTAGGCGTTTTGAAAGAAACGGCCTGGAAAGTCGCGTAAGCGTTCACTACTGCAACAGGACAATGCAAGGCGCCACATCGCTACAGGAACGAAGGATGTTTTAAACGACTTGCGCTGGTAATTGCTTCTAGATCCACTTTATCCACCAAATCTGACTCCTAATGATTATCATCTGTTACCAAATCTAAAAAAGCTCTACAGAATGTTCGTTTTCAGAGTTTAAATGAAGAAGTCTTTTTTCATTTAAGTTCCTATAAATGTGTAGATTGCAGAGACTCCGAAAGTGGTAGGCATATGGTGCTATAAATTCCACTATTTTGAAATGGAAATATGTTTGAACTTCAAAAAATATTTTACAAGTGTATGCTTACTGTACAATTATGAAAAGTTTGAAGTAAATGGAAAATTAGTGAAATACCACTAGAAGTAATTAAACATTGTAGAAAACACGGAAAAAAAAGTTACGGACCTTGTATCATACATATGATGCTATAAATTGTACTAAGAAGTGTGCAGGATAATAATTTAAATATTTAGATAAATTCCTTTCAATTTTACAAGCAATATTTATGAAAGCTTTTCTTACAACATAGATCTCAGGGTAAGCTCCTCCTGTAATTTTATATTTTAGAACAATTATCACAGTTCTGAATTAAAAAAGAACTTACACTGAAACGTATTAAAATTGTAATAAAATAAAAGTATATCTATGGTAGGTAAAAGTATATATACACTACCGGTCATATTTATTTGACCACCCCAATTTTATGTGTTTCCTGAAATATGGATTATCTTTCGAAAAATCTGTATTATAATTATTCAACAATATTATTAGTGGAAGTAATTCCATATGAATTTCTAGGAAAATCTTAAATTGTTTATGATATATCGTAAAGGTGTCATAAATTGGAAAAATACCATAAATATTATATAGGCTAATCCCTACAGTATTAACAGTTTTACCTGCATTTCCGAAAGGTATTACCAATATTGTGTTAATGTACTAACTAATTACAATATTAGGATGTGTTATTCAAAAAGGAAAATAAATTTTATATCAGTCATCGTTCATCTTTTGTTGCGAAAACAGCGAAATAGAGAGTTATTGTGAATATTTTAATGCAATGCCGAAGACGAAGGAATTATCTGTTGAAGTGCGTGCTATGATAATTGCTTATCATCGTACGGGTAAAAGTAATCGCGAAATTGCAAAAGAATTACGATTAAATCGCAGAACCGTTGATTATAACGTTAAAAAATTTGAAGAAAGTGGTACATTTTCCAACAAAAGAAGATCTGGACGACGCAAAGCGACGACATCTGCAGATGACCGGCATCTAATACGGATAAGTAGACGCGATAGACGAAAAATAGCACCAGAAATTGCTACTGAAATGAATAGAGCGCGTGCTAAACCAATTAGTGTGTCCACGGTACAGAGAAGGTTAAGGCAAGGCAATCGGGTTTATACGGAAGAATTGCTCTGCGAAAACCACTAATACGAAGGCAAAACAAAATAAAACGACTAAATTGGGCTAAAGAACATAAGAATTGGACGATTGATCAGTGGAATAATGTGTTGTGGACAGACGAATCGAAGTTTGAACTTTTCGGTAGTTAAAGGCGAATATTCGTAAGAAGATCCGCAGGAGAAAGAGTACTGCCAGAACGTATTGCGCCTACCGTAAAACATAAAGGAGGTTCAGTAATGATTTGGGGGTGTTTTGGTGGAAGACCTGTAGGCGATCTCGTCAAAATTGAGGGAATCCTAAGAAAAGAAGGTTACAAGGAAATTTTAGAAAATAACGCTCTTCCTTCAGAACTAAGGATTCTTGGCGAAAACTTTGTATTTCAACATGACAACGATCCGAAACACACTTCTAGATTGTGGAGCGATTACTTGCGTCAACTAGAAGAGCAAGGGCATATCTCTATAATGGTATGGCCAGCTCAAAGTCCTGATCTGAACCCAATAGAGCTTCTTTGGGAAGAATTGGACCGGAAGGTTCGAGAACGTGCTCTATCATCCACCACTGCACTATGTGAACAACTTCAAGAAGCCTGGGCACAAATTACAGAAGATACACTGCAAAAATTAATTGAAAGGATACCGCGGTTATGTGCCGCAATTATCAAAAATAAAGGCGGGCACATTGATGAGAGCAAAATTTAATAATAATTAATGATAAAGTTTTTATATAAGAAAAATGTAACTATTTTATGTTTATTTTACACTATTGTATTGGTACTATAAATAAATTTTCAGTACACATTTGATAGTTTAATAATTTTGGCTAAAACTAAGGGTGGGCAAATAAATATGACCGGTAGTGTACGTACATATGTCGTTTTATGTACAGGCATTACCTGGTTTTCAACAAGGTTCAATTTTTAAAAAAGTTAGTTTCATTGCAATCACTTTCAGTGGCGTTTTAAATTATTGTTTACTACAAAACTTAATAAATAATACAAATAGATTATGCGAAAATACAAATTAACCTATTATCTCTAGCACAAGTTCAAATCATCAAATCACATAATAATTTAAATTTATAGATTTGTAGATTGGTTGTAAAAAGTTATATAACAGAAAAAACAATCACAAATATAAATAGATATTAAGTATATATTCAGTGCGAGAAAAATCTATGCCATAATAATAATTCGTGTCTTCACTTAAAAATAATTTTCCTCAACAGGTTAACGTTGTATATTTTTTGCAAGGGGCTATTTTTTAGTATTTTTGCTATGCGTTGTTATTACGCCCGCGCTCGTGGTGCGTCTCAAGGTCCTTGGATGTTAGCGCACACTGAAGTATATAAAAGGGCAGGTAAACCACACCCAAAACTCTCTTTCCATAAATTGCTCTAATACATCAGTAGCCGTTGACCATACTGGAGCCTCGAATGTACATACCAGCCCCGCCTCCACAAAGGTTGCTTTACAAAATATTAATCCATTGAGTTGTTGGAAAAGCCATGACGTATTTTGCTATTTTTTTATATGTAGATTAATCAATTATATATTGCCCATTTTCTTCTATATCCATTTACTGTTTTTCGGTGAACTTTATAATTCCTCCTTCATAAAAGGACGTCGGAAAATTTTAGAAGATGCTGATTCACAGCTTATAGTGGGTTGACCAGTACACTTGACAAGAAATTTTGAACAGAACACACAGGCCAGAAATATATTAAGTATTCTCTCCATAAGTTGGTAAATTGCTTGCAAAATCTGATATAACCAGTATGGTGTTGTTTAATATTTTGGTGTGACAACACATACTATCTAAGACAAGCAGTAAATTTTGACGAGCGATCAAAGTTGTATGTGGTTTCACGTTGTTCTGATGAAATACCACGATTAGTAAGCTGTGGACGTTTTTTGAACGATGCATTTGTGCAAACCGTCTAATTGCCGACAGTACACGCGTGATTTAATTGATTCATTGCTTGGTAGGAAAAATACGACCCTGTCTGGATCAAAACAATATTGTATAGTGTTGTTAACTCGCGCATGTTACCAGACATGTGTTTACTTTTACGAGTCATCTTTGTAAAGCATCGAATGTTTATGTTTCAATACATGATACTATGAGAAGATTTTCTGAATTCCGACATTCTTTGTTAGAACAGGTTCTTTTATACTTGATAGTAAATTCTAATGGAGACTGTGGTTGATTATATTAATCACTAAAGTTTAATAAAACCCCTTTCCATAATAATTTTCGTATTCTGTATACGCATTTCGAAAATTAAGTCATCATCAGCAGATAAGTAATCACAGTCCGACACCTAGATCCACGGCAAAATCCACACAGACCATCGAAAGCCAAACACAAAATTATCTGCTGATGATGACAACTTAGTTATCGAAATACGTATACAGAATATGAAAATTAGGGGTTTCTATTAACATTTAGTGACTAAGTTTTTATATTTGTAAATAATAACAGTTGTTTTCATATTCTTATTGGAGGCTTTTAGAGTTTTTTTAACGTTGTTAAATGGAAGTAAATATGCTTTATCATAGCCGGATGTTCACATTGATATTCAACATTCACGGGGTGTACGAATACTTTTGTGATTGACTGTATATTTAAAGGGTTCTCTACAGAACATCTTCCGTAGAAAGTAAAAAAGATTTCTCTTTGTTTGACATCTTATGATTAGCATAAAAATATTCACAAAACCATCTCAGCTCTTTTATTACGAGGACGTCATTAGAATATTAATAGTCAAACCCCAAGCATATCTTTCAGTAAACGAGTACATACTGATGGTATCGGATTATAAAGAAGAACGCGACCACAAAGCAAACCAAATAATAGTAGCCTTATGACATAATCTTCCTGGTCGTGAGCTCATTGTTGTGGCTTATGAATTTGTATTTCCGTTCAACAATTACTCAGCTGCTCCACGTGTTTTGTTTTAATAAAAGCGCGCCCTATTACTATTTAGAATCACAACTTAAACGTTAGATCTTTGCGGAATTCCATTAGCGAGATATCCTTGAATTTTCTTAATTTGTATTCTAAAATATGTACAGGAAGGTAGATAATGTGATATGCAAAACATTAAGTAAATATGTGTACTCGTTTGTATTGTTTTACCGTTTGCCTTGTACCGAACGTATTAACGCATTGACATATGTTTATGTGTACAAAAAAATTATCTCGTTATTTGCATACAATTTTAACACTTGCATAAAGGAAAAGGAATTCACCATGTTTAGGTATACCAAATAATCAGTTTTTATTAACACGCGAAGTTAAATATAAACTAAGTTCAAACAGTATTTTAGAAAATATTTTTCAAGAAACGTTTTAAAACGAATTTTCGTCGTGTGTTTAACATAGATGCATATTGTTATGAATTACATTATAAAATTTGCAGAATCGTAATTTGAAATATTGAGGAAAACCCAATTTTCATAAGTATACGAGGTGTAGCTATTAATTAACGCGTCTGACGCTGGTACAGAAGAAGTGCGCATGGGCCAAACGCCAACGACTGGCAGCTATTTATCGTGAAGCCTTCTCTTTCGAATGCAGTGCCTCACGCCTCTGTAAACAAATCAGTATAGCCGTAGCCTTTGTTGGCATTAACAATAACAATAGAGCAACGAATTGTTGTAAAATTTCACATGAAACTTGGAAAAACCGCTACTGAAACTTATAATTTATTGAAAGAAGTGTATGGCAATAAATGTTTATCGCGTGCATGTGTTTTTGAGTGGTTTAAGAGTTTTCAAGATGGCCGAGAAGACGTTGAAGATGATTCACGCCCGGTTCGCCCTTCCACGTCAAAGACGGATGACAATATCGAAAATATCGGTAATCTGGTTCGATCTGATGGTCGGTTAAGTATTCATGTAATTGCTGAAACTGTAGGAATTGACAAAGAATCCGTACGGAAAATTTTACATAACAATTTTAACAAAAAGTGTGTGCCAAAATGGTGCCTAAAATTCTCACGTTTGAACAATAAGAAACTCGCAAAAATGTTTGTACTGACACTTTGAATGCTATTGAAAATAACCCCAACTTACTGGAAATGATAATAACATGTGACGAATCCTGGTTTTTTACTTATGATCCTGAAACGAAGCGCCAATTCATCCACTGGAAGAGCCCATCTTCACCGAGAGCTAAAAAAGCTCGAATAAGCAAATTCAAATTCAAAGCAATTATGTTTTTTTCGATATTCATGGGATTGTGTACATTTACTGGGTTCCTGAAGGTCAAACTATTAATAAACATTACTACCTTCATCTCTCTTGCTCAACTCCGTGGAAGAATAAGGAAAAAACAACCCGCATTATGGAAGGACAAGTCATGGGTTCGTCACCAAGATAATGCACCGGCTCGTTCCGCATTGTCAGTCAAGAAATTTCTAGCCAAGTACAGCATCCCAGTGTTAGACCATTCGGCTTATTCGCCGGATCTTGCGCCTTGCGACTTCTATTTTGTTTCCTAAGGTGAAATTTGAATTAAAGGGAACACAATTTGAGTCCGTTGAAACTGTGAAAGCGAAAGCGGTACGCGTCCTGAAGGAGCTGACAGAAAAAGACTTCCATCACTGTTTCGAACAATGGAAGATTCGCATGGAGCGTTGTGGGAATAGAAAAGGGGTGTATATTGAAGGTGGTAATAATTAAATATGTATGAAATCAACATAAAATATTTTACAGGGTCAGTCTCGTTATTTAATAGCCACACCTCGTATCAAGGTAAAGGTGTACATTTTCTGTTTAGTGTACAGTGACCAGCATATAAAAATCGTACAACTCTTATGAGCATAAAATCGAGTTTCTGCGTTATGAATGTTAATATTTTTGAAAATAATAATTAAAATTGTCATTTCTGAGGTATATAAGTTATACATTTGGAATATGTTAAATTTAAATTGTTAAAATCTAATTATATTCGTAAATACCTTGCGCAATACCATACATTTAGCAATTGATGCAAAGTCAGTATGAATATCAGACACGTTTGTTTAATTTTAAAGATACGGCAGAAGTCTTTTTCTCTCACGAAACCGTGCACCTCACTTTTATGATTTTTCGTCTCATCTATTCCTGGCTTTCTCGAATGTCTGCATTTTCATTGTCCTAATTCATGTGTTAAATCGATCAATTTCTTGAATTAGAAACATGTTTTAATAATGAAAACATCTTTTTAAAAGTAATATAAAGTTAAAATATATCAAGGTAAAGGTGTACATTTTCCGTATGGTCTACACTGACCGACATATAAAAAGCGTACAACTCTTATAAGCATAAAATCGAGTTTCCTCGTTATGAATGTTGATATATTTGAGAATGATAATTAAAATTGTCATTTCTGACGTGTATAAGTTGTATATTTGGAATACGTTAAATTTACATTGATAAAATCAAAGTGTACGCTTTTTATATGCCAGGCACTCTGCGTGGATTATATACTCTTTCAGGAATTTTGATCATAAGATTAGCTAAGTAATACACAAATAATATGTGGGTTTTAAATTTATCTTCGAGTCGTACATAGCAATATGTATACTCACCGTCGAACCTTTTCTAAACTAATTAAGCTTTACTAGATCTTGGTATTAATAGAATATACGTTTAATAGATTCACATAATTAAATTATGTTTGTTTTCACATGTTATGTGTAGATTATTATGTATTGAAATAAATAAATAACGACATTGTAGAAATGAAATTTAATTCGATCTCCATTTTCGTGTAAATTATTGCGTCCTATTCGTGTCTATTTCGTCTGTGTATATCACCTATTAAGTTGAATATGCAATTTCATTTAAATATGGTTAATAACTGTTGATCAAAATTTTGAGATAATAACGTAGTTTTTCTTTAGCAGTTCTATTTTTTGAGCCATAGAATGCGACTTGTTTATGTGACATAGTTGTGATAAAATAAAGAACTATCAAGAAAACATAATTGAATTGCAATCACCATTATTTAATCTTCTGTACGTATTTCCAACAATATCTTTAATAGGTTGGCCATGTTCGCTTCTTCCCGGAAGTTATCGTGCAAATATTCGCTTAGTCAATATTGTCTCCTTTATTTGCAATAACTAAACAAACCAGATTAAATATCTTGTTTCTGCATGGTTAACATTTGTCTCTACTATTGGCATTGTTTTCTTTTATATACTCTTTACGTGGGATGTCTTTTAAGTTTTGCATAGTGGAACATAGAGAGCGCCACTAACCAATGTCAGTACTAAAAATTAACCTCCATCTTTAGTTAACCTAAATCTAAAGTTTCAGTGAGGTACATGTGGTGTTGTAGCTATAACGGACTGTCAAAATTGACAAACGAAAACATCTTTGAGGAATAACTTTTTATAATTTTCGAAGACAATTATCTCAATAAGAATGCCTTGTCGAGTTGGTTTCTGCTTTCGGCAATAAAGTACCACATCAGTGAAGAACTTCTCGTTGGTATGCAGAATTCAAACGTGATAGTCTTAGCGATGATCCAAGAGCTGGTGCACTAAAAACGGTAGTCTAAATTACACACTACAAAGGGTACTAGGAAAGTTTTGCAATACAGCTTTGTTTATCTAATTTTTTCAAAGTAATTTCCTCTACACTCAAAACACCTCTCCATCCTCCGAAACCGATTTTTAAACCAGTTCTGTCAAGTTTCGCTAGGGAGTAAAGCACACTCGTTGTCCCAAGCCCGCAGAAGGTCCTCATCACTGGAAAACCGCCTCCATTTTAGCTTCATTTTCACATTCGGGAACAGTGCAAAATCGGTAGCAAGATCTGGACTGTAGGGAGGGTGCTCGAAAAGTTTCAATCCTGTCGTGGTCAAATATTCGGTGCAGGGTTTTGGCGCGCTGAGCTGGAGCATTATCGCGATGGAGAAACCAGGTGTCCATTCTTGACTTTGGCCGCAGGTTCTTCATAGATCCAATGACTTTAGGCAGGCACTGTTCAGTATACCACTCAGCTGTGACTGACTTCTGTGTGTCCAAAGCGACGCGTTCCACAATTTCACTCGATTTGAAAAATACAGTCTGCATTTTCTTCTTTGCAGATCGTTTTTTTCTGACAACTACGGGTATGTCCTCATCATCAAAGACCCAAACTTTATTTTGAACTTTGGTTGGTACATCGTAATAGTACAGCCAAGTCTCGTCACCTATCACTATCGTAATAGTACAGTCAACGTCGTGTCATCTGCTCTTCTTCACAGAGAAAACAAAGTCACGTGCAAATGATTGTTCACATAGGCCTGAAGATTATCCCTTATTAAAGTTTTTTAACATCTCCCGGCACCAAGTCACACGTCGTGTCATCATCACCTAGTGCAAGAGTCATTTCTTCGAAGCACTGGTCTATGTTTAAACCACGCACGAATTTATAACGCAAAACTGCCATTATCTCATTTCGTGACCACGATGCCATCACAAGCAGTTTACACTCTCACTGCTAATGAATAACTGCACCCGTCGACATGGCGCGGCGGCTTCTATGCACGTATGAATATGTCTCAACATGCAGCAACAAGCAGCTTCCTACGATTCATTCTTGCGTCATATTGCAAAACTTTCCTACTGCGACTAATTTCGTCTGCTAGGACATTATCGAGTATTATGCTATTAATATATAATATAGTGTGAAATTTAAACAAAGAATTTTACTTATTCCTTAGTGTTTTATTTATTCCTTAGCAAAATAGAATTTCACAAAGTGACGACTTAAACAATCAACAATTTAAAATTTTTATTTAGAATTTTTATTTAAACATCGTGTTGTGGGCGTACGCTAATAAAAGGACGAAAACCATCTGTGCATTAAATAACTGATATGTTCAATTTTAATTAGAATATTTTGTTCTATTTGTGGATTATAGTTGTTAATATTTCAAAAATATTGTGATGGTTTATTATAAAATACTTGGAATCACAATTTACGGCTATGATAAATGGTTGTTTGTGTATTTAGTTTATTTATCTAAAGTATATTCGAAAACAAATTATTTGAATTTTTGAATTCTAGTCCAAGTTTTAATATTATTAATTTTGAAATCAAAGGTTTTCAATTAGACCAAATTACTGAGTCTAACAATTTTTAAAGTTATTAAGTAAAAATTTATTCCACATTTGTAAGAATAATAATAATTATAGAAATAGTACTAATTTATTTCATATAACTCCAGTAAATACATAAAAAACGCCAACAGAAATTATAATATATGTACATATGAATATACATGTCATTGTATATAAAGTATTATAAGTTTCTGGTGAATATGGTTCAAGATTAACAAGAAATGTGCAATCCGCTTTTCAGCAAGCTAAGTGTCTGTGTTATTTTATTAAGCATTGGTAATTTATTATAAACTCGTGAACAAATAATGCCGAGCCCTCCCTGTAAGAATGAATCTATCAATGGGAAATGAATAATTTATATTTCTTAAACGTGTATTGTGTTGATGTACAGTTCTAGCATAAAGAGGAGCATAAAAAATGTTTATCGGAGTGGGGGAATCTAGAACAGATATTAAGTTTCGAATGCCATAAAACGGTGTATTAAATCGTTTGGTCGATGATGCAATATAGTTGCACCGGTTAAAATATTTATCAGTGTGTACACCAAGAAATTTGGTCGAGTTATAAGTGTTACATATCCTACTGTTAAATACCAAATTCAATTCGTTCTAAATATGACTGCACCGGTTTAAATATTCATCAGTATGTACGCCAAGAAATTTGGTTAAGTTAGAAATGTTATATATCCTACTGTTAAATACCAAATTCTATTCGTTCTAAGTATCATGCAGGCCGTTTTTGTAATCTTTTTATAATTTGTATCGAACTAATTATTCATAGCACTGAAGTAGTTTTGACATGTGCTCGTTAAACGAAGTAAATTACTTCCTCGTCTAAGGAGATCACTATGATCGCCATAGTTGAGTAGCAAACGCTGCTCATTTTGAACGCCATTGTAGGCGTATCATTTACGTATTTACGTGTTAAAAAGTAATGGTCCAAGTACTCTTCCCAGAGGTTTTCCTCTATTAAGAAAATAAGAACGAGAAAAATTCGCGATTACATCTAACGTATTAATTAGCCATTTTATGTACACCGTAAAGTTCCAATTTTGTCAATAATATGTTATGATCGACGTTATCGAAACCTCTATTTATATCTAGAATAAATCCATAAGCTTATTTACGAAGGTAATTTTGATATAGCCTGTAGTTGATTAACTTAATCACTTAAGGTTTATATTTAACGGTACAGATCGTGTGAGGAATTTGTTTCGTACGGGTATTTTGCCGTAGTTTTCCAGGTGTGACACTGTTTAATTATCTGCTGATGATGATAAATTAGTTGTCGATATACGTTTACAGAATACGAAAATTAATGTGCGGGTTAAATATAAACCTTAAGTGATTAAGTTAATCAACTACAATTAACTTAAGGTTTATATTTAACCCGCACATTAATTTTCGTATTCTATAAATGTATATCGACAACTAAGTTGTCATCATCAGCAGATAATTACACTGTGTCGCACCTGGAAAATCACGGCAAAAATAGATCGTGTACGGAATTTGTTCCATGCGTTTTATTGCCGTAGTTTTCCAGACGCGACACTGTTTAATTATCTGCTGATGGTGACAACTTAGTTATCTAAATACGTATACAGAATACGAAATTAATGTGGAAAGGGGTTATATATAAACCTTAAGTGATTAAGTTTATTTACGTTTTTCTAACATCAATAGCATTCTATCTATGTATATAAAGGAAAAAGCTTCGGAAAATCCACCCTTGGCGAAGGTGTTGGAATTCATTAAAATATTGCATTTTATCAGAAAGTTATTTGACTGAAAGAAAGGGGGGTGTTTTATTAAACGTACTTAATAACTTATTGGTCTATAATTAACAAGAACTAGTTTTATATTTCTCTGATAAACATCTTTAATAAGACAGGAAGGAGTTTATTATATGACGTATCCGCGATATATTGAATACAAGACTTTAGTGACATGAACTTCATCAGGACCACCTGAATTGTTATATAAATTTAAAAATACAATTGTACTGTTTAATTATTTATTGAAAACGTTTAACTGTATTGAATATTATATGAGTTTTTGCAATATTTAATGTAATTGTTTAACTACTTTAAATGGTAATAATTTTTTTCGTAGATGTATTTATTGAATGATATTGAATTTAATATATGAAGTTAATGGTTTTGAAATCAATGATTATATTTATTTGAAAGCTGTGCATAACATTGGATGGCAAGCCTAGTTTATTCAAAAGAACCCACTTCGAGAGTTTAAATTTTAAATATTATGTTGTAAGAGAGTACTTATCACGTAACGCAGGCATTATTCTTAAATTATCACTTTTTAACGCAAGAAGTACTCCTCTAAGCAACTTCTAAGAATGCTAAACTTCAAAAGTATAAAGCGTGTTAAAGAGAAATACGCAAAATGTTTACTTGTCATAATCTTTCTTTCATTTTACAGAAGCCTCACGACAATATGTATTTTACACATACATAAATATGTACACTAGCGTCCATATTAGTTCGGACAACTAGTGAAATTTAGTAAACTCTTCTAAAAAATAATGTAATTGCGTTTAAATGTGAATAATATATTTAGGTCCTTTACGAGATTTACAATCAATTGCAGGCAAATATTGGGTCTGGGAAAAAGTTCGTGGCGTTTTTTCAGTAAAATTCAACTGGTCCCCGCATGGCGCGTGGACGAATTCATTTAAACCGAATATGCTCCATTATTATCGACAATGTTTCGCCATTTTTTTTGTAGATCCATGATCCCATCGGTGAAAAACTTCTGTGGTTTCTGGTCGAAAAACTGAATCAAGTAGTTTTCACAGGCTTCTTTTGAAACCAACTTAATTCCATTGAGAGAGTTCTGCAGAGATCGAAACAGATGATAATCAGAGGGTGCTATATCCGGACTGTAAGGTGGGTGCATCAAAACTTCCCAACCAAACTCTCTTAATTTTTGACGGGTCATCAAAGAAGTGTGTGGTCGGGCGTTGTCATGATGGAAGACAACACCTTTCCTATTAATCAATTCGGGCCGTTTTATTTCAATCGCCTGGCGTAATCTCTCTAGTTGTGCACAGTAGAGTTGAGAATCAATCGTCTGACCAGTTGGAAGTAGCTCGTAGTGGACGATTCCCCTCCAGTCCCACCATACACACAGCATCACTTTTTTTGGCGTCAATGTTGGCTTAGCGAACGCTTGTGACGGCTCACCATCCTTTATCCACGATTTTTTACGCTTCCGATTATCGTACGTAATCCATTTTTCATCTCCGGTTATTAAACGTTTCAGAAACGGCTCGATTTCATTCCGTTTCAGCAGCGCATCGCAGATGTTAATTCGGTCCATCATGTTTTTCACGCTCAACTCATGAGGAACCCATACGTCAAGCTTTTTTTTGTAACCAGCTTTGTGTAAATGGTTCAAAACAGTTTTGTGGTCAATGCCTAGCTCCATGCCAATATCGACACTGCTGATATGCTTATCTTGTTGGACTTTTTCAAGAATTTCATCAGATTTTTCAGTGATTGGATGACCGGAGCGTGACTCATCTTTCACATTGAAATTTCCAGAACGAAAGCGAGCGAACCATTTCCGCGCAACAGATTTCGATAAAGTACCTTCACCGTACACAGCACAAATTTTATCACAAGCCTGCGCAGCGTTCTTCCCCTTATCATAATAATATTGCAGAATATAGCGAAATTTCTCATTATTCTTCTCCATTTTCAAGTGCGAATAACTTTCCAACCACTGCACCGATTACAATGTTTCTACGCTCAAACTAACGTTCGGAAGGTCATCTAAAAAACGAGCCCTCGGTGGTGTCGCTGTGACTTGTTGTTCTTTAGTTATCGGCAACCAATGCCATCTATCGGGAAAAACGCCACGAACTTTTTCCCAGACCCAATATATCATTAGAGCACCTACAAATAACTATTATATATTATGACTCACTGCGGCAATTCCTGGAATAATCCGTACCGCCATAAATACGATTATTTTTGAGGTAATATTGGAAGCAAAAAACTTGCCAAACTTACCTGCTCTCACCCCAAAGAGTTTTGTGCACCGAAATATGTATTAGTTTTCAACTAAACTTGCTAGTGTGTGTATAACTGATAAGACCGTATTTTTTATATGAACTTCTTAAAATGCCGAGAGGAAAACCAACAAGTTTAGAAAAACCTTTTGTAGTTATTGCTTTTCATCAAGAAGGTTATTCAGAGCGTCAAATTTCCGAAAAGACGACATCAACGCACGGGCAGTTTAAGAAATCCGGCACGTTCAGGTCGTAAGCGAATAACATCTCAGGCTGACGATGAGCGTATAAAATTGCTGAGTAAACGAAATAGGAGATTAACAGCAACTAAAATCGCCGCAGAAATGAATCGCCACCGTGCAAAAAAAATTTCTATTACTACGGTGAAAAGAAGATTAAACGCTGCAAATCTTCACGGCCGCATGGCTGTAAGGAAACTCTTACTTCGACGGGGAAACAGGCAAAAACGACAACAATGGGAGGAAACAGACAGAGATTGGACACTGGGTGACTGGAAAAGGGTCTTGTGGACTGATGAATCAATATTTGAAATGTTTGGACAATCAAGGTGTGCTTTTATAAGAAGAGCGAGTGGTCAAAGAATGCTACGGGATTGTATAGTGCCAACCTTCAAACAAGGAAGAAGTTCTGTGCTTGTTTAGGGTTGTTTTTTGCTACGCCGGTACAAGGGACTTGAAACGAATCAAGGGTATTTTGCGAAAGGAAGGTTATTTAAAAATATTGCAAGAAAATGCAATACTATCGGGGCTACGTTTAATTAGCGAAAATTTTGTGTTTATGCAGGACAACGACCCAAAACACTGAGTAGTGATATGTAAGAATTTCTTAAATAGCGAACAAAACAATATTACCTTACAAATAATGACATGGCCACCGCAAAACCCTGACCTAAACCCCATAGAATTGTTATGGGATGAATTTGACAGGAGGATCCGAAAAATATGACCTATCTCAACAAATCACTTATGGAACATATTGCAAGAAGAATGGAAATCGTATACCAAATAGTGTCCTTGTAAAACTCCTGAAACGAATTCTTCGAATAGTACGGGCTGTAATTCGCGGGTATTTCTTCAATGAACGAAATATTTAAGATATCTTTGTTTATTTAACGTTAGAATTACGAGCTAATGTAAACGGTAGTGTACATGCATAGATAACTAGGTCATCAGGAAAAACGGCTTGGTACATAAATCTATACAATTGTTCAGAAAGGATACGGTTCATAGATTTTCAAGTTTTCGAGAGAAAATTTCACGAAAATACATTGATTCCTTTCTAATTTATTGTTTGTACGCAAAGGAAGCTTTATATTAATTCATAATTACTTTATCCGCGACCTTTATTATAAAAAAAATAAACACAATTCTGTAAAATTTACTTATACGATGATGTAGCAGCTATCAACACACATATAATATGCGCATATTTTTACCGCATCGTGATTGAATAAATTTGAAGAGAGCGCGGCTTCGCGCATTGCCTAGGCCGTCCGATATGATTGTATGCTAATTTGAACATATCTCGAAAGGCATATGATACAAAACATATACGGCCAGAACTAAGGAAAAGACAGCACTAGCTCGAAACTTGAATCACAGCACCGATCCGTTTTAGACATGTGAATGAAATCGCGAAGAATTCATTCATCGAGAAACTTTTCACGATCATGAATGGAAGTCAGTAGAAATAAATTCAATTGTGCGCGTCGCACGCGCGACGCAAATAGTAACAATTTAACTTTCTCATCTGTTTGTGAGTTGTCATATGTAGCACACATATACACTAGCAGCGATATTGTTAAACGTTGTGTTATAATCATTGGAATAGAACGAAATGCTGGAAAAACGTATCAGCGAATTATATGGAGATAGCAAGCTTTTAGCTGTATAAAGCCGTAAAAACTTGAGCGTTTTTGAACACTTTGAATTTCTTGTTTTGGTCCCTTACACAATAATCTCTATTTTTATTTTTCAATATTAATGGGTTTTTATTATTGTTTAACTAACAGTTTCTTTCTTATCAATAGAAAAAAAGATTATATAACATGTGTTTGCTTAGTGAGAAAATTATCAGATTAGAGATCTGATGAAGCTGGTTCGATTTCTACTATATGCTTGAAAATCTATGGAATTTTTTCTATTCTAGTTTTATTTAGATTCACAAAAGTTAGTAATAAGCGACAAATGTATAGTGTTAATTTCTTTATTATCATACCATGAGATTACGGTCACATCAAACTCGTTTTCCCTGAAGCGATCAACGAAATGCTAAGCAATACAGTTAATATTACTCTTAGAAATTATTCACATCAATAGCGTTCTCACAACCGTGCAGCCTAGTATTAAATTATGTGCAGAGCGCAAGGACGGGCTATCTGCGTTTTTTTGCGTATTTCTAACCTGTCTCTAATATTTCATTGCAATGTAAATAGTAAATAAGATATTTACCACTTGATTTAGATGATAAAATAGAAAGAAGCAGACATTTTTGAAGAATACCTACCACCCATTAGAACAGTTATTCCAAAAGAGATGCAAAAAGAAACCAAATTGCTAAAGTCTAAGAATACTATTTACAAAATCACTTCAAATATTCTAAAGAACCTCCAAAGAAAAGAAATAGTGCCACGCGCAAACGAAAATATTGACAATAACAATTAAAAATTGGCGAGCTAATGTATTGGGTTGGCAACTAAGTACTTTCGGTTTTTACTGATAGAGAGCGTTGCTTTATTTTTGGTATAACGTATGTTAGTGCTGTACTTTACCGTTTGTCGCGTGATACTAGTCACATTGACGTAACTTCAGAAGCAAGTAGTGCGTGATTTTTAATAAAGCTATTAGTTGTGTGTTAATTTTAAATGGAGTGCAGAAACGAACATTTTCGACATATTTTACTATTTTATTTCCGTAAAGGAAAGAAAGCTGCTGCGGCTCACAAAAAGATATGTGAAGTTTATGGTGCCAATTGCTTAACAGAGCGCATGTGTCAGAATTGGTATAAAAAAATTCCGTTCTGGAGATTTTTCCCTCAAAGATGAGCAACGTTCTGGTCGGCCTACTGAAGTTGATGATGACCAAATCAAAGTCATAATTGAAGAGGATCGTCATATAACTGTTCGAGAGGTTGCGGAGAGGCTACATGTATTGCACACAATAATTGAAAAACATTTAAAATGTCTTGGGCTAGTTAAGAAGCTTGATATTTGGGTAGCTCACGAATTGAAAGAAATTCATTTAACACAAGGAATCAACTTTTGCGATATGCACCTTAGGCGAAATGAAACCGACCCTTTCTTAAAAAGAATCATCACTGGTGATGAAAAATGGGTCCTGTACAGTAACATAGTTCGAAAACGATCATGGAGAAAACACGATAAACTAGCTCAAACCACATCGAAAGCTGAATTGCATCCAAAAAAGATCATCCTGTCACTTTGGTGGGATTACAAAGGTGTTGTGTTTTTTGAGCTGCTTCCAAGGAACCAAACGATCAATTCTGATGTTTACTGTCAACAACTAATAAAACTGGATGAAACACTCAAAGAAAAACGGCCAGAATTGGCAAATCGGAAAGGTGTAGTTTTCCACCAAGATAATGCAAGGCCTCACACATTTTTGGCAACTCGTGGGAAACTATTGGAGCTTGGCTGTTAAGTGATGCCACATTCCCCATACAGCCCTGATCTAGCACCATCTGATTACCATTTATTTCGAAGTTTGCAGAATTCTTTGAATGGTAAAACTTTCACAAATGACGATGACCTTCACTCGCACCTGGTTCAGTTTTTTGCTGACAAGGACCAGAAATTTTATGCGCGCGGAATCATGCAGCTGAAAGAAAGATGGCAAAAGGTCATTGAGCAAAATGGAAAATATATAATTGATTAAACACTATTCTTTGTTTAAAAAAAGTGTTTTATTTTATACTACAAAACCGAAAGCACTCAGTTGCCAACACAATAGTACCTAAAGCTGCGAAGGATGTAACGAAAATTTTGTCATATCGCCCTATCAGTTTATTATCTGCTGCTTCAAAATGTTTTGAAAGACTTTTTTTGTAAAGAATAAATACTGACCTTACTGATGAATGGTTACCTTCTCAGCAGTTTGAATTTTGAGAAAAATACTCAACCACGCAGCAAATTCACAGTCATAATCATAAATCATTCATTAAAATATAGAAGATACTTTATATCAGTATTCTTGTATGTTAGTCAAGCCTTTGTTAAGATCTGGCAGAACAATTTAGTATACAAAGTTAAAAAACCGCTTTCTATTTTTTATTATGATCTTCTAAAATCTTATCGAAGTATCAGAAAATTTAAAACTAAAGTGAACGATGATAGCGTATCCCAAAACTATGCAATAAAGTCTAGTGTTCCGCAAGGCAGTGTAATTATCCCCGTGTTCTATTTAATTTTCATTGCAGACCCCCCCAACAGCAAAAAACCCTACTATAGGCTTTTTTTGATAATTACATTGTGTTGAATAATTATTGCAAACAATTAACTAATTATAAACTTCTCAAATTGAATTAAATTATAGGCTTTTGGAAGTAACGATATTGCAAATGAGAGTGATAGAAAAGGGTAAAATTACGAAGGTCCCTGTAACAACGGATTTCCTTTTTTAAATGCATAATAATAATATTCAGTACGGTTCTGAACTAAATATCATTTTATGTAGTTCTGAGAAATATAGAATTTTCATAGATCATAAATCTTAATTAAGTAGAAAAAAAAACGTTACACGTAAGCGAACATTTTTTACATATTTGGCAAATGATGAAAATTCGAGGAATAAGAGTGTTGTTCATAAAAACAGTCACAAACGTTTATTACTAAAACACTAGTTATACCTGAAAACTAGGATTTATTATAATGTTATTCATAAGTAAATATTTGTTGCTAGTTTTGTAGTTGTATTTTAAATTATAATAAAAGTCATTATTGAGTTAACGCAAGCGCAATATTTCAGCGTCGTTTTAATAATTATTTAAGAAACAATGCTCTCTTAAAGTTGTTGGACTAACAACAGCTTGTTTAAGGTTTTTAGATGAATCATTGTCCCGCAGGTTGAGGTAACTAGAAGTTTCGACTTTGTTTATTTACAATGTTTTCTCTTGCGTGTCTGTTTAAGATTTATGATTTATAAAGAAAAGTATATATTTTTAAACAGTTAAAAACTAATCGAAATTTGAATAAAAATATTGAAATTGTTAAAAGAATATCTCTCTCTCTCTCTTCTGATATTTTAATAAAATAAGTTGGAATTGAATAAGGTATATTTGTTTTTCTAAAGAAAGTGAATTATTTGTTGCCACAAAGAATTAACGCGTCTTCGAGGTTTCATTAAAAAATTCCTGAAATTTTCATTTATTTAAAAAATATTAAAAAAAACATTTACACACTTGTACCAGCCCTTTTGTCAGTCTTTAAAACACTTCTGGAACCCACCTTTTGGTAAATGAATTCACCCTCTTTAGCGATTTTTCGTTTATCTCTTCTATAGTCATAAAACTTTCTCTTTTCAGAGTTTTCTTCATCATCGGAAAGTGACAACAATTAGAGGGTGGCATATCTGATGAATACGGTGTCAGGCAATCACGTATAAGTAGTGAAGCGTTGTCAGGTGCATTATCGCGATGCAATTTCCAAGTGTTGCTTTTCCTCAAGTTCGGTCGTTTCTTTCGGATTACTCCGCGTAAACGGCGTAAAAATTCTAGGTAATATTCCTTATTGACCGTACGACTGTCGGTAAAAGTTCGTAGGGGACAATACCATTATAATCGGAGAATACAGTGACGAGAAGCATAACATGTGATCGAGCTTATGTCTTTTTTTGGTTTTGACTTCCCAGCAAGTTTACATTGAGACGAATGGGCCACTTCTTATGATACGTTGGAGTAATTGTCTATTATATTATAATTTAGTATATATTTCATGAGTAATTTATGTGTTTGATCTTCTCACTTGTTCATCATTTTCAATGGCTTCACTCCAAACCTTTATATTCATTCATAAACGATTAACTTTTCATAATAGACTCGCCAAAAGGCTTTTCTAGCATTTTAAATACTTCACTACATCTTATTTTATTTTTAATACAATATTTAATACAAATTCGTGTGTTCATAATTTAAGAAATTACTGAACATACTGAAATGCAACTTACTAATTGATCTATCAAAAACAATCTACGAGTCAAATACGTCTGAAAATTGGAACATATATACGTCACTTACAGGTACAACCTCATCAAAAAATATGAATTTGATCGCATACGTATATGACACAATATGGAATGGCTGTTATTGATTGGGCCTTTTTAGAAACGTGTGATGATTTATTTATCCGAAGTGGTATTCCAATGAAATAAATAAAAATATTGGGCTCAAGAACAAATTGCGCAAAAATATAAGAGAATGCGTTCCGATTCAGATTTAAGTGCTTTTAAAGACTTACGCGCATCAGTAAAGTCGCCAATAAAGAAGGCATATTCACGCTACATAACTGAGGTTGAAAATGGCATAAGTCAAGATCCTATAAGGTTCTGGTCGTTCATTGGTTCTAGAAGGGATTCAAGTAGGATACCGGATACCATTGATAAAGATAATTTTTTATATAACAATCTCAAATCAATTGTCGACGCTCTGCCGATAATTTTTGTAGTGTTTTTAGTAACTTTTCCAACTTGTGATGAATAGTGACTGCTTTTCTAATAAACGTTTTGTTGATATATCTTTTCCAGAAAAGGAAGCAGTTATCACAATGAAGTCATTAAAAAACAAATTAATATTTGGATTTGATATGGTGCCGAGCTTTTTATTAATTTATTAACGGACAGCAGTCTTGCCTGTCTAAACCTCTGCTGTTTTCATTTAATCTGATATTAAGAACGTCCACATCTCCTTCTGCGTGGAAACGTCCCATATTCAATAGTGGAGATGTATTACAATTACAGACCGGTATCATTGCTATCCAGCATAGCAAAAGTGTTCGAAGCAGTATTATATAAATGTATTTTATGTTTTGGGGATGTTGGATAGACAATGGACGTCATATAGTTAAAGACTACCACAGGAATCTAACTTAGGACCACGTTTATTTTTAACGGCCTATCAAAGTCTATTAATTGCCAGATATCGACGTTTGCGAATGACTTTTTTCCAATTGTAGCATCCGAGGGTGATTGTGAGCATTTACAGCATAATTTGACTGATGTTTATGAATGATGTAGAAGAAACCTAGAATTGAATGCAAGATTATGTCTTCCACTGACAAGAAATCTTTATTAGTACGAGGTTACATATAAATCCTTATTGAGCACTTTCCCCGTGGCTTCGTTGTAGGTGAGACTGGTTGTGTCTACTTTCTTTCTGGCATGGGTTAATCCATAATTGATTCTCCGAATCGTCTAAGTAGACTCAACCTCTGTGGGCCGCGTCTGGCTGCTCGGAATGTGCAGGGTCTCTTTACTCTACTGGTACGCACCAATATATTAATTAACTCTCCTTTCATTCATTCATGTAATCAATACGGTGATAGTTGCAATATATTTAGTTGCTCCATTAAGAATTTACAAAATATTTTTAGTATATCGCAAAGTATATACAAAATGTAGAGTTTCTAGATTCTCGTGCTCTCCGCGATATTGGACAGAAGCTCTCGAAGGAATCGGCGTCTCAACCTTTCGATGACATCTCCATCACCTTCTTCAGGAATTGTTTCGTAGTGAAGCGTCAACCTGAAACTAGCTGTGACTGCTCCTCTCGCTGCTTTATATACTGACTCCTCGTAACTCTTCGGATTACGTCGGTTTTGGTTTCGGTATAATGGGATGGTAATGAATTTTTAATGCGTTCTGGAACATTCGTTCCAGGTTTAATGGGATTATAATGAGGTGTCATTAACAAAGGATTAATGTTAGTGGGTTGTTTGTTTGCGGATATTTGACAGGATTGTTTTATGTTAGGTCTTCAGGTGGAAGAAATACGCAAACTGTCGTTCCTAGCAGTCAAGGTGTTTCCTTGTTTTTCAATCTTTATTGCCCCTCTGTATGTTCTTGCTCGGGGAATTTTTTATAGATGCTATGGTCGTTGTATTTTGGAAATCTATTGAATGTCCTGTTGTGATGACATATTGTGCTAGTGTATGTGTAAGTATATATGTTTATAGATCTTCTCATAAAAATATTTTTCTAGAACTTAAGATACTAAAGATAGGACAATAATAAATAATATGCTATTTATAAATTTAACAAACAGCAATACTGTTACCTCTTTATTGCAAATTGTATAAATGAGACATTATAAATGGTAAAAATTATTTCCTAATAAGGATATACATATATATTTACAGTTTACGATGTTGGATCGGGTTTTAAGAACATTTTAGCGTGTTATTTTATATATAACGCGTAAATAAATTAATATTCAAAATAAGTAGCAAGAAATTTACATCTGGAATGTGCAGTTGTACAAATCGCAAAGTTACGACCATCTCTGAGATTGAAGCGGTGCGATATTGCCGATGATATGCGTTTGTCATGTCTTCATTTAATGGAAACGACTGCTGAATTATTCACTGGAGATTTGATTCCGAGAAACTAATCGCATTCTATACTTACCCGTAACGATTATGACTGTACCGTGTATTTTCTCTATCTATGTCGGAAGTTAATTTTTCATTTAGGTAAACCTGTTTTTTCGCTTAAAGTCGCGCACGTTCACGGTCTATATGCGGAGCCATATCAATCTGATGTCTCCACCGTAAGAATGTTGTTCAGTTATTGTAGGAAGTAGAACGGTTGTCTTTCTAGTGTTATATGTATGTGTGAAAGAATCTAGACCTATTTGTCGACAAAGTGAATTATAATGCCAGACTTCACGTAATTTATATAATAAATTACTTTGCAAAACGTATTTTAATTCAATGAAATAGTAACTGTTTTACATACTATTAAATATTGAATATACATATCTTTGTAATATAAAATGTCAGATTTGTTGAGCATAATTTAAAATAACTGACAACTTTTTATTTACCAAAGTGATTTCTTTTGTTTAAACAGTCTTCTGCCAACGACAAACAATTCAAACCCCCGGATCAGATGGTGGCTTCAACCTCTCCTTCATTAAGAAATTCTTTTGCCTTTAAAATGCAATCGTTTTAAATAATTGATAATGTATATGAAATAATATTAATTATTAATAAATCGTTAAGTTTCAAAGCTCTTTGCAAGCGTGTAATAGAATTGCTCGTTGCTGTGTTTATCGTGCATTTATTGGATCTCTTGACAGCATCTATTGATTGTTATGCTTTGACGATTGGGTAAAAAAGTAATCAATTACACCGTATATATTAGAGTAAGTAGAAATTTCCTTCGCCTCTATCATCGACAAGGTGGAGGTTTCTAAGATTATGTAAGAATTGGATTCTTGTATGATGTTTATTGTTCATTATATCACTGATACATATAGAAAAGATTCGTAATTCCTACCCGATTCGAAATGTACACAGATTCAACAGGTTTCGTTCACGAAGCTCATTAGTTTCTTAATTTCATCTATGGTATGAAGATTTCATAATTTTTAGTCGAACCACCTCGGTGCTTTTATCACAGCAACTATTTTTCTTGACACCAAGCCGTTTAGATAATCCCAACTGAAATCCTCTTACCACACCTGTTGTAAGGCTTCTATTAATTCCATTTTTGTTTTAAGTTTCCATGTAGACAATTTCCTTAAGCCGTTTGCTAACAATTCTCTATAGTGCTTAAATCAGGACTATTTACAGGCCACGTTAAGTGTTGAATTGTATTTTCCTACATGAATTTTCTTACCTGTTAAAGTCAACATAATTTTTTAAAATTCTGTAAATGAAGAGAAGAAAAAACATCTGCATTGTGGTAAAATAAGAAATATAATTAATCTATCGTACTTTTCTTGCACGACGATATGGCACGTAGTCGTCCTGGAAAATCTAGTGCTGGGTATTCACAAACGGTTTTTTAATAAAAAACAACAAACGTTAATTTAGGATGTTAAAGGGGCTAGTCCTTTACTAGAAATACAACCCTAGGCCGTTAAACTTGTGAAAAATTTTACAGTTTTGCGCAAACATTTTATTTTAAGATCTTTTTTCGGGTTTCTGTAGATGAACCGTATAACTAATACAGATCCGTCTGAAAAGATTTTTCAGACATCCATTGTAAATGATCTTTCCCTCACTTACATCATGCAGATCGCGCTTTTTCTTGTTAGAAATGCTATTTTTTGAGGCGAACGTGAATTTACTTATAGGGATGTCTTCAAATTGCAGAGGTACTCATTCATATGCCAGTCATTTCACGCGACGCCTTTGGCGTCAATGCTCGATTTTTTTAAACACATTTATTTCTGAAACACAGTCAGATGTACTTCACTTATTTTCGCTACCAGTTTAAAAAATCTCACATTGGACACACTATATTTCACCTCTTCGTTTATTTGTAGTACTTAGAGATTTTCTTCACTTAAGGCCAATATAATGATTTTTGATTTAACTAGTTAATTTAGAGAATCTAGACACTTTTACCTAATGAAACACGAACAATAACCGTCCGCAAGTTTTAGAAAGAAAAGAGATCGTATCCGTGCTCGCTAGTAATCGTATTTGGTTTTTGTACTATAGAAACACCGGAAGTATTGATTCTATAATTCCACAACTGACATTAATCCGTGTTCCGATTTCATTTCACACTACTGTTTATATTTTATTGGTATAATACTTACTCAGAAAAATACGAATACGTAAAGTAAATCTTATTAAAATTACCTGCTCGTATTGATAAATTTTTATTGGTTTTTTGAACTTCAATATGAGCTTGGACATCATTAACAATATGCTTTGCAAATGCAATCAATGTTTGTGTTATCAAAACACTCTAAAATTTATTGTTTGCGTTGACTAATACTAGTGTAATCTACATTGACATAAGGAAAATACCAACTAAAATGATCAAAACACAATTGCAATGAATAGAAGTATTCTAGGTTCCACTGCTAAAATGAGCTATGGGAATAAAGGTATGTTGTACAGTTTGAAACACCACCACTAACATCTGACCTAAAATCATCTATGTAATAAATTGAGATATATAAAGCAACCTACACATAGTTTAAAACAATTAATGAAGTCTTAAAAAAAATACATCAAATACTGTTGGCCATAAGACGGGCGTAAGTATCGTCGTGGGAAAGGAACAGAGGTGGTAACTGCGATAGTTGTTAGTGCAGATTGTGTCGATATCAATCGTGAGCACGTAAAAAGACGGCAATGAACAGAGAGCAGAATGCATGCAGGGTGTATCCTTCGGCTAGATCGCGCACCATCTCGGAACGAAGCCTCGTTAGTATGTAAAAGATATAGTGCGTGGAATATCGAAAGAAGGAGGATTGCAAGGTCTTGGTCTAGACGCCTTCGTATAACTGCAGACCTAGAAGTTCGGACTGTTGTTAATGTTCAAATTTGGTTGGTGGGAAGAGAAGAAGAACCCAGTGCGCGATGTGTATCTTGATGTTTAATGCGCGGTGAACTTCGAACGCTCTGTCCGTTGCAACGAATTCCATTAACATCAGAAAACAGACGTGCACTGGTTCTATGCAAGGTAACAATGGCGTGTCGAATAGACGCAGATTTTGTACTCTAACGAATCCCGATTTACGCTAGGTGTGGAACACGCTCTAATCCTGGTTCATTGAAGACATAATGAGAGTCTAATTGATGTGCGCATTCAACCACGCCATTATCACTATTATATAGGCTACTATAGCATACAAAGGCTACGCATGTCTAATGCGTATTGAAAAGACAACGACGGGTGGTTGCGATGTCCAGCAATACTCCGATAAATCAGCGATTCACACGTCTGCTGTACCAGAACGACACTGTATAGTCACGCGTGGCGCTTGTAGTATGGACCTTTATAGAATTCTTGATCCGATGAGACCATGATCGATCTGAGGCTTTAACAATATTCACCTCCTCCGGTGAACTCTGAAGAGCTGTAATGACTAGTTAAAGCGGCATGGTTTGTCATCCTTCACGCTCTATACAACGGCTGGTGGACTCCATGTCACTGCGTTGCTGCGATACTAGCGGCCCGAGGAGGTTACTTTCGTTACTAATGCATATTAGTATTCTTCATAATTATGGTTAACAATGTAATATAAATGATGCCTACAAAACTGGTACAAAACAATTAAAATGGAACTAACTTGGGAGCAAAAAATAATAAATAATACGGTACGGCAAATAGAAGTCAAAATTTGATACACCTAGGATAAAGAGTAAGGTGATTTGGTATTTAAAAATGAAGATATAACTAACCTGACGTGAAATTAAAATTATACATGGAAATGCCGCAGTACTAATGCAAAAAAACTAGAATGCCCTCAAATGATTAACAAAAAAATTTTAATTGAGTGATAATTACACTATATTTAATTGCAAAATTTCCAAGTTCCAAAATTTTTCCTAACCAATTAGTTAATAGAAGAGGATTAGTTTACTTGATTAAAAATGTTATATTGCTTTCAAACTTTTTTTGAAATCTTTTCACAATTTATAAACGATGATAATTCTGTATCATTATGTAAACAAAATAAAATATATTTTTTGATAAATTTAAATACGTAAACATAATATAAATGTATTCTTTATTGTCTTGCTAAATATTTACTTCCTCTTTACATTCTCGGAAGTCCATAAGATAAGTATAATCATTTCTTTCCACACAGCACGTAAATCTTTAACAATAAAATTACCTACATCTGTGCATATACATTTTCTAATGCAACTGTCCATCGTAAGAATTATGATTTTCGTGCTTGGTATACTTAATTTTCCATATTCTTTAGTTAATTGAGTGGTCATTTAAATTCGATATTCGTGATAAGGAAGGCGCGGTATATGCACCCCGAGGGATATTGTAAGTATGCGAGGCATGCAGCTCGGACTTTTATGACTGTAGCCATTTGACAGCTGCCTTATTGTGTATACATACGTATATTGTATATACATACATTTTCCTTTCGATTACGACCACCCGCATGGACGTTCAATAGTAATTTTAATAGTCAAAACTGGTGGTTCTATTACACAATTGAAGAGAAATATAAATTCACAATTTTATTAAAAGAATTTATTACAATAAAACATCAATAATTAATAGACGTAATACCACAGTCTCTACTCGAAATATTAGTGTAACCTACCTAATGGTTTCATTGAAATAATGAACACACAAGTACTTTTTTCAAGAAAATCGTACTGATTATTTATATTTTGCCTTTGTCAGTTGATTTCTTTAAAGATATCACTAGACTTGATATTTGTCCTAGCGCGATAGGTCTTAAATATTATCAAAATGGATGCTGCGAATCTTGAATTATGATTAAAAATGTGAAAGAAGATGAATATCAAACGATAATTTGAAGCTGTTCAAAATAAATCTAGCTATTTTCTTATAAAAGTTTGTTTCCGTTGATGAAAGTTGGTCATGGAAGCTCTCCCCCTTAAGAAATCTTTTGGAATCGAATGGAATAATTGCAAAAGGTCAAATTCTTAACTAATGTACCATGGTGTTTTACTAAACAAATTGAATAAAATAATTACCGGAATGGCCCATAAAATAGTTCTTCTTCATCGCGATAATGCGCCTTGTCATGCCAGTCAAGCTGTTAGCGAAAAATTATTGTCCATTCTATTTGTCAGATATAGTCCTAAAGTCTTCCACTTATCACCAAACTCGAAATGTTCTTTGCTGGAAAAAAATTGCGGCCGAATGAATTAAAAATTTTGAAAAAGATCATTACAAAGGTTGCATAATGACACTTCAGCATCGTTGGTTCAGATGTGTTGAATTTGGAGAGGAATATGATGAATAATAATAAAAAAAAGTTTGTGCAAACTATTTGTTTCCATTTAAGTCTCATTTTCCACCGTACCACTATACTCATATTGTTTTTATTTTTTTATTTTACTAGATTCTACTTGAATATTGGGTTGCATTGATTTGCTACTTTAATCGTTTACTAGGTATTTTATTCTACTCTGAATCTATTGCCTACATGTTCCGCCACCGTTTTCCTGGTGTTTAATTAATATGTTAAATAAGAGTCGTACAATTTTCCTCGATATAATATTAATATTAAAAATGGAATTAGACTAAGCGAGGATAAAAAGTATTTGCGATTTAATAATAACGCGGTATACATTCCTTCGTTTGTAGCTCTCCATAAACGCTTGTTTTTAATTTTATAGCATTCTTAAATATATAAGACCAACTACACCCATCTATTCTTTTCATGTGGATTTTGTCGGTCAAAAGTTCCATTGTAAATAATAAGTATGGTCATAAACAACAGGTTCTGACGATTGTATAGTTCACGACGTCCTTGCCGGTCTCACCGGACAAAGAACATCATCATTATTACTACAGACTAAATATGAAATATGCATGTTAAAGACAATGAATCGGGAACTATTATAATCATTATCGTATAATTATTTAACCGCCCACTGTACCGATACCTCACAAAATTATGTTCAATTATTCTGCGACAAGCTAAGAAAGGAAATATCTTATTTCGACTATCCACAAAGAAAGTGGACTTCAATTTCGTGAACCTAATTATAGTTATTAGCATACTGGAGTATATAATTTATATTCCTTTAAAGTGAGTTTTGTTCCGCTGGATTTTATTAAAACCAGTCTTGAAGTTTTAATAAACGCGACGTTTATAAATTATATGATATTTTCAATTTAACAAATGGAATTATTAATTTAATTATATTAAATTTTTAAGCGTAAATTCTTTTTATTGGTAACAACTTTTAGTTGAATATCGAATACATTTTCTTGAAGTAGAAATTGTAATGTAATCTTATCTCCAGTCAGCGACTACTTCTAGCTATTACAAAAATATTTAAACCAATACATTAAAAGAGTGTTTATTCTAGGAAATACTGTTCTTAGAATATGATGTAATTATGGGTTTCCACCACAATTCCATGTCAGTACCGACTGGACTCTAAAATTATTTCTGCATAATTTATTCTTATTTGTGTTGGCTACTTTATATCTTATGGACTCATTACTAGAGTATTTGATATGAATGATCTCATTCACTGCGCACCAATTGCCCGTTCTACCGTACCGCCTATGGTATTGCCACTTTCGTCGCCGCTCTACTCATTACATATACAATCGCTTCTTTCTTAGTAAATAAATTACTTTTAGGAAAAATCCTTAAAACCGAATTTAGAAATAATCAAAAGTATTAGCACGTGTTAAAATAAAGAAATGAATTAAATTAAAATTCTTTTATGTACTGAATGCACAATTATTTTATTAAATTCTAACGGGTCTTCCAATAGGGACTTCCGAACTTTCACAGTTGATAGCGGACATATTGTTGAAGCTACATCTGTCGAATTGGCTGTCATTTATTCTGTCTGTTTTGTCAGATCACCATGGACGAATATAGCGTTCAACAATACGTGAAAATGATAAAATTGTTTTATCAAAATGGGTGTGTTTTGTTCGGGAAGCGTTCCGCGCGCTTCGCCCATTTTACGGTCGCCATAATCGTCGTACCGAGAGGACTATTCGTGGTGAATAAATATATGTTCAGTAAATAATGACCCAACACCCGTACTACGACGAAACACAAGATCTGCTGTAAACATCGCCGCCGTCCGTGAGAGTGTGCAGGAGAATCCGAGACAGTCGATTTCACGTCGCTGACAAGAACTCAGCTTTCGCAGATCACAACTTGGCGAATTTTGCGTCGCGACTTGGGCCTGCACCCCTACAAAATTGACTGACCCAGGAGATGAAGGTAAACGACTATAGACAACGACGTGTGTTCGCAGAATGGGCTCTGGAGCAGTTGGAATCTGACCCAATTTTCATCAAAAAAATCATCTTCAACGATGAAGCCCATTTCTGTATGGATGGGTATGTCAACAAACAAATTGTCGAATTTTGGACGATACCCATCCACATGAGATTTAAGAGCGTCCAATGTATCCCGAAAAAGTCGCTGTTTGGTATGGATTTTGGGCTGGCGGCGTTATTGGACCGTATTTCTTTGAGAACCACGTTGGTCAGGCCATCATCGTCAACGGCAAGCGCTATAGGTCGATGATTACCAACTTCTTTTGGCCTCAATTGGATGATATGGACACCAACAACATGTGGTTTCAACAGGACAGCGCTACGTGCTACACAACTCATGCCACATTGGACACTCTGCACGAGCGATTCGAGGGCATAGTCATCTCATGTGGAGGTGATGTAAATTAGCCACCGAAGTCGTGCGATTTAATCCCGCTAGACCTTTTCTTGTGGGATTTTCTTAAGTCGCAGGACTATGCGAATAAGCTACAAACCACAGCGGCTCTCAAGGGTAACATAACCCATGCCATCGGTCAAATTCAGCCTTATTTATGCGCCAGAATCATGGAAAATTGGACATTTCGGATGCGCGCTACCCAACGAAGCCGTGGCGAACATTTACACAAACAAAATTGTCGAATTTGGGACGATACTAAACCACATGAGATCCAAGAGCGTCCAATGCATCCCGAAAAAGTCACTGTTTGGTGTGGATTTTGGGCTGGCGGCGTCATCGGTCCATATTTCTTTTCACAAACTACAGCTGCCCTCAAAATCAACATAACCCATGCCATCAGTCAAATTCAGCCTGATTTAAGCGCCAGAATCATGGAAAATTGGACATTTCGGATGCGCGCCACCCAGCGAAGCTGCGGCAGACATTTGCACGATATTACATTCCATACATAATGGCATCGATAGGCTTTTGAAACGAATAAAAAATTTCGATGACATCTCACACACACTTTGTTTTATTTAAATTTAAAGATAGGAAGCGCTTAATGAAAAACCCGTTATTTTTGATAAATTTGAAAAAGTACCAAAATCAGAAAGTGGCTTTAATTCAATTTCTAGGTACCTTATATTAGAGGATAGTATTTTATTAATAATAGTTATGTGCCAAATTATAAATATAAAATAATGCATACAGAAAATATGCCATGAGCGAAATTTATAAGAATTTTTAAAAATTAACAGACATCTTAATAACCGAACAAATAGAGATGATCTTCGTAATATAAATAACGGGTGTTTTTTTTATAGGTATAGAACTTTAAGTTGGCAACACTTTTTTAACTGGCGGCCATTTTGTCAGCTGTTAAGTGATTTATATTTAGTTTGGTTTGTCATTTCAACATGAATGACGCCTGAACAACGCTTGCAAATTGTGCAAATTTATTTTGAAAATCATGGTTCTGTTCGAAATACGTATCGCGCACTACGTCAATATTACGGTCAACATAATCGTCCATCAGAGCAATTAATTCGATTAACTATGGAACGTTTTCACACCACGTATACTCTAAATGATAACACGCATCCAGAGAGACGTCGTACAGAAGAAGTCATTGCTGCTGTAGAGCGTAGCATAGAGGAAGACCCAAATCAGTCTATCCGCCATCGTGCACAGGAATTGGATATGTGTCCATCCACTTTATGGAAGATTTTGCGGAAAGATCTAGGTTTGCGTGCTTACAAAATCCAACTCGTGCAAGAATTGAAGCCACACGATCACCTAGCATGGGCCCAAAACAAGATTGCCGTTGATCCCGATTTTCATAATCGAATTTTGTTTAGCGATGAAGCTCACTTTTGGTTGAATGGATACGCCAATAAACAAAACTGCCGTATTTGGAGTGATGATAATCCTCAAGTATATGTTGAGACACCGTTATATCCAGAAAAACTGACTGTTTGGTGTGCTTTATGGGCTGGTGGAATAATTGGTCCGTACTTCTTTAAAAACGAAGCTGGCCAGAACGTTACAGTCAATGGTGACCGCTATAGAGCCATGATTACTGACTTCTTCGTTCTTCAATTGAACAATCATGATGTGCAGGAGTTGTGGTTTCAACAAGACGGCGCAACATGTCACAGCTCGTTCCACAATTGATTTATTGAAGAAAACGTTTGGTAACCGCATAGTTTCACGTTTCGGACCCGTGAACTGGCCTCCAAGATCGTGCGATTTTCTGTGGGGATATGTGAAGTCGCTAGTCTACGCCGATAAGCCCGAAACGATTGACCACTTGGAGGACAACATTCGCCGCGTTATTGCCGACATACGGCCACAAATGTTGGAAAAAGTCATCGAAAATTGGCCCTCCAGATTAGACTACGTCCGAGCCAGCCGTGGCGGTCATATGCCAGAAGTCATATTTAAATTATAATGCCAGAAGATTATCTTTCGAATAAAATAAATTTCATGTCAATTTAAAAAAATCATATTTGTTTTATTCCATTTCAAAGTTCTATACCTCTAAAAAAAACACCCGTTAGTAATAAATATGTTTTTATCACAACTTTTATTAATTATTGTAGTATATATTATATGTATTATCATAGTTTATCACACATTGTACAAAATAGAACTTATTTGGTTGTTTTCTTTAACGTCGATAAAATAAAACGATGAAATAACAGAAACAATTTTTCCAATAATTTATTATAACCTCTAATTACATATTTGTAGTACTCTGATTAATAATGACAAACATTAATTATTTATATCTCTGTCGATCTTCTCAGATCACAGCCTGTCTAATTAATGATCTTTGACGCAAGATCTCTGCTGCTTATATAAGCCTGACGAATCGGAAATATTCTTTTTTCTGAAACGGCCACAGTCTCGTGTGTGTACTCGTACGTTGCTGCATACATTGGCCGCCAAAAGTTTCGGAATAATGTGATATCTTTAGAGTTTTATAATATACCATTTAGTTAATTTCGAACATCTGAAGAAGCTACTGTATGACAAGACCATCGTTGTTGGTGCATTCATTAATAAATAAGAATAAGTAAAAATTTTGATAGTCTCTATTTATTATTGATAGAGTAGACGTTTCAAAGGACGATATTGAAATATAATGCCTATTACATTTAAAAGGGGTTATTAAATGTTAGTTTTCGTATATTATAGAGTAAAACTTGCTTCTAAATAAATCCATTATAATATACAGAGTGTTTCAAAAAGAATATACGTATTTCGAATGCATATATTTATAAAACTTTAAGACATACGAATATGAAACTTTACACACATATTTACGAACCTCTCGAGTTCAGATTACAGATGTTCAATATGCCCTCCATAAGCGACACGAACAATATCACATCGATACTCAAATTCCTCCCATACTCGGGCAAGCATGTCCTTCGTCATTGATGTTATCGCAGTATGGATCCGGTTCTTCAACTCTTCCAGGTTCTGTGGGAGTGGTCGTACATAAACGTTGTCTTTAACGAAACCCCACAGGAAGAAGTCACAGGGTATCAAATCCGGTGACCGTGGAACCCAGGTGAGACATGCTAAGTAACCAGCTCCTTGACGACCAATCCAACGGTTCGGTAGAGCTTCATTCAGATATTCACGCACTTGGCGACTCCAGTGAGGGGGTGTCCCGTCTTGTTGAAAAATGAAGTTGTCTTCGTGCAACCTCGGAAACAACCAGTTTTGTAACAAAGCGAGGTACTACTGACCGTTAACTGTGTTTCTATCAAAGAAGAATGGGTCGTAAACAGATGATCGGGATATCGCACAAAACACATTGATTTTAGGCGAATCTCGTACATGTTCAATGGCTGCATGTGGGTTCTCTAGACCCCAAATTCGAACATTGTGTTTGTTTACCAGACTACTAACATGGAAAGTCGCATCATCACTGAACACGATGCGTTGTGCGAAAGTGTTATTGTTATCAATAGCGTCATAAATCTCGTTACAAAATGCCACACGTTTCTGTTTGTCATTAGGACGCAGAGCTTGTCACTTGTACGACTTCATAACCAACCGACGTCTCAAAATACGCTAAGTTGTTGTAGGCAGTTGTAATTCCCGACTGACACGATGAGTTGATCTTGAAGGATTACGTTGGAAAGCAGTTTGAATTCGTGCAACATTTTCTTCAGAAATACGACGGCGTCCAGGACTCTTTCCTTTACATACACATCCTGTATCTACAAATTATCGATACCATCTGCGAATTTTCCACCCATTCGGAGGATCAATTTGGTAGCTCAACCTGAAACGTCTTTTCACTGTAATCACGGAATTGCACTTCGCAAATTCGAGAAAATGATTTCTGCTATGGAGTAGACATTTTAAACATATGACGGTTACCAAGAAAAGCAGAAGACAACTGACATCTAGTGGCTATTAAATAAACTAGACTATGTATTCGTTTTTCCAATAGCCGAGCCGAGGCGCAGCGGTCGATAGTTTGGTCAAAATAATACTTTGTAATACGTATATTCTTTTTGAAACACGTTGTACGTTGATAAACATAGAACAAGAATCGAGACAATGTCATGTTACTATAATATGTGTGAATTAGAAACAAAATTAACATTAAGCACTGGGCAGGAAACGAATTTGTAAGATGCATACATTACACCCAATGTTGCTTAAATAAAATTTTGTAATACTCGTAATAAATTTGTTCATTCAATACATACACACATTAGTACACATAGTATTTGAATCTATTACAAGAATACATATTTCTTTTATAATTGACATGAATTAAAATTATATTTCGCATTAATATTTACACACCATCCGTATTAAGCTCATTTACTAATCGTATGACACATATTCATGTGTACATATTTATAGAATTGATGAATCTACTAAAAATATCCGTCGTTTATTTATAAAGTTTCAAATTTAGTTTCCATATTTTTATATCTACTAAATAGAAATCTGTAAATAACATTATATTTTTATTAAGAACTAAATTTGTTTCATTTACAAAGGTACAACAAGTTCAAACATAAAATAATATCAAAACTGTATATTAAGTTTTTGAAATTGTAATACTTCTAAGGGTTAAGAAATGCAGCAGTAAAATATTATTAAACTTCACTTTATTTAAAATGAATTTTCATGTAACAACCTTAGTATATATTTCATATTATTTTCACCCTCTTAGTTGCAGTACTTTAATCTTAAACGAGTACTAACTTCTTTATTGTAATAATTAGTGTAGTCCCTGAAGTACCCGAGCTGCTGTATATATGGCGGTTGTTTGAAAATAATGACTGCGGTAGACAGTACCAATCTCGAAGGTAATTTTGATGGAGCCTGTGGTTGATTAACTTAATCACTGAAGGTTGATATATAACCCTTTTCCACATTAATTTTCGTATTTTTCCTTCAACAGATAATTAAACAGTATCGCACCTGAAAAACTACGGCAAAATACCCATACGAAACAAATTCCGCGCACGATCTGTACCGTTGAAAGCCAAAACGCGCAGTGATTAAGTATCAATTTTAATTTAGAACTTTGACGACCCTACGTTGTTTAGTATTTGCTCGGCAGCCATCAATAGTGAACGCTCTCAGAGAATTTGTAACAATGGAAAAAATTAGTTATCATTATGTGATACAATACTTCTATCAGAAAGGCCTCAGTTCAACCAATATGAAAGCGGAGTTAGACTCTATCTTGGAAGAGACTGCTCATTCGTTCATAACAGTAAAATATTTGGTGGCAGAGTTTAAACGAATGACGAACATCGCAGTGGTTGGCTAAATGAGGTGACTACACTAGAATTAGTGAAAAAATACACAAAATTATATTGGATGACCGTCAACTGAAAGTGAGCGAGCTAGAATCAACATCTTATGTTGACTGAAAATTTGGACATGAAAAGAGTTGTATGCAAGATGGATGCCGTGATTACTCACAATGGCACAAAAGCAACGTCGCGAAGATGTTTCAAATGAGTGACGAAATTTCACAGCAATAAAGCCGAGTTTTTGCATCGATTCATAACCATGAATGAAACATGGGTCTATCTCTTCACACGTAAGACGAAGGAACGGTCCAAACAATGGACTAAAAGGGGAAAATCGGCTCCAAAGAAGACGAAGACAATTTCACCTGCAGGCAAGGTCTTGACGTCAGTTTGGTTATCTTCAAAAAGGAAAAATAATCTACGACGAGTATTGTGCGAATTTATTGCAGCGTTTGAGTGATGAAATAACAAAAAAATCGGCCGAATTTGGCGAAAAAAAGATTTCAAGACAATGTTCCAGTACACACTTCCGTTATTGCGATTGCCAAAATCAATGAGGTTGAAGTTCGAATTGTCTCATCATGCTACTTAACAGAGTATCGAAGTTATTGAACATCGCTGAGACAAGTGTATCGATTTAATGGGAGAGTATGTTTGTGTTTTATTTAAATGCAATATTGTTATGTCCTTGTTGAAAAACCTGATGTTATTTTTTTAATAAAATAAATAAGTAGAGTAAATGTATATACGTCATTTAAAAGACTCGAGATTCAGAGCTAAGTTACATAGGTTTATTATTCATAGACCATTTACAAAATATATTTCTCTTCAATATTTTCATGGGCTAATTGTTCCTGGTTTATTGATAACATACGCATTAAATTTTTGGAAACAACTTCGTATAATTCAGCGCGGTGTCTATGTTATTGATGCTAGATTACTACTATCAAATATCAGAAGTTTTGCTGAACGGTAACTATCGTTTCAAACTTTATCCTCTGAAATTGAATTCGAACTTTACAATTAAAATCGGTGTTTATGGATTCAGTTTTTGTCATTCTGTAGTGTTCAGAAAAATTAACTTAAATCAATAGCAGTCTATTAATTCGAAACAAAAGGTAAATCTATACTCTTTGTTTAGAACAAACACGAAAAATGAAGCAAGGTGAGTCGCGATTGTACGTTAGTAGATCTGACATCGAAAATATTTGCGTAGTACGTCTATTTTTAACCGTTTTGTGCGTCGACTTTATTAAGATAGAAATAAGATACAATATAATGACAAAACAAAACTTCTGTTCATTACGTAAAAATAAGCTGATATTTTGCATATAATTAAAGAATTTATCACACCTAAGATCTGCTGTGATCCTTACATATGATTAACAAAGTAAATATGTGCGTGTGTAACGTCATTTATGTTTGCATCAACTTATTACATTATTCCTAAAAAGGCAAAATCTCATTTTTAAAATTCTATTGTGTTCCTTATATAATCGTTTATATCGCATGTATTGTCACTTACCTAAAGTTAATCCTTCAAGTACGATAACATCTTTTGCTACTGTCGTTAAGTATACGTGTAGTTTTTTCCCCATAAATTCTCAGGAAAAAATGGTTATTCGACAAAGACGTTGAAAGATAAAGTTAAAAACGAAACTCACGTGAAGATTCATGTGAAAAAAATAATGAGCAAGTTCGTGATATAAATGATAGACTCGCTGATGCTATCAACGCAGCTCATCAAGAAAAATAGAAACAAAAACGTCAGATAATCCGACCAAAAATCTTGGAAAGAAATTATAAAATTTATAAAAGTTAAAAAAATATGAAAAACAATCTGCAAACGTTGGATATTTCGATGACTGTACAGGGCTTTCGCCTAAAAGTAAATAAATAATATATTTACATTAGGTCATTTAAGAGATTTATAACCAATTGCAGGAAAATATATCTATTAGAGCACCTACTGTTTTGTTTTGTATAGATCTTGCGGATTTTAACGTGTTTGGTGGCGCACTAATTGTGAGCGCATTAATTGTGTTTTTATTTATATATGATTATTCTATGACGTGTGTATGTACATATATATCAATAAATTATTATTATTATTATTATTAAATAACCATTATATTTTATGACTCACTGCGGTAATTCCTGGAATAATCCGCACCGCCATAAATACGAGGGTAGCCGTTTATATTTCGGGAATAGCAAACAAAAAAAATTTTTTTATTATGGAAAATAGTTTTATTGCTTTTCAAAATATTCCCCTTGAAAATTAATGTTCTACAACTCACTAAAGGCACGGTTGCAACGTGACCGGTGTTTTCGAAAAAACAGGCGACCATTTGTTTTGATACGCTTCAAGCGCCAACAACTTTTGTTGGTTTTGGCTCATCTTGGAATACCCACACAGTCGATTGCTATTTACTATCGGGCTCATACGTATAGATCCAAGATTCATCACCTGTTCTTCGAAGCACCGCCATTGTATTTTTTGTCCATTTTTTGGCACCAATCGACGCGAATCCTTTTTTGAGCGGTTGTCAAATTATGTGGTACCCAACATGAACATAGTTTCTTAACGGCTAAACGTTCATGCAGGATCTTATGCACGCTGGTGTTACTAATACCTAGAGCTGCCTCGATCTCACGGTATGTAACATGACGGTCAATTCAGACACTGCATTAATATTTTCCTACACAATAACATTTGTGGGACGACCTTCACGAAATTCATCGTCCAAAGAACGCCGTCCTAGTTTGAATTCACTATACCAACGATATACTGTAGTTTTCGATAATGCTTGATCACCATATAAATAATTCAGCTCGTCGATGTATTCTTGTTGAGATAATCTAATAAAAATTTTCAAGTTACTGTCAAGAATAGAAATAGCGATCGGATAATAAAACTGTCAAAAATGACAAACTTCACGATGCATTTATCAGATCGGAGGCAACACTAATAGTGTCGCCATTTCCAAAAATATAAATGGCTACCCTCGTATAACTTTACACCAATGGTTGAAAGATGTTTAGGATTAACTATGTGAGTAAAGAAAAGGAAAATAATTAAAGCAAATAATTGTGTTTCTCATAAAAACTATACGCTATTTTACCAGATACACATACTCTGACTTGGCAATAAATACTTATTGCATAAATTATTTATTTCTTTTCTCTTCTTCGACCAAAAATGGTGCAATAAAACATTTTAAAGAGAGAAACTTCGTATTAAAAAAATAATGTACATAATGCAATATTTATTAATAGTACATGTGCACACTTATGTGAAATTATTTCTGTTTTGGTAAAAAGAAGTATCCGCGTAGATAAGAAAAAAACAATGTTAATTATGTAAGAAAGAGAAGGAGAAAATATATACAACGTCTTTTCTTTATCCATCAATATTTACATCTATTCTAAAACATTCCTTTTGATGGACATTTTCAATGTAAAATTATATATTCATATATGAATTCTGTCTCTGTATTGTATGCTTATGGAGAGCATTGTCTAAGCGATCTCAATATAAATGGCTTACTGCGTCTACAGAAACTCGGAGAAGGACTTCAAATAGTCGTACCAGTTGTGGGCCAGTGTGTTTATGTTTTTCATTCGGATTTTTTTTTATACGGTTCGTGATTGATACGTTAAGAAACAGGTTTTTTTTGTAAGAAGGTTGCGCATTTGTTACTATTAGGTCAGTGCATATGAAATACCAGTTTTAGCTTTCGCGTAAAAATAGTGCATAATCTTGTGCAATACATTATTATAAAAAAAGACATTTCTAATGAGAAAAAATCAATTGATCTTTGTACTGCGTTAGGTTAAGCGATATTCAGTGTGATATATTAACACGTGTTTAAATTGCATAACTCAACGACGAACTATGGCTTTGAAGAAGCATTTTTACCCAAAGTTTGTTTCGTGAAAAGCTCAGATGTGTTTAATCCTTTAAAAACTAAATATTAAATTGTACCACAAACTGCGGCTTTAAGCATTTTAGGATTGTCCACACTTTATTTACATTGCTGTAACTTTCAAATCAAGTCTCAGAAATTAACTAAATTTTACCTATTGCCTTTCTTTTCGATTCATATGTGCCGCGTTTGTAGAATAAAAAGAATGGGCCCGAAGACACGGTAAAGTGATTACAGTACGATAATGCGCCGTCTCATACATTAAAACCGGCCAAGGAAGCGTTGAAAGCACTTGGACGGGACATAAGATCGCGCCTGCCTTTCTCTCCAGACCTTGCCCCGTCCAAATATCACCTTTTTTTGCATCAATGAACTTCGCCAATTTCGAAGAAATTAGAAAATATCTCGATGAATAGTTTTGTCCAAATTGCAAACAGTTTCTTTGGCATGATATCGATAAATTGCCTAAAAGATGGGCAATATGTGTAGAATCAAATAGCCAATACTTTAAATAAATAAATTATTCCACTTCCGTGTAAGTTATGTAGTTTTTTTTACAAAAAAGTCGACAATGACTTTCCGCTACACCTGGTTTGCTCAGATTGATATTAAATAAAATCGTGATGAAATTGATATACTTACGGAGAAAATAAATTCCCTCAATTAAAAGTTGCGACAACTAGTTTATAATTTCAGTAACAACGTTTTTCATCAGTTGTATCCAAGATACTGGATTGAAAACTGTTGTCCTGCGTCAGCAAATATTGATTAACATTAACAAAATCTTTAGAGTTGCTGTTATACAAGGGTAGGCCTTTATATTTCGGGAATAGCAAACAAAACAAAAATTTTTATTATCGAAAATAATTTTATTGCTTTTCAAAATATTCTCCTTGAAAATCAATGCATTTTTGCATTCGTTTATACCAATCCGAAAAGCATTGCTGCCACTGTGAAGGCGGTATCTCCAAAATATGAGTTTTGAATGCTTCAATTGCCTCTTCCGGTGTAGAAAATCGTTGACCACGAAATTTATTCTTCACGTGTGGGAAAAAAAGAAATCACAGGGTGCCAGGTCAGGGTTGTACGGCAGATAGCTCATCAATCCAATGTTTTGCCCGGTCAAATATTCAATTGTTTGAATCGACTTGTGAGAGCTCGCACTATCATGGTGGAGAATGATCTGTCGTTTTCGGTTTGTTTTCCTTATTTCTCCGAAAACTTTTGGCAAACAAATAATTGTGTACTATTCGGAATTGACCAGTTTTGCTGAAAAACCAGGCGATCATTTGTTTTGATGTGCTTCGAACAACTTTTGTTAGTTTTGGCTCATCTTGGAATATCCACATAGTCAACTGCTGTTTACTATCGGGCTCATATGTATAGATCCAAGATTCATCACCTGTGACGACTTTATAAATGTTCTTTGAAGCACCACCATTGTGTTTTTTGTGCATTTCTTGGCCACCAATCGACACGAGTCTTTTTTTGAGCGGTCGTCAAATTATGTGGTACCCAACTTGAACATAGCTCCTTAACGGCTAAATATTCGTGCAGGATCTAATGCACGCTGGTGTTACTAATACCTAGAGATGCTTCGATATCACGATATGCCACATGACGGTTTTGCATTATCAATTCAGACACTACATTAATGTTTTCCGACAGAACATTTGCGGGACGACCTTCACGAAATTCATCGCCCAAAGAACGCCGTCCAAGTTTGAATTCATTATACCAACGATATACTGTAGTTTTAGATGGTGCTTCATTACCTAATAAAGAATTCAGCTCATCGATGCAATCTTGTTGAGATAATCCACGCCGAAAGTTATGAAAAATAATTTCACGAGAATGTTAACGCGAGTTAATTCCATTTTTTCGCATAAAATTTTCAAATTACTGTCAACAATAGAAATAGCGACCGGATAATAAAACTGTCAAGGTAAATATATTGTCGAAAATGACAAACTTCACGATGGAATCATCAGATCGAAGGCAACACTGGCAGTTTTGCCAGTTCCCGTAATATAAACGGCTACCCACATACTTCTAATGCTTTTAACACGTTTATACATCGAGTTCTCCATCGAAATAATCATAGGTGTTACCAATACTTCTGACTTTTAATCCATTCTTTTAAGAATAATTTTTAAATCTCCGCAATGAAACTTGTTGCTATGTACATATCATGTATTATTTCAAAAACACATAACGTAAACAGATAATGAAAATGTGTTTCTGAAAAAAATCATGACAGCGAGAATACATAGAACACTGAAAATGATTTTCTCGTCTTTAATCCGTGCATATCAAATGAATTTCGTGAGTGCTACGAGGGTGCATAATTTTAAAACTCCTGGTAGATAACAAGTATATAAAATGTGTATGTGCACGCGCTGGATTGACAACACATCACGCAGTGATAACTGGTGATTCGAAGTAATAAACTGGAAACTCGAGCTAGGGAGAGAGAATGACAGAGCTAAAGTAACGACGCAAACGACAAAGAATCGAAAGATACCTAATGGAATGCAAGCACGAGGTGTGTCAGTTGTTCGGACAGGTTCAAGTCACCGGGGGTTGTTCTTCGTTTCACATTATATAGTATTATTATTTGCGTGTACGGACTGGGAGTGCCACAACGTCTACACACTGCAATGATGACGCCTACGACTTCACGTCTTACCTACCACTATATTGGATTTGTAAGAGAAAATATTGCTAGTCGTATAAGATGCAAGACCGGATTAACGGCAATTTATATCAATAGCATTTTTATGAACTTTTGCTTGAGAAGAATATAAGTGCTATCTAGAATTGCAATAGAAGATCATGTTAACATGTAAAGACATAGTTTTGTCCATAAACTTAAGTTTAAATTATTTCATAGAAAGCCAATGGACTTACACTAGAGGGCACCCATAAAATATACCTTGTGATTTAATACCCTTTATTATTGAGTTTCTAGGAAATTTAAAATTTGTATAATACAGCAGTATACGAGGATAGTTTGACAAGTAGTGAGAATGACACATAGGTGGCGCTCTAATTGGTAAAACAAATACACTGTAATTTAGGCTACCTATTTATATGTTTACATTCCGATATTAGGATAAATCGGTTGCTTAGTTTATTTTTGACAGCTGATTGAAAAAGAAGCAACACGTTGTTTCGTTAAAATGGAAAAAGCAGAGTATCGTGCGGTGATTAAATACTTCGTAATTAAGGGTATGAGAACTACCGAAATAAAAGATGAGTTACGGGAAACATTAGGTGAATCTGCTCCATCATCTGCCACAATAAGTAGATGGGTAAATGAATTTAAACGTGGTAGAACAAGCTGTGTTGATGAAGCGCGCTCTGGAGCACCCAAAATCGTGACTTCTAAGGAAATGATTATAAAAATCCATAATATTATTACGCAAGATCGACGACTCAAAGTGAGAGAGATAGCAGACATCTTAAACATTTCAATAGAACGCGTACACCACATTTTAACGAAAGAATTGGGCCTTTCCAAGCTTTCGGCAAGATGGGTGCCGCGATTGCTTACGACTGATTAAAAGTTCACTCGTTTGCGCATTTCCAGTGAGTGTTTGGACCTTTATAAGCGGAATCCGGTTGATTTTTGTAGGCGATTTGTTACTTGCGATGTAACTTGGATACACTACAGTACACCCGAAACTAAACAACAGTCGAAACAATGGTTAGAACGTGGTTCTGCACCTACAAAGAACGCGAAAACCACTTTATCGGCAAACAAGGTGATGGCATCAATTTTTTGGGATTCAAAGGGCATTTTTGCTCATTGATTACCTTCAGAAAGGTGCCACAATAAGCGGACAATATTATGCAGAACTTCTACAAAAATTAAATCTTCAGATTCAAGCTAAACGGCCAGGAATGGCAAAGAAAAAGATTCTGTTTCACCAAGACAACGCTCCCTCGCATACCGGCACAGTTGCGATGTCCAAAATCCACGAGTTGCATTTCCAATTAGTACCGCATGCGCTTTATTCGCCGGATCTAGCCCGACTTCCACTTTTTTCCAAAATTAAAAGCGGCACTAGGTGGACGAGCTTATCATCTTCGTATATGGGTATTTTGCAAGCCTTCCGGAATCGCATTTTAGAGATGGCATAAGGGCATTGGAGCACAATTGGAATAAATGTATTGCTCTTTTAGGATAATATTATGAAAAATTAAAATTAATTTGTATTTAAAAAATTCGTTTTTCTTTTCCATTCTCACTATTTGTCAAACTACCTTCGTAGTAATAGTATATAATAAATTATATAGAAATTGTTGTATTATACTGTGGCTTACAACACAGCAGCACGACGTACTTACAAAAAGTTAAGTCTAAAAATAGATAATAAGAATGTTAGGTTTGCTTCGAAGGAATAAAAAGAATCTTTTGATTGGTATGTTACGTTAATATTAAAAATAAGTTTAATTGAGGTGAACACTAATTCCACTGCGAGCTTTCCCAAACTATTACGTCCCTCACGTCACTCTGAAATCTTTTGGTTTCAAATAATAGTTCCACAGATCGTATAAAATGTATAATAGTTTTGTCAAATTAAAGACATCATAAATAACTAGGAAAACCTAAACAAAAGCTTTTCGGGTGCTGCCAGATAATTAAACGTTTCAGTTCACTCTCCATTCTCTGCATATATCCCCATCATGCCAGTTATCGCCGTTCAATTAACTCTTCGATTGACTTCATCTTTAGCTCCTCCCTTATTTCCGTGTTTCTAACTCTGTCTCTCCTAGTGACGCCTAATACTCTTCTTAGATACTTCATATCTGCAGCATTGACTTTTTTCTCGTTTATTCAGTATGCAAGATTCTGCTCCGTAAGCTAAAACTGGTCTATGCACGTTTTGTATACCTTCATTTTAGTTTGTCTACTTATTTCTCGCTTATTTATAAAACGCCTATTCAAGGCATAATACAATTTATTAGTTTTATCGATTCTATTATTTATATCTAGTTCATGCTTTCCATTTTCCTCTACTATAACTTCCAGATATTTAAAACTCCGTACTTGCTCTATTGGTTCTTCATCTATTGTTATGTTTATTTGTTTCCTCTGTTTTGCAATAACCATTACTTTTGATTTTGCCACGTGTGCACTAACGGTAGTACTTGAAACTTACAAATGTAGTTGGCTGAATTCAAATATAGCGCGTAGTACAGAAAGCGTAGTCAACTGAAATAGTGTTCATCTTTTGGAAGAACAAAGCAAAATTAGTTAGTTGCAACTAATTTTGCTGAGTTGAGTTTTATTTTATTTTACAATGTATTTTAAAATTAAAATTGCGAGTTATTTATACAATTATTTTGAATCGGCCAGTGTATGACTCCTTTTAGTTTCACACTCCTGAGAAAGCTGCAAAAGTTTTGGCAGCGAGTATTGAAAACTAAAATTGTTCCAGTCTTTATTCAACAGACCGATACACCTGATAATAGTTGCGTTTAAGATATTAAAAGTACAGTCGATTATACAGTCTTTACAAATATATATGTATATATGAGGGAGCGTTTTTATATTCGCGGAATGGGGACAAGGGGTGGAAATAAAAAAACCAAATTATTTCTCTTTTTCAATATATTCACCTGCAAGACGGATACATGTTTCACATCTTTCAATTAATTTATTTATACCCTCATAAAAAAAGATTTCTCTTTATCTGCAAAATACGCCGAAACTGCCTCTTTGACTTCATCATTGGTAGTAATTTTTTTACCCCGCAGCTCTTTTTTTATTTTCGGAAACAGGTAATAATCACTCGAGGCCAGGTCTGGGCTGTAGGGTAGGTGATTCACAATTTCGAAGCCCACCTTATGCAGGGCAGCTAACGCAACGCGGCTCTTGTGGACGGGCGCGTTGTCGTGCAAAAGCAGAACATCTTTTGTCAATTTTCCCCGTCTTTTCTCTTTAATGGCTTCTTTTAGTCGCTCTAATATTGAAGCGTAATATTCTCCGGTTATAGAAACACCTTTATCTTTATAATCAATCAACAATATTCCTTCCGAGTCCCAAAATACCGTTGCCATGAGTTTCCCAGCTGATTGTGACACTTTAAATTTCTTGGGAGGTGCTGTGCCCTTTTTATGCCACTGCATGGAGTCTTGTTTGGACTCAGGTTCATAATGATGAACCCAAGTTTCGTCTCCAGTAACAATTCCACTCAATACACCATCCTTGTCTTCATTACAGAGGTCCAAAAATGCACGCGAACACTCTACGCGCTGTTGTTTTTGCGGCGGCGTGAGCATTCTCGGCACCCATCTTGCGCTGACCTTAGACATGCCGAGATGATCGTGTAGGATTTTAAAAATTGTTGTATCCGATACTCCAACCATTTCGGCGAGTTGTTTCTTCTTTAGTCGAGCATCTTCGAGTACAATTTGTTCAACTTTTTAGATAAGTGCTGGCGTGGTCACCTCAATGCTCCTGCTCGACCTCGGGTCGTCTTCAAGGGATTCCCTTCCTTGTTTAAATAAACTATGCCACTTGTACACCATGGTTTTTCCTGGACAAGAGTCGCCGTAAACCAATGACATCTCATTCATTATGGTCGCGACTGATTTTCCTTGCCTGGTAAGGAACTTTATAACGGCACGATATTCGATTTTTTCCATATTTCACTTTTCACTCCTGATTATGTTACTTGGTTGACGATAGCTCAAAGACTAACTGTCTAATAACAATGAAACTTCGTATTTATACTAATCATGAGTCGCTGCACAGGCCACGCCCCCAATGCGCCTACTCACCCCTCTACAACCCGCTCATTCCGCGAATATAAAAACGCTCCCTCGTATATGAAACAGTGTATAATTGAATGTAAAAGTCTATTTAATGAATTCTCAACAGGGTTAGTATAATTCTTACAGACGTTTCAAAGCTGATTTGCTTCATTTTAAATATACAATTTTTCGATTGTTTAAAAAGTTTTCGTAAATAATATATAAAGTTAACAGTATTTTTATTTTGAGAAGAAAAACATGAAACACCTTCAGTTATACAAATCCTTATAGGAACTTATTAAATAGGCCGCTGATTTTCAAATTTATTGCTTATTAAAAAATGTATTTTTATTTTGTTTTAGGTAAGAATCGATTGCTACTAAGTACGTTAAACACAAACAAGCTAAGTTTGCGCCGCGGTAAGTTACATTTATACTATACATAATTTTGACTACGTTTTTATGGGGATTATTCTTTGGCGACAGTAAATCAAATGTAGAAATAACAGAAAGTTTCTTAGATTTTATTAACAATCAAATACAACTAAATAAGTGTTATTTATATATAATAAATAAACAAAATACACTATTACAAATATCTCTTATTTAATATTGATTATTTCATGTATCAAAGCCAGTATTACTAATCATTCTCGATGCGGTATCGTGAGAGTTCTTGGTTCAAGAACGCGTATTTTCTCGAATTGTTCAAGTATCATACTTTCCCGTTCGTGTATATATATATATATATATATATGCATATTGTTCGCTTATAACTCGCCATAGAATTTAAAAATATTCAAAACTCATAACTTTTGCGCGTCTGCGTTTAAGTTTTTCTTAAGTATAGATAAACAGTATCATTTATCCATCTTTCTATCTATAAAGCATAAATTTTCTACACCATTCGCAGCCATACATTCCACAATATTACGGACCCACCTCTATATTTAACTGTAGGTCGTAAATTTACAGGTTTTAAATGTTCATTGGGTTTCTCAATAGTATCACTTTGCTGTCCGTTTCAAATATATTGATTTTAGTTTCATCAGTGAAAATCTTTGTTAACGAACTCTTTAGCAAAAATTGATCTCTTGTTTATATTTCTTTTATTGACATAAGGCTTTTTTAAACTATACGACCATAATAATAATAATTTAATTCTTAATATTCTTTGTATAGTTTCTATACCTACATGATTACCTAAACTATTTACTGATTTGTCTGTTACTTTTGGCGCACTTATCTTAAGATCACCAGTTTTTCTAACTATCCAACGTTCATCGGTCATAGTCAAAGCGATACATTTTTATCATCACGACAGTATAGTGTCCGATATATTATAATATGTACCAATAAACATATAATTGAGCAGAGCGGACGACCTTGAATCGGTCACTAGCAAATATTCGGTACGTACTTATTACGAACCTGGTGTGCTAACAAATGTGATCGTCGTAGTTATTGTCAATTTTTTATGGCCCCTAGTACTGCTTTTACTTTTAATTCCGTTGTTTTACTTTTATCGCTTAACTATCACATATATTGTATCATTGACATATTTATTATTCGAGCAACACCTCGCATTTACACTATTACAAAGTTTAGAAACATGGCCTCTCTCCTCCATAATTCTCTGTCGCATTTTTCTAATTTTTGCCAATATATGTACATATACATTCCACACAAGAGTTGATAAACAACTGAATTCTTGTCGTGTACTTTGTATTGTCTTTTAAGTTTTGCATATAAAACTGGAATAAAACAGTAAATAGTTTTTAAAGACTTCTTTGTTTTTCGAAGTATTCTCCACGAGGATTAATACACTTTTCTATGCGCTCTAACCAACTCTGGAAGCAGTTGTTCCGCTCCTTTGTTGCTACAGTCCAAGTTGCGATTTTGAAGGCATCGACTGCTCCTTCTAACGACTGGAACTTTTATCCACGCAGTCCGTTCTTGATTTTTGGAAAGGTAAAGAACTCGTTGGGACTTAAGGTCCGGACTGTACGAAAGGCTCGTCCAACAATTCGACGTTTTGTTGCGTTTAAAATTCAATTGTCTTATGTGCTGCGAACTTACATTGTCTTGGTGGAGGATGAGGCGTTGGTTTTTCGAAGCTCAGCGATGACTTGCGGCAAACAAATGGTTGTATACCAATCGGCAGTGATAGTTCTTTGATCTCGTAGTGGAATTGTTGCTACATGACCTGCTTTCGAGACAAATGTCGCCACCATCTTTTTGGAGAAACTTCCAGAACGCATGATTTTTGTCGGCTTTTCTTCAACTTGGAACACCCATACAGATGACTGGTGTTTATTTTCTGACTCATATGAGTAAATCCAAGATTCATTACCAGTTACAGTTTTGTACACGTTTTTCGAGTTTCCGGCTTTTTGACACCAATTAACCCTAGTTGCTTTCTGTTCTTCGATCAACAGATGCGCTATCCATTGGGAAACTAATTTTTTTACACACAATTCTCCATGCAAAATTTATTGAATTGAGGTCTTTGGAATCCCCATTAATACTTCGATCTGGCGATATGTCACATGCCGATCTTCGTTGATGATTTTGCGCACAGCATCGACGTCTTCCTGAGTGATTGCCGTTTTTAGTGAACCTGCTCTCGGATCGTCGCTAAGACTAATCCGTCCACGTTTGAATTCTCCGTACCAGCGAGAAATTGTAGACTGATGTTTTGCTTTATACGATTATATATGTATATGCAATTGTCACTATGAGTAAGTGTATATTTACTGTCATTTCAATTAGTTATGTAGTTGAATTTGATGGAGCCTGTGGTTGATTGACTTGATCAATAAGGTTGATATATAACCCCTTTCCACATTAACTTTTATAAATTCTGAAAATACGCATTTCGACAACCAAGTTGTCATCATCAGCAGATAATTTCAAAGTGTCGCACCTGGTAAAACACGGCGAAAAACAACCGCACGAAAATCAAACTCCGTACGCGATCCACACCGTTCAAAACCAAGATGTACACTGTGTTTGTTTCACAAGATTTTTAAAAAATTACTTTTACTTAAACTAACATGCACTACATTGAAAAAGGTTATTATGGTCAAGACAAGTGCCTGCCTGTGTGATTTATGATATTGTTCCTCCTCTGACATTCAATAGAGAGAAAAGAGAGGATTGTAAGGGGCCGGCGTCATTATAGTTCACCACATGGTTTAAATTCTTTAAGAATTTATAAAAGTTAATGTGGAAAGGGGTTATATATCAACCTTATTGATCAAATTAGTTATGTGTTTACAAAACATATACATATGCATAGCTTGAGAAACATTTATTTTTCCAAAGAAAATTTGTATTAAATATCAATCATAATTGTACTCTTTTACAAAAAAAAAATGTAAAAAAGTTATATGAATTTTGAATTTGATACGGAACCAAACAGAAATATTATTCTCGTATGACTAACTTTTCTTCAATTTCTACTCCATCAATTCTACCTCGTATGTATTCATATGCTAAATAAGACAGCAAGTAAATTAACACACAAAAGACATCCTCTGTCGCAAGTTTATAAACAAAGCGATTAAAAAGCAGATTATTACTCATTAGTAGTATTCTCGGAAAGCGAATTTCTTAGTAAGTCAGACCCCCATCTCCACATTCTTCCCATACACGAGTACTCATATCTTTAGCACGGTGCCTTTGATGGTATATGCACGGCAGTATTTAGTTTTAAATATGAGCTGTGATGAGAATATTAGCATGGGTGTACATACACACTTATATTTATTCAGAGTTATTTTGAATATTTTGATTCATCTAGTGAGGTCAGTATACTCGATTCTTAATAAAGTGTATAACATTTGAAATGATTTGTTATAATACGTAAAATATTAATAGAAGCACCATTCATGCAAAGGAAGTTATTGTTTATGTGTAATATGTTTTTACAGCAAACACTTCGGTAGGTAAATTTCGCTTTCAGTATATTTATACACTTATTATTTATGTAAATAAACATTGTTAAATTACTAAAATATTTACACACACACATATGTACACATACAGTATTGGGGCTTTTTTAAATTATAGCTGCATAGTCATGTGAAAAACCCGTATTGGAAAAGAGAAACAATAAATGTTTTATAATAAAGTTTTATGGTTCAATCCAGCTTTTGAGAGCCACTGATACGCATTACAAAAAATGTTTTGCGACCGATCCACCTGTCTGGTAAATAAAGGATCTTCCAATAAGAGGTTTCATTTTGATATGTAAAAAAAACGAGTATTTTTACGCGATGTTTATTTAATTGAGAAGAGGAGGGTATGCCATTAATAACGGAAAACAATTTTAACCCAATGGCCCCCACGGTTACGCTTACAGGACCATATTCTTTTCATGAAATTTTCCATCAGCAATTCGCACATCTGCGGCTGTATGTCCTCGATAACTTCACGAATTCTTTTGAGGATCGATTAGGGACCATTGGCATAGACCTTATCTGATCCTAATCACAAGATCTCGGTTGGCCAATTGTGATCGCCTCTTCGAGAAATCACACGGTCAGGAAACTTTTCATGCAAAAGAGCGATGGTATCGTTACTTGTGTGGCACGTAGCGCCGTCATGTTGAAAATAAACGTCGTCCACATCAATATTTTCCAATTTCGGTCATACAAAATCATTAATCATCATTCGATAGCGCAATCCATTCACCGTAACAGTTGCTCCAGCCTCATTTTCGAAAAAGTAGGTCCAATAACCTCGCCAGACCAAAAACCGCACCGGACACACGTTGAGGATGGAGAGGCTTGTTGATGTAGCTAACGTAGTTAATGTAGCCTGCGAGGTGAAAATAGGTCTCATCACTCAAGATGATTTTTCGATGAAATTCTGGATCAGTTTGATGCATTTTAAGGACCCAATCAGCAAAGACACGAAGTTGTTGATGGTCGGTAGGCATGAGTTCTTGTGTTAACTGAACTTTCAAAGCCTTAAGATCTAAGTCTTTATGCAAAATTCGGTGTAATGTCGTTTGTGGAATGTCCAATTCCAAAGATCGACGATAAATGGACAAACTTGGGTTTTCCTAAACACTATGGGCTACAACAGCAATATTCTCAGTTATTCTTAAGCGACGTGCACGAGTTCGATTCTACACATCACTAATTTGTCCCAACAGCAAAATTTGTCCGCCAGTTTCACAGTTGCTGGCCGAGAAGGTGTTTCACGACGACCCAAAAAATGCTTTAGTTTTGCGAACTGTGACCACGAAATTTTCACCATTTTTATAATGTTAATCATTTCAATGCGTTGTTGAAGCGTATATCGTTCCATTTTTATTAATGGCGTAGTTTCTACTTGTCATCTGTCAAGTAGTTACAGGTTGAATCATGACAACTCTTAAAATGGCGGGCTATTGAAAATGAAATGTCTTATTCTAATACCTTTTATCACTTAAATATGCGTGTACAGCACGATTGATATGAGAAGGTGTTCCATCTTGTAAAAACCACATATTTTGTCTAATCATCTAGTAACTCGAGCACATTATTTCGCAAAAAATAAACAATTTTTTGCGATCAGTCTGGTAGAACATATGTATTGTCAATGCTACAAATATGTGTGTTGCTAAAATTCATTCCCTCCTCTTGCATAAATGTTGTTTTGTCTGTTAGTTTAATACGTGTTGCTCCAATAACCATTCACAAAATCTAATACACAGGAGATAATAAGAACAATAGTAGTAATAGCAATAATAACACTCTAGGAATAAACTACTTTACACACTAACTTTGTTACGATCCAAATTGATGACTGAATGACTGGGCGATCATCTGAGTATATATTATGCCAGCATTGCTCAAACATTTTAGGCCGACATTTAAAAATATACCTTGAGAATTAAGAAACATCTATTACTTTTTTTGTAATTGGTATTTATATATAAAAAAATAATTCCCAAGGCTGGGAACATGCCATGACATACATATTATATTCTAAATTATTTAATAAATTAGACGATCGTTTCGTGTGTAGCGCATGCATCTTCATTATGTAATTAGTGCTGAATTTGTGCACTGCTCATGAAATAATCGTCTAGTGCACATATCTTCAATAGTAACTATTACTATAGTTGATAGATAAAATTTTATACGTAGATTACTTTTAAAATTTTGCGAATGGTACAGAAAAAATAAATTATTTTAACCAATTTTTTTTTATTGTTTTTCAAAATATTCGTCTTTATGATCTATGCAGTGACTAGAAGTCACAAGGTGCCAGGTCGGGACTATAAGGCGAATGAGTCATCAATTCCGTTCGTACGAAGCGGCTAAAAACGCTGATGTTTGAGATGCATTGTTTTGATGCAGAACGATTCGTCCTCTTGGTCATTTCTCGTGCACTTTTTTGAACACAGTTGGCAAACAAATGGTTGTATATCATTCAGCTTTGACTTTGTGACGATCCTCTAGCGGAATAATAGGAAAATGTAGTTTTTTATAATGACGAAAAAAGAAGCCACCATTTTCATGCTAGAGCTTTGTCCATGTCTCACTTTCGTGGGTTTATCCCCATCTTTGAAGATCTATTGAACCGATTGTCGCTTGCTTTCTGTCTTGTAATAATATGTATGTACAACTTTCGTCACATGTAGAGATGTCGAACACTGATTTTGCTCGACCTCGGTTGAATTTTTGAAGCATCTTTTGCACCAATCCATACGCGCTTCTTTTAGTTTCTGTTAGATTGTGTGGTATCCATCGAACGCAAAGCTTTTTGCCGGCAAGATGATCATACAAGAGAGTTCTAACTTGGGTCGTACCTATGCCCAATGATTCCCGAATATTTCTGTATGTGCAGGGGTCGTCTATCTTTATCATGTTATACACGTCGTCAATATTTTTTTTATATTAAAAAATTACTAAAACGAGACATCAGCGTATGCCAATAAATGCTATGCTATTCAGATTTAAAAAATCTCAAAGAATACGACAAAAATATTTCCACTAGCGCCAACTTACGGGAAGTAGCTGAACCGCAAACTTTTAAAGCAACCTAAAAAAATGACGATTTTATGAGCAAAATTTCCAAAGGGACGGAACCGGGTAGTTATGCTCTTATAGAATCCACAGATATAATGTCAATTTTGTCAATAGGTTTTCTTATTTCCATAAATTCCGACTGAACAGAAACAAATCAAAAGTTTTGGCGGATTCTTTTAACTTGCATGACGTTGACAAACTGAATAAGAGTATATTGACATTGTCTGTCATCAGAAAGACTCAAATAATGGAAAAGGAATGATTGGTTCTCTCTCTATGATAGTATTTTCGATCATCGTTATTTACTAGTTTAGCAATACTTCGCAAAACACAATATAACGACATTGAAGCACTCTCTGTGAAGCAGTCCTAAGAAGTCCAAGATTTATTTAGTGCTAATGACATTATTGAATATGTAATGACAGCACTGGAAGAGGTATTGAATATTCTAAATATGTTGCGGGAGTCTATATCATTATTATTTTATATTTACGAAATTTTTCTGCTATACGGCGTATAGGAAATGACTTTGCCTTAATATTATTAATTTCTGTGCAAGGAAGTAATATCGAGATACCTTTAAAATTGAATATAATACGAATAAAGTTTTATAAATGTTATAAGTCGAGTTAGTGTTTCATAGATCATAATTTAAAGATATTGGTTTATCATTTAATTTAGTGTCAGAAACCAACAGCCTGATTTTCTTATCCTTAACGCGCATCTTTCGCATTATTTTGACACTATGATCTCACTCCTTTCCATCGTAAGGATTAATTTGCAAAAATAGAATTTAAGACATGTATATTTGTAATTTTACTAACGTATTTCCTTTTCTTGTTTAATTATTAATAACTATAAATTGTGTTCGAAGCAATGCCCCATCATTTTACAAACAAATGTGTACTTTTCTTTACAAATTTGCAAAAACATTCCATAGTGTTCCAGAATGAATGTCCTGAATTTCATTTTAAATTGCTGCATGTAGTTCTTCGATGTTCTGAAGACTACTAGTTTTATTTTTTTGAGGACTAAAATAAACAGAAATCTAACGGAGTTAAATTCATTGATCTAAGGGCCCATCTTCTACTACTTGTTAATCTTTGAGAAAAGAAGTTTTCTAAATATTGCAATGTACCAACAACTGTTTGTATAGTAGCTTCTCTTGCTGAAAGTATCCATGTAACAATTCATTTTCATTTAATTGATTTAAAAATTCAAGATTACTTCTGTGTACCTATTTGTTTCATTAATAAAAAGTAGAAGCAGTCGTCTTCGAGTCATTGCTACCTGGACACTTATCTCAGGATATAAACTAGTTTTAATGAGAGTATCCGGAACCAAGCTTCATTTGAAAAAAGGTGTTCAATTCATTGCCATTATTAAAAGTATTAAGAAACCTATGACTAATGCATCTCGTGAAGGAAGCTACTGAACCACATTCATTTTATATGAGTGAGAATGTAATTGTTTATACTGGTGTATATCAACTGTCAATGATAATTCTGTAAACGAAGAAAGTTCATGCATATAATGCTACTCGAAAAACAAAGTGATTTATACCTGTTTGCTGAGATGGTCTTCGAAGAGATTTGTTTGGATTCTGTAGCATTCGTTGTCGTGTACATTCCTTAATTGTTGTAGTTGAATTTTAGGTTTGCCTGGCGATTTTCTTTTACGAGCTTCCAGAATCAAGGAAACATTCAACACGTTTTTGATGTTTCGTAAATGTATTAAACGTCACGACATCGTCTGGAAACAGCGATCTATTGTTCGTAACAAAATTAGGTTGAATATATTCATGAACCATTTTCTTCCGGTATGCCACCAAAAGAATACACTACAACAATAAAATTGTCTTCTTCCGTGGCAATACCATTCTCGCTGGCTCTATGTCAATCATACTATCAAAACTTTTGACAATACAAATGTCGTAAATTTAATAACTGAACACCTTCCACTTCTTAAATGCTAACTTCAATCAATTAATTCTTATCTCACTATATTTACTAGCATTGAATAAAAAAGTGAGCTATGTTAATATAAGTATGTGTTTCCGTGAATGTCAAAATATGCATATGCCAAAATGATTATTAAATTATTTTTTATTTTATTCATACATATTGTTGGCGTGTCCTATTCAGTAGATTATTGCAATCTACCCTGTGAATTAATGGGAACAAAAACGGAAAATAGTGCTTGTAATTGTGGTAGCGGAAGTTGTGCAGATATTAAAGAACTTGTTCCGGATCAGGACACCAAAAGTTACATCGTAAAACTTCATAACGACTATCGTGAAAAAGTAGCATCGGGATCGGCAAATTTTCCTGTGGCGTCTAATATGGCAGCGGTGGTGTACGATGATAACATCGAGTACGTAGCGCAATGCCATGCCAAAAAGTGTATGGCAAATCACGATCAGTGCCGCAGAACTTCTGAATTTTCTATGGTCGGTCAGAACTTTTTTATGGCAGGCGGATCAGGTCCCACATCCTGTGATAACAAAGAAATTTTCAAACAGGCTGCCGATATGTGGTACGGAGAAATAGATCAAGCTTCGGAATCTTGTTTAACTCAATATTCTGGATGTTCCGGACATTTTACACAAATGATTTGGGCGACAACTACTAACATAGGATGTGGCCGGATAGTGTTTGGTGACGTTTGTCATATTTTTTGCAATTACGGTCCTGCTGGAAATGTCGGAGGAGAAGCGGTCTATCTATCAGGACGTCTTGCCTGTGATGCTGAACCGGGTTATCCACATTTATGTAAGAGTAAAGATAGCCCACAAAAAGAAAATGTAACAACAACTGCACCTCCAACTAGCGGCTTGCACAGACATTTTTACTACTCGTCTATAATATTTATGACATTCGCTTCTGCATATATTCTGTAACTATTAGATGTATAGGCATACAAGAACTGTAAAAAATAGGCATTTTAACTTGTATATATACAATATTTACATTTGTATACGTAGTATGTACTATTCTATATTAAGTTATAGCTTGAAATATTTGATTTTCCTACTCTCTTACTTTAAAAACTTCTTATAAAACGATTAATGTATAAGAAAACACATGAAAAGTTACTCTGTCTATATTATTTGTAAAAAAGTGTCTTAAACACGAACTATTCGTTGAAATGTTAAACGTTTTTAAATATTCTGTACTCGTGAATTACGAAAGGTTGAAAATATCGTTAATAGTTTCTAAATTTTACACCACCGGCCATAAGTTATTCTTCACGTGTATATTTTCATATTCAAATAAATAATATTATAGCCTAAGTAAAACCAATGTTATTAAGTTTTATTTAAAATTAAAATAATTAAGATAAAACTAAAATGATAATATACATACGCTTCAGTATTTATGTATTTAAGTACTTTAAAACTAAATTATCGACAACGACCATTTTATAACTCAGGTAAGGCGATTAAATAAAGACCTCTTCTGCGGAAATTTTAAATATGATTATATTAGGCCATAAATCAAATAGCGAGAGGTAAAGTATTTGCATAAAAATTTTAGTTTCCATTGAATTTTCAAGTTGAGTTCGTGTCATATTTTTTATGTATTATTTCAAAATAAAATCGATATTTTGAATAACGCCGTGTAGAAAAGAACTGTCGATTGAAACAGGTGCTCCTACAATGTGTCACCATGGTATTGGTTAAAATAATAGACATATCATGAAAGTATTGAACTTAAGCTGCAAGACTGCGTAATATTTTAAAATATGATGAAGCTGATAGTTTATTATACAATATAAAATCTGGCCAGGCCAATCAAAAGTAATAACCCCAGCAGAGGGTCGAACAATAGTAAAATAAATAGACGAAAAACTACACTGGAAATTGCAGCAGAGACAAACATTAATCGGAATAAACCAGTTAGCGTCACAGCGATGAAAAGGCATTTACGCAAAGAAAAATTGTTCGAGAGAGTTACTATGGGAAAACCGCTATTGCCCAAGTAAAATAGAATAAAACTGTTAGCTTGGGCAAGACAACATAAGTATTGGATGCTGGAAGAAATGAAAAAATCCTACTGAACCGTCGAATCCAATTTCAAGATATTTAGTTCAAAAAGAAGAACATTTGTCAGAAGATCAACAGAAGAACGACTTTTCAAATCATGCTTTGTATCCAACACCAAGATGTAGGAGGATCAGTATTGGCTTAGGATTGCTTTGCTGGAACATCTGTAAGCGATCTTACAAAGGGTACTAGGAAAGTTTTGCAATACAGCTTTTTTAATTTAATTTTTCAAAGTAATTTCCTCTACACTCAATACTTCAGTTTTACTCCCTAGTGAAACTTGGTAGTCTTCTGTGTGTCCAAAACGATGCATTCCACAATTCTACTCGATTTGAAAAATACAGCTATCATTTTCTTCTTTACAGATCGGTATTTTCTGACAACTACGGGTGTGTCCTCATCATCAAAGACCCAAACTTTGTTTTAAGCTTTGGTCGGCACATCCTAATAGTACAGCCAAGTTTCGTCACCTGTCACGATGTTGTTCACATACCGAGATTGTCCCTTATTAAACTTTTTTAGCATCTCCCGGTACCAAGTCACACGTCGTGTTATCTGCTCTTCAATCAGTCGATGCGGCGCCTAGAGAGAACAAAGTTTCTTCACGTGCAAACGAATTGCTGGTGCATTTATACCTGAAGTAGCCTCTATCTGTTGGTAGGTCACTTGCCTGTCCTCGCTAAGCATTTTCCTTACAGTAGTAACGTTTTCCTCCGTAACTGACGTTCATGGCCTTCCCGGCATCTCAGCATCCTCCACAGTTAAATTTCCTCTTTGGAATTCTCTATACCACCTGAATATCGTTGTGCGATGTGGACAACCATCACCTAGTGCAAGAGTCGTTTCAACGAAGCACTGGTCTATGTTTAAACCACGCACGAAATTATAACGCAAAATTGCCCTTATCTCATTTCGTGACCACGATGCCATCGCAGGCACTTTACACTCACTGCTAATGAATAACTGAGCCCATCGATATGGCGCGGCGGCTACTATGCATGTATGAACATGTCTCAACTTGCAGCAACAGGCAGCTTTCTACGATTCATTGTTGCGTCATATTGCAAAACTTTCCTAGTACCCTTTGTATATTCCATTTATATTTCGTAGTTGTACTTCAAGTAATTTCTTAAAGTATATTCTCCTTCATCGTATTAAATATATTGTCGTCCATATCATATATTTAAATTATTATATTGAAAATGCTTTTCTATTATTTTATTTTAATCTGTGGAACTTGTTTAATCAAAATAAATTTTCAATCGAATGATGAATTTAATTATTTAAGGTTGATATATAACCCCTTTCCACATTAATTTTCGTATTCTGTATACGTTTTTCGACAACTAAGTTGTCATCATCAGCAGATAATTAAACAGTGTCGCATCTGAAAAACAAATTCCGTACACGGTCTGTACCATCGAAAGCCAGAACGCACACACACATAAGTGATTAATTTAATCAACCACAGGCTCCATCAAAAATACCTTGAATGTTGAATGCAACCTAAAAAATTTATCTTATCTTATTACACAGGTTCAAATAAAAATTTACAATCTGTACGTGTTCATGTTAAAAATCGTATGTCATTGAATAGTTGGCGTCATTTGTGTTATCTTTTACTGTTGTATAGTATATGCTTAAAAAGACAAAAAATTCTCTCATATATATTTAATGTTACCTAAATCAGAAGAAATAGCATTTTTCTAGTCAATTATCGTGCTTAAAGTCACGGATTATTATTGTGGCAGCACAGCTCGTATGTTCTTCCTTATATGTTAATGTTATAAGGATCGTTATCTGTAGTAAACGCTCGCGAATAGCGCATGAACTTCGTAAATGGACCAATTAAAATCGAAACGGTATTATCGGGGATGGTGAACGAGACCGACGTTATCGCTGGTTGCAATTTAACAGCAACGCGGACTGTCCGTTGTGGGCGAATAAAACAAACACTTTATAATATTTCATGCCTACACAAACAAAATGACAGGTTGGTTCGACACTACGTACTTCGTGGCTTCAATTTTCGAATTAAACAAAGAGTTCTGGGCGTGTCTCCGGCGGTGTTACCTTATCCGGACAATATTGAAGTCATCGTTCGTTCAATGTAGTGTGTCTCACGTTTGGTATAATACATAATGCACCAACGATGTTGATGAAAAAAACATCTACCCTTTCATTTTCTTCACTTATTATAATATTCATGCTCGCCTCCGTGTAACCATTTAAAAGATGTAGATCCACTATCGAGTAGTGGAAAAGAATTGAGTAAATGTGTCGGAAAAAAAACGATTATTTGGTGATTTGTGCCTTAATAGAACACGTGCATATTCAGGTAGATATACGTATTGATGAATACATTTCACTGTCAACTCATCCATAATGCATATAAACATATACATTTAAGAAGAGAAGGAGGTTTTTAACCACCAAATAATGTTTTTATCTGTTTTAGTTTTTCTGTCTCCTTTCTAATTCTCTAAAATTTCGACTTTAATAAACCGCTGCTGATGTAGTCGAACTCTTTAATTGATTTAGACATTAATTTTATTGTAATTACTATATCAAATAATCTAAATGCTAATATAATACATTGGGTAAAGCTTATCTCTTCAACGACTTTGAGGAAATTGTATTCCCCAACAATGCTTTATATTTTAGCGAGGCTAGAGAGAGCAAGAGTAATCTAGGGTCATAAGTAGATCATAAAATAGGTAGTTTCCAGTAACCTAGCCATAATATAGCATCCTTTCTCCCTTAACTACACAAGTAATGGTCAAGAAGAACAACTGGTATATTGCAGTGGCCAGTGTGATTCAAAAACAGCATTAAACACATCAACAAACATAACCAGCGCATTTAAACGTCAGACTTAATTGCTACATCTGTAAATATATTTAGATATTATATCTAAATATATTTACACATGCTTTCAACGCTTGCTTGATCGATTTTATTGTATTAGATGACGCGTTATCATGCTGTAAAAATCATTTTACCATATCTTCGAGCCCATTCTGGACGTTTTTCTATCAATGCATAGTTCAAATTGATAATTTGTTGTCGGCAGCGATCAGTATTAACTGTTTGGCCAGGTTTGAACAGTTCGTAATATACCACGCCAATCTGGTTCCACCGAACACGGAGCATTGTTTTGCGACTAAAACGATTTAGCCTTGGGATCGATGGGCCGGCTTCGTCATCCGATAACCACGATTTTTTGCGCTTAGGGCTTTCGAAATAAATGCGTTCTTTATCACCCGTCACCATTCGATGCAGAAATGAATTCCGATAATACCTTTGAAGCAGCATTTCACAGATGATTTTTCGATTTTCCATTTGCCTGTCATTCAATTTGTGTGGCACCCTTTTTCCCATCTTTTGGATTTTTCCCTTTGCTCGTACTCCGTCGCTAATCGTTTCTTGGGCCACATTTAACGCATCTGGAAACTGTTTCTGAGTTTAGGACCTTCATCCAGTAACAATCTTTAAACTTTTGAACTGTCGAAACCACGCCCCACATGTTTTATCGTTGCAGCATGCTCACTGTAAGTTTCAACCAGCAATGACTTTTAGCAGCTTTTTTCTTTTGATTAAATAAGAAAAGTAATTCGTCGTGCAAATGCACTTGTTCAGGCATAAAACTCGACATTTTCAAAGAGGTATAAATCTATGACGATGTTACTTTCGCAAAATATAACATGTATGGCTTTGAAGTTTGATGTCAGTAGAATAAAATGACATACGTGTGAAATTATAACATTGCATACTTATGTCTAGCGATATTCCCTAATATCTTGACCTAATTCAATTAGTTTAGGTTTTTATTAGTTCTTAGTATTAGGCAATTACTTTGTTATTTATATTTCTTTATAACTTTAAGGGTTTGGTGTTAGAGCAGGGGATGACTTCTAGTCATCCATCTCAACCACCCCTTAGGATTTTCCATTCAGTTGAATGTTTTGTATTTACATTACTTGTATAATTACTTCTTGGGAAATAAAAGCATATTATTATTATTATTATATCTGTTAGAAAAACCGTTAAGGACTTTGTGATACACCCGGTATATGAGTTCTATATATCACATTTCATTAACTACATAATATGGTCATATCATGGAGGAGAAAGAAGATGGCTGTTAATATTAACTTCTAAAATTTTTTCGACGTTTCCTTCTATAAATTTAGTTCTTTTTGAAGCTATTATAATAGATGCTCAAACAATGAAAAGTTTCTCTCGACCACGACTTGTTAACGGTGCACAAGTAGAGTATGGTAATAATGTATATTTGTCGTTTTCATTTTCAACACGACTACTGCTTACACAATATTTTTTGTAAAGTTGTAATTTCTTATTGAGATCTCAATGTTTTTTGATATTGCTGTAATTTCTTATTGAAGCTGTATTCCAACGTCTCCACTTATATTACTTAATTTTGTAAATCAATTCTTTAATATGTATAGCGCCTCTGTTATATTTACATTTTTTAATTGTTGAATGACGGTACACAAGTTTCCAAAGTGAATTCCAATAAACTTCAATAGTCACTGAACATTTTGATGTAGAAGCTCTTTGCCAAAATTTTGAGAATAAGATTCCATGATTCTCAGTGTGTAACGGCATTAATAATCGCAAGGATGGACAATTTTCTTTTTAAACCATAACCCTTAGTGGAAATTTACGCCAGAGAATAACAGCTCTGAAACATCATATGAAAAACGGTGTTTTACTCAAGAAACTAAAAACAAAAAACTGCAGTTAAATATGAAAAAATCGGGAAAAATTTCTAACTCCGAATAATTATCATAGAATGATTTAAATAGTGCTTGTGGAAGATCTCTATCCAGTAATGAATCATCATTTATTTTACGTCCGTTTCCTAGTCATAACAAGTAAAGATCATTATTGAGGCTTCAGTCTTGAACATAAGCTCTATGCTTTTCCGTGCTACTACTAGCAGAGCATATTCTTTCGCAGCTTTACCATTTTTCATTTGTCTCAATCAAGTCTTTATTTCGCCCACAGTATTTTCTAATTCTTTTATTATCTGTTTTTCTTGATGGAACTTGCAGTTTAAAATTTTATTTGATTTTTACCGAATTTACAAAAATTTTGGCGAAACCAATCATCATATCTATTCTTCTACATTTTTTCTGAAAGCTGGGCGCAACCATCATCCTAGATTCTATGAAGATTCTCGTCGTTGGAGAACTTCCTCCCTTTCAGCTATACTTTACATGCTACACAGCGAAAATTTGCACAAGTAACATTTAGGTTGAGAAGTGAACGTTCCAGTTCTTACTAATTACTCAGTAAACACGTTGAAGCGATGAGTTGGAGCGTTGTCATTGTAAATAAACCAGATGCTTGTGGTCGAGAGGTAACAAATTTTTTAATGCTTTAAAAATTTTAGATAGGTACTTCTATTTATACCACTTTACCGTGACTGTCTTTTATGTTTCCAATACCACGTGCTTCCCGACTCCTCCTACAGTAAGAATGACGGCGACCGTTTTCTTCTTAATTGACCAACACATGCTTCCATGAGTATTTTTTTCGTTTCAAAGTGTCAGGCTTTCTTCTGAACTTTAGTGGGTACCTCATAGCAGTAAAGACTGATTCCGCCACCTATAAAGATGCTATTTAAACTTCTCAATCATGTCACGGCACCAGAAAACGCATCGTGCCCATCTACTCATCAGTTAAAACAGGAAACAATCTTCTCTCACTCGAAGATGTTCGTGCCGAATAGTATATAGAATTTTATACAAAAATACCTGTAATAAATACTTTTAAAAGGAAACACATTTTTGTCAAATAGTACAACTGAATGTATTTTATGGCTGACATTGAATAACGTGTGATATAATATATAAATATGCATATAACCATATTCGTCAAGACGTTATGGGAATAACGATAGACGGAGAAGATGTTTCAAATTGTTCAAATAGACGGCACAAATATTTGAAATATGAGACGCGAGTGACCTTTACTAATAATATATAGTATGCAATGCACATATGTATATACACATACTTATATGAGTAGTCGTCATGGTATTAATGTGTGGAAATATTAGCAGATGCGATGATTATATAAGTATGTTGTAAAAATCACTGCAATAAAAATTTTCATATAAAATATATCGGCTTCTCAGTACTAGAATTTATGGTTTTGACGTAGGACAATACATACTATAAATACATACAACATAAATACTAAAACTATGAGTTTGTAATTCCTGCGATAGTAGCAAAGAGGTAATAATTCCAGCAGCATCAATGATATTTCAAAAAATTCATTAATTGATGATGTTATAACGGCTTCAGTTAATAAAGCAATCGAATTGTTTTCGGATACAGTTGTTATATCGGGTTTTTTAAGGAGGACATAACAACCTTGTATATAAATAAAACACGGAATAATTGCGACATTGGACTGAAATGTATTCCAGGTGCAGTACATATGTTGCATTTAAGTATGGAATTTAATCTCGTTCATATGACTACCGCGAGCACGTTAGTAGCGATCGAATCTTCGGAACCGGTTTTCCATCACTCTTTGACACATATCAGGCGGAAAGTTGGCAATTTCGCGTTTGATACTATCCCTGAGCTCCTAACGTTGCTAGCTTGTTGGCATAAACTAACGATTTAACATAACACCATAAAAGGAAATGCAAAGGCGTTAAATCGCATGAGCGTGGTGGCCACTCGCCCCCCCCCCCCCCAATAGATCAATTGTTTGACCAGCTATGTGGCACCTATTTTCGTGAAACCACATGTCACTGACGTCCAATTCATCCAATTCTGGTCAAAAATAGTGAAAAAATATGGTTCAATCATTATGGCATTAGAAACCTAATAGCTGACGAACATCTATTATGCTTTTTTTTATGCTGAAACGAAGTATAGCATTGTTCTGTGGGATCGAAACAGCAACATAAACAGGATATTTATAACACAAAAACGAATTATTATATTGACTTTTGGTCTCAGTTTTAATCAAAGGTGTCGAACTATTTTTAAGAAAAATAATATTCTGACCAGATATTCTGTTTATATCTATGAATGTGTAATTGTTCTTAAAATCAAATAATATTTCCAAAATTCTGAAACTACACATCGGTACAACACACGTTTAAGAAATTTAAATTTCCCATTCTCAGGCTTACTCTTATAGGGACGGTTCTGCATTATTCTATAGTCTATTATTATTATTCTGAGTCTATAATTAATTGCGAATATATATTAAATACACACAGCTACTTTGCTGAAAAGTAGATTGTATTCATTTCTTGTTAATCTTGAAACATATTCACTAAATGAATATTTAAATTTGCGATATTCTGTATACAATAATATGTACATTGTTTATGCTGACTTTTCATGTACTCAGTGGAATTATGTGAAATAAACTATTGTTATTATTACTAAAAACGTAATGTTTTAAAGAATAAGGAAAATTAATATTTCTGAGCAATTTTGAAATGTTTTACGTCGTAATTAAATGGCATTTTTGGATCATTCTCATATTCTTTACTTGTGTGTGCAGATGATCTCAAACTTTATAAAACTATAAATACGTTAGAGCATGCAATAAATCCACAACATAATCTTAAAATTTTAAATGAATGGTGCATGTATTCCTTAGCCGTTTATACCAGGTGTACTGGAAAGTCATTACCGGATTTTTTGTAAAAAAACTACATAATTTTCAAGAAAATGGAAAAATTTATTGATTGAAAGTATTGGCTATTTGATTCTACACATCTTGCCTATCTTTCAAGCAATTTATAGATGCCATCCCAACAAAAACTTGTTCTTTAAGCAAAAACATTCAATGAGCTATTTTCTAACTCTTTGAAATTGGCGAAATGCTGCTCTGCAAGCGCGTAACACATTGATGCGAAAAGGTAATACTCGGACGGGGCAAGGTCTGGAGAGTACGGCGGGTGCGATGTTTTGTCCAGCAGCATTTCACAGACGATTATTCGATTTTCCATTTGCTTGTCATGCAATTGATGTGTCACCCATTTTTCCATCTTTTGGATTCTTCCCATTACTCGAAATTGATCGCTAATGGTTTCTTGGGCCATATTTAACACTTCTGCCAATCGTTTTGAATTTGGGCTGGGTCTTCATCCAATAAGCAGGTTCGCATCTTAAAACTTTTTCCATCTACCAGAACGTTCTTCGACTTGCTCATCGAAATCACCACTTCAATTGTCGAAACCACGGCTCACATGTTTTTATGGTTGAGGCGTGCTCACCGTAAATTTCTATCAGCAAACGATGACTTTCAGCGGATTTTTTCTATTGATTAAATAAGAAAAGTAATGCGTGCCTCAAATGCAATGTTTCAGGCACGAAATTCGACATTTTCAAAGAGGTATAAATCTATGACAGTGTTACTTTCGCAAAATATAACATGTATGGCTTTGCAGTTTGATGCCAGTAGAATAAAATGACAGATGCCTCAAATCGTAACATTGCATACTTAGGCCTAATGACATCTGTTAGAGAAACAGGTAATGACTTTTCGATACACCCGGTATACTATCGAGCAGATGTTCTGTTACATGCTTTTAAAGTTATGTAAGTGCTTTCACTTCCGTTCGATAGATGGTCATGATATTGTGTCTCATTACTATAATTATAACACTAGTCAGAAATATAATAATTTTCGGATATGTAATTGGATGGACGTCTAGACACTTTTGGTATTATTTAATTTTAACTTTTATCGCTTATAATAACGGTAAATCAGGAAATTTTTAAAATTTTTTGGATGATTTTGGTTTTTTTTATTGAATTGCGCGTGAATAGATAGTGTTTCATTAATACCTGTTAGTTCTTAAAAACTTACCAAGTTTTTTTTCCAGCCGGTTTCTGATGCTTGAGCGCATTGCGTTTTACGTAAGGAATTGAGACTCCAATAATATAATAAAAATATTTACATATTTAGGTCAGAGCAATGCTTTGTATATAACAATATTTGCGCCTTGTATGTATCTGCAAGTAAAGTATAGTTGAAATACTTTGACTTAACTGCGTTAGAATGTAAGTATTCGATCAATTAGCTCAAGTTTGATATCATTTTAATAGAATAAATACTCGCGCTTCAATAAAAACTGGCACGTTCAAAACTCTGCGGTATCTGTAGACTTCAACTTTTTTATTTTTTTTGTACTTTTATGTTTCTAATGACTGCGAACATAATAAATTCAAAGGTCGACAAATGTATCAACTACATATTAAATCCTTCCATTTATTAAATAAGAATTTTAACTATTTTTCTATTCACGCATCAGTTTGTTACTGTGAGTATAACTCCTGGATGTATGCAAACGAACGAGCTACACGTAAACTTGATGCATAATGTATCATTCCTGCGTGAAAGAATGTCTCTTTGAATGCACCTGATATTGTTAACATAAGAGCAAATGCGAACCATATATGTATACTATCGTGCGTAATAAAGTAATCGCTTGCGCTTTTCATTGTATATGGAGTTGTACTTTCATTATTTATTAAATGGTTAATTAAACATAAAAGGTAAAATTTTAAAAATATATAAATTTTAGTTTTTTATACGACTATCTTTAACATTGGTAACTCGTTTATGAAACTTGTTGACTATTTTATCTGTTACCAGTCCCCGTAAAAGTTTTGAAAGTTCAGAGTTAAAACAATACAAAGATAATCTGTCTTGTAGACTTTCGCGATCGTTATCCAGTGTTTCTTCTTGGAACATCTTTTGAGTTTCTACTAGCTGCCTTTTAAGAGTAAGCGACATGTCGACAAAGGAAGCAGGAATGCTACGAATGCGATTTAAATTTGGAAATCGAGCTGAAGTTAAGGACAAAGTTACACTATAAATTAATTAAGCGATTATGTAAAACCAGTAAATTATTGAAATAAGAAACCTTACCTTTTCACAAAATAAATTTTAATTTTAAGAAGCAGATGTATATTTCGTGTACGCTGTATAGTTCTTCAGTAGAAACAAACTAACTAAATAAAATTCTATAATGGAACAATAGTAGAGCATATAAATTTTATATCCTATACTAAGGCCCCAACATAAATAGTCCTGTCCATTAATCACTTATTAATTCTGAATTTTTTCTTCAGAAAGTTATATTCGTTAATTTAAATCGAATTGAAACAGAAGGAATTAAGCCAAGACAAGTCCGATATAATAGCAGAGATGTAATCTTGAATGCAATCCATCTAGTTGTATATGTATATAATGGGTGATTCATTATGATGTACCTTTTTCAACAGCGATTTTTCGACAAATAAACGTGTCTCTTGTCAAGCTTTCACGCTGTTTTAGTTAAGTATTGTGACATTTTATTATGGAAAGACTCAGCTCGGCACAGCATCTACAAATTATTCAGCTGTATTACGAAAACCAGCGTTCCCCGTGAAATGTGTTTCGTGCGCTTAGAGCAACCTATTGTCTATGTAATCGATTCACCAAACGCACAATTCGCTATACCATCGAAAAATTTGATACACAATTTTCATTATCGGATAATACTCTACCAAATAGACCACATCCAGCACATAGTGACGTAATGACAGTGACGAATCGATTCGACGTAGATCTCAATAGCTTGGCTTGTCGTATACCACAATTTGGCCTATTTTACGTAAGAATCTTGGTTTAAGAGCATACAAAATTCAACTCGTTCAAGAACTGAAAGCGACAGACCTTTCGATTTATCTCCGTTTCAGCCTTTAGGCTTTTGAAAAGCTTGAAGAAGATCCACTGTTTCCGACCAAAATTTTGTTCAGCGATGAACTCCATTTCTAGTTTAATGACTAATAGTTGCAATTGCCGTATTTAGAGAGAAGAATAGCCAAAGAGATTTAAAAACTGCTATTACATCTAGACAAAACCACGGTTTGATGTGGTTTATGGGCAGGTGGAATCATCGGTCCATATTTATTCAAAAATAAAAACTGTCGCAACGTAACTGTGAATAGTGCTCATTATCGCGCCACGAAAACGTATTATTTGCTACCTGAAATTGAAGTCCGTGATGCCGACGATATTAGGTTTCAATAAGACGGCGTTATTTGCTACACAGCCCGTGAAAGTACGGCTCTATTGTGAGAGAAATTTGGTGAACATTTAATTTCACTTAATGGACCTGTGCAATGTCCGCCTAGAGTGATATCACACCTTTAGACTTTTTCCTTTAGGGCAACGTAAATACCAAAGTCTACATGAATAAGCTAGCTACGATTGAGCAATTGGAAGCCAACATTGCCCGCGTTATTCGCCAAATACCACTTGAAATGCTCGAACGCGTCATCGACAATTGGAATTTCAAAATGGATCATGTTAGACGAAGTTACGGCCAACATTTGCAGGAAGTAATTTTTAAAAAATAGATTTCGAGAATGGTTCTATTATATGATAATAAAGAACGCCCGATAAAATTGATGCTTTTTTCTATTTTTGAAAAAAGTACCTCAAAATGAATAACCATTATTAGGTCCCGAAGATAATGACCAAATTGGTAATATATGTATATATAGTTTCCATAATTTATTGTCAGTTGAGTTAAAAATATATTCTTCTAACTGCGTACCGTTCTTCGAATTATTACCTTGTTGAGAAAAAAAATTCTTGATAAAGTAATTAACTATTCAATATTGCCTGTTTAAGTGGCAGCGACCATTAAGCATCTCCGTTTTCATTAAATAATTAATTCTTTTTATGCAAGTTTATAATACATAAAGAAAATCTCCTTGAAGTTTCACAGTATGCTATAAAAAATTTTTATTTTTTTTGTACTTAAACAACTTCATCCGTACTATGAAATATAATTTTAGCTTTTTATATTCGTATGCGTGTAAATGCTTTGTTTTTTTTTCTTTTTTGAAATGAGGATTCTTTCGAGCTGTTAGATGTTGAAAATGTTTGATTAGATGCTTACATACTAACGTTAGATTTACCCTAAACGCTTATAGACTCTTACGATTCTTAAATTATTTATTATAAAAAGTTAGTATGATTTCTAACCATAAATTGTATTTTTTTGTATTTGAGTCTTTCGACCACATTTTTTGAAATAGTTTTATTAATACGACTGCGGCTCAATTCCTCGTTTTTTTTCATTAATTTCTTCCTCCATTATAAAGTTGTAATAAACAGAAAACTACGAGATTTTATGTCTAAGTATGGAATGAAAATGTATAATTCGCCGCAGGTTGTGCTTCATAAAATATAATGTTTTGCCTTTGGCTAGTTTATATATATCTTAGAGTTATGTTATATTTTCATATTTAAAATAATTTTCCCAAGAACCGGAATATATATTATAATACAAGATATGAAAACGATGATCGAATACCGTGTAACTAAATGTTACAAAGAGGTCTTCGATTTCAATGAGTTTAAAGCTTTTGGATAAACTATCGGATATATTAAGAGATATACATTTATAATTATACATTGGTTTACATATTAAAATATACTTTCTACGATTTGTATTTTTTATATTGTATTTATTGGATTGTAATTTGCACTGACAAGTCCTTCATATGTACATATATAACAGGTCGTTCAGTAAGTTTTTGTTCGAGAAGAGATAGCGCTATCAGCTTCGTCGTTTTAATTTTCTAAAAATTGTACTACTTGTTTATGAACACATGTGAAGTTTTCTCATTTTATATTTTCTCATTAGAATATTTACAGGTGTTTAAAGTTGACGTATCTCAGAATTCTTTTACAATGGAAAAAATTGAATATCGTGCATTGATAAAATTCTTATCTGTGGAAGGTGTAGCATCAAAACAAATTCACGAATGATTATTGAAAGTGTATATGGACTCTTCACCTTTAATTAGAACAGTAGAAAGATGTGTTGTTGAATTTAAACGTGGTCACACAAGTCTTGAATATGATCTACGCGGAGGACGTCCAAAAAGTGCATCAACACCAGATATCGTAACAAAAATACAGGATATGGTTTTGAAAGATCGTTGATTAGCCGACAGAGATTTAGTAGAAGCCCTAGGCATCTCATTAGGTAGTGGGAGCAATATTTTAGTTGAAGTTTTGGGTTTCAGAAAGCTGTGTGCAAAATGGGTACCGCATTCTTTAATAATGGAACAACAACACATTCGAATTCGACTTTCTCAGCAACCTTTGAAACGTTTTAGGAAGAATAAAAACGATCTCGTGTGGCATTTCATCACTGTGGATGAGATTTGAGTCTACCAACATGATCCTCAATCAAAACAAGAGGCTAAGAGGTGGTGTGAATTCGGTACTTCGGCTTCGATACGAGTTTGGGTCCATAAATCGGCCAAGTAGGTATTAGCACCAGTTTTTTTGGGATGTAAAAGGAATTTTGTTGGTGCCTTATCTCCAAACTGGTGAAATAATAAACTTAGATTTTTATTTTAACCTTTCGGGCCAGCTGGATGTAGAAATTCGTGAGAAAAGACTCAGTTTACAGAAAAAAAATCATTTTTCATTCAGACAATGCACAATCACATAACTTAAAAAACCATCGCAAAAATTAGTGAATTAAAATACGAATTGTTGCAAAATTCACCCTATTCGCTAGATTCAGCTCCCTCCGACTTCTGGCTGTTCTTGCAACTCAAAAAAATTAATGCGTGAGAAACTGGAACAAGTGTATTGAAGTTCAGGGTGGCTATACTGAATAATAAAATGTATTTCAAACCATAAAATCGTGTTTTTCTTATCAAACGACAAAACTTATTGAACAACTTGCTGTAGTATACAGCAGCGTTTCTCAACCAATGCCGGAATTTTTATAGGTCGCGAAATGATAGAGAAATTGTATAGAAGATACAGGATACATACATAATACATACGGATGTAAACAGCATCCGTACTAAAATTTTATTATAACTAATTCCATATTGTTGTATTGTGAAATATATATTTGGTTCGCGGTATCAGTCCAAACAAATCTATTGACTCGCTATGTATAAATTTTGAAAAACAATAATGTTATCTATTTGTTGAATGGGACATGTGGCGTACTCCCGTATATTTGTTCTTTATGTCTATATTTCAGAAATTATGAGCGAAGCAAAGGTTTATAAGACATAAATTGATTAATTTACAAGAACCGCGCCAAGTCACAGAGCAATGTAAGCATATAAATTTCCGGATATTTATAATTTATTTGACGGACAGCGTATACACAAGACGTATATCCAAGACGCGCTGAAAGATCGATATTAGAAAGTCAATAGAAAAATCACTCATCAACTTAATATATGTAACGTTTTCTTAGTACATAAACGCATTATAACGTCCCATAAACGCATCAACTTATTAAAAGCAAATAAACAACACACGTTCGTACATACCTAACCATTAATCGTTAATGCATCCGTAGCGACTCGTCTATGATATTATTATGTATGAGACTGTAAAGCCGTAATTAAATCGAATAGCGCGTCAAGCGACATCGAAAATTGCTCGTCGTTGATCGCCGTGCAGCTATCGCTTCTTAATTAAAAGAAAAATTGACGTCCTGCCCCATTATTTATTGCTACTGCTAACGATCCAAGATTTTCTTTATATGTACAAAAAGAAGAAGAAAAATAAAAGGAGTTCATGGCGCCGTCTATGTATTTAAGAAGTCAAGCCAGATACGCAAGTATACTGTCTTGTACAGGTACATATGCGTGTAAAGTTTGTTAAATCATCGCAATATACTCTACCATCGAAATAAATCAATATGAGTTTTTTGAATCGTCGTCTCGCAGGTATGTATACTTAACGTAGGACGACAGAGTGGGATTCCAGGCTGAAAGGTACGAACATACCATGATGTCGTAAAGTACTTAGCTCTGCTATATACACTGCAACTTACATTAATTCGGTCGCTTAAATAAATTTATGAAACCATAAGAGTTTCAAATTAATTTCAAAAATTAAATATTCGCATATGGTATTAACAAGACACAGAAGAAATATAACCCTAATACCCTTATATAATTGATTTATACATAATAATAATAATAATAATAATAATAATAATATTTATTGTATTTGTAAATTTTTACAAAAATCTACATTAATAACACAGGCTAACCAATAAATATTTTTTAAAAACTTTTTTCAAAGTTCAACCTGTTTCTTATGTATTTTGGTGTGCTGAATCCAAACTTTCAATCAGTTTTTTTTCTACCACATACCAATTTTTCGCAATCTTTATCTTTTGTTGGGTATGATAGTATTAAAATATATAGTTACCATTTAAAAGTACGTAATTTATTATCAAAGTATAATTGAAAAATTTAACATTTTATTATTGCAATGGTAGTGTAAATTTGAATATGAACAGTTTTTTTACTTGTTAATCTAAAGTTTTGTATTTCCTCAACCTCGGTAAAAGTTCGAGTGTAGCTTTTCCTTTTATATGAAGCTTCTGGAGCTACTCGTAGAAGGGTCCAACAGTAATCTCCCATCATGTTGACATTCCAGCGACTCTGATACCGTTTCTTCATCGCCTTTATATCTTGGTGGAAACGCTCCCCTTGTTCCTCACTTACTGCTCCAAGATTGTCAGGGAAAAAATTTAAACGTGAGTGTAAAAAATGCACCTTCACACTTATGTTACATCCAAGCTCTCAAAATGTTTTCAACATGTTTTGAACTATATTTTCGTAATTAGGGTCTTTCTGATTGCCTAAAAATTTCAAAACAGGTATTATTATACGCTTACAATGCATAAATAACGTTAAAGTTAATTTTTAGATTCAGCACGTCAAAAAACATAAAGAGGAGCCAAATTTAAACGAACATGTTACTAAATAATAACGAATGAATTATTTATACAAAATGTTATAAGTTTAAATAGTTTAAAGAATATGGTTCAAGATTAAGTAGGAAATAATATATTCTATGCTTCAGCAAACTAATAGGCTGTGTGGATTTAATAAATATTGGATGCTTATTGTATATTTGCAAACTAGAGTAATGCATATACATACATATACCCACTACCGGGCATAAGTGTTTGTCCATCTAGAAAATAAGAAAAACAAGTGTAATATTATTATTAATATATGAAACTAAATTACTTTATTTGAGCAGGAACTGTATTTTAAATATATCTATTTGACTGTCTCTGAATTATTATTATTATATAGAGTAGGTAATATTGTTATAGTTTAAATCAGGAATATTTTCCGATCATGTGATCACTCTTATATGAAAGTAAGGTATCGACAGGAAATGAGGATGTCAAATTAAATACTGTATTTATATTGCTGTCAGACGCTGTAATGTACTATACACCAAAACTGTAAATAACAGATGTAAAAGTTGCCTATGTATTATAAGTTACCTAAATGTAGACTTACCAGAATGATGAAATAAATACGATAAATTAGCTATTCGAACAATAACAAATAACATTGGTAAAATATAAGGAATATAACAATATTAGAGTGATCAGAAAAATAAACTTCATAAGTCAAAAGTCAAAACACTATTTTATCTGTATTATACACCGGCAAACTTTCGTGGTTTAAATTGTGTATATATATATATATATATATATATGTTTAAACCATCCAAGAGCAGCATAATAAGAAATGAATATCTGAATCTCTGGCTCTCAAAGATATTTGGAAGAACGACTTTATCGTCGTTCTACACGCAGACAAGGGAAATGCCACTGTCGTGTTGGAGAGGTCTGACTATGATGAGAAAATAGTTGCACCTTTAGATGACTATTCGTACAAGCCGATAAATATATACCCGACATATTTAGAAAAAGTCATGAAAACCAAATAAACGCTACAACACTGAGTGCAGAAACAAAGAAACGGATCATCCCTCGAAAAAAATCGTCCCGATACTCGAAGTTCTATGCACCTCTAAAAATACACAAAATCGATGTAACACTCCGCCCAATTGTAAGTTCTATAAGATCACCAATACAAACATTTGTGTGATACTTGGCACAAGAACACCAGACACACGCCAAACAAATGGCATCCTACGTGAAGGATACGGATCACTTCATCGAGTTAATAAAAAACTTACACTTACAAACAACCAATCTGCTGGTCAGTTTCGTCGTCATGTTCTTATTCACATAACTACCGACCTCTGAAACCTTGTCCGTATTAGAGTATGAAGTAACAAAGCAAACACTCAATTTAGTAGATCACTGCCTGGTAAACACCTATTTCACATACAACAACTAGAAGTACCGACAAGGCGAAAGTGCATCGATGAGATCTCTATCACCAATTATTGCCAACATTCTCATGGAGAACTTCGAAACGAAGGCATTAAATACATGCGGGGACAAATCTTCCTTGTTATTGCGGTATGTCGCGATCCGAATACATGGGAGAGAAACTCGAAAGCTTCCTACTCTAATTGAATGCCGAACATCCGAAAATTAAATTCACAATGGAGGTAAATGGTCAAGGAAAGCTAGCTTTTCTTGTCGTGCTGGTAATCAAGAAAGAAAATGGAACATTAGGACACACCGTATATCGGAATCCTACACACACTAATAGATACCACCATTCGGCACAACTGAACTTCGTGGTAAAAACGCTAGTTTTACGATTCGAACGATTAACAGACGAAGAATATAAACACGAAGAAACAACTAACATCAGAAACGCTCTCCTCACAAACGGATATTCAGACTAAATCATAAACAAAGCCAGAAACAGCTGCAATAAATCAAAAACGGAAAAACAGAAGTTCACATCTAAAGCCTTTCTCCCTTATATGGGGTACTACAGACAAAATCGACCGCATATTAAAAAGATACAACATCGACACCGTTTTTATTACACATTGAAAGACAGCCGACGAAACGGGTAACGCGAAAAACATAATTCTACTAGAAGATCGGGGTTATATGAGAGTTCGTACTTAGTGTATGATCAATCCTACGTGGGGCTAACGAACAGGCGAATCAACGTTAGAAGAAAAGAAACGCAATTGTCAACGAAGAATCAACATCATCGTTAGCGCAACATAGACTCTTAACAGCACATTCTTTCGATTTTAACAACACCAAGTTTTTAGCGAAGAGCGAAAGCCTAGTTACAAGAATTATAAGACAAACGATTGAGTTAGAGAAGAGACCTAACAGCCTGAATAAACCCATGACGACGGCCAAGGCCTGCCGCGCGCATGGAAAACGCTTCTGACGGACCTACAGAATTTTTTTAATAAATTCCAAACATCATTAATAAATTCAACATGAATTCCTGTTTCAACCAATGTATTTTTTTTCGATTAATTTTTTTAAATTAAAAATACATTCTCGCATGTTTTATTATATTACAAATTATGCTTTTTTAGTCTATTTCCTTATAATTATAAATACATTGTTCTTTGGCTATTTACGTACATCTTACTGTACATCAAGAAATATTATTTATATACAATTCGAATTACAAATTATTCAATTCTTATTCCCTATATTTACAACTAATTTTTAGTTTTCCTTTTTTCTCTTTTAGTTTTAATTGTTCTAATGATTAAATATATAACACAACTCAGTTTAAGCTCTGAGGAGCGATACGAGGAGGACCACAAATGGCGAGTATGATAAGTGTCTTATGAGTCAATAGAGAAGGCAAAATAAGCGGTGCAGCTAAGGCATGCGCTTAATAATAAGTAAATAAAACAAAATAAATTGTAAATTATCATTTATAAAACATTGTGCAACATTTATCCTTTCAAACACAGCTTTCAGGGCCATTACAAATTGACAAAATTGGTTAAATATTTGTAACATCAGGTTTGTTACAACCGTTGTTTCAGCAAGTCATGCGCATGCTATGAGTCGCCGCGCACTTTTGCCTTCTCTAGTTATAAGGTACTTATCAGTTGAGTCATAACTTATGACACAAGGTCTCCGTGCTACTTTTTTCAATTTGCCTTTGACCTTAAATAAAAGTAAATTTAAAATTAGAAATTTTTGTGGAAACTGGCAATACACAATGTTTGACATTCAATTTAAAATTTAAATTTGTCAATTGTCTATTAAATATTCTGTATATTCCACCTCAAATTAGAGACATTAAAAACCGTAAATAATTTACTTCCCACTAAATCTGGTATCAATTATAAATAATAGTTTATGAAATCTGAAGAGAGGTACAAAGAAAATAAACAGAGAATACTTTTTCTTACATTTTTTAATGGCGGTAATTTTGATGGAGCCTGTGGTTGATTAACTTAATCACTGAAGGTTGATATACAACCCCTTCCCACATTAATTTTCGTATTCTGTACACGTATTTCGACAATTAAGTTGTCATCATCAGCAGATACTTAAACGGTGTCGCACCTGGAAAACTCTGACAATAGCCCATACGAAACGCACACAGTGTGCGTTTTGGCTGTCAACGGTACAGATCGTGTGCGGAATTTGTTTCCTACGGGTGTTTACCTTAGTTTTGCAGGTGCGACATTGTTTAATTATCTGCTGATAATGACAAATTAGTTGTCGAAATATACAGAATACGAAAATTAATGTGGAAATGGGTTATTGTAATGATGTTTCAATGGCAATATTTTAAATATGAACCATTTACTTCGTAGACAATTTATTCTTTTATATTGTTTGCAATTTGATATTTATTTATTTGACATTTTTAATATTTGGCTTTGATATAATTTTCAATTAACTATTCTTCAAAAACTAATTTTCATTAGACTAAAACAATGTAGATTATATTCTATCCTTTAATAGCGTTATTATAGCAGCAAATTATAAAAAGATTTTAAAAATTAAATGCCACATAATTTGTTTTAGATATGTTACATAATAAATTAGATTACAATAGTTTTCTTGTTCTACCTTAATTTTTGAAATCTAAGTTCCAGATTTGTTGCTCAAATGTGTAAAAGTTCATGTGTAATATTATAAAATTCGCAAATGTTTTATTTCAAATTAAAACCCTACAGAATACAATTACTTAAAAAGATTCACAATATTAAACTTATTTTATGATTTAAAAACGAAACATATTGAAAAACTAAGTGAAACCATCTGCTCTAAATATTTCATCCGGTAAGAATATGTCTTGAGTACGCCTCTGCAAACGTTAAAACCCAGGAATTGTTCCTTTTACTATCCCATGCCTCGAAGAGAAAACTTTAATTGGACGCTCGTTCTTTTGTTTGACCGCTAATTTATCCGTAAATGATGATTCAGACTATAAAATAAGAAGAAATAAAATAAGACCATTCGTTCTCTCTGTGACCATTTATGGTCAGTGTTCGATGCTGTGCTGTAAACTCGGCCCGTTTTATCTGCTTATGCAAATGTTTGTCGATGCCACTAATTCGAACAAACGAGCATCGTTATCTCAGTTGGTTACGCTCAAAAGGGAGGACAGATAACAAGGGTGATAAACTTTGTTCAACCTCAATAATCCATATGTGTATGACTGAGTTAAAAGCTGACGTATTTGTACACTTCATCAAGATTTAAAAAAGGTGTAATCTAAGTGTTATAAAGAATTCAAATTGAAAAGATATGAGGATGTGATATTTGGACACAAGATACGATAAGTTAGCGTACGGCTTGGTACACTTAAATTAAATAACATACGTAGCTTCCTACCTATGTCACACTTTCTTCTATTAATTGTTATATGTATGTTTTAAAATATTAAACATTTGGCAAATTATTTAGTTTCATTTTTATTTTTTTGTTGATATTATTTATTTCGTATACACTTTTTGATAAAAAAAGGTGGTAAGACTTAAAGACTTCACAAAATAGAAATAAATATGTAACTTTATTTCTGCATAGAGTGCGATGAATCCATTACCAAATAGTATAAAAAATGATCATGTTTTAAGCATTCCAGATAATACAAATTCATTTTGCAGAATGTATGTATATATAAGTATATAGTAGTCATGAAGCATTTCGTCACTGTTTTCATATTTCATTTATAAATAAAATAAAAAAAGATCAATCAAATATAGTGTCCGTTTTCTTCAATAACGTTTTGTCATCCTTTGGCGGGCTTCATAATTCCTTGTTTCGTAAAAATACCTATCTCTATCAGCAAAAGCTTTACAAAGTCATGAAGTCGAGCGTTATACCATGCAAAAGATTTTGAAGAGAACGATGCAAGTGGAAGTCTGAAGGCGCTAGGTTCAACAAGTATAGGGGGTATAGCAACATATCCCCTCCAAGATCCTTTTTAACGGATGATCAAACTGGCGTTATTGTAATGAAGTATCACTCCTTTACTGTTAACAACCTCTGGGCGTTTTTGGATAATGGATTCATTCAAATTGTCCAATTGCCGACAGTACGCACTTGTATTAATTGTTTGGTTTTCATATCTTGGCTTGGCACTTGACAAACACGACATCTTCCAAATCCATACTGAGAGCATAGCCGGCTAATAACTCCGTGGTAAATTACTAGTTTGTCACCTCGGTGGGTTATGGGATCGTATCCGATGACCTGCTGCCTGGGAAAGCTTTTCGTGGTTTCTCACTTAAGCGACTGTTAGCAGCTAAAGATCTTAAGTTGCATCACAATAATAACTCATAGGTTGCCAATAGCCCCTGTAATTGGCGATAAGCTGTTGGGAGATGTAAAGGTATATATTATTATTATTATTATCATTATTATAACCTTCCGCTGATGAATGTTTGCTTTCGATGACGTTTAAAGAGAATTTTTAGGTTGGCAACAAGACTATTTTTACAAAATTGTTACACACAATTTACTTCTCATGACCCATTATAGTCGCTTCAAAAAAAGTTTTTCATATTCAGAGAGCATATCGCGGATGTTTATATGCACCGATAAGTGAATTTCTTTTAGATCATGAAGCACATAAAAATTTCTAGTGTACTAACGTATCCTAGCTTTTTCATGTAATTGTGAACGGTTGAATAAAGAATATTTTCACTATTTTGCAATTTCTCGTGCCGTGTACTGTAAATTTGACTCGATTATCCTTTATTTTGTCAACATTACCTCAGTGGCCCACTGAATGAGAAGCACATTTGAGATTAAAACCAACAGCACGAATTTTGGTTGTTGGCATTAACTTCTAAAATGGAAATATGAAACAAAAGAGAATAATTAAAAGACGTACTTTTTATGCGTATTCACTGTAATATTGAACAATTATTTGAATCAAATTTTTATCTTAACAATTTTATTCTAGTATTACTTCTAATAACTTTTGCATTTTATTAGTAGTTTTGTGACAACACTGTTGTTTAGCATCTATTATTCTTGCAGACATTTGTTTTCAATCAATAGAATTTTCGACTTACGATTCAGCAACGCTGCTAGACTTCCAATTTCTATACCTCTAGGGCATATGTGGGTAACAACCTCCCCGCTGTAAGATTTGATCTGGCCCGCGAGACATTCGTCGTATTATTTCATGTCTGATATCTATCGCTAAAAATTATGAACACTACTTGAAAATGCACTACTTTTAAACGCGGCCCGCGAACGTATTTTCACATTAAAGTTTGGCCCACAATATGTCAAAAGTTGCCCATACCTGCTCTAGGAGAATTAAATATGTTATAATAATGGAGATGTTCTCCGTAAGTAACGTAAAGAAGAATTACGTAATTGAAAGAATCTCCATTTGTTTGGTATTCCAGCATTTATACACTGCTTTGTACATCGTCCTTTATGGTAACTAATAAAAAGTCTTGTAATTTCAATTACCGAGGACGTAGTACATTTTCAGTTGTTTCAGAAAATCCTCACCATCAAAATCTCTTGTTGATATTTCAAATTCTCTTATCACATTAACTTTAGTATTGAGGAGTTCAATGATATAAATGATTGCAGATGTGCTTTACACCAAGAAATGTCAATTCTTCGCGTTAATATACCCCGTTAATTCCAATTAATACCATATCAAAATGAAAAAAAAATTGATATGAAATGTCAAGTTTATTGGAGATCTGACCTTCATTAATAAGTAAATGCTGTCGTCACCCGGCTTCTTCAAAAATCTTTCCACGTCTAACTTTGTAAAAAAGGCTGGATTTCTTCGAAATCTGTTCGACTAATTTTCGTTTACTGAACGCTATCGACTTTTTATATTTTTAATTCCTATATCTTTGTTCATATCATGAATATAAATACATCAACGCCACATATTAATGGCTCACCAAATAAGCTAAAGCAACATAAACTCCAACCTCTAAATAGGGATTTTAAGTAGTTTATGTTTTAGATTTTCTTTGAGCCAAATTTTGTAGTTTCATATTAAAACACTTTAATTCGTTGAAGTTGTAACTCAAAAAAAATACGAAATGAGAATTTAATAAAATGTTAATACAGTCTCTGGAGGGTGTTTTAAGATACCTCGAAGTATGCTCTGTTGATTTATAAATCTCGAAGTTTCCGGAACGTTTATTCATACTGTTACACTTCACATATAATGAACAAACTTTTTCTATTGGATTCAGATGTTACCCTTCCTCCTAACGAAACGAGAACGTTCTTTCTTTCAAAAAACAATCGTTTAAAGAAGTGGTACTGAACAGTTATATTGCTATATAAACATCATTAGTGAAATTCTGTTATTGCGGCTGCCTTCTAATGACTTCTTTATTCCTTTTTCTCTCTGTCGCCGACCTACAAAAATTAGTCCATCATTTATTTATTTATTTATCTATTATCTAATAACCTACAAGAGACTAATTGCTAAGTAATATTAAACACATTAATAAATTTAAAGTATACCCTATAAAGATAAGAGAACAAAATAACCTTAAATAGACTCAAGTGATTATTATTGACATAATAGTACCAACAGTTAACGTATAAAGATATTAGCCCAAAGTTCATAGATTTTCTTAAGTAACGAGGTGAAAGTTGTATAAAAGGTAAGGGAAAATATTGTACACTTTATAATACACTAACTTCAAAAACTTTCGTTGAACTTTTTTCACTTTAGTAATAACTCTGTCAGAGTAAGAATACCACTACACAAATATATCTATTAATGACTCCATTGATGTAGAAGACTTTGTCCTTCGGTTAATAGAATTCATAGTTTTGTATGCCGTTGCCTTTATGCATTTAATACATTCTCCAAAGTCGAGATTCTGAAAGAATATATGGCCATATCTTTAATGCAGCTCACTTCCTCCAACGTAGTTCCATTCACTGCATAATCAAAACAATCATTCTCCTATAGAATGCAATGCTATATAAACGAAAACGCGACTCATATAAAAGGAACTTTTTGCCATTCAATTTTTCCCATGGCTCATTTATTCTTTACTCTAAATGAAGATATGCTGAAAATCTTATTGTAAGTAATTGACAGCGTATTAAGTTGGAATGAAACTAGTGTTGTGTTACTATCGACCACTAGTGTGCGAACTCAGTGAAAGTTACACTCATTTATCAGCACTGACAATTGCTAATGACAATTTATGTGCTGCTCCTTAGAATACGCACATCATAGCCTCAGTAAAACAGACCCCACCTTGAACCTGTTCTCCAAGACTAACCAACAACTCGTAAATTTAAAGCAGTTGGCTGTATATAAGTAGCTCCTTTCTTGTCGTCTTGGTATAGTTACAGAAGAACAAAACATTCTGACGGACGACTGATATAAACATCTTCCAATAAATGGAGAAGTATGCATATTGATACTGACAGATATGCCGAAAACTAACCTATAATATAAATTTGACTGTAATAACATTTACAACCGCATCCATATTCCTTCGTTAGCGAGGCAAATGTCTAAGTATAGGACTGCTATAGCTCTTAATGTGACATTTCCAAGAAGTGTAATACATAGCTTAATTCTCACGCTGGGTTCAATATCTTAATAATTATTTTTCGTTTTCTTTTTAGGTACATACTATATGCGAATATGCTCAGCAATAGCTTTAAAAATAGCATTAAACAGCATGTACATATATCTTGTTGCGTATGTACATGTTTGCTAAAAATTCGTACATAAAAGTTGGAGATAACATTTTATTATTGTCTCTGTTCTGTTTATACTGACAAAAATATTAGATTACTAGAGTTGACTTTGAGATAAGTCTTATCTGTTTATTAAATTAATGTAATAATTTCGTTGCAAAATAGCACATAAACACTAAAAGATATTTATTAACTTTTCTAAAAACTGTACGCATTTCTTGTAAACACTGAAAGATATTTACAGGAAATACGTACACTTTTCCTTTACAATATTTAGTTATGAAGTAATACAGAAATGTAGTGCATACAGATACAATTTTCCGAGTGCTTCTAAACTGAAAACAAAACGCACTGGCATTACATAACAATTGAAATTATTACGCGGCTGAAATGCATTTTCAAAACAAATTAATAAATAAAAAGCAACTTTTTGTCATATTAAAAAAATAATAAAATTCAGACGATTCCATCAAATTCCGATGGTCTTCTTGAACGTCGAGAATCGTTTATATCAAAATGCCTTTACATTTAGAAAACTATTTCCGTGCTGTACTTCTTCAAATTAACTCCTCTGTTAAACTCCAACAATAGGATATATCGAAAATGTTCTTTCTTTCTTACTTGGCGTTTTACTTTCTCTTATCAGTAAATAAAACAATCTTTACACAAATTTACAAACTCTAAAACTATTTAATGAAACTATAATGTCGCATTAAAATGTTTTTGATATATCCCTAACAATTTTCTTTCAAGACAATCTCATCGTAGAATCTAAAAGCGCTATAAACTTATGCATTAATCCAAATGATCATTTTCTGAACCAAACTAAAGCAACAAAATATTCAGGTATCCATTTAAATTGGAGACTTATATGACGCATATTACATATTCACGAAGAGAAACCCCTGAAAATAAAAAGTGTACAAAACAATCCTAAAATCCATTTGAACTTTCTTTCCCAGAAAAAATTAGCAATCAGTCCTACAACTGCAGCATAATAGTAGTTATGAAATTGGATCTAACATGATGAAAACTTAGTTGTCGAAATACGTATGCAGAATACGAAAATTAATGTGGAAAGGGATTATATATCAACCTTAAGCGATTAAACAAAGGTATAGAATTCGTTTTAGTATCCTAATTCCAACATTATACATGGTATTGGCGATGAAAGTTACGAAAAGATAATACAGCCTCAAGAAACTACTGAGCAATAAAACCGAGAAAGTAGTAGAGAGTACAAAATCAAAGACTATGTATTTGAACACAGAACATTTCCACCCCGACGTACTTAAGAAAGATAAATCCTTAAAGATCCTACTTGCAGACAAGTACAAACGATGTAAATAGTAACAACTGAAATAGTATTCTATCCTTAGCAACTTTACATCATAAACCTCTCTAAATTTAATGCTTCCCAATTTTTTTATTACATTGTCTTCTATTTTCTTAAAATTATGAATTATATGCTTCTGGGCTTCCGGGCTGGAACCGCGTTACTTGTATATTTGCCGACGTTTCGTACCCATTTGTATGGGACATCTTCAGGGCTCAACTACTGCAGTAGTTGAGCCCTGAAGGTACCTCATACAAAAGAAGATGTCCCATACAAATGGGTACGCAACGTCGACAGCGGTTCCAGCCTGGAAGCCCAGAAGCAGATAGCATGGATCACGACCGCAGAAGTCTACGTACCAGATTATATTGAATTGTCGTAAATGTCATGGGAAAGCTTAGTGATGATAAATTAAGGGCGTTGATCGAGCCAAACTCACGATAAATGACATGATAGAGTGCAACAATATCCATCGTTCAAACGAAAACATAAAAAAATAGAATACATCATCCAGCCTGATATTTGAATTCTTCATAAACTCAAAGAAGTACACTTGATGGCGCATATAAACATCTGCGATATACTCTTGAAACGTGAGTAAAATGATCTTTTTTTCAAATGATCGATAAGTGGTGATGAAAAGTGAATTGTTTATAATGTGGTGCGATAACGGTCTTGGTCCCGATCTGAATATTCACTTCAAATGTCATTGAAAGCAGACGTTCATCAGAGAAAAGTTATGCTCCCATTGTAGTGGAATTTTAAAGGTTCCGTGTTTTTCGGGCCCCTGCCAAAGAATGAAGCAATTCTTTAAATGTGCACTGTTGGCAATTGGATAATTTGAACGAATCCATCATCTAGAAATGTCCAGAGTTCATTAATTGTAAAGAGGTGGTATTTCATTACTACAACACTATATCACACACAAGTTTGATCGGCCGTCAAAATTAGTGGATGGATTGTGATGGCTTCCACTTGTTTTGTTCTCTTCAAAATTTCGTGATGTAACATTCGACTCAGAGGAGGCTGTAAAGTATCCATAATTTTTAGCAGGTAAAGACAGCTCTTTTACTTCTACTTCTATGAACGAGTAATTATAAAGCTCTCCAGAAGGCGATAAAAGTTGTCGAAGAAAACGAGCAATGTATACACTACCGTCCATAAGCTTAATCGCACTACAGATAATTTTAATTGTGCAATGATATTAAAGAGACCATTTATTTTCAAGGCAAATTTATTTATAAAATACTAAATTAGCATACAATTCAAGCAATTAACATTATTAATCTAAGTAATATTATAATAAGTTAGCTTGAATTTTACTTTCGTCAAAGTAACCACCCCTAGCTGCGATCACGGCTTCACAAACACGTAGCATTCGTTCAACTAGTCGGTTGAGATATTCCTTATCGATAGAGTCTCATGCATTCCGCAACTTACCCCAAGGATCTGTCTTGCTAGTAGGAGGTATTTGACGCACTTCACGATCCAAACAGTCCCATTACAGTTCTATCGGATTGTAGTCCGGACTTTGGGGTGGCCAGGTCATTAATGAAAGGATTCCTCCTTCAGTTTGGTCGGCGAAAAACCTTTTTACAATTTTTGCTATGTGTTTGGGGTCGTTGTCTTGCTGATAAACAAACCTCGGACGCATTAGCCCCATCGCTGATGGAAGAGCATGCTCTTGAAATATACCCAAGTAAACTTCTTTCGTCATTCTTTCTGTGATTTGCACCAATTTTCCGATGTGCCCACCTCCAAAACAACCCCAAACCATCACATTTCCACCACCATATTTCACTGTCTTAACCACACATTCATCTAACATTCTCTTCCTGATACGACGACGAGCAAAAGTACGACTTGTTTCCGTTCTTCGACAGTTCAGTATCTGTGCGTTCTTGCCCAGGGCAATCTTTTTTTTTTATGTTGTGCAGACAGACGTTTTTTTTTACTGCTACTCGACCTCTAAGTTCAGCTCGAGCTAAACGGCGTTTGCTTGTTGTTACGCTAACCGTGACTTTGTGGAGTATGTTATATTGTTCTGCTATATTCGGGGCTATAAGGCGACGATTGCGCAAAGACATTAATTTCAGATATTCATCGTCTCTTTTAATAGTTATCCTCGGCCGTCCACTGCGTTTTCGGTCCCCGAGATAGTCAGTTTCTGCCATTCTCTTTATAGTTTGACGAACACAATACTCGGAAACTTTTAGTTTTCGGGCGATTGCTCTATTAGAAAACTTTGTTTCGTGCAAAGCAATAATTTTTACACTTTGTTCAAGAGTTGGTTGCTTTCTCCTTGCTATGTTTTAAACACAATTAAAAAAATTCGCTCACTTGATAGCACTTGCTGACACTTCATTAACAACATGAGTATTCACTGTGTAATAGACATAAAATATACCCTTACAAGCGCACAAATATCAGATAAAGACTGGCTATTACGTCCACGTAATAAACCATACAATAAACCATTCCGAGTAATGGATAATCTCCATGACACCCTCATTATATTTCTTACCTGAATATTATTTCTTGAAATAAAAAATAATGCGTTCATTCGTTTATACAAAATACTTCGGTTAAATAACCTGCATATATGTAAAATGATTTCAATTTGGATAAAATTTCAATATATTAACTTAAATATTTTATTTCTTTCTGCAATTAAAATTATCTGTAGTGCGATTAAACTTATGGACGGTAGTGTAAGTGATTGATCTTTTTTTATATCAATAAATGATCTATAAGAACACAAAAATACATCATGAGTTTTCTGACAATCCAGTGGCTTAATACAAAAATACAAAATCTATTTAAAAATTATTTACTTCGCCATTTTTACATACTCGTTAATTAAAATTAAATTATATAATAAATCACTCTCTATTTCCTGATAATATATAGCCTCCATTCTATTTTGTTATACACGGAGCACTGATAAGGAACAGATTAAATTCACGATACCTAGGGAATAAAGAACGACCACCAAAAGAATTGTGTCACGTTAAAAATAGATACACCGACGATAATTCCCTGTCGAATCAGAATAGTAGGTATGAGTAGACCCCCGACCAATCAGCCACCGAATCGATACAAGAAATAAACAAACCCGTAACGAATTTGACAGATCTGTCTACCTAGACATATAATACAAGGCATAATACAATACTTTTTAACTAAAGTAGAATTATACCTGCACAGCGCCCCAGTGGACCAAACAACGCTCTATTGGCATCTCCTGCATCAAGATAAGTGAAAACATGTTCTACAATCGGCCAAGCTATTCATCTTGAATGTGAAAGAAGGTGCTTATTTAATTTACACGGAACATATACTATTTACTGTTATGTTGAACGTTTCTTTACAATGAATATGTTAGGTACCCGTACAGTTTTATCTTTTCTTTTGGGTGTAATGTAACAGAATGTATTAGCGACTACTACAAAAAGAAATTGTAGTTGCGAAAGTTCAGCTGGTCATAAATGTGCGCTTTAAAAGAAGCTAAACACAGTTCGAATTTCATAATTTGACACATTAAGAAATGGGAATAAAAACGGAATTTAAAAATAAATGTTATATACACATCCATTTTGACCAAATTATAAACTAGTTTTATTACTTAAATACGCGCATAATTATAGATACATATGCAATAACATATTTTTCGAGTCATCGTAAATATTTCTTAATTCATACATTTTTCTGTTTTAATTAAATTAAAACAGTATAAACCGGAAACCAGTTATTTTAAAATTTATTACAAAGTTGAAATACACAGTAGCAGCCACAAAAAGATTTGCGATGTACATGAAAATATATGTACCGAATTAATACAGCATGGTCTTTATACCATGTAAACACAACATTGGCCCTCAGAGCATGTCTATGATTCATAAGTAAGCTTGCACTCATTGGCGGCGATGATATATTTTGAAAGCGGTCGAATATACCCGAAATCGAGATTCATATGCGTATGGTATGTATGTATATGAATGCCGGATTAGATTGATGATGGCGCACCGATGGCGTTCTTTGTTATGTTCGACAAGTGTTAATAGATTTCTTAACCAATCTTCGACATTAGAATATACTGGCACTATTATTAAATGTATTGTTTGCAATACATGTTTTATTAATTTGCCCATTCTAAGTTTTGGTTTTCTAATATTATTTCTTCTGTGTGTTCTGTATTACTCATTATTTTTTATTTTAGTTTTTACTAGACTAACTTTAGACCCATTAACTCTTTATTAAGTGTTTTTTTTTATTTTCCTGATATCCTAGACGTTGTCTGATATTAGAATTATATTGTCTGTGTATCTTAAATGCTGCTTAAACACTAGACACAATTCCAATAGATTTGAAAAATACAGCTATCATTTTCTTCTTTACAGATCGGGATTTTCTGACAATTACGGGTATGTCCTCGTTATCAAAGACCCAAACTTTGCTTTGAGCTTTGGGCGGCACATCGTAATAGTACAGCCAAGTCTCGTCACCTGTCACGATGTTATTCACATACCGAGATTGTCCCTTATTAAACTTTTTTAGCATCTCCCGGCACCAAATCACACGTCGTGTCATCTGCTCTTCAGTCAGTCGATGCGGCACCCACAGAGAACAAAGTTTCTTCACGTGCAAATTATCATGTAGAATCGAACGAATTGCTGGTGCATTTAGGTCTGAAATACCCTCTAATCTGTTAGTAGGTCACTCGCCAATCCTTGCCAAGCATTTTCCTCACAGTAGTAACGTTTTCCTCCATAACTGACGTTCGTGGCCTTCCCGGCCTCTCAGCATCCTCCACAGTTAAATTTCCCCTTTGGAATTCTCTATACCACCTGAATATCGTTGTGCAATATGGACAAACATCACCTAGTGCAAGTGTCATTTCTTCAAAGCACTGTCTATGTTTAAACCACGTACGAAATTATAACCCAAAACTGCCCTTATCTCATTTCGTGACCACGATGCCATCGCAAGCACTTTACACTCTCACTGCTAATGAATAACCGAGCCCATCGATATGGCGCGACGGTTACTATACACGTATGAACATGTCTCAACATGCAGCAACCAGCAGCTTCCTACGATTCATAGTTGCGTCATATTGCAAAACTTTCCTAGTACCCTTTGTACAAATATTAAAAATTAAGCCACTTAAAATTTTATTAGCTTTAAATTTATATTAAAAATTCTCTCTTAAGTTTCTGTTATAGTTAAAGCCAAACGGCACCATTTGTTTAAACTCGTGCGCATAGAAATAAATCGTTTATTGAACAACAGAATTAATTTGATTATTTTGTCCAACGCTAAAATTCACACCTCGAATTTTTCCAATTTAGTGAAGTTTCAACCATTTTTCATATCAAATTTACCGCTGTACTTATTCATCTATTTCTTGTGAATTAATTTGGGAGTTTGAAACGAGCCGCATTGTTTAAACATAACTAATTTTTACCACTTTGTTTGTTTTACACAAGCATTTGCATTAGTAATGGCTTTTTAATGTTTGCTTACCAGGCCTTTTCAAATGTACTGAAAATATGTATGTTTGCTAATATAATCAGTGGCTAAGTCATTAACATTATTCTATGATGACATGCGTAATTTGAAAAAATATTTTCACTAGATGCGTAGTACTGTCATACAATAGATTACGGAAATATATTGGGTAGTTCGGAGAGTAATTGCGTTTTTTTTTGGTTAAAATCAAAGGGGATGGGTATTTTTTTTTAGTGCTTAAATATTTTTTTATATTACGTATTCTCCATTTGCCATTAACACTTTTCGCCATCTCTCTGTGAGCAGCATAATTCCCCTCTCAAAAAATTTCTCGTCCTTACTAGCAAAAAACTGATTTAACGTATTTTTAACGTCCTCATTTGAAGTGAAAATTTTTCTGTCTAGAAAATTTTGTAATGACCAGAATAGATAATAATCCGAAGGTGCAAGGCCCGGAGAATATGGTGGATGCGGCAGTGGATCCCAATTCAGTTGTAGAACCTTTTGGCGAGTTGCCAAACTTGTATGAGGCCTCGCATTGTCCTGGTGGAGTACCACCCGTTTTATATTGATCAATTTCGGCCCCTTCTGTTGAAGTGCATCATTCAAATTGTCCAATTGTTGACAATACACTTCAGTATTGATTGTTGTGTTGTCCGGTAAAAGCTCAAAGTAAACGATTCCCTTATAATCCAACCAAACAGACAGCATTACCTTTTTCTGATGAGTATCTGCTTTTAATGTGCTTTGAGCCGATTCATCTTTGCTGCTCCATGATTTTTTACGCTTTACATTGTTGTATACAACCCATTTCTCATCCCCAGTAACAATTCGTTTCAAAAACAGGTCAGTTTCATGACGTCTGAGAAACATATTGCAGACGTCAATACAGCAGAGCAAATTTCTTTCTGTAAGAATATGAGTAACCCACTTGCCCAGCTTTTGAAATTAATCCTAGGCGTTTGATGTGATTATGGGCGGTCGAATTTGACAAATTTAACTTCTTTGCGAGGTCACGTGTTGTTATTCGTCGATTTGTATTAATCAAAGCCTTTATTTTATCCTCATCAGCTTCGACTAGCCTTCCAGATCTTCAAGATCGAAATTTCCGGAACGAAATTTTTAAAGCAATTTGGCACTGGCTTTCTGAAACCACATCTTCTCCATACACAGCACATAACTTTTCCCCACTTCAACAGCATTTTTACCTTTTCGATAATAATAAAGTAAAATATGCCGAAAATGCTGCTTTTGATTTTCCATATCTGAAAGGGCACCACACAAAAACTATTAGTCGGAATTTAAAAAACTTTTTCACAATAATTTTATAAATATATAATTTTAATAAAAAATTGGCTTCAGTATGAAGTTGGGTATGAGAAATACAAGAAAGTCATCTATTGGGAAAAAAACGCAATTACTTTTCGAACGACTGATATATTATTCCAATGCATAGTTTGTTTGGAATTATACTCAATAATTTTGAATTTTTGACATAGGGTTATTTCCTCCCACTCTCCATAAAAATGAGAATCGCTTCAATCTTTCCTTACTTCAAATGAAATTTAATGAATCACGTAATAATCCTAATGTATTTTCTATATCATTAACAATCTTTAAAATTTCTATTAAATTTGGTCAGATAGTGATGACCATTCATCTATTTTGATTATGATCGATAGAAAAAAGTTTGTAAAGTAAAAATTCTGAGCTCTGAATGTTTAATAGTGTTGCCTATTCCGAGATATAAGTGATACAAAAACAAAAGAACTTAATATTACGTTATTATCAAAGGTGGGATGATGTCTATTAACGTATAATATTCAAGATTTATTTGTATAGCCCACTATACAACGTATAGCCCACTACGTCGACGGGACCTATGTCCAAAGTGCTATATAAGATATTAAAGCGGGTCAGTGACGTAATTTACCTCATAAGGTGAACACCTCATACCTTTATTTAGAAAAAAGAAACTTAGATAATTAGCAATAATTATCCTAGAATCCGGTGCTCCGTCTGTGGCACTACACCCGATGTAACCTAACCTTAATCTTTAGTTACTACAAAGCTAACTATCTAAATCTAAACTAGTCTTATCTAACGCTCTAAATGGGGCCTAGCCCGCGTCTTGCTTAAATATTATTCACAATTCCGCTCCTACTCTGCGGAAGTAGTCCGCTCCTTATAAATCTCATTAACTAAAATGTCCAATATTCTGTCATACACATCCCTTCAGGCCGAGAGGCCCATGAATAGTTCTTCACCGTCGTCTTGTCTCCGCTCTCCAGTTCTGGCCTTCCTCTTCCCCTTGAAATCTCTCCGCCGCCTCTCCTTCTTTTGGGAATTTGGACCCCTGTAACAACAGAGAACCTGCTAGCTTCTCCACTCAATACGTTCATTCGGACATTCATTCCGTAGATCTACAAATGCTCACCTTGTATACGTCACACAAGTGTTTGAGTGTGTTAGTGTGTCGCTCGTACTCGTGTTTGTGCAGTGTATATCCGTGTTGTAGATGTGTGTGCGCGCTCGTGTGTGTATGTGTGTGGGCATCTCTCTCATTCATTCGTGCTCGCCCAAAATCGATTAGCCCGGAACTAGAGCCAACTTTTGATGACTTCGTGAAAGAAAACTCCGGCTCACGAAAAACCTGGTTTGAAATAACTTTTGAGAAACATCAAAATTTGTGTATCCTGCCCTTGGATTAGCTACTGATCTATGGCTTATCCCGAGACGTGCATTTGTCTAGAGAGATAACCAAAAAGTTTAAAGATGGATTTGGTAGATTAAAAGAATTATTACAGAAGGGACCACCAATTAGGAAGACCCTAAAAAGGAAGGACAACGGACGGTCTATTTTTTTATTTAGTCATTAAGAAGCTATCTAATCAGAAGCCAGTCTATTGTGTCCTATGGCAGACTCTAATCCGTTTTCACGAAGAAGTAACACAACAGGATATCTTTAAATTAGCTGTACCAAAACTGGGTTGCAGTTTAGATCGCTTAATGTGGAGTATTGTAAGAGGCGCGCTAGAAGTATTGTTCCAACATGTTGGTGTGAAACTTTTATTCTGCAGTTATCAACCCGAAAATAGTCTTGTCGCTACACCATCTGAAACCGTAGACTGCTACTTCAATGTAACATCGCATTGTGAAAAGATATAATCACAAAGTAAACGACACGTCATGTCATGTTAGTGACTGCAAATATACTTATTTCGTTAGTTTATGTGGATACATCTATTTAAATCCTATAAAAAGTAAACAATATGTTTCTACGTAGTTAACATTTATAAAGCCGCACAAAAGGCTCCAAAAACTGCCTTGAGATGTTCAGTCTTCGATGTTATCAATCGATGTTAACAATCGCGACATCTATCTGGTTGATAGCTTTTTCATATATAAATGCTCACGCAAAATATACTGCACTCGTTCATCTTAGATAATTACAATGTCAAATGGCTTCTATGCCTTGTTACAACCAATAATATGAAGTTCTTCAATGATATTACCGGTTAGATATAATTTTGACTTTCCAGAACGCTGTAAGACCACGTTTAAATTCCATTGCCGACTTTTTTATTATTTAGAATAAAGCAGTATCATTGCCAATTGTTAATCTATTTTTATTTTAGTTGATGTGCTTTTCAAAATCAACTGAAATGTACAAAAGTTATTTACTTCAAACTCTGATGAAAACGTTGAATATATATTAATAAATGACAATTTATAGAGCATATGATAAGAGATTACACCCACAGAGAATCTATACGTCAAGCTAAGGACGTTTCACTCCACTCATGAATTCGCCAATAGTTAATCTGTTCATCGTAGTTGAATTCAAATACTTTTTTGTTAATGAGTATTATTCACCCTAAAAATTATGGATATTGGTAAATGTTTTTGCAATTATATATAAATATAATTAGACGTTTTACAATGCGAAATTAATGAAAATCATCATTTTCTGCTCTTTCATCGTTGGATTACTTTTCTACAATTAACGAGATTGTACTGTGCGGTAGCTTAATTACTAACAGCGACCATCTAGAGAATGGTAGATACAGGCTCGATGCAAAATTTTTTTTATTAATTTCCGATACTTAATGCAACGTCAGAATAGCAGAAAATGTTGATTTTTATCGGTAAATGTAATTTAAAATAAATAGGAGACCTAATATTTCTTTATTTCGCAATTCTAATGATTTATGTCTGTTACATACACACTACTGGCCAAGAATAAAAAAAACTTGCTTTTATTTTAGCAGTATTTGCACATTGTTTGAGAGAAATTCTAAATTGTACGAGGAGTTGTTCGAAACTATAAAGGGCGATCACGTATAAAACAGCGATGGACAATACTGACTGATTGGTACGTGCATAACAGCGTTAGTTAGGCTGTAGGGAATGCAACTCTTACATTGCAGTCAGTTGATTATTGGTCTGACGTCGCAAAACAGTGTATTAACATTCCTGCTAATTGTGAAATTTCATCAGTGAATAGATTTCTCAACGTATGACGACATAATGCTGCTATTCACTCTCGATTCTGTGAAAGTTAAATGGGTTAATTGCGTCATGAGTTTAAGGAAGGATTTAATTTTCTAAGAACCCTATATAATGGTATGTGTATTTGGTTATTTGTATAAATTCGTATCAGTTTGATTTCATATATTTGTTTATTTCATCGTAAATATTCCCTTTAGTTTATGTGCATTTTATGTTCACTTCTATAGCGTATGCTGCCGAACCGCTTCTTATATATAGCGAATCTCTCATCTATCCTACACCCGCTTACGCCCATTGATACGCTACTAGATGTGAATTGGTTACCCACTATTCCGCGTGTGAATCAAATGAGCGCCTAATCTTCGAACATTTGAAAGTAAACTACCCCTTTACCCTTGGCCGTAAATTTGGCGTTGATTGTGTGTAATACTCCATTAAGTATCGAAGTTCCAAGCTGTACAATCGTACAATCCTCCCGAAAAGTTGGGCCATCTCCGTGAAGGGATAGAAGAATACTTATATATGTACATGCTTGGATATTTCCCCAAACCCGCTCACCAAAGATAGTATATTTTTCATTAACGCCATTTGTATGTACATCTCCTTATTGATGTGTGTTCTTTTAGGGTTTTCTTTTTATTCGCATTATCGTTTACAGCCTGGCCATATGCGTGGACCGGTGCCCTCACGAGGCAACTGCATAACTTCCGAGTGTGACTGATGTGGACATGGGAATTAGGTGAAGACAGCAGATCAGATCGACGCAATTAAGTAATATTTATTGTTGACAATTTTCAACGTATACACTCACCAGTTTTTTATTATGTATTCATTAATAATTAATGATTAATACCGTCAGTTTCAACATATACAGTTAGTAGCTGGCTAAGTAATCATGTTCATTGTTAAATTAATTAATACTTTACTCGGAATAAATAATGTACAGTTAGCAACTTTCACATTGTAGAATTAATTAATGTTTTCGTTGCCCTTATTATCCTGTCGCTATTTCTATTGTTGACAGTAACTCGAAAATTGTATGTCAGCAAAAAAAATTTCATAACTTTTTTCATAACTTTCGGCGTGGATTATCTCAACAAGAATGCTTCTACAAGCTGGATTCTTTATATGGTGCTGAAGCACCATCGAAAACTACAGTATATCGTTGGTATAGTGAATTCAAACTTGGTAGGAGGTAATAATATTTATCGATAAATAAAACGCATATCATTTGAATACCATATATTATACGAGGGTAGCCGTTTATATTTCGGGAACTGACAGCACTGTTAATGATGCCTCCGGTCTGATGATTGCATCGTGAAGTTTATCATTTTTGACAATATATTTACCTTGACAGTTCTATTATCTGGTCGCTATTTCTATTGTTGAGAGTAACTTGAAAATTGTATGTCAGCAAAAAAAAATTCATAATTTTCGGCGTGGATTATCTCAACAAGAATGCATCAACGAGCTGAATTCTTTATATGGTGACGAAGCACCATCGAAAACTACAGTATATCGTTGGTATAGTGATTTCAAACTTGGACGGTGTTCTTTTATTTTTTTTTTATTTGCAAAGTCATCACAGGTGATGAATCTTGGATCTATACGTATGAGCCCGATAGTAAACAGCAGTCGAGTGTGTGGGTATTCCAAGATGAGCCAAAACCAACAAAAGTTGTTCGCGCTCGAAGCACATTAAAACAAATAGTCGCCTGTTTTTTTTCGGAAAAAACGGTCACGTTGCAACCGTGCGTTTAAAGTGTTGTAGAACGGTCATTTCTGAATGGTACACAACTATTTGTTTGACAAAAGTTTTTGAAGAAATAAGGAAAGCAAACCGAAAACGACAGATCTTCCTCCACCATGACAATGCGAACTCTCACAGGTCGGTTCAAATAATTGAATATTTGACCGAGCAAAACTTTGAATTGATGAGCCATCCGCCGTACAGCCCTGATCTAGCACTCTGATTTCTTTTTATCCCCACACGCGAAGAATAAACTTCGTGGTCAATGGTTTTCTACGCCGGAAGAGTCAGCTGAGGCATTCAAAACTCATATTTTGGAGCTACCCTCGTATTATTATTATTTGTTCTATTGTTGCTGAATATTATCATGTAATGTGAAGCTATGTTTCACATTTTGCTCAATATACGCTGCATTATTACATCCATGTTTGTTGTTTCCTTGTTAGTCAATCAATTAAGAACCCATGCTCCTGAAGCAATGTAACAAGGTCTAGTTTCCGGACTAACGATCTCGGTGACTGTGAGCAAAAGTGAAAGGAAACCGTCGCTTTGCTATAAACAAACTTTTTCTTGATTTTCTAGAAGTTTCTAGGACAACTTTGTTGAAGATGATAACTGAAACTCTAAGATACCAGAAATTGTGCGCACCATAGGTACCAAAAATGCTCAAAGATGCTTACAAAGATCATTAAATGGCATTCACAGTGCTCTTGTCGATCGACAGCTTTAACCACGAAAATGGCAGATTTCTTTTCTAAATCGTCGCTGGTGATAAAACGTGAATTTTGTACTTCAATGATGAGACGCAACAAAAATCTATCTAGTACTGTCATCCCGGCTCATCTAAACCGCAAAAAAATGATAAAAACAATTCCAGTCTCAAAAGGAAATCAGGCCGACTGTATTCCGAGACTAAAAGGTATGATTTAGATTGATTTTTATTGAACCTGAAATATGCATTATATCAGAAATTTATTGCAAAACATTTTCCAAGTTTCTCCGTGACCTTAAAGCACGTCCGCACATGGCTACGTGCATTACGGAAAGAATTAAGAATTTCGAGTGGTAGATTTTTGACTATTTCCTTATGGTTCTAATATTTTGAGGAAAGTGGGAAATTGTGTAAAATGAGTAAATTTTTAAAACCATTAATAAATTTGTAATTTTTTCGATTGTTTCCATTTTATGATCGCCCTTTAATTTTGAACCGCTCCTCGTACATCCGATTTAAGTTTTATAAAATTTCAGTTAATAGTGTAACTAGGTCGCTATATGCAGCCAACACATTATGATTATAATTTCTTATCGTCAGATGGCATTAAAATTTAAGGCGTAATAGTCAAATATTTACGAATATTTTCAGTTAGTTATGTATTCAATCCTAAGTCAACAAATTTGTTTACGCCTAGTGATATGATGAAACAACAAATGTACCCAAATTTTGTGTATAGGATTTAATGGATTACGAACTTTATAAATAAATAATTACCATATTTACGTGGGCATATTTTTAAATTTATTCGAAATAACAAAAAAAATTCATATCACTTGATAAATGTTTTAATTTCGTAATCAATTTTCGATTGAGTGATAACGAGTATTAAGTTTTAGTTTCGTTGATTAAGTAGCAAATTTCTTAAAAAAAAACTTCTATTTTCAGAAAATTCACTGTTAAGGTTAAAATTAGGAACATACTTCTTGTGAATAGCGGCATCCGACAAAAAGCACTGCTCTAACACACCTACACATGTGAAGGCATCTTAATTTCAAACAATTTAACGTATGTACGGAAGCTCACATTCTAAAGTCGTACAGTTGCTATTAAAAGTAACTTATAAATGTATGCCGTAAAAACTCGTCTATACGTGTAAATAATCCACAAGTATATTATTATATATTTGCATATTTTCTGCTAAAACGCTGGCTAGCTAAAATACAGAATCAAGTGAAAAATATAATGCAAACGATAATCTTGAATGAATGCATTCTTTTACTAAAAAAAGTGAAAAACGAATTTCTATAGACAACAGAAAATCCTTGAAAAATGAAAACATATGCAAGTTAAAACAATAGTATTCTAGACTTTCACATTATGCATCGGTAGAACACAAACTTACATTTTGCTTAGTAAACCTAAAAAATACATCAAACAAGTAATGCGATTCGCCAATTATGCGTCGAAATGAAAAAGTTACGGTACGATAGTTAAAATTAGAAGTAGAAACAGATCTACTATTCAGTTTATTATAAAATAGGCTATGGCATTATAACTAAGCCGGAGAACCCTTCCCCCATTAAGTGTACCTAAAATAAAAATAGAAAATAGAAAAATTCCTTAATAAAACTGTTAGTGCTGAACAGAAACCTAGATGGACATGTCGACAATGGATATAGAAGTTCAGCAAACTGTTATTACATATTCTTAAAAGAAAAATAATTTTTTGATAAAGAAGAGGTTACTATCAAAACCTTCACTAAATCCAGAAACCCCGAAGTTACTTTTTTATTACCATTATCACACTCATATACACTTTCTTCGTTATCCAGTTTTATATATATATATATATATATATATATATATATATATATATATATATATATATATATATATATATATATATATATATATATAATATAGCAGTATAATAATATGTTACTGTATTAATTCCTTTACAAAATCAACCATTAAAAAAGAACAATTTGCGATTCTTTTATAATAATTAAGATTAATTGTGTTTAAAGTATTTAAAAAAGTCTTACCTACTTATAAATAGCAAAACAAGTTTTTTTTTCATAAATTTAAATGCTATGGGTATTATAATCTGATAAAGCAAGAAACTCGCGTCAAAATAGTATCTATTTGTACATCTATTCACCGAGAACTTGACGTAGATCACTTCTATGCTGACATGGATGCTTTTGTGTATCGGACTATGTTGAAAAATAATGTCATATTATTATTTATCAACATACCTTACTTTCTAAGTAAAACTTGTCCGTGAGAATTCTTGTTACTTAATTTTGAATTGCCTTCCTAATGTGTTAGTGAATGTAAGTTAATTCTTCATATTTGTTTCTACGTTTTTTTCGATTTATAAAGTATATACGAGGAAGTCTTAAAAGTATGCGTAATAAAAATAAACAAAGAACTTTGCTGTTGGAAACTGCATTTATTTCTCGAAACAATTTTCTGTCACATGGATACATTTGGATCAGCAATGATCTAAAGTTTCTATGCTTTGTTAAAAATCAGAACTCTCAAGTTTTTTTTTAATATACCAGAATGATTTTCATTATTTTTTTGTTTCGATATGTTTAAAAGAATTTGCATAATTGCATCCGTGATACTTTAGTCTTTTCAAAAGCAATAAACAAGAAGAGAATAGCTTTTGGATCTTTGTTTTCCAAAAATCACTACTTTTTCTGCATATGGAACAGCCTTTACTTTCTTTGGGAAGGGGAATCACTGCTGCCGCTGCTTATATTTTTGCTTTGCTTGGGGCAAAGAACACAAGTCTCATTTTTAATTATAAATCAGCGCTTAAACCTACCTCGTTTCTTTTTAAAATGCTCCAGGCACTTACTGTAGATTTGCATTCGCGCACCAATTTTTGATCAACACTGAGCAATAACGGCACTTACCTCGCGGACATTTCATAGCTAACTATTCATTCAAAATATATGTTCGGCATTTTGTAGAAATGTTTATAGCCTCCGCTATATTAGGCATTTTTAAGCGAGTCTTTTAACACTTCATCAAGAATTTCCAGCATAGTAACAGATTTCAAACGTCCACCTCGTGATTGTATGACCACAGTTGAACTCACGACCCTATTGAAAGTGAAAAATGAAGGAGACGAGCTCTTTAGATTATTCTTCATCTCATTACGAACGTTTGTTGCGGATAAACTTTTCAAGGAGGAATACTTAATGAGTTTCCACATTATCCATCTCATCAAAAACTCCGGAGACACTCTAAAATTTGATAATTGACAAGTTGAGTTTGCTAAAGAAACAACTTGCCGAGGCACCATCATAATAGTCTGAAACTGTGCCATTTATTTATCATTTTACACACTTTTCAACCTACCCTCGTATCAAAAAATTAGAATCCGAATTCTGATGAAAAACATCAATAAAATATGCATAATTTGTTGGATTATTTATCTAATTTCCAATTAATTATTAAATTCTAAGACGCAATAATTGTCTTAAAACTAGGGACTGGCATTCAATTTCTGTTCAATATATCATATCCATTTCGTCGTTGAATTAAATCTTCTCTATTTAATGAAGACATTTTCTCGTGGATTAACCTCGTTTCAAGAGTATACGCTGTCTAAATCCAATCACACAATCGAAACTTTTCTTTCATATCACGTTTGTTTGATTAAAATCTCCATTCCAGAACGAAAAGAACTATTATTTATCATCCCTATCGAAACAGTCTGCATGTTCACGCTCTATACTTTCAAAGTCCGTCAGTTTGATCGACATGCAATTGATTATTCATGGAATTATTATGTTAACGTGAGTTGCATAGATAAGATTATCTATTATCCTTAAAAAAGACAGTCGAACAGGACAGGATATATTATATCGACATGTGGTGCTGTACGTATGTCAATATCCTGTAATCTGTAGTATAATTTCGCAATTCTCATTTATCTTTTACCTGAACAGATGTTAATAATTATATAAATATATTCAAGGACGTACGCAAGTGATTAATAAGTTAGAAAAAAAAAACGGAATGTACTGGCGTTTTACTACTAGTATTGTATTCGTTTTTGTTGATTCATTTCAGTATCTAAAGCACTAAGGATTATTTTCACGATTCACTCAATATTAACATGAGAAATGCTTGTTCCACGTACTAACATACATTTTACGAGAGAAGATAAATCTCATAATTTATTATTTTTAAAATATTTGCTTTATAAATTTTACCAACCAAAGCTCTTTACAAATCTTAATAATTATTTGGAATGAAAAATTAAATCAATAGCAAATCTATATATTAACTAACATTTTCTGGGACACTTAAATAAGAGGTCTAGGTTGTTTATATTCTTACCAAAAAAAGACTTGATTTCACATTGATTGAATAAACTAACTCCATTTTGTTTCTTCTAATAATAATTATTATTATTATTTTCAACAAAATAAACAAAAATTCCATAGAAATATACTTATAAATTACAAAAAACTAATAAAAGTTTTGAAAACTACGGGATACACATTATCGGATATGTATTTATTTATTTGCCCACCTGGAAAATAAAAGAAAAACAAGTGTACAACTTACTGTAAAATTAAAATTTTATTATGGAATTATACAAAATATTTTAAAATCTCAAAAAAGTATTACTTCAAACAATTTTCTTTTAAATTTATTAAAATTTTTGATTTGTCTTTAGCTTTTATTGCTGTCTAGCATAATTTTGGCGTCCTCTACTAATTTCGCCATAGTCTCCGATTGTATTTTTGACCGTGTATCCTATGGATGTTGGAGCTAATTGTCGCACTTGTCTATCTAGTTCATCCCACAACAGCTCTAAATGATTCAAGACGGGACTTTGAAGATACCATTTCCTAATAACAATTTTTCTTTCCCGTTCCTGTTTCCTCTAAATATCCCCAGCTCAATTTGGACGTATGTTTGGGTTGTCGTCTTGCTAGAACAAAAAGTTTTCTCCAATTAGTCGTATTTCAGAGGTAATAACATGTGTTCCAAAATTTCTCTGTACCGTTCTTTTCTTAGAAACCATCAATTTTAATAGGATCGATTACAGATGTTGCAACAAAACAATCAAAAACCATTACTGATCTTTCTCCATGCTTGGTAGTGGATGCAATGCATGATTCGAGAACTCATTCTCCCGCTAATCCTCGGACAAATGCTTGATCACCGTTGCGCCGCTAACTGGTTTCTTCTAATCAATCAGATCTGTCTGACTACACGACCTCAGAGAACGGAAGTTTTAATTGCATATCACATCGTAAAACCGCATAATTACATGCAATTAAAACCTACCTTTCTTTGTGACCGAGTGGTTATATACGAGAGTGGTCCCAAAGTACCCGGCCTGACATAGTGATGGCGGTAGTTGTTTGAAAAATATCACTGTATTAGAAAGTACATAATCTATAAAGCATATGTTTCAAATTTGAAACGCCACGTTGATTGGTATTTGTTTGACAGTAATCAATAGTGAACGTTTGCAGTGAATTTGTAAAAATGAAGAAAATTGGTCATCGTTGCGTGATACAATACTTTTATTTAAAAGGCCTCAGCCCAATAGATATAAAAGCTGAACTGGATTCTACTCTGGGTGAGTCTGCTCCTTCGTTTGCCACAGTGAAATATTGTGTAGCAGTTTAAACGAGGCCGTCCAAGCTGCCAAGACGAGCATCGCAGTGGTCGACCAAATGAGGTGACGACTCCAGAAATGGTGAAGAAAATCCACAAAGATCGTTTCATCTGCAGGCAAGGTCATGGCATCGGTTTTTTCGGATGCGCGTGGAATAATTTTCATTGACTATCTTGAAAAAGGAAAACTATCAACGGCGAGTATTATGCGAACTTATTGAGACGTTTGAGCGAAGAAATCAAGCAAAAACGGCCGCATTTGACTATGAAGAAGGTGTTGTTTCATCCAGACAATGTACCAGCTCACAAATCCGTTATTGCAATGGCCAAAATTAATAAATTAAAATTTGAATTACTACCCCATGCATCTCATTCGCCAGATTTAGCCCCTCGGATTATTTTCTGTTCCCAAACTTGAAAAAAATGGCTAAGTGGTCAAAGATTTTCCAGCGATGAAAAAGTGTTGTCGGCAATGAATGGCTATTTCGAGGAGCAAGACAGTTCTTATTATAAAAAGGGTATCGAACTTATTGAACATCTTTGGGAAAAGTGTATAGAGCTGAAAGGAGATTATGTTGAAAATTAAATATATTTGTTTCCAAAATTTTTGTTTTCTTTGTTGGATCAAGTACTTCTAGGACCACCCTCGTACATGCCCGGTGAGCATATCATGAGTTTGAAACTCACGAGAGAGCAGTTAAACTTTTTTCAAAAATCTCTGCAACTTATATGCAATGTATTTTTTTTCAATGAAAGTGTCCTTTTCATAGATTTTATAATTGTTCAGAATTTTATTAGAGGTATTGTAAACACAACATCTGTCACATAATTGATTAAAAATGTTAGTCTTAATTGGTATCATGTTACATAAATTTTTAATTAAAACACGTAGTGTTGTCTCCTATCTTATTAAATAAATTAGTTACGGACTTTATGATTTTAAACAAGCGCGCACGTGTAGTTTAAAGCGTTCTAAGCCGTCATATACACTAAATTATACGATACAACAGATTCTAAATTCTAAAAGGACGCTTTAACGGTACGACAATAAACTCGGCAGGAGATAATGATTCAATTAGTAAATTTTATTTCGTCACTAGCTAAAAATAATGTATTTAAACGACCATCTGCTAACTGTTCACCGAAAAATGAAATTTGAATTGGACTATCCCAATGATTCATAAATTATAGTTACAATTTTAATTAACCGTCAGATTATATGAATTAATTAACCGTTGTCAAAGTTTCGGTGTAAAATAAGGATAGAAAACAAAAGATTAAAATACATATTAAGTCGTGATAATCACTGATTTAATTGCTCGCGCTCGAGTTAGGTTTTTCAAAAGATAAATTCTAAAAGTAAGTTGATTAATTATCTAATTAATTTTCCATAAATTAATTCACTCTTCTTGAAGATTTCTATTCAAGTGTTCGTTGTTATCGGCACTCTTTTATATTCTTAGATGTCGGTATTGTGACTTCTAGTGTTCTGTTTTTTTGCTTATTTTCTTTCGTTCGATGTTATTCAAGGTTTTATGATAGTATTATGCATTTAATTGGCAAAAAAAGTAATACGGGTGGCAATTTTTGGCCAATTTTTTTGCAAAAATGTGCATTATTGAAATACAATAATTGATTTAATTTTGAAATCTTACATACAGCGACACTAATAGGATTGACATTTGTTAATATACTTAAATTCTTATCAAGTATTTCTGAACTAGTTCGTAAAAATTTTTATTATAGATTTTTTTGCATGGAATTCAAGCATGTGGATCCTAGATAATGGGTGATTTTTTAGCTGCATGAGAACTATCGATATCGATAACTATGGTTTGACAGCTGATAATGTCAAACTGTGTCGACATATCTGTTCAGTAAAGTTTGACAAGTCATCATGAATCGTTTAACGACAGAACAACGCTTCCAAATTGTGGAAATTTACTTTGAAAAAAATAAATCTGTTCGCGAAGTTCATAGAGCACGTCCATTTTACGGTCAACGTAATCGGCCTAGTGAGCAAGGAATTCGTGCAGTTATTGATCGTTTCCGCACTAATTTTACTCTTCTCGATTCAAAACCATCAATAAGACAAAGAAATGTGCGTATCAAAGAGAATTTGCTGCTGTAACGCGAAGTATTGAAGAAGACGCCGTAATGTCGATTCGTCGTCGTTTTCAACTTGTTGGCCTTTCTCCTTCTACTACGTGGAAAATTTTACTTAAGGATCTTGGCTTACGTGCCTATAAAATACAGCTCGTGCAAGAATTGAAGCGACCATCGTTTGCGTCGCATTTTTACTGATTGGGCTCATTTGAAACTGTCCGAAGATGAGCATTTTATCTAAGAATTGTGTTTAGTGATGAAGCTCATTTCTGGTTAAATGGTTACCTCAATATGCAAAATTGCCGTATTTTGAGCGAAGACAATCACCAACCCGTTAACGAATCACTATTACATCCATTAAAATTGACTGTTTGGTGCGGTTTACACGCTGGCGGGATCATCGGGCCTTATTTCTTTCGAAGTGAGGAAGAAGGAGCTGTGCCGTTACGGTGAATGGTGAGCGCTATCGAGCCATGTTGACTGAATTTTTGTTTCCAAAAATTAATCGGCTAAACATCGACGACATTTGGTTCCAACAAGACGGCGCAACTTGCCATACAGCGCGCTTAACGATCGATTTATTGCAAAATCAATTTGGTGACAATTTTATTTCCAGAAGTGGTCCTGTTCACTGCCCTTCGTTCGTGCGATTTAACGCCTCTGGATTACTTTTTATGGGGCTATGTTAAGTCGTTGGTTTAAGTCGACAAACCAGCAGTTCATGAAGCATTGGAAGCCAATATTTAAGCCACCATTGACGCCATACGGCCATATTTATTGGAAAAAATAGGACTGATCGAATGGACCATGTAACTCGTAGCCGCGGCGGACATATACCGGAAATCATATTTAAAAAATAAATGCCATGAAATTATCTACCAGATTATAAGAAAAAAATTTTATTCCAACAATATTTCTGTCTTGTATTATCATTTTAAGTTCTCAAGCTCTTAGAAAAACACCCTATACTTGTTACAGACATCACCATCCGTACTATTGTTACAATTTTTTAGTTCAAAAGCCCTTTTAGTTCGATTGCAAGCAGTGGATATTTTATTATTTTCTCTTGTTCCTTTTTTGTAATATTTGTACCATTTGATATCGCAATGTTATTAGGCGAGTTTTCTTTTGTTTTTTTAACAAAGTCAAATGCAATATCTCCCTTGTTACTAGTAACTTGTTTGTTTGTGTTTATTGCCCTGTCCCAAGATAATTTGTAATTATTATTATTATTACTGTTATCATTACTATATTTTATATATTTATAAATTTTACAAACAGCCAAGCTCCTCTTTAAAATATGGAAGATAAACGAAGAGCATACAGATTATGCAACTTACATCAGCACGTACAATGTGAACAGTAACTATTATAATTAATTTAATTATTTTCTAAATTTATGTATGTATAATCTACTACATGCCTTATTACGTAACGTTAAAATAAATTTTATTAGATATCCGTCAAAAGAGGGACTTTCTCTCTTTCGTAATTCACATACATCATCAAGCTTTTCCGGTTTATGTGTGCCACATTTTTTGCTCATATGCATATTGTACGTATTGTAAAAGGGAAGTAGCAAATACAAAATTAAATAAACATTACAGAAAAATAAGTTAAAGTGGGGTGTCGTAAATTAAATCAAAATAAACAAATGCAAGCTTTCAATGGAAAACCCCGAAACGAATATGTAAATTTCAAGATAACCATGTGCTATACACTGAAATCTAAATATAGGACGGAATATAATACCACTTATTCACTTAAGCTAACACTTTTAATCACCAATATGTTGTCTGAGATGTACTTACACTGAAAAAAAAACCAGAAGCGGAAGTTTGAAATAAAGATAAGAACAGGTCGGTTCATTATGTGCGTAAGATAGATGGTCTAATTATAACAAAGAAAAAGCTTAGTGCCTTAAATACAAGTGAAAATATGTATATTAATATACGTGGCGTGTGCTGGATTTCAATTACTTTAAGTAACTTTTATCTTTCTTGACAAAAGGCTTTCATCTAATAAAATGAATATTTTTTGTTAATGAGTACGCTACGTTCTCGTAGCGCTAAAAATAATTAATTAAGTAATAGAAGAACCACAACCATTAACTATCTTATAATTCTTTCTCTATAAATTTATGATTGTAATATAAATAAATTAATATAATCTGAAATTACATTTGTTCGACTTGTAATCGCATTAATGGTTCTAAAACTCAAAAATTAATTAACATACATCGTCTTCCAAACAGTAACCATACTATTATAACTTTTCTCGTCGAAAGTTAGACCCTTTATTGGTGTTACTCCGGCTGTTATACCAATTGTACAAAGGGTACTAGGAAAGTTTTGCAATACAGCTTTGTTATTTAATTTTTTCAAAGTAATTTCCTTTACACTCAATACACCTCTCCATCCTCCGAAACGAATCTTTAAACCAGTTCTGCCAAGTTTCACTAGGGAGTAAAGAACACTCGTTGTCCCAAGCCCGCAGAAGGTCCTCATCACTGGAAAATCCCTCCCTTTTAGCTTCATTTTCACATGCGGGAACAGTACAAAGTCGCAGGGAGCAAGATCTGGACTATAGGGAGGATGCTCGAGAAGTTTCAATCCTGTCGTAGTCAAACATACGGTGCAGGCTTTGGCGCGGTGAGCTGGAGCATTATCGTGCTGGAGGAACCAGATGTCCATTCTTGACTTTGGCCGCAGGTTCTTCATAGATCCAATGACTTTAGACAGTCACTGTTTAGTATACCAATCAGCTGTGATTGTCTTCTGTGTGTCCAAACGACGCGTTCTACAATTCCACTCGATTCGAAAAATACAGCTATCATTTTCTTCTTTAGAGATCGGGATTTTTTGGCAACTACGGGTGTGTCCTCATCATCAAAGACCCGAACTTTGTTTGGAGCTTTGGTCGGCACATCGTAATAGTACAGTCAAATCTCGTCACCTTTCACGATGTTGTTCACATACCGAGATTGTCCCTTATTAAACTTGCATCTCCCGGCACAAGTCACACCTGTTGTCATCTGCTCATCAGTCAGTCGATGCGGCACCCAGAGGGAACAAAGTTTCATCACGTGCAAATTATCATGTAGAATCGAACGAATTGCTGGTGCATTTAGGTCTGAAGTACCCTCCATTTGTTGGTAGGTCACTCGCCTGTACTCGCCAAGCATTTTCCTTACAGTAGTAACGTTTTCCTCCGTAACTGACGTTCGTGGCCTTCCCGGCCTCCCAACATCCTCCACAGTTAAATTTCCCCTTTGGAATTATCTATACTACCTGAGTATCGTTGAACGATGTGGACAAACATCACCTAGTGCAAGAGTCATTTATTTAAAGCACTGGTCTATGTTTAAACCACGCACGAAATTATAATGCAAAACTGCCCGCAAGCACTTTACACTTTCACTGTTAATGAATAACTGAGCCCATCGACATGGCGTGGCGGCTACTATGCGCATATGAACATGTCTCAACATGCAGCAATAAGCAGCTTCCTACGATTCATTGTTGCGTCATATTGCAAAACTTTCCTAGTACCCTTTGTAATATCAAGAGTAATTATAGACTTAAACTAACTATCGAAAAATGAGCTCGAGACAAAGAGTTGTAATTTACTTTTATGTGAAACTTTGTAAAATGTTATCACCCAAAAGTGCATGCCACAAAAAAGCGAATTTAATACATTAATTGAAGCTGAAATATGAAATTTAAAATCAACTATATACAAGATTTTTACCGAGAATTTGAGAGCCTTTCTTATTTGTGATTTTTTTCCACAAACTTTCTTGAAACGGTCTTTACTAGTGTTTACACGTATATGTTTAGATATGACGCATGAACAATGCTTCAGAATGTTGAATTAAAACAGAGGTAGTAATGTAGGGAACCTATCACCTTTGTCATCTCTTTATGTGGTCATTTTTAGATAGTCAAAAATAAATTTTCTGCGTTTGATCATTTGCTGTATTCATCTGATTTGATTCTTTTTTTCTCCTCCTACTTCATTTGCCAATGAAAGCAAAGGCATAAGCTATCTTCGAAAACGTTCAAGTGGAAGCAATCACCATCTTCAAAAGTGACCTAATAATTATTTAACGAATTTGATTGACCCTACAAATTATTCAAATAATACAATACAATAGTATGTGGTGTGTGCTGCATTTCGATTACTTTAAATAACTTTTATCTTTCTTGACAAAAGGTTTTACCTATCTTAAAAAATGATCTAAAAATTATTTAAGGAATTAATTCATCGTGCCAAAAATATAATTTAAAATAAATTATTCGAACAATAATATTTCTTCTTGCCAAAATTTTTTGGTATATATTTTTTGGAGCTTGAATTTTTGTTTCGTATCCTTGGAAAATTATGTATTGTGGTTCCAGCATATTAATTCATTATTATTTAATAATAGTAATGTTTTATTGGATTTCCTTTTTTTTGCTATAGCATCCGATTCGTACATTGAATTATTACTTCTGATTTCCGAAACTGATAGGGATTTTTAAAAATATAAAACGTGTTTGAAGATATATCTTTCTAATAGCTTAATTCATATTATTATTATTCCACATGTTCTGTGGCAGTTTAAATTTTTTAATTCTTTGTTTCCTAAACCACGCTAACTTGTGGTGTGTGTTTATATATATATATATATATATATATATATATATATATATGTCATATAAATTCAATACTTACCTCGAGTGCATTCTTAAGATATCTGACTAAATACATAGGCTAATACGTTTTACCTTACCATCAATTTTGATTAATGGACCTACACTTTTACCATTTTTGTGGAGAAGAGAAACTCATAAAGGACTACCACGAGAGTCTTTCAGGCTGAAAACCTCTCCCCTTCTTCAACTCGCTACCTTCATGTCAGAATTCGCCCTCGCATTTCTTCAGCCTGATGATCTCTCACGTTTACCTCTGGTCTCGCTCTTTTAACTTTATGATGCCCGCAAGGTGTTATATACGTCTTTCCGTCATAGTGCTGTGATCCAGTCCCTCTTCTTCATGTTTTCACGGTTGGAAGATCTTGTTAGGTTTCTATCATACAGAGGCATACGAACGAAGTGTGTGTTATACGTCATCACTTTCTTAGCAGTAATTACATTCTTCCATATCCGACCCATTTCCTTTGCCTTTTTTTCACAGATATTTGGGTAAGTATCTATGTCCTACACAATTAACTAACACGTTTACTGAGTCTAGCTTACATTCTAGCTTTTCCTGAAAACGTCTTGCGGATGTAGGAAATTGTAACTAGATTATATCTACCTAACGATAGTTTTCTAATATCTGAACTTGTAGTTGTTTGTAGATGAGTAGTATGATAATTTAATGTGACATCCAAGAAGCCAGTACATTTAAGTACATTGCCCGAAGTCCCTGTTGCTTGCTTACGTTTTTTCTTCACATGCGTTTCCCATCTTAGATTGGCATTATACTTATGCCCCGATAATTAGTTTCATTGCCATGCGAGATTGTTTGCTGATCCAATAACTATATTAGTAAAAAAAAGCTTAAGAAGTTGCTGGAACTATAAAAAATAAAAAAAGTATACACAAATGCAAGAACTGACTTCACCTTTTTAATTATAGCACTGTTAAAGCCGATGGATTTCGCCAACAAATAAAAAAATAGTCTTCATTTGAACGGAAAAGCTGATGTGTAGTTAATAATAATTGTTGTAGTTTCCTGTGGTATGGTTTTAAAGCCATAGGATTGCAAAATTAATATCTCAGAGTTACTCCTACGTACTGGCTTTGATCAATTTAAGTCTAGCTGCGGTCGATAAATGCTATTGATGTTGTAAAACAAAATTTTACATATATTTATATGTATTCCATGACGTCATGTCACCTCTTCGTTTTAAGAAAAGAAAACTACACATTAGTTATTCTAAATAGTAAAAGTAACCAAGGAGAAATTAATATTAGTACATCTTTTTATTGCACATCAACTTATGATATGTTCGATATGAATATAATTTCTCATTTCAAGATCTCTCTCTTTTCCCTTTTTCTTTTTATCTAGTATTAACTCAGCACGTTCTGTAAATGTTTTTTATTCTATTTTAAAAAGGTTTCTTCTGTGAGAACTAAGGGGTTCGGAGATACCTTCAGCACCACTTCACTTTAACTCTGCCGTATTGTTATTGTATTTGTAATTGAGTGAGTTCTTTGGAAAGTAATTTCGTTTTTTGTCATGGAAATTAATGAAGTTTTTATAATATACAAGTATTTTATTCAATTATATATTAACCATTTTGGTCCAATACATTTTGCCATCTTTCTGGTAGTACCATGATCTCGCGCTCGTAAAACTTCTGATCTTTATTTGGAAGAAATCTACTTCTTGTCAAACGGTCTTGGAATTAGAGATTTGTTTTTCTATCTAAAGAATTTTGTAGAGATCGGAATAAGTATTCAGAGGGTGTAGATCTAACACATATGGTGGGCTCAATAGCATATCCCATCATAGCTATAGCAGTTTCTGGTGAGTCATCAAACTTGTATGAGGTCTGGCGTTATCATGGTGGAAAACTATATCTTCTGGGAATCGTTCAATGTATACAATTAGTGGCAGAACATTTTCAGTACTCTTGAAACCTCACCAAACAGAAAACATCCCTTTCTTTAATGAATATTAGCGTTCGAAGTGATTCGAGCCTACGCACGTCTTGTACTCTATGATGGTTTGCGTTGAACATTGTTGCTGAAAATGCATTTTTCATCTCTAGTTATGGTTCGCTCCAGAAATGGACTATTTTCGCCACATTTTGGTAGAAAATTATAGACGTCAATGCGACGGAACAAATCTCTTTCTTTGAAAACATGCGAAACCTACGTATATATATTCAGTATTGACGTAAAATCAATTCGTTTCACATGACCCTAAATCATCAACTTCGACAAATTTATCAATTTCTAGTATTGTTATTCGACGGATTGATTCAATCAATATCTGTGCTTTGTCCTCATCGGCTTTAACTGCCCTTTCAGAAAGAAATGCATCTTTGACATCAAAATTACCAGAATCAAATTTTCGAATCAGTTTTGGCATTGTTCTATTAAGGCGTCTTCTTCATCTACTCCGCACAACTTTTTTCTGATTTCGACTGCGTTCTTCTTAACTTTTCGGTAATGAAAAAGCAAAATATGCCGAAGATGCTCGTTTTTATTTTCTATTTTAAAAATCGCAACAAGGAGACAAACACTGAAAATCAAAAACATTTCTTTCTAAATATATGGAATTCAAAATATGTAACGACAGTAGACTTTAGGAGGAAATTGGCTGATTAAAAATATGATCGTAACCTTCGCGAAAAAAAATGTAATTACTTTCCGAGCAACCCAATCTAAATAACGCGATAAATCTTCTAAAAAATTCAAACTTTATTTCCAATAGTTAGACTTTTCTTAATTTGAACTTTTTATTTTTAAAAGTCGTGTATGAATTTACTCTAATTTTTCAAATTAGTTACCTTACGTTTAACTAAATATTACTACTGCCTTTTAATAGTAAATATTACTACTTTGTCACCTTTCCTCGAATTATTATCATACCACCCCAATCGACACCGGCAATTATCAATATATTACTTGTTATCTTCTTTTTACAAGAAGTGGATTATTTCACATTCCAAACAGAAAATTTGAAGCAGATGTGAGATACGTACGCATCTGCATGAACTTAATTTTCAATATGTAAGGGTGAGTCACCCTCGAAAAAGTCATATGTGGGTGGAACAGGGAGGTCGGTCAACCAATAATTATTTTCGACACAATTGAAACGCACCGTTTCTAGGAAATTCAGATAGATGTATGTACTAACCATTAAATGCGATCGATAATATAAGGGTCCCTCTATATCCAGAAACGTGATCTGGGCCATCACATACACATACTGTCATTCTAACTGTCAACAATCAAGGGGTGATTAAATTATGTTTTCCTCATAATTGCTGCCTTACATGGATAGCGAACTAATAGAAATTGATATGGTATTTTGCGATATTATACTATTGTAAGAAAAAATAACAGCTATTTACTAAGTCAGAATAACGTTTCAGCAATGTTGAATGTTCTTTTAAGTTTATTCAAAATATTACAGCTGAAAGAGGGTGAGACAACTTTGTTTATATCTGCACATGTACATTCAGTAATTGAATCGTACCAACTGGTTAGTGTTTTTGTGGCTTTCTTATCAAACACACTTTTGGGCATAATTTCCCTAATATTAGAACTAACAAGTAACAGTATATTAAATGTATTCAAAAGAAAATGGTATCCAACCCATAGATACGTAGTAAACGCTATAAAATCATCCTAACAGTCAAACAGTGGTATAAAAAATCTTCATTCAATTTCATTTCTATATACTTACTGCATGATTTTTCTAATATGTAATATATAATATATTACAGAAGTAGTCGACACTACAAAGAAAATACAAAAATTTCAGCTCTATACACTTTTCCCAGCGATGTTCAATAATTTCGATACCCTTTTTATAATAAGAATTATCTTGCTCTTCAAAATAGCCATTGACTGCTGACGTCACTTCTTCATCGTTGGAACAGAGCTTGGGAACAGAAAATATTCCGAGGGGGCTAAATCTGGCGAATAGGGTGCATGCTTGATTTCTTCGCTCAAATGTTACAATAACTTTGTATAATACTCGCCGTTGATAGTTTTTCCTTTAGTCAATGAAAACTGAAAACATTGTTTTAATTGTCCTTTGGTCTTGGATGTGAAGTAATGGATCCATGTTTCATCCATGGTTATGAAACGGCGCAAAAATTCTGTTTTGTTGCTGTGAAACTTCGCTAAACACTCAATTGATACATCTTCACGACACTGTTTTTGCTCGAGTGTTAGTAAACGCGGCACCCATCTTGCACACAGCTTTCTCATGTAAAAATTTTCAGATAATATACAATATAGCGCACTTTTTAAATGGCTACAATGTCTATTAGCTCGCGCACTTTCAGTTGACGATCATCCAGTACCGCTTTGTGGATTTCCTTCACCATTTCTCCAGTCGTCACCTCATTTGATCGACCACTGCGATGCTCGTCTTGGCAGCTCGTACGATGTCGTTTAAACTCTGCTGCCCAATATTTCACTGTTGTAAACGAAGGAGCAGACTCACTAAGAGTAGAATCCAGTTCAGCCTTTATATCGGTTGGGCTGAGGCCTTTCAAATAAAAGTATTGTATCACGTAACGATGACCAATTTTCTTCATTTTTACAAATTTACTGAAAACGTTCATTATTGATGGCTGCCAAACAAATACTAAACAACATAGCGTTGTCAAACTTGAAACATTTGCTTTATAAATTGTATACTTTCTAATAGTAATATTTTTCAAACAACTACCGCCATCTCTAGGTCAGGTCGGATACACATGGGACCACCCTAGTTCTTTCTGTAACCGTACAAAAGTAGTCAGGAGTACTATTTTCATTTGTGTTATTGTCATCACAGCTACCTGTCTCAAAAGTTCCTTTTTTTATCAATTCTCCTTTTTTTTATCAATTATTTCTGCTCTAAGCTCAGTAAAACATTGAGAACATTAATTAATTAATTATACAATTTCAATAAAATCAAACTTTAACTGTTTCGCAAATTTATTAGATTTTTCTAACGTGTATTTTGATAATAGAGCTTACCATTATCGAAGAGACCAGACGCACTATTCAACAATTATAACTTTCAAAAGTTTATTTTAATATTAAACAATCTCATAAGTTTGTTTGTAAACAATTTAACAGTATTTTACCTCTGAAATCGATTTATTCACATTTGTTGGAAGCAATCTGGAATATGGCGCTATTCTATGGCATCCCTATTAGCTGTATCAATATGCCTTTCTACAATGGAATCAAAATCGGTTCCCAAAACACTTAAATTACGGTATCGACAGTTTTTACCCTCCCATTGATATCGATTATAAAACTCCGCATGAAAAACATTTTATCTAGTGTTTTAACGTGGAGAATGATGGCTTGATTTCTGTTGATTAATACAAGGTACATTTGGACAAATATTCTATGCAATTCCATTTCATAACAATATGACTCTGCAGTTGCCGTTTAGCCAGGCCTTGAAAATAAATAATAGACGATATCCCTTACGCTTTACCACACTGTCTTCATAATCTTTTGGCAATAGCGTTGGCTTACGACATCGATGATCTACTATCTCGATCGCTTTCTTTTGTGTCTATTGATTTTTAAATAAAGTTATTTCAAATATTCGCTGCATTTTCTGATCGCTCAATTCATGTAGAAAAATTACAATTATCCAAAAGTAGAAAAATAATGCTAGCTTGCAAAGAACTGCTGGAACTTTAAAAAGGCACGAAAAAAGTTATAACTTTTAAATATAAACTTAACCATTTCAGCAAAGAATTCGCTGAGATAATGATAAATCAGACATTTCATTTTACAAGTCCTATTTGAATATAACGCTATATTTTCCAAAATATAATGTTTAAAGTGAAGTTTTGCGTCACGGGAAATCATCTTTATATCACTAAGAGAATTAAATTTCTGTTTTTTTCTTGTATTTACAAACGCGAATATCGACGGTTTATTTCTCTTGTTCGCACAACATACCTCATTTGGAATATTTCAATAATCAAACTGTGTGTTACAATAATTGAAGTAATTGAAAATCCAAACGGTGCAAAAAGTACTCTACTTTTTGGAGTAGTTAAATACGGATTTGAATACGAGGGTATCCGTTTATATTTCGGGAACTGGCAACACTGTTAGTGTTGCCTCCGATCTGATGATTGCATCCTGAAGTTTGTCATTTTTGACAATATATTTGCCTTGACAGTTTTATTATCCGGTCGCTATTTCTATTGTTTACAGTAACTTGAAAATTTTATTTCAGCGAAAAAATGGAATTAATTAGCGAAAAATTTAGTGCAATTATTTTTCACAACTTTCGGCGTGGATTATATCAACAAGCTGAATTCTTTATATGGTGACGAAGCACTATCGAAAACTACAGTATATCGTTGGTATAGTAAATTCAAACTTGGACGGCGTTCTTTGGACGATGAATTTCGTGAAGGTCGTCCCACAAATGTTGTAGTGTGGGAAAACATTAATGCAGTGTCAGAATTGATAATGCAAGACCGTCATGTGACATACCGTGAGATCGACGCATCTCTAGGTATTAGTAATGTCAGCGTGCATAAGTTCCTGCATGAACATTAGCCATTAAGAAACTATATTCACGTTGGGTACCACATAATTTGACAACCGCTCAAAAAAGGACTGGCGTCGATTGGTGCCAAGAAATTCACAATAATACAATGGCTGTGCTTCAAAGAACATTTATAAACTCGTCATAGGTGATGAATCTTAGAGCATTACGTATGAGCCCAATAGTATACTGCAGTCGACTGTGTGAGTATTCCAAGATGAGCCAAAACCAACAAAAGTTGTTCGCGCTCGAAGCACATCAAAACAAATGGTCGCCTGTTTTCTCGGAAAAACCGGTCACGTTGCAAACGTGCCTTTAGAGAGTTTTAGAACGGTCAATTCCGAATGGTACAAAACTATTTGTTTACCAAAAGTTTTTGAAGAAATAAGGAAAACAAACCGAAAACAACAGACCATTCTCCACCATACAATGCGAACTCTCACAGGTTGGTTCAAACAATTGAATATTCTACCGGGCAAAACATTGAATTGATGAATCATCCGCCGTACAGCCCTGATCTAGCACCCTGTGATTTTTTTGCTCCCACACGTGAAGAATAAACTTCGTGATCAACGGTTTTCTACGCCGAAAGAGGCATTCAAAACTCATATTTTGGAGATACCACCTTCACAGTGGCAGCAATGCCTTTCGGATTGGTTTAAAACGAATGCAAAAGTGAATTGATTGTCAAGGAGAATATTTTGAAAAGTAATAAAACTGTTTTCGATAATAAAAATTTTTCTTTTTTTTTGCTATTCCCGAAATATAAACCGCTAGCCTCGTATAATGTACAAATGCTCACTGTTAGTTAAAGAATTCATCGGGTACGTCGACTGTTTATCCAACTTTCTTTATTAATTAACATAAACGAAAAGCAAAACAACGAACTTACCTAGACTTACCTACACATTTATTTAAATTCAATTATTCTGGTTTTAAATAAATACTATTGTGCGCAAGAGAAACAATGGTATAGTAAACAATCCTTTCATAGCGTTTCCTGTATTTCAATTCTAGTGTGCTGATGAACCGTAAAAATACTCTTCTGCAAATCAACAAAACAGCTATAAAGCTTTAATAAACAATGGTTTCCCTTCCCCATTCTTACATCAATATGCAAACAATGAGCGGACAACGGGAACGAAACTCGTATTATACTTACATGAGAACAAAACTTGTCACTTTGAAACCTCTTATTAATCATATTTAATTTAATGGATTTCCAATAACTGCTTACATTGTATAAACAATACATATGTTTCTACATAAATTTAACGAATTATAACTTTGAAATTTTCCTTTATTTCTTTTGTAATTTTTAAAGAAATCATAACATTCTCGTCTCAGGTATTTAAAATTTCAAACTAAAAGTTTAATTTACGTTTTGAACACATAAATTAAATATTTATATTTCATACATCAATGAACAAGATTTTTTTATTCATCCTAAAAATACTTATGTTCAATTATGTGTACAATTCATTTATTTTTTTTAATTTCCTAGATCCGTATAAATTCCTTTTTTTATCAAAAATTATGAGGATTATTTTTAGTTTTATAAATAATTCATTTCATTATTAATAGATAATAGAAGTACGTTTTTTTAACAAAGTAAAGCTGAACTTCTATAAATCGAACTCCTGTATGTCTAAATATCTTAAAGTCCAAATGCATTTAGTAGCAGCAACATTTAATTGTGATTCATATGCAATTCAACTTTTGTACATCAAACACCCACTTAAAATTTTCTATATCTCAAAGTTGGTAAACAACTTTTAATAAGCGGGGAATTCCGTACTTCTTTGGTTTCTTACAAACAATTTTGTCGCGCAGTCTAATCATTGTACCTTGTCTGAGAATAAGGAGTAAGTCATATATCCCGCTAACACGCGGAACACAGCTTAAAAATGTAACTTACCACAAAAATACAACATAAACAGATGTGAATGTAGTAGTTTGTCAACAATATTAATCTTTTTATTTATTATATAAAAATAAATTAAATAAAAATTCATTTTAATGAAAATATGATTGTACAAACATTACTTTTTGGATTAATACGTACAACCTATCCAAAATTAAGATTAAATATTATTAAAATAAATATTTCATGAAATTTTCTTTTCAATAGAAAAGTAGTATATAAATATATATATTTGTAAGTCATAAATTATTGATATTCATATCAAATTTATCGGTGAAATTCAAGGTAAAATGTAAACTACTGTTGAAAATTATTATAAAATTGCATCAAAAATACAACAAAGATTATAAATATTGAAACATTAACAGTACAACTAATCGGATTCACTTGTGCTTGACAGTAAATCACTTTCACTGTCACTGTTTCTAAGTACAACATTCATTTTTCTACTTTAATCACATGGTTGATACAATTCTTCCAATTATCCATTGTAACATTTGTAATTGCTTCCATCAAAATCTCTCACTTCACTTTTTATTATTTATCGATAATTGTCCAATTCATCTTCACGGTATATAACAGAGATTTTAATGCATTTGTTTGGTATTCTTCCCTTCGAACATGACAATTTTTAAAGTAAGATATTATCAATAATAGCTTTTGTGTAAGAGTTTTTAACCAATAAACATGTTACTATATTGAAATACCGTCCATCTTACCAAGCCTGGTACTACAAGGTGTACAGGAAAGTCATTACCCGTTTTTCCAACAGATGTCGCTTGGCTTTAGTATGCAATGTTATGATTTGACACATATGTTATTTTATTCTACTGACATCAACCTTCAAAACCATAAATGTTACATTTTGCGAAAGTAATACTGTCATAGATTTATATCTCTGGAAATGTCGAGTTTCTTGCCTGAAAAGTGCGTTTACGACATGCATTACTTTTCTTATTTAATTTAAAAAAAACCGCTGTAAGTTATCGTTTGCTAGTAAAAACTTACGGTGAGCATGCCCCAACCACAAAAACATATGAGGCGTAGTTTTCACAATTCAAAAGTGGTGATTTCTATGTGCGAGACAAAGAACGTTCTGGTAGACCGAAAAAGTTTAAAGATGCGAAATTGCAGGAGTTATTGGATGAAGACCCAACCTAAACTCAAAGAGAATTGGCAGAAGCGTTAAATGTGGCCCAGGAAACGATTAGCGATCGAATACGAGCAACGAGAAAAATCCAAAAGATAGAACAATGAGTGCCGTATCAATTGAATGACAGGCAAAGGAAAATCGAAAAATCGTCTGTGAAATGCTACTTCAAAGATACGATCGGAAGTCATTTCTGCATGGAATAGTGACCGGTGATGAAAAAAAGGATTTATTTTGAAAACCAAAGGCACAAAAAATCATGATTATGAACTGAAGCCGGCCCATCGACTCCAAGGTCAAATCGTTCGAAATATTAATACTGATCGTCATCGACAACAAATTACCAATTTTAACCATTCACTCATACAAAAACGTTCAGAATGGGCCCGAAGATACGGTAAAGTCATTTTATAGCTCGATAACGCGCCCCTTCATACAGCAAAACCGGTCAAGGAAGCATTGAAGGCACTTGGATGGGTCAAAATATCGCACTTGCCGTACTCTCCACATCTTGACCTGTCCTACTGTCGCCTTTTCGCATCAATAGGATACGCGCTTGCAGAGCAGCACTTCGCGAATTTCGAAGAAGTTAGAGAATGACGTTTGGAATGGCATGCATAAATTTCTTGAAAGATGGACAAAATGTATAGAATCAAATAACTAATACCTTGAGTAAATACATTTTTCCATTTTCTTGAAAGTTATGTAGTTTTTTTATGAAAAAACCGGTAATGACTTTCCGGTACACCTCCTGGTATTTTGCTTTCTTGTTTTTGCAAAATTGAAATTGTTTTAAATCAACGGATTCAGTAAAGTAAAAGATAATAAATATTTTGAAATAGGTGACAGAAATTGATGACTCTATACCTTCCAAACTGAAGTAAGTTTGATTTAATGTATGCTGCAAAGTAGGTAGATACAAACTGCGTTGCGTCTCAAATTAAAAGGAAACAAAAGCCCTCCAATACATAATTGCGAATAGAGAGCGTTTGAACTGATATATAAATAAAGTTTCATTATGATATTTAGTCAAATATACTTAGAATCCACAAAATAACGATATTGTTGTCTTAAAGTTACATAATTCATGTTCAAAATTCTTAGATATTACTTACAAATCTAAATGTTGAATTCCAGATATTATTAACTTCCTACACAAATTGTTTGGGTTTGTTTTATAAAATGATGTAAATGAAAATATTCACTTCATCTAAATTCGAATAGGTACGTCTTTGTCTTTAGTTACAACTGTTTGCCAAGTATCGTAAATAACTTTGTCAAGAATTCATGGAAAACTACATTTTTTTTCTTAAAGATTACATTGCGAATTTGACTTTCTATTCTTAATATTATTATATGAGTTACTTATATTAATTATGTTCCAACACAATAAATGTAATTATAACAAAAGGAGTACATTGTTGTTGATCCAGTCCTTTAAAACGAATTTCAACAAATTCTTTTTCGCACAAATAAAGCATCAGGAACGTTACATATTTCCGGTCTCGTGTACACTACCGGTCATATTTATTTGCCCACCCCAATTTTATGTGTTTCCTGAAATACGGATTATCTTTTGAAAAATCTGTATTATAATTATTCAACAATATTATTAGTGGAAGTAATTCCATATGAATTTCTACGAAAATCTTAAATTGTTTATGATATATCGTAAATGTGTTATAAATTGGAAAAATACCATAAATATTATACAGGCTAATCCCTACAGTATTAACAGTTTTACTTGCATTTCTGAAAGGTATTACCAACATTGTGTTATTGTATTAGCTAATTACAATATTAGGATGTGTTATTCAAAAAGGAAAATAAATTTTATGTCAGTCATCGTTCATCTTTTGTTGCGAAAACAGTGAAATACAGAGTTATTGTGAATATTTTAATGCAATGCCGAAGACGAAGGAATTATTTGTTGAAGTGCTTGCTATGATAATTGCTTATCATCGTACCGGTAAAAGTAATCACGAAATTGCAAAAGAATTACGATTAAATCGCAGAACCGTTGATTATAACGTTAAAAAATTTAAAGAAAGTGGTACATTTTCCAACAAAAGAAGATCTGGACGACGACATCTGCAGATGACCGGCATCTAATACGGATAAGTAGACGCGATAGACGAAAAACAGCACCAGAAATTGCTGCTGAAATGAATAGAGCGCGTGCTAAACCAATTAGTGTGTCCATGGTACAGAGAAGGTTAAGACAAGCGGGTTTATACGGAAGAATTGCTCTGCGAAAACCACTACTACGAAAGCAAAACAAGATAAAACGACTAAATTGGGCTAAAGAACATAAGAATTGGACGATTGATCAGTGGAATAATGTGTTGTGGACAGACGAATCGAAGTTTGAACTTTTCGGTAGTAAAAGGCGAATATTCGTAAGAAGATCCGCAGGATCCGAGTACTGCCAGAATATATTGCGCCTACCGTAAAACATGGAGGAGGTTCAGTAATGATTTGGGGGTGTTTTGGTGGAAGATCTGTAGGCGATCTCGTCAAAATTGAGGGAATCCTGAGAAAAGAAGGCTACAAGGAAATTTTAGAAAATAACGCTGTTCCTTCAGGACTAAGGATTCTTGGCGAAAACTTTGTATTTCAACAGGGCAACGATCCGAAACACACTTCTAGATTGTGTGGCGATTACTTGCGTCAACTAGAAGAACAAGGCCAAATCTCTATAATGGTATGGTCAGCTCGAAGTCCTGATCTGAACCCAATAGCGCTTCTTTGGGAAGAATTGGACCGGAAGGTTCGAAAACGTGCTCTATCATCCACCACTGTACTGTGGGAACAACTTCAAGAAGCCTGGGCACAAATTACAGAAGATAGACTGCAAAAATTAATTGAAAGGATGCCGCGGTTATGTGCCGCAATTATCAAAAATAAAGGTGGGCACATTGATGAGCGCAAAATTTAATAATGATTAATGATAAAGTTTTTATATAAGAAAAATATAACTATTTTATGTTTATTTTACACTATTGTATTGGTACAATAAATAAATTTTCAGTACACATTTGATAGTTTAATAATTTTGGCTAAAACTAAGGGTGGGCAAATAAATATGACCGGTCGTGTATATCGCTTGAGGAACCGAGAAATCTACATTTGGAAGGATGCCAAAAAATTGCAAGTTATGTACTACTCTTTTACTAACATTCAATTGGCATGATGACAATGTGAAGTGAGATAAGTTTCTTAATACATATGTTTAATCATTTACACGTATATTCGTATCAATACTTTGCATAATAATACGAGTATCGTATGAATAGGTACGAACAGTCGTGTGCAAAATATTAGCAGTAAATGTATTTACTTCCAACAACAGTAATAAATTTTCTAACGACGACACGCTAACACAAAAGCTGCCACCGCTGCAATTGTTTTTATATAAAAAATTCTCCACCGACAAATTGGGAGGGTTAGACCACCATCTAGAAAGAGATTTTTCCGTTCTATGTATATCATGTTTCGACCTCATATATCATAGTAATCCAACGGCACCTATGATTTCATGAGATACCCTACAAAAATTCAATCTGTGTAGAAATTTAATATCTGTTTAAGAGCACTGCTATTATTTTGCACACAACTGCAGATGTGTTACATACTCGTATGTATGTACATTGTGTGTGTGAATGTATTATATACTATGAAGTATAACTTACCCTCTTGTTTATCAAAAGTGTATCTATAAAATTTGAAAATAAATCCTACCTGATGAGATAAATATTCTCGCACAACATAATATTTAATTAAAATTGAAACTCTTTTTATCGTGTACGGTTGTAATAAAAGATTGGCAATTTTCGAAACATTTGAAACGTTTTTAAATATCCTATACACAGTAAGTTGGGTGTTTTATTTATGTTCAGAATTGATATTAAATCGTAACGAATAGGGCTTTAAAAAAATTTAGAGTCGAAGTTTAATCTAAAAGCGGAAACTTCAGTTTTCAAAAATTTATAATACATCAAAATTTGTAGAATCTTAGAATTCAAAGAATTTCGTGTTTAATTATAAAAATGAAAATCAAAATAACTATATACGAAGTGTGTTTTCTAAGTAAGGGCAGCTTAGTTGTACAAAAGGTACTAGGAAAGTTTTGCAATATGACGCAACAATGAATCCTAGGAAGCTGCTTGTTGCTGTATGTTGAGACATGTTCATACGTGCATTAGTAGCCGCCGTACTATGTCGATGGGCTCAGTTATTCATTAGCAGTGAGAGTGTAAAGTGCTTGTGATGGCATTGTGGTCACGAAATGAGACAAGGGGAGTTTTGCGTTATAATTTCGTGCGTGGTTTAAACATAGACCAGTGCTTCGAAGAAATAATTCTTGCACTAGGTGATGTTTGTCCACATCGCACAACGATATTCAGGTGGTATAGAGAATTCCAAAGGGGAAATTGAACTGTGGAGGATGCTGAGAGGCCGGGAAGGCCATGAACATCAGTTACGGAGGAAAACGTTACTATTGTGAGGAAAATGCTTGGCGAGGACAGGCGAGTGACCTACCAACAGATAGAGGGTACTTCAAAGCTAAATGCATCAGCAATTCGTTCGATTCTGCATGATCATTTGCACGCGAAGAAACTTTGTTCTCTCTGAGAGCCGCATCGACTGACTGAAGACCAGATGATACGGTGCCAGGAGATGCTAAAAAAGTTTAATAAGGGACAATCTCGGTATGTGAACAACATCGTGACAGGTGACAAGACTTGCCTGTACTATAACGTGTGCCGACCAAAGCCCAAAACGTTTGGGTCTTTGATGATGAGGACACCCGTAGTGGTCAGAAAGTCCCGATTTGTAAAGAAGAAAATGATCCTCCAGCTCACCGTACCAAAGCCTGCACCGAATATTTGACCACAATAGGATTAAAACTTCTCGAGCACCCTCCCTACAGTCCAGTCTTGCTCCCTGCGACTTTGCACCGTTCCTGCATGTGAAAATGAAGCCAAAAGGGAGGCGATTTTCCAGTGATGAGGACCTTCTGCGGACTTGGAATTTTACTCCCTAGTGAGACTTGGCAAAACTAGTTTAAAGATTGGTTTCGGAGGATTGAGAAGTGTATTGAGTGTAGAGGAAATTACTTTGAAAAAATTAAATAAACAAAGCTGTATTGCAAAACTTTCCTAGTACCTTTTATATAGACTAGTAGGAGGTGCGCGCACCGCAACGAGTGCTTGCGTCGTGTCCCGGCATTCCTTGTGAACAACTGTGCTCAGTTGCAGCTGTGTAGGTAACCTGTACGGTCTGTTCTGTGTCTTTAGAATGTTCAAATTATCGAATCGCCCGTCACCACCATAAATACGGTAGCCTACGACCAAATACTGCGAAAGCTACGCCGAGTAATTCAAAACAAAAGACGCGGCATGCTGGCAGAAGGAAGTTTGTTACTCCATGACAATGCAAGGCCTCACACCGCAGCTCAGAACTGAGCTTTATTAGACTCTTTTGATTGGTAAGTTTTGGACCACCCCCTTGAGCCTCGACCTTGCACCGAGCGATTTCCGTTTTGGCAGCTATGTTTTAAAATAGAGAAGTGTATCTGAAAATAAATTTAGATTTGAAAATTTTCTTCCGTTTGGCCATTCATCATACATCGTAATCATGGACATCAACCACCTACTCATATGACTCGTGATTCATATATTGTCAACAATACAAAGTTAAAAATATTGAAAACACATTATAATCTAAAGTAAACAAAATTATTGGTTTCTTGTTTGTCTTTAGAATCTAAGTAACAAACATCTTTAAACGCCTCTGTCAATTTGTATGCACATGACAATCTACCGCCTAATAGGGCATATCCACAACGATGGAAATATTAAATGAGATTTTAAATTAAATGCTTTCTTAAAAAAAAAATAAAAGACTCAGAAGTGAAAACCGCGTGGCAATCGACGATCTAGTTAGTTTTCTATGCTCCTACCTATACATGCATATGTCTTAAATCAAAATAATTGATTTTAAATCGGCAAAGTTTCAAATTTCAAAATTCAAACATTTTTAATAAAATTAAAATTATTAAAACATTTTACAATATTATTACTATATCTAATAAAGTATATGAGTCTCTAGAATTTTACCAAACAATATTTAAATTAATTCAACAAATTATTTATAAAATTAAAAACGTTATTATACCTGAGCATATAAAACTTCAAACTCTTCGTTTTCATGCCTTGTATTTTGAACTAGTGAAGTATAACTATTTTCTGGTTGCCTCTTATACCCGAGCCATTAGATTGGTGGGGAAATCTTCACGCGAATTTGTGCCGAAATGAATAACCGTGGCATCGACCACGACATCGTTTCGTTAATTCTGTTTTTCCTTTTTAAAATATCTTAAGTTGTCTTTCTTATTTTATCTTGATTTAATTTCTCTCGTTTATAACTGAAACCTTTACTTTTTATTATTTTTAATACGAGAAATACTTCCTACAGACATAACAGTCAATGATTTTGTGCTTCTCTGCAGTGTTTTTTCAACATGAGCGACAAATTGTATTCATTTTAGATGCCATATCAATTACATAATATCAATTAATATCAATATTTGTACAAAAAAGAAAACTGGCGGAGAATGAATATAAGATGCAAGACAGAGACACACTTTTCACATCCAGTCGTTTAGGTCGGTTGGTTAGGGTGACTAACAACAAGACAAACAAAAGAAAATAGCGGAAGGAAAAGAAGTACAAGTAAATAAAGAAATGAAGAAATATGAGCTTCAACTTTTTGCGTGTAAAACAAAAATATTACTATAAGTATTATATAATGTTACGTGTATTTAATATGCCTTCGACACACTTTAAACTCATCGCTGTGAAAAGAGAATTATGTACTTTAATATGATATACATATATTCAAACTAATTAAATAATTTTAAATTAACTCGAAAACTGAAATAGAACAGAACCAAGCTACATATGTTGTTATCGGGAACGATACGATACCATACGATGAAATGCTGCTAGAAGTAGCCAATCCTAGCATTCTTGAAGCAGATAGTAAATACGTACTTTGAATATGTCCATGTAAACTCCAAGATTGTGTACTAAGTAGCAAAAGAAACATTTTTGTAGTGAAGACCATGGTAGTGTATTTATTTACACTGAAAGGTCCTCAACCTATTGTGAAGCAATACTAGCAAGAAGAAACATAAGGACGAACATGTATGAATTGTAAAGGGTTTTCCAATAGACATAACAACTTTATCTTTTAATACGAACACACCCTTGAACGTTTTTCATGATCTGTCAACGTCAAAACGTCAGTCAAGGTTAGCATTTTTATCACGATGAAGTTCACGAAGGTACAACGTTTGAAAATTATTAAAAATTACTACCCCATATCTGAGTTGGTGGTCACAACTTTAAGAGCGCTTACTCCAATTTTCGGTCTTAATAATCGTCCCACCAGACAGATTACGCGTGCTATAGTGGATAGATTCGAATCAAAATATTCATTAATGGATGTTCCTGTCAGTGAGACAACGCATCGGTGGAAGTGCCGAAAATATCGTAGCCATAAGTGCTTCAGTCCAAAATGAGCCAAATTAGTCAATACAACGCTATTTACAGGAAGGAATTAGGAATCTCTTAAACCACATCGTGGCGAATTTTGCGTAAAGATCTTGGCTTACAGCCTTACAAGATCAAATTAATTCAAGAACTAAAGTCTCTTGGTCATTTGAAGCGACGAAACTTTTCCGATTGTGTTTTGCTAAAGTTTGAAAAAAATTCTGAATTTCATCGAAAAATTATCTTCAGCGATGAAGCTCATTTTTTAGCCTAATGATCTTGTCAATAAGCAAAACATGCGTTATTGGACAGCAACAAGCCCACATATGCTCCAGAGACTCCATTACAACCACAAAAGTGATCGTGTGGTGTGGATTTCATGCCGGAGGTGTGATTGAATCATATTTTTTCGTCGAAGAAAATAATTGTCGTGGTCAATGGAGTTGGCTTTCGTGTCATGTTGAAAGACAATTTTTGGCCAGAATTTGATGGACTTGATATCAGTGATATGTGATTCCAACAAAATGGTGCCACATGCCATACACCTGGTCAAACAATTGACCTAATGAAGGGGAAGTTCGGTAGCCGTGTAGTCTCGAGAAATGATCCGATTGAGTGGCCACTTCGCTCATGCGATTTAACAGCTTTGGATTTATTTTTATGGGGTTACGTTAAGTGGTTGGTTTATATCAACAAGTCAACAACCTCAGAGGAGCTCAAGAACAATATCGCACGCAAAATTGCCAACATTCCAGTGGATATCTGTTAAAGAGTGGTGGAAAATTGGCTTCAAAGAACCGATCGCTGCGAACGTGTTCGCGGTGGTCATATGAACGAAATCGAATTCAGTAGTTAAATGTAACATGTATTCTGCATCTGGAATAAATTTCATCCCAATATTTCAATTATTCTGTATTTTATTTAAATACAAAATTATTATGTTCTTATTGATAAACCCGCTATAATCTTTGTTCATAAATTTTAGCAAAACTAATTAATATTAAAATAGACCTATAAATGAAAACAATGAATTATTGCCATCTTTTAAAACAGCAACTATTCGTGTTTCCTTTCACTTGTTTGGCAAGGTTAGCATGTATTGATAAGCTTTAAACATGTTTGTAGTTAATTAACTAGATTTTGTATAATATATGCGTATATTATTATATTTATATCGTATTATTTCCGACACTACGAATGCGATAATTTTAATTGCTAATTATTGCTTTGAAAACGTTTTATAAATATCCACAAATAACCAAGAAATAGTGCTTCATTACTTGCGAACTTTTTTCTCTAATTTCACTTTCTAGCGTATTTCTAACTGTACTTAAATGATGTCATCAAACTTAAAGTTACGATTAAATTACTGAAAATATCAGCAACTCGCTGTTAAAGAATTCATTTCCTCTATCTGTCTTCTTTCTCCTCGTTACATTCATTGAACCGTTTTTGCCCTCGGCTAATTATAGTGTATCGTAGTGTTTTAATTTAGTTTGAATTAGAGAATAAAAACAACATGATGAGAGAAAGCGAAGAATTAATTAAAGACGTTGATGATGATAATGATGATAAATGTACGTACACAAAAAAAGATCCTTTTAACTATCGAGCTCCGATGTTTGTTTAATTACGTTTCGTTGCTTTCCACCCTTGATAAAGACGAACAGTTGTGTATATTTTTTAAAGAAAATACAATAAACATGAAATGAAAATACTAATTTAATATAGAGGTACTGAATATCTAATAGCAACAACTATAATATCTATAAACAAACCAGCTACAACTTACAATGCATACCTCTGAACATTATTCTGTAAAATAATGCTTTAAGAAGAGATTACCAATTTCCGCAGATTATATTTCAACAGTTTATAATAATGCTTGCCTTTCTAGGGAGACAAATTTTAATTTTCGTCTGTTACATTTTGACATCTTCCATTAAAAGCTTTTCCACATCCTCTCATTGTTTTCTAAAGCAACTTTTTCTTTCACTCATAGTTTTCCTATTTCTTATTTCAACTAGAGGTCAACTTCTTCCTTTTTGCTTCTGTTAGTTTTTATGTTTACGATTTGTATATCACTGTACTCTTTATAATTGTATTGTAAATAATGTATTTTCTTCTCCTCATTCTCTCCCTATTCCATCATATCCCATTCAGCGTTTTTGTTGATCTTTTTCTCTGTCCAAGCTTGTGCGGAATTACGTTAAAATAGAATAAAATTTGTAATAAAATGTCACATTGCGGGACTGTTTTAGTAATGTTATATGTTGAAGACAAATAATGGCTTTTATATTAACCATCTACGAATTTATCTCACCTCAGAACGAATTTATCTCACCTCAGAAATAACTCTTCCTTCTCAAGCGCATGTACAATGCTTCGATGATATACTGATCTAATGTAAAGGATGTTTCAAATTTCGCGGTTTTTTTTTTAAGAATAAATCACATAATTTGCATTCACTTTCAAAAACTTTTTATTGGTATTTAAAGTATCAGACATTTATATGCGAAAAATAATATCTGCCAAATGGCCTCCTCTTGCAGCTCCACAGACGTCCACTTTTTTGTTAAAATTTTCAATGACATTTTGACATAATAGAGGCTCTATCTCACCAATAATATGAATAATTTCATCTTTCAAAGCAGGAATTTATTGTGGATTGTTTTTATAAAACTGACTTTTCACATGACCCCAAAGAAAATAGTCTAACGGTGTCAAATCACATGATCTGGCCAATTAACATCATCGCTTCTTGAGATTACACGTCCAGGAAGTTTTTTTCTCAATAAATCAATTGATTCGTGTACAAAGTGAGGTGTAGCGCCATCCTGTTGAAACCACATATCCTCTAGATCAATATTCATTAATTCAGGACACAAAAATTCGGTTATCATCCGACGATATCGATCACTATTGACAGCAGCATTTTTAAAGAAGTAAGGCCCAATTACACCACCTGACCATAATATATACCAAACAGTAACTCGTTTAGGATGCATAGGTTTCTCATAAATAATTCGTGGATTTTCCTCACCCCAAATACGGCAATTTTTTTTATTAACATAGCCACCAAGTTCAAAATGTGCCTCATCGGAAAACATTATTTTTTGAGAAAAATCAGCTGGTTGTTCACTGATGAAATTGACAAATGAACGACGTTTTAAATGATCTAATGGCTTCAGTTCCTGTGTTATTTGAACCTTATATACCTCCAGAGCTAAATCCTTGTGTAAAATACGCCATGTTGTTGATCCACTAAGTCCAAGTTTTTGTGAACGTCGTCTAATAAGCATTTCACGATCTTCAGCAACACTTTCACAAACCAAACCAATATTTTCTTGTAAACGACCACTACAACAGTATTTTTCACTGTTTTGATCTTTTACGGAACCGGTCTCTTGAAATTTTTTAATAATTCGAGTAATAGTGCTTTCAGATTCACGATTATGTAAACCATAAAATTCACGTATTTTTCTAAAAACTCTCTTCACAGAAGGCTGATTTTCATAAAATAATTCAACAATTTGAACGCGTTGTTGTACCGTGTACGAAGCCATTTTTATAAATGTCATACATCACACTTTTTAAATGCCCACATACCCAGACAAATTCAGTGCACCATCTATATTTTATCTGTTCTTTTAAAAAACGCGCAACTTGAAACATCCTTTATATATGCAGTATAGTAAACTGAATATTAAATATCAGTAATCAAATTTTAATCGTATTATTTTCTTCAATTATCAGTTCTTAGGTGATCATACTGTGCAGATTACTATATGTACATAGGTAATGTAAGTTAATAGTGCATTAGAAACCTTTAAGAGTTCGTAATTATACTTCTACATTACTCACATCGGAGCGTTTTAAATAAAAACTCTGGAAAAAATAAAATTAAAATGTTAAAAACCTCGTTCATAACAGCCCGCTATGATCGTAAAACTTTTTCATATCACTTTAGATTATGTGAATGTACACACATATTTACCATTTAGGGTCCGTAAAGATAAACTATGTAAATAAGGGGAGACGAGAGACATTTATATTACTGCCTATGTATATTTCCTTTTTCGTCTGCTGAAAGGTCAAAGTTTCCATTTGGCGAGGAATTTCATGAAGTTTCCATGGACGTAGATATGTATGTGTAACTTTCGTAGCGTTCATTATTGCATCTATTCGAAACTTTTTCAACTTTCTTGGGCTTTTCCTGTACAAAATTCAATGGAATATAACTATTACATTACTTTCATATCCTAAAAATTAAATTTATATTTCCAGCAATAACATAAGATGTAAAAAAATTATCGTTATTGTTTTGAAATGTTCGTGTTCTTGAAAAACATTTATCTTATTCTTGAACACTATTAAGGATCATTACCATTAAAATTCAATCAAAGTACACAAGAAACCGTGGGACGGATGATATATGATGCTTGGGGGAGTCCTTTTAGAGGGGTTCTTCCGTAGTTCTTATCGAGACATCAAGCAGTTTGTCACACATCGGAAGACCTACGTAATAGTGGTAATTGTTATTCTCGTAGGGATTTAAGATAAGCATTGTAAGAAATATACCGGAAAATGGTTTACAGATATACAGGGCATTGCCAGATAAGCAATAAAGTTGAATGCTTTGATTTGTATTTCGAAAGTGTTTATGAGGGTGATTCGCGATAAAATTTTTATCTCAATGACAAATTTATTGGTGGCGAAATATCTAAAAACTGTTTCTTTAGTAATAAGAAATTCGAAACCGGACAAATCCTAAAGTTTCTATATTATACGAGGGCGGTAGCCGTTTATATTTCGGGAATAGCAAACAAAAAGAATTTTTTAATATCGAAAATACCTTTATTGCTTTTCAAAATATTCTCATTGAAAATCAATGCACTTTTGCATTCGTTTTAAGGCGTGAAGGCGGTATCTCCAAAATATGAGTTTTGAATGCCTCAACTGCCCGTAGAAAACCGTTGACCACGAAGTTTATTCTTCACGTGTAGGAACAAAAAGAAATCACAGTGTGCTAGATCAGGGCTGCACGGCGGATGGCTCATCAATTCAATGTTTTGCCCGGTCAAATGTTCAATTGCTTGAATCGACCTGTGAGAGCTCGCATTGTCATGGTGGAGAATTATCTGTCGTTTTCGGTTTGTTTTCCTTATTTCTTCAAAAACTTTTGGCAAACAAATAGTTGTGTACCATTCGAAATTGACCGTTCAACAACTGTCTAAAGCCACGGTTGCATCGTGATCGATTTTTCCGAAAAAACAGGCGACCATTTGTTTTGATGTGCTTCGAGCGCGAACAACTTTTGTTGGTTTTGGTTCTTCTTGGAATACCCACACAGTCGACTCCTGTTTATTATCGGGCTCGTACGTATAGATCCAAGATTCATCACCTGTGACGACTTTATAAACGTACTTGGAAGCACCGCCATTGTATTTTTTGTGCATTTCTTGGCACCAATTGACACGAGTCATTTTTTGGTTGCGGTTGTCAAATTATGTGGTACCCAACGTGAACATAGCTTCTTAACGGCTGGATGCTCATGCACGATCTTATGCACGCTGGTGATACTAATATGCCTCAATCTCACGGTATATCACATGACGGTCTTGCATTATCAATTCAGACACTGTATTAATGTTTTCCGACACAACAACATTTGTGGGAGGACTTTCATCATCCAAAGAACACCGTCCAAGTTTGATTTCACTATACCAACGATATACTGTAGTTTTCGATGGTGCGTCATCACCCTATAAAGAATTTAGCTCGTCGATGCATTCTTGTTGAGATAATCCACGTCGAAAGTTATAAAAAGTAATTGCACGAAAATATTCAGGAGTTAATTCCATTTTTTCACTGACATAAAATTTTCAAGTTACTGTCAACAATAGAAGTAGCGATACAATCATCAGATCGTAGGCAAGACTAACAGTGTTGCCAGTTCCCGAAATATAAACGATTACCTTCGTAAAAAAATATGAGAAAACCATTTGAATATAGTCACCCTATCATGTATGAGTTCAATTTACCATTATTAGGGAGACTTACCATCATATGTGAGAAGTCGCCTTCTTTTATATCATTTCCAAAATATTTAGTAACTGCTTTGATAATCCGAGGCACACTCATTATTTCAATTGCGTGTATTACAGCGCTAGACCAATACGTAGATTTGAATTCTCTATCTCCGATAAATCGAATCTACTAACTGAATATTACCACTAGCCAACAAAGTCTTTACCCAGAGTCAGTAACTAAGAAAATTAAACAGTATATACAAAGAACAAATTATTAGAACAGACAAACTAGTATTGGCTTACCTTGTTCAGACGTGTTTGCATTGTTGTTTTATTGTTCTAATCTGGTCAGTTGCTAAACACATGCTATATAAAAGATGCGCTTTTAACTGCAATAGCACAACATAAGGGATGAGGATGAGTTCAGTGAGACTTTAGTAACGGAAAGCTATCAAAAATTGTATTAATATTTTAATTTAGTTCTTTACAGACACAATCACATTCGTATGCAAGTAATCCAAATAATTTTCGTTATGTGGGTGGCAAATTTAATCCATTAAAGAAGAGTGAAAAGTTAAATATTTGCCGAGCCTAAAACGCAGTAATCTACAAATTGATTACCCACGGAGACTGCGTTTTCGTAATTGGTTTATAAACATGAACAACAGAGAACTTTCCTCAAAAAGTGATTTTGAAGCATGGTTTCATCAGCGAAATACCTAAATTCACAAAATACACGAATTTGTTACATCAACATTCTTATACTGCTACGATTCAGTATGTTTTTCTTAATATGTGAGTCGTATCAACAGAAAGTTAGTTTGTTAATTTAATTGTCTAACAGATGTTTTTGGTTTATTTTCCATTATTCTTCAACATGATTGGCAACTCTTGATGTACTTTTCTTAACACCTTCATTACCATTGATTTCCTTAAAAGACTACCAGTTTCAGATAACAATTTTACAACTTTCTCTAGAGTTTTTGTATGTTTCAAAGTTTCAAAACTTGGAAAAGAAATTAAATTGAACAAGACAAATATTAAAGAACTGACAAATATGATTGACATTAGTCAAATGTCATATGAGTTTATGCATACAAAAAAAGAAAGCACATCCTATTCTAGCTGCGTTTTACTAACAAAATGACAAAATAAACTTGACAGACTTTCAAATTAAACACATAATAGTACGATTTGTATTCTACTGCCAGTATAAAGACAGGCTAATTTTATGCAAATCTAGCCCCATCTATAAATAATAAAATATCATTTTCTGTCTTCAAAGGTCTTTATATATACCTCTAACTTTGTAAATACATTCAATTTCTATGAAGTCTATCTAACTTTCTTTCGATGAAGCCTGTCAACCTTGTTGGAACGCTAAATAGAATAGAATGGAATAGATATTTCATGATGTAGAACATTTGAAAATTCTTGCTTTTTTATCGGCTTTTTGTATTTTCCTATTAATTTTTCAGTTAAGAACTTGATTATTTGGCACACAAAATATAATATATATAAAATCTTAAAAATCTTATGTAAGCCTCGTCAAGGAAGGTATCTTATTCCATTCATAAAGTGTTTTCGATCTAGATTTCGCTTCGACCAAAAAAATCTAACGTTTAGAATGAAAGAATATCATTTCTCCTGTCTCATTGTTTAAGTAGCTTGAAATTGTATCCTTAGAATTTTATTAGTGAATCATGGAGAAACGTCTAACATTGTTCATACATAAAATATTCTTATATCTGTACATACAAGCATAGTCGTAAAGAAGCAAATAATCAGTGACACCTTTTATCTTATCATTGTAAGAAAAATACTTAAATAAAAATTTTTCTCGAATCTTACATCTGAAGGCTTTATATATTACTTAGAATTTATACAACCAATTATACACCCAATTCATATGATTTATTCAAAAGGGTATTACAAAATTTAGATTATACATACACACATTGATGGAAGGATAACTATATAACAAAACCGGCAGCGCATATTCTCTTCTTCCTTCTCTTTGGACGTTTCCTTCGAGTAGAGCAACTCTGTCGTTTCCTCGATCTACTTCTGCTCCTCTTTCGTTTTTTACCACCACATCGGCTATGACTCCTTTTGCGGCTCCTTGTGCGACTTTTGCGTCTTTTGCCACCTCTGCTTCGGCTTCTGTGTCCTCTTCTACGACTTGAACTTCTGCAACCTTTTCCACTTCGTCCTCTCTTTCTACTTCGTTTTCGACTTTTCCGTCTCCGACTACGACCACCGCGCTTCCTACTTCTAGACTTGCCACAACCACCACGTCGACGACGACTTCGACTACGACCTCGACGACTGCGACCACGATGGCTTCGACCATGACGCCCACCGTGAGATTTCCTTCTCATTTTTGGAGCACTACAAGCAAGTGAACGAAACTTAAGTTTTTCTTTATCGGAGAGGCAACACCATTTTCTTGCACCTTCAACTGCTATTTTAACGACGTTCCATCCTCTATTTTTGGCACGAAATACGCGAAGAAAATTGAAGAAGGGATTTCTGGTAATTTTACCATGTCCTGAAGCTTTTCCGTCTTTCTTACCGCCTCTTCGTCGTTTTCCACTTCTCGATCGTCGTTTTCCACTTTTAGATCGTCTTTTTCCACTTTTAGATCGTCTTTTTCCACATCTCGACCGCTTTCTACTTCTCGATCGTTTTCCACTTTTCGATCGTTTTCGACTTCTTGATCGTCTTTTACTCCCACCACATCTTCCTTTACGACTGCGACTTCTACTACGACTTTTTCGACTTCTTGATCGTCTTTTACTACCACCACATCTTCCTTTACGACTGCGACTTCTACTACGACTTTTTCGACTTCTTGATCGTCTTTTACTACCACCACATCTTCCTTTACGACTGCGACTTCTACTACGACTTTTTCGACTTCTTGATCGTCTTTTACTACCACCACATCTTCCTTTACGACTGCGACTTCTTCGTCGGCTACGACTTCTACTACGACTTTTTCGACTTCGACTTCGACTTTTACTTCTCCTTTTTTTAGATCCCGATTGTCCTCTACCACCACCACATTTTGTTTTACAGTAATTTTTCCACTTTTTTCCGATACAGCCACCACTACCACTACGATCACCACTTTTTCCCTTTCGACTTCCACTGCGGCTACGACTACGACTACGACTTTTACACCCCATAATACACACACAGAATTTTTATCATTTGAAAATTTCGAAAATAACCGAACAATGAATGTATGTATCTTCTGTCACAAACCCATTTTCCCAAATGAAAATAAATATCTCTCCAATGACAACGTACTTTTTGTTTTTTTTCAACGCAATCTTTTTGACACAGTTACACCATTTTATAAATATTAATACACTAAATGTCACTTAAATATTGACAAAACAATGTGGCACTAAATATTTTCAAATAATATTTTATAACAAATTAAAGTAATAGTTTACACATTCCACGGTATTTCGTAGCGTAGATAAAAAATATTAATAACCTTATGAAAATCATATGATTTTCAAACACCAGTAACAGGTAGTATCTGGCATTTCCATAAGTCAATTTATTTTATACTTTATCTTTATTATTCATATACACATATTCAAAAAAGGACAGATTAGATATGGAGCCCGCGGTACGTAGTTCACCTTCATTACTCGAAAATGTTCCTGCGGAATGGTACGAATTACCTCAGACATTCTTCTAACTCGTGATAACTTACGTGCAAATCACAGAAGTTATTTCCTCCAAACACAGTACAGATCAATATTCAATTCAAAGATGACATAGCGAACTGTTTACGTTCATAAGATCGAGGAAAACTAGTACACAGAAAAACCAAGATACCAACTAGAGGGTGGACTTGAGCAGATATTAATCTACACTGAACGTATTACAGTGTGCAGCAATAGGTTCGCCATACTGCAAAACTATTGTAGTAAGCTTCGTAGTTTCCTTTCTAGCGTCGTCAGAGATTGTCGTTTTAACAACCAGTACGTGTTTCTAAATTTGCTTCTTAGGTGTAATAACAGGTTTTCGAATAGGGACGTAACAATTTTGTCATTTAATACGAACGCTCCCTAGAACGTTTCTCATGATCCGTCAATGTCAAAACGTCAGTCAAGGTTAACATTTTTATCATGGGGAAGTTCACAAACGAGCAACGCTTTGGAAATTATTAAAAATTACTAGTGCAATTCTGAGTCGTTGCTAGCAACTTTAAGAGCGCTTACTCCAATTCTCAGTCGTAATAATCGTCTTACCAGACAGGCTGTGTAATATATTTATTAGATAAATTCGAGTCAAAATATTCGCTATTGGATGTTACTGTGCCAGCGAGATAACGCACCGGTTGCAGTACCGAAAATATCACAGTCGTAAGTGCTTCAGTTTAAAATGAGTCAAATCAGGCGATTCCACCGTTGACAAGAATAATAAACCTCTCAAACCACATTCTGAAGAATTTTGCGTAAAAAGCTTGGCTTACTCCGTTACAAGATCAAATTAACTCGAGAACTGAAGCCTCTTGATCATTTGTAACGTCGAAACTTCTCTGATTGGGCTCTGCTAAAATTTAAAGAAAATCCTGAATGTCATCGAAAAATCATCTTCAGCGATGAAGCTCTTTTTGACTTAATGCCTTTATCAATAAGCAAAATATGCGTTATTAGACAGTACAAGCCCACATGTGCTTCAAGAGACTCCATTACAACTACAAAAGTGACAGTGTGATGTGGATTTCATACCGAAGGTGTGATTCGACCATATGTTTTCGTCAATGAAGATGATCGCCATGTTACGGTCAATGCAGATCGCTATCGTACTATGTTGGAAGACTATTTTTTGCCAGAATTGGATGGAGTTTACATTAGTAAAATGTGGTTCCGACAAGATGCTGCCACATGCCACACAGCTGATCAAACAATTGACCTATTCAAGAGGAAGTTCGGTAACCGTGTAATCTCGAGAAAGGTTCTGGTCGAGTGTACTGCACCTGGAATAAATTTCAGCCCAATATCTCAATTATCCTGTGTTTTAATTAAATACAAAATTGTTACGTCCTTATTGAATAACCCGATGTTTTTTCCGTCGCCCTATGAAACGAACACCAGTACCAATTTTTAAATTAAAGCGAACGTAGACAAATTAATTTAGATCACTTGATATGAAAGAAGAGGTAATCGTCCCTTTACAACGCTTTATGGTTTAAAATTACATTAAACAGATGAATATAATCTGTTTAAGGTAATTGTAAACCATAAAGCGTTGTAAAGGGACGATTACCTCTTCCTTCATATCAAGTGATCTAAACTAATTTGTCTACGTTCGCTTTAATTTAAAAATTGAAATAGAATACATGTCACACCAGGTAAATCAATTGGTTGTGACCTACTCCAAACAAATTCTATTTTAAGCACCTTCAATTATTATAATTTGAATTGAAAATGAATTCAGATCTTTATAGTAAATGGGACAAACATAAAAATTTATTCGTTTATTTTATTTTGCAGGATACTTGTGGGTGCTCCTCTGGGACAGAATTTACAGCCCGGTACTAATAGGTCCGGGGCATTATTTAAATGCCCAGTAACAGAAGGAGAATGTGAACAAGTCGCAACTGACGGCAGGAGGCGTAAGTTACTTAATCATTTCAAATTAGAACGAATCGTTTTGTATAATTTCGCGACTATTAGAACAAAAATAGATTTACAAATATACATAGTTTTTCTTTCCTTTTGTAATGTTATTTATTAGTATATGAAATATGAGATATTGGTTGCACAGTTTTTTATTTGCAAACGATAACCTGTTTGCACAATATTTGGAATCGTTTACTAGTAATAGTAAAGTATAGAAGTATAGATGCATTTAACAAACATACTTGATAATTATTATAGTTTTTATTTTGAAGCAGATTAGGTAATCGCTGTAATTATATTACCAAAATAATAATAAATTTCGTTTATCATTTTGAAATAGTATAACAAGAATTTTTACAAAAGATATTCCAACCGGAGTAGATACCTAACTTCAGTTTAAAAAAGTAAATGAAGATTAACTCCCCTGAAAATTTAATTTAATAACGTGTATCTGTACATGTACAGATACACGTTTAGCATCTCATTATGATGAGATGCTAGTTTTACAAATTTCATAAGAACAAGGAAAATAGTTTAAATCGAATACGGAATAAGAACGTATCCACCAGTGTAAGATTAGTGGAAAATGCCCCTTATAATCACCGTCATTTGATTTTATTCAATTTCATGGCTATGATGAACTTTGCAAGTTTGCAAGTACACAGAGGTCGTAAAAGAGCACTTTTACAAGGACACCGGTCTACTAAATGTAAATAAGAAAACTGGTATGAAGTCTACCGTTTTCGATGAATTAATTAATTTAAGTTAATTTAAAATACATTGCGCTGTGTAATAAGTCGCAATTTCTTCAAACTAAGATAAAACACAAAATGACTATTCAGCAAGTTAAAATAAGCAAATTTTGCCCAACTCGCCTGAGTATTTCTGTCAGTAAAGTGATTACATCGTTTAACCGAAGTTTTGCGACTTATGCACTAAGAAGTCATCTAAGTACTTTTAAATTTGTCCATCACTATCATCCAGATAATTTCTAAACGACCGGAACGTATAATAATCGACAATTGATTCAACAAATATGCTACACCATTCCTCACCAAAAGCCAATTTTTGTCCAAAGCAGTCTATTCATTCATTCTTTAATTCGTTCGAATAATTATTGTGTCCAGCTGAATCAACTAAAACAGAAAGTTCATTCAATCATTTCTGCAAAGAAATGATTGAATAGAAACAGAAAGTTCATTCAATCATTTCTGCAAAGAAATGATTGAATGAACTTTCTGTTTTAGTTGATTCAGCTGGACGCAATAATTATTCGAATCAACCGTTTAACTACGTGAAAACAGGTTACAAAACTCTGACTTGTTTAAATTTCAACAAGCACTAATTACGCCTTCATAAGATGCAAATTTGCTTTGACAATCGATTGCAATGATTCTCCAAAAGCATACCACAACTATTTCCATTTAATGTTGATTTATCGTCCCCTTTATAGTTGTTTCAGAAATGGCGCCATCGAGTTTCATTTAAACGTCCATTCAGATATTAATCGATTCAAAAGATTGTTGTCGAACAATTTAAAAGGAAACGTGCGCCGTCTTTATCACGCCAATCCTTCTCAATTACTTTGCAACAGTTGAACGGTCAATCGCAAAATCTCTGGCCATAAATTTTATCTTCAACCAATATTTTCTCATCAGTCATACTTCAAATTAGTATTAGCACTTTCGCCATACATACAGTTCTTATTTTACATTGAGCATCTGTTTCTTTTTTGCACTTTCTTGAACAAAAACAATCAAATATTTCAATTTGTTGTTCTTATATTTTAATAATATTTTGCCCTTATAGAACACATACAAGTAAAACAAAACAAAAAACTGTATAAACTGGCAGTTATGCAACCAAATAAACACATGACATAACTGTCATAATAAATAAGCAAGATTTAATGAAAAAAAAACGTAGGTAAAGTTTATTTCACAAACCAATAACTTTACACCGCGACGAAATATATGTATACCAATTTTCATGCACATCTATTATTATCAAGCCAGTTAGCGTTGGTGGAAGTAAGAGCTCTAATAAGGGACGATATATAAGCATATATTTTAACAAACAAATCTTATCAACTGTTAAATTTTGACTAATTTTTTAAATTTGCAAGACATTCTTTTATACATAATTTCTTAATTTATTTTAAGAGAATGTAAATCGTTTTCCAAAATTGTTTTTGAATAGCTGTGCTGCAGCTTGCATATATAAATCAAGACCCCAATTTATTTTCAGTATAACAGTGAAGGTAATTAATAAAACATACATTTTTTAGTTATAAATTTAATTTGAACTTTCGAAATTAGTTTTGTTACATATTGAAAATAAATTCAAGTAAATGAGTCCTTTCTAGAGCACTTTTTATAACTTACTCAAACATTTTAGGTGGTATGCTGATAATTTCTTCCTAAATATTGTTTTTCAATGCGTCCAAAGTTTCAAGTTTATTTACAAAACGCCATCTTTCAAGTAGCCCCATAAAAAGAAGTCTGAAACCTTTAAACTGGGGAATCTTGACATATATGCCGCATTGATGATGCGCCCAGAAAACATTCTCTACAAAATATCCATTATCCCACTATATTGTACCCGTTCTGGCACCATCCTGATGAAAACAATTGCGTTCAAGCTCAAGCTCCTCCATTTGTGGAACCAGAGATACTCGAAAGATTGTTCGGAAGCGATCCTCATTTGCGGTAATGGTTCTTCCTTCATTGTTCTCAAAAAAATAAGGTCCAATTCCTTTAGCACCAACGCCACAGCATACGGTAACTTTTGACTCGTGATACGAAAACTCATGAATAATTTGTGGATTGTCGCTACCCCAAAAGCGATGTTTTTGTGTATTAACAACTTCATTTAAGTAGAAATAAGCTTCGTCTGTCATTATGGGTTTCTTCCAAAATTCTGCAATTTCGTTTCCAAAGTTTGCAATGAAACTGCTGTATTGTAGTCTCTTTTCGCGGTCTAGAAGCAGATTTTTTAGGTCACCTGTATTTTGTAAGTTAACAAGCGCAAGTTCTTCGCCAAAATTTATTGTAGTAATCGTCGGAAAATGCCTAACTGCCTGGATCGCTTTCGTATCGTGGTTCTTTGTTTCTCCCTCACTTTCTTACGTACACAGCCTTTCTTCCTTGAACGAATTCTTCAAGGTTCGCCAAGGTGTGCTTTATCAGTTATAGTCCCTGTTGGCCCAAGTTTTGCAGCTAACCACCGAAATGTCTTTGCCAATAGAACACGACGTCAGCCATATTGTCTGCGAAATTCTCAATTGAGTAGGGTGACCGACGAATGTTATAAAAAATGTTACAATTTTAGCGAATCATATAGGTGTACACCAATTCATAATGAATTTCTTACATGCAAGCCTTACAACTTAAATCAAATTTTCATATATGTATGTTAAATAAAAACATATATAGCAACTTCTCTTAGAGAAATTGATTATGTGCCTGGCTTAACAATTGTGGCACTTAATTTCACGTTTTCAAGGGAAGTCTTTTTAACACAATATTGGATATTTACTGTGTATCAATTACTATTGAAATAAAAATTATGCCGATGTAAACTATATCATATAATAACTTAAAATTGGAAATCTGTAGACTTCATACTAAATATACATATAGAGTAACATTAATATATCCTTAATAAGCCTCGATAGCATCTGAATTTGTAATACTCGTAAGTCAAGTCCATTGCTTCTATCCTTCGGTGTACTTGAATGGTATCCTAGCCTAACGCTTCGTGTTAACCGCCTATTATTAAGTCAAGGTTACAGAACGTGGCAGGTGGTGTGATGAAAAACAGAAGATGCTGCTTCTTATACTATAGGATATCCCTCCCCACAAGCATTCCGATTTGTTATTGCACATCTGACGTTCACCTGTCACGATTCAATCGACGTGTTGCACCTTTAGTCCCTTTAATCCATTTTACAACAGCCTAAGTAAAGTGAAGCCGAAAAATGCTATTAGTGCTCAGGTGATACCTATCTTGTATCTACCATCTTTGGTTTACTTATCTTATCGTCTAGAAACAGGTCGCTACAACTCATGTGTATGTTAAAAATGCATCCTTAATAAAAATCAGCTGTACTCGAATAATAGCAGATAGATAAATGGATTACTCGAGATATTTGTAAGCTATTCAGCAGATCTACCCTAACTCTCGTATATCTCTAGAGTCTCTTGGTTTCATTGCATATCCCTGTTGAAGTTCATTACAGCCTCTTTAACATCTATGTAATCCTGGCTTTTTACACAATGTTTTGCACTTTAGCCTTCAAGTTGAAGATTAGCTAGCTAATTGGATCTCTCCGTCGTATATCACACTTTACAGTTTTTATCGTCGCAGCTTTATGTATCTTTATTTATGTAGATGGGCCTAGTTCATTCGCACCTTGCTGGCTTTTTTGCTCATGAAGAATTCTTCCCTTAGAACTTTAGAACTTCTCACATGTTGTTTCCTACTATTTTTGTTCTTGAGATTTGCTCTATACATTTTCCATGTTGTTCCCAAGAATAGCAAGGAAAATAACGGTTCATCCGATCAGAGCCAAATTTGACCGCGTCAGACTTAATTACAGTACATTTCTCTAACCTCGCAACTCTAGACACATTGTCTCGCACCTTGGTTTGAATTCCTCAGCAGTGTTAATTCCCATACTGATACACTAGCTATGAACTGGTGAGGGAAAAAGATCCCGTATTACAAGTTTTATAATGGCAAAAAGACCAGTACTTAAACAATGAGCAGGAACATGCTAAAATAAGAGTATTGGAATTATGTATGTGCTATGTATAAGTACCCACTCCTGAGTAAATGAGCAAGAAGGATGCAAAGGCTGATTGACAACATTTAACAACTACCAATTTCATTTCACGTGGTTTTATTACTTCCATATTCTACCATTTGAGCAAATCAGTAGGTGGAGGTTTTAAGAATTAGGCCCCAAGGATAGCAACAAGGACACCCCTGCAATAATGCTATTAAATTATGTCTGGAGCAATAAGAATATGGCGAAGAGGCATTGACTTTACGCCTTATTGATTAACAATTGGCTACGTTGTTGAGAATCATAAATAACTTGCGCTATTTTCAATTATAGTATTAGTATTTGATACATTTTAACTACAACAAATTTTTAATTTCTATCATGTTACCGCATCTATAAAAAATTCTTATTTAATACTTTCAATTATCCTACCGCTTAACAAGGCCTCATCGTTTCATGGAATTCTTTTATAATTAAATTTAACTCCTAACTGATTAAATATTATCTTATATAAAGCAATAAAAGACAACCAATGAACCAATGGGTGTTCTATTTGGTATAGGGTTTAATTAAAAATAATACAATTCACTCATAAGCATATAACTGAATAAAATTCAATTTTTGAAATTACAAAATAGGATTTTGCTTCATTAAAATCTCTCTCTCGGAAACGAAACCTACGCAAATACTCATAACATATTCTTCGTTACGCTATTACATACAATATGCACTGGGAGTTTATAATTTTTATTGACGCGCTTGTGCACGCTCACAATGGATATGTAGGTTGAAAAGAACGTGGCGCCTGCTAAAACGATATATAGTACTGATAACCTCTATATAGTAACTATTACTATTACAAACAAAATGACTAAATACATCAATTACGTAGTTATTTATGTACTTGTCTATTTGCAACACATTTTTCTTGTTATTATCGGATACGCATATCATTAAGCGATGCTTTGTTTAATTTACTAAGCCTTTATCTCTTCCAGAGCTTTATTTTCAAAATTGATTGTATAAAAATACGAAAGAAATTGATAGTCAACGCAAAACTCGAACAAAAACCTAATGATGAAATAAGAGTATTTATTTTGTACAAAATTTCTAAAGAAAGAAACTGTGTAACCAATAATCTTAGGTAATTAGCTGAATTTCGGTTTAGGTACGCTGTACAAATCTACCAGTTAGAATAGCATATCACTACGATCATCCAGAGGTTCTCAAATAGTTTTTTTGCCACATAGATTTTAAAGCCCAAAAGTGTGTAACGGGGCTGACTAGAGAGAATGATTGTTTTTTTTGTTTTTTTTTTTTCGGGGACAATCGACGAACACAGAGGCCACTGGGCGATATACATGTAAGTGGTGGTCCCAATCCAACGGTACCAACTTTGGTGGTGCCCCCTTTTTGGTTTGTGAATGCGTAAATATTGCTTTTCTTATAGCTTCTTATATAGAGCCTCTATTTTGCATGTCCGAACTTCTGTTTATGCACCGTCTCTTGCTATTTTACTTTGCTTAGCTAATTTCTGTTCTTTTTTGTAACTTGGAAATAGGTGTTAGGACATAGTCATGTAATTTGGTAATGGCTAATATAACGTGTTTTGTCCGTCTAAATACAGTTATAATGAAAATTATGCTTCGTATAAAATTGTAATTTGGTAATGGTTAATATAACGTGTTTTGTCCGTCTAAATACAGTTATAATGAAAATTATGCTGCGTAGAAATTTATCAGATTGATATTTGTCTTTTAAATATCCCCAAAATAACCATATTATTTACAAAGCTATAAATAGATATAAGAAAGCTCTTTTAACATTTTAATTTAGGAAAAACTAATGCAACGAAAATGCTATACACAGCAAACTAATTTAAATTACCAAGCTTTTTCAGACAAAACATTTTTTATCCTTTTTAACAAACGCAAATCGTTAAAAATTACACCGAAGTTTCTAAAACACCTCCAATACTTTAGAAACTACATTGTACTTGCTTCTCATTGAAGACGTGTTCAAAATTTCAAATAACATCGATAATTCATACTTAATTAAAACTAAAATATCGCGGGAACTTTTTAAAGTTTTAGGAAAGGTGCTGCTAAAATTTTTGGATGTAGCGATACATCAATTATATATAACATTGAAATTCTCGAATTTTTACTATCAAGCAAAAGTCTCGAATTAGAGAAATATTAGGCGGTTGAATTAAATTTTAAAGTAAGTAACTGAAAAGAGATTTGAGATATAAACAATTGCCAGCAATAATTTTGCTTTATTTTTAATTGCAAAAAGTGAAGATGTGTGTATCGATGATTTAAAAGCTGTTTGGGGATAAGACACCATCAGGAATTGTTTTTAGGTGGTGTACAGAATTTAAATTTGATCATAGTAGCCCATGTGGTAAATTCCATGAAGATCGACCAATAACAGAGTTTTCCTACATTCATTATCTAAACTAGAGAATACTTCTGATCACGACTGGATTTCGATTTGCTTAATTAAGGATTGCAACACTATATTAGCACGTATTTGGCGAAGTTGTTTGGATATATATATATATATATATATATATATATATATATATCTTACGCCATCTTTTGCTGAAATATGGAAAATAGCTTGTATCGTGCCAGTATTTAAACCCGGGAATTCTTCCAACATATCCAACTACTGTACAATTGCCATTTTATCTAACTATACTAAAACATTTGAACAATATCTGTACATTAATATCCATCCTCGTATAAAGTCCTACATTGTGTCTTCTCGATATGGTTTTACTAAAAAATTAACTACAGATACTAAAGCTTACTTTACCCAATTCTTGTTTCAAGATCTGATTTCGCGGAAATTGACGTGTTGTATATACGGACTTGTCAAAAGCTTTTGGTCACCTCGATCAGTCTCTCTTTCCAATTAAATTGGAGTTCGTATGGAATCAACATGATCCTTATTTCATTTTTTGCATCTCACCTTTCAAATACGCATCAATAGAAATCTTATAACGAATACACTTCCGATGAATGATTTCTCAGGCGTTTCTCAAGATTGGAATCTTGTCTCTTTATTGTTTATTATGTTTATTAACGACATTACGGATTATATAACTCCGAGGCATTACATTCTGATGATTTAAAGCTGATCCGGGTAGAATCTAGCCTAGATGATTGAAATCTACTACCGCGGAGTCACGAAAAACCACCGTAAAGTTGGCCACGGAATTTCATAAGTATGTCCTAAATTTAATATATTTTCTTTAGTTGTCAAATGTAGATGTCATTAGTATCATTTAATAAAAACAATTACATAAAATTACATATATTACTTTCTCATTTTATGTAAGTTTATTTATAAAAGTTGTTAGAAGTCGTCACATTATTTGTTCCATACATTTTCTAACCCTACATTCAACACACATTTTGAAAAGTTTGTGGATCATTATTAATGTCTTTACATTTTTCAATGATTCGATACTTCCATTCATTTAAACGATGAATAGGTGTTTTAGATAGTTTTAAGGTAAGACCATAAATAAGAATCAGAAGGTTTGAAATCACACGACTTTGGCGGTCAGTTAATAGATATATTCCTGTTTATCGCCCGTTCGTTGGAAGTATTTAGAAATTCTATTTAGAATTACAGGGGTACAATGAGGTACCCACTTGCTGATAATGTCCCATTTGGATTTCGTCATTATATAACTCATTAATAATGGCTTTAAAATCTTTTCACGATATCTTTCAGCATTAACGTTTCCTAAAATATTATTCTTATTTATCAATCGTTGCATTGAGATAGCAGAACCAAACTCCAATTTTTTTGAGGACGTATTGGGTTAACGTACAAAAGAAGGTTTTTCTGTATATGAAATACGTATATTCTGTCCACATATTCCGAAAAATGGAACCATCCGTTATCTGAGAAGAATATTCTTGATAAAATGCCATCGTTATCCAAAGTATTTATAAACCATTCACAAAAACAGAGCCTTTGCGGTGAAGCAATTGGAAGAAATACATGAACAAACATTATCTTGTGTAAGCGTAGATGCTGATCATTTTTCAGAACAGTATAAGTTTCAACAAAACAATGAAGTCTTCTTCTGGGCTTCCGGGCTGGAACCGCGTCACTGGTATAACTGCCGACGTTTCATACCTACTCGCCCTGAAGATGTACGAGTGGGTACGAAACGTCGGCAGTTATACCAGTGACGCGGTTCCAGCCCGGAAGCTCACAAGAAGATAGTATGGACCACGACCGCGGAAATCTACGTACCAGATTAAAATAATGAAGTCTTTGGCTCATCATATGTCTTACAGTTTCAATTGTTTTTTTTTGTGAACTTTCTTGGTCAATCACTATCTTCCTTTCTGTCAGTACTACCTATTCCGCGAAACAGATTTATAGAAAGATTTAAGGTTCCACGAAACCAATCATATTCAACAGCAAATTCGAAATTCTGCCAAACTTTCCGTACTGAAGTAAAACCAAATTTCATCAATCCTATTAGCGTTCCGAAAAGAAAATTCGATCATAAAAATATCACGTTCTTCAGCAAAAAACATCGCTGTAATTAGAAATGTTAAACGCAGTAATAAATTAAATATGAAAAGAACTTATTTTGTTTCAACTTTTACCAAAAAAAAGAGAATAGAAGGCATAAAATACTTAACCACATAATCGTCTAAACACGTCTGTTATTGGATGCAATTGACATTTTACAGATTTATATAAATAAAGATTCGACATGTCATTTGACGTCACAGAGAAATCATGGCCCAATAGAAGTTATTGACGACGAGGAGGTACATGGGAAGTGTAAACTTATAACTTTTATTTATGGATGAGCTCTTACAATATTCTAACACAGCTTAGAATGTGTTGATTTAATCAAAAACTTAGGTATTATGTTTATTGCTAAGCTTAGTTTTACACAACATATCGCCGGCAAAGTTAACATCGCCAAGGGGTCACTAAAATTTGTATTGCATACATTAAGTCACCAGTGTTCGTACATGTTCGTGTATGTTGAATATCATCAAATGTGTACCACTAGCTATGATAAAGCATGTTTATTTCTATTTAGCAACGTTAGAAAACTCTAAAAACCTATAATATCGATATGAAAACTTGTTATTTACAACTAAAAAAGAATTTGGTAAATATTCTAACATCGAATATCAAAGGTTTTCCTTTTGTAAAATATTTCTTTCTTGTAAGCCAGAAATGTAAAACCAATTCGCTATCTTCTTCATAGTATCAGTTATTGATGAAAAATAAGCATTCGATGAATTTACAAAGACGAATTATAAAAGTAAACACTGGTAATATGAACTAGGAAGTACACTAGGTTTCATCATTAGGAATTGCAGCACATTTAGTAATATACAAACATTATAAACACTGTATCTCTCTCTAGTAAAGTCGCTAATATGGTTTTTACTCTACTTCAGTCAGAAACGTCCGTTGGAAAAAATTCAGAGAAAATTTGTAAAACTTTTATATTTTAGGATCGACCATGTTTACTCTTAAAGAAATGTTGACCATTCGATTCTTCTTTCACGCTTTGGAATTCCATCTCTTCATTTTAGAAGAATAAGAAGCAGCGTTTCACCTTTACATCTTCATAACAACATCGATTGCCCCTGGCTTCTGTAACGGCTATCATTTTAAACACTAAGGTTATCAACAAGATATCAAGTTCCATTTTTTGCCATTTCCCAGAACAAATGCCATATTAAATTCTCCACTCTATATTATTAGTACTCATCTCAATATAACCAGTGGTTATTGTGGCATAAATTAGAGTACTTTAGACGAACTAAAAGCAATATTTTCTGATCATTTCATCTTTAGTGTGTCAAAATACTCATTCTACATTGTTCAGGTATATTTGCATTGTCCTATAACTAGAGTACTAACTCTATTGGGCAATAAACCATTACTATTATAATATGAGTGAGTCAACAACACTTCATAAAGAAAAAAACCCTTAGGCGAAATAGCCAAATTTATCAAAAATACGTGTTCGACAGTGCAGATTGAGAAAAAGTATTCGAAATATCCTGAACTCTTGAAATAGGCAGCCAAAAATCCTAAATGAGCACGATCAGAGAACTGCTACAAATGCTACGAGTTAAAATTCATGCATAGTGCGCCGAGGATAGTGGTACAGATGGAATCGCTAAGATTTTTTCTTTGTATAGTGTTGCTGACACACACATATTACCCGACATGTATTTTCTTTTCTAACTCATCTTCGTAAATGCATCAAATGCAGATTTTTCATAAATACGTGGTAATATGAACAGGATTTACCGTATTCCTTCTAAATTTATAGCTTGCAATGGAGAAATATCTTATAAAAATGAAATGTACGAAAACTTTAGTGACATTCTATATTAGAATATTTAGCAAATTCTTTTTTTTTTTGTAAATAATTAGTTTTCATATTGTTATTAAATGTTTTTCAAGTTTTTAACGTTGTTAAATAAAAGTAAATATGATTTATTGAAACCGGTTGTTAACATTTGATGATATTCAACATTTACGGGTGTATGAACACTTTTGTGGCTGACTGTACGCCGACTGTTCTATGCTGCTTCAGCAGTTAAACTTTGTTATTTCGCAGTTGGGTGCTTTTGCAATACGGTGCTTGTAATTCTGATACAATCGATCTACCATTTTCACGGACAAACGTCTACCACTCTAAACACTTAGATTGCAAAATTTGTAAAATCGTGCTCTTTATTTTATCTTCCAAAAATATAAAAATCTCAATTTACTTATTTACTATTTATTTGTAAATCACAAGCTAGTTTTAACATATATTAAGAATTCTTTTAGTTTTCAATAATCACTTAATTGGTAACGCAAAACAGATAAAAAATTCGTTATATTATTTCCACTCCTACTTGAGCAATCTTGTTATAGATCCTTGACCTATCCCAAGATAACTTCCATCTATGCGGTCTTGCAGCCTGAACTTGTATATTAATTTAATATTTTTGGCTTGGCGTGAAGTATAATATAAACAAGCGCTCCTATTAATATTTCTATGAGTCAGCCGAGACGATCGCCAATTAACAATAACAATATAGAAAGCAATACAGCACGTAAGCATAATGACAGATGAATAGTGATTATGGTCAATAGGTGGCCAAGACGATGTAAACAATAGGCGATCAAAAACATCTGTGTAACTAACGGGAGTTCGCGTGCTTCACCTTTCCTCTAATACACAACAGCATTCACGTGTGTACGTATGTACGCACATATGAACATGAATAAAGGATCAAATCTCTGGAATAATCCCGTCAGTAATGAAATATGTAATAAACAAATTGATGACCCGAGTCGTAAAGTTCATCGCACTGCGTCACTGCAATTGACCATCGAGAGAAAACGGGTTATATTTATTGAAATTCCACGATCATCGGTGCAAAAGAAAGGATGAAAAAAGAAAAACTAAAACAGCACGGAGGTGTAAGTCCACTCGTGGATGATATATGTATATTTTTTGCGATTAAAATTTGATTTTAAAGTTATTTAAAGAAAGGATGAAAGAAGAAAACCTAAAATAGCACGAAGGTGTAAGTCCACTCGCGGATAATATATTTTTTTGCGATTAAAATTTGAATTTAAAGTCATTTAAATAATTACTAAGTTTCACATAATCATAACATGATTAAAAATGATAATTCTTAGTAAGTTACCAAATTTTTAACAGTGACAATGTTCTTTGTGATAAGCATTTTTATCAACCGAATTACGATAATACGAAAGTGAATCAATAATCAGTGAACCTAAGGAAAGAGGGCAGCACTAATAAAAAATTGCATTTGTTTTTCAATTTGGCAATCCTTCAAAACATAACTGCCAGTCTCTGCGTTCATTCCTATAGTGGGGGCGTTTGTTATGTAAATAGAAAGTGAACTATTATCAACTCGTTTTGAAGTATGGACAAAGAGAAGTACCGATCGGTGATTAAGTTCTTATTTTTAAAATCCAAAGCAGACAATTAAACCAAAGCTGAGCCGGAGTCTGTTTTTGGGAACGAATCTCTATCAATTGCAATGATAAAACAATGAAGGTATAAGTTTAAACGTGGTTGGACCAGTCTATGTAATGCACGAAACAATGCACGCTCAAGAGCTATGCATACTCCAAAAATCATTATTAAAAAAGTATATCAACTGGTTCTGGATGATCGTTGAATAAAATTAGTATAAAGTATTATAGAAAAGCTCTACAACATTTCATATCGATCAGTGGCTTAAATTTTGCATACTGAATTGAGTATGAAGAAATTATTTACCATTTTTGTTGACTGTGATCCATAAACGCAAAGGAGAATACATTTCAGCTCTAATTTTAGGAAAATTAAAACAATTCAATAGACCTTTGCGGCCGAATAATAACGGCGAACGAAATCTGGGTATAGAATTATACACCCGAAATTTACATTTGAAACAATGGGTTGATGCTGGCGCAAGTGCTTCGAAGAAAACAAGGACTCACCCAAAACGGTTATCGCTACGATCTTTTGAAACTGCAGTGGATCGATTATATTGAAAAAGGTAAAACGAAAATAGAAGAATACTGTGCATCAATTTCAGATTAACCGCACAATGCAATACAACTCAGAAGGCCCCACTTAAAGAAGAAGTAAGTGCTTTTCTTCAGGATAATGCGCATGTTTACATTTTGACTGTTTCAATAACAAACATTCATGAATTACATTTCGAATTTTTGCATCCAGGGAATTCAACACATTTTATTCCCTCAATCTTTTCCCCAACTTAAAAGGTTTGTCCGATGCCAAGGGATTTGGGTCTGTATTATTTTATTTTGTAGCATTTATGCACTTTATATTGACGCTTCATGTAATGTTTTAATTATATTGAATACAAAAATATCTGTCTGCAAGATTCAACGGAATGATCATACGGGGTGAATAAATTTTGCATATTAGGCTCTGGTGCAATTGGAAGTGGTCCTAGCGAAGAGACACAATTTAGATTAAAAAAAGGTTTCGTTAATAAAGAAAATTACAGAATTTGGGCCAAGCAAAATCCATGAGACATTCACGAGCTCCAGATATATGCATAAAAAGTGACAGTCTGGTGTAAATATTCCTCTAGCCTCATCACGGGAGCATATTTCTTTCGAAATGAAGTCGGTGTTACGATTACTGTCGAAGGTACCGGTTGATGATAAGTATTTTTTGTGGCCTAGGTTGGAAGGCACAGATCTTGCTAATACGTAATTTCAACTACTCACCATACAGTGCATTTAACAGCTAATTTATTGGGACCAAAAGTTGGCTTATAATTTCAAAAAATACCGACGCTAGTTGCCCACCATAATCTTGGGCCTTGACGTTTTTGGATTATTTTTTGTGGGACTATCTTAAATCACTTATCTAGAGAAATACACCGAACTGAAGGACAATATCAAGTAATGTGATATATTGGGCCCAATTTGTGTGCCGAATTACTCGGAAATTGGTTCTTTCGTATACGTTGTGCCAGTCGAAGCCGAAGAGGATATTTGAGTGACATAATCTTCCGAACATGATGCCAGATAATACGTTATTAAGAAAGATAAAATTGCCTCTGACTTTTTACTGCAACCTGTTCTTATTTACTGCTAAATATGTGATATAGTTGTTGAAATAACTTTTGCGAAAATATCTCTAAAGTTTCCAATCCGTCGAAAAAAATTAACGCTTTGATATTGCAAATTATCTTTAAATATCAGTCCGGTTTTTATATCCAAATATGTTTCCTTTTCATAAATGAAAAATGTGTATTCTTAATCTCGTAGTTATAGAAACAAAGAATAATAAAAGAGAAATTATAAAAAAGAAGTCTTCACGTATAAAAATCAACAAACTGAGTTTTTTTCAATTGTTTTAGTTCCTCTTGAATTATATTTCCTCAGAGGTTTTTTAATGTTTTTATAAAGCGATTTCCTAGAGCAATAGATTACTCGTTTACTTTATAAAATAACGCAAACGCTGTATAAAAACATCAACGCACGAATTAATGCACCACTAGAGCCCAATAAAGAACCGTATTATTTATTTTGTTTTTGAAGAAACCACCTTAAGTAACTCGTTTGCTACGAAACGGTAAATTCGATGATTCATGAGTACCGTAACAAGCAACGTACAAGGAAAATGTCATCCGACAATTGTTTGAGATAATTTCTAACATAGGCCGAAAGCCGTGCCGCATGTTTGCCTGACGTTTTTGTGCGTTATTTTCGTATGGTTGGAAGACCGCAGATACAGATGTGCGCATATGTCGGAGCCCGGCGTCTCACACATATTGGAGTTAATTTTAAAGTTTTGAGCGAAGAAGTGGTTGATGTTGCGCTATAATGTAATTTTAGAACGATGCGGTCTACAAAGTCGGTTATAAAAAGCAGTCGAGAGATCATGATTAAATGAGAATCGGATTAGTTTGAACATTGTTTTCATTGTAGATGTTTGTTTTATTTTATTTGCTACGTGACCTTCGAGCATCCGCTGAGAACTTCAGGATAACTTATAGACTTTAGATATAATCTAAAATATCGTTACATATATTTTTATAATAATAGAATGTTTGATTCAATCAAAATAGATTATATTTATACACATCACAGAATATAAAAAGTACTTATTTTGAAGCCAATAAAAACAAATAAATAAGATTACTTAGAACAAACAACAAATAATCATATACACTGATTCAAATCGCAAAATTCAATAAGTACTCAATAGTATCGTAAATATTACAGTATTGAACACATCCACATTTAACAAATGAATACAGCTGTCAAATGATATGTATATGATGCCAATTAACTTCCATACTGCTTACACGTACAAAGATATTTAAGACACAAAGGGTTTAATAATAGAATCTCACAACACAGAAAATAGAATAAAACGTGACATTGTATGGACAAAAAAATAGAGAATAAAAGTTGAACACTTTAATAAATTCCGCAGCTAAAAGAAGTGAAAATAATCTACCATAATCACACATGAGGATTTTAAAATATGTTATACAAAGTCATACTGAATGACTGGAAGAAAATTTAATCCAACAATTCAAAATAAACTGCTAAGCTATAAGCGACTTATAAAGACTTAAACACGGGATAAATCTCCGAACATGTATTAGTAAAACAAATATAAACATTATTGAAATTCCTCAAAATAAAATTCCGAAAGGAATAGTAAATACTCTTTGGTATACGAAATGAATATCTAAAACTATAACAACAGATATTCATCGACTCGTCCATATCAGTACCAAGATGTAACAATTGTCAACAGAAATAAAACAGAATTAGAACAGAAGATTAAAGCAAAACCACATTTGTTGTTAGTATATTAATGACAGCAATGGATAGTGTTAACAGGTACTTAACAAAGGAATAAAGAATAGACTGAAATGGATGTTTGCTTTAACTGAGCCAGTAGGAGTTCCACAAAGGGTTACTTCATATTCACATTGATCTAACCTTCCCTATCTTTTTGAAAGATTTTTATTCGAAGAAGAAAGTAATATACCCATCAATGTGCACGGTATTGAGGAATACTTTAATGGTATAATAAAAGTTCATGATATAATGGGTCCTTTGTAATTTACACAACGGAGAAGAATTATCCATATTAATCTACTACCTATTTGCACGAAAGATGGGTATTCATACTACTGCCGAATTAAAAATTTGTCTCGATTAATTTCATCCCACAGATCTCAAGGCAGATATTGGAAATAAATATGTGAAGGGTGTTTAACTTTTTTTACATGTGAAGAATTTGATAATCTGCAGAAGTAGTAACCTAAATTTAAAAAAAAACTGCTAGTAAGAGTAGTGAAAATTATGTTAGTGGAACGAAAACAAAGTGAAAAACGCTATTATCAATTTACGTAAGAATTTAGAAACTTAATTATCAGGTTCTTCTTCTGGTCTTCCGGGCTGGAACCGCCGACGTTTCGTACCCACTCGTATGGGACATCTTCAGGGCTCAACTACTGCTACTGTCTGTCGCACTGAAACTGGTGTAAGTCGATGGTGGACGGGTTTATATATGGAAAATGAGTCATGGGTCAATGGAGCGTTACGGTTGCGGTTGTGTTGTTTGGAGATGCAAGATTGCCAGGCGTTGTGTAAGGGGTAGCCGTCATCACGGTTAAGGTTATGGGGTTGCTTAGAGATCTCTATAGATTCACGGATTTTGCGACCATTGTAATGGTTAGTACGGGGTAGGATCTTGGTAAAATTAAATTGGATATGGTGCCCGGTTTCCAGCCTATGCTCGGCAAGTGCAGAACCAGCTACGCGCAGCAACCTAGTACAACGCTCATGCTCAGAAACACGAGTGCCGACAGACCGCTTTGTTTCACCAATATATACACTGCCGAACGGTCGGCAGTTATACCAATGACGCCGTTCCAGCCCGGAAGCCCAGAAGAAGATCGTATGGACCACGACCGCGGAAGTCTACGAACCAGATTAATTATCAGGGATTTTGATAGGTACAACATTGCCGGTTAATTGAGTAGCACGGCAAATTGAAAATGCACGAAAAATACATTAGGTTATATATTTTTACATGCAAATGCAAACAAGTTCAGCTACATATACTTTATTGATATTTACATATTTATCCATACATATTTATTCATTTAAAATACAAGTTTAAAGAAGTCTATAATTTGTGTTTGCTTCTTAATATTGTGTATCTTGAAACATAAGTGCATACGAATGTTTCTCAAGTTACGTACATCGACGTTATCAACATCGTATTTGTTGATCCATATAGATTAGTAACACTTTTGCTGCTGTCAATGCAGTAGACATCCGGGAATCTTTTGGTCCTCTGATTCTATATCCAAATCGTCGTCAATATGTGCAGATGTTGACGCTCATCTGGAATTTAATAGCGTGTTTTATTTTGATCAGTTTCAATAACTTCTGCAGATATTTCGAAGTAACGTTTTTGAATTCAACCACGTTTTGTACCGCATAAAAAAACTACGCTGATGATACCTCTTCTTCCTCGGATATAAAAGTGTTTTTCATTCAGGCCATGATTTTTGCAAAGTAATGGTTTGAACAGCAGTCAAATTTAACGCTGTAGCATAAATGGCGTCCCTAATGGTCCGCTTCTTTCAAAACACTTCCAGCCAGTATAACGCCTTGATCTATAAGCTGCCCAATGAGTTGGGTGGTAGGTATTCGACCGTCAACAATTTACAATCTATTTTAATTCTGATGTGAAGACACATTATCCAGTGGTAACATTGCTTTTTAATTCAGATTTTTAGATTCTAGACATGATTTCACAGAACGTATAAATTCATTAGAAAACTACTGTTAATAAATTAGCTGATTCATCCACGCTTTAGTCTAATTGTAGTAACAAACAGAAACTTTGTCACTGCACTGTTTCTTTAAATTGTCGTGGATTTTTTTACCTTTCAATGCATTCAAGTCTTAATTTATAGTTTCCGTTGTTAGTTACATAAGAGATTAATGTCATTCTTTCTTTACTAGATTTATGGCCTGCTGCGAATTTTTTTGTATACATTTCAACTGTCTTGAATGGCAACGATTTCCAAAAAAATCACGTCTCATCTGCGCTGTAGACATTCTGGAATTAGTTGGTGATGTTCAATCAAACAAATTTGGCGAAGCACAAATCAGCTGCATTTTTATCAGCACTTAATTATTCACTATAAATATTTAGATACCAAGTTCCATGATGAAATTTTAATCAGTGCAACCTTCCTTGCGAAACTGTAATAGGTTTTTCAAAGAACATTGCAAAATCTATTGTTTATGAAACCATTGTGCCTTTTCTAAAGGTATTGGTCCTAATATTGAATAATCTTCTATTCGTTTTTGTTTGAGCTACTGGTACACAGCATCATCTAACGTGTCAAATTTAGACGATTTTATAGTGTTTTTTGAGACATTATTGCCACAAAAAACATCTGTTCATTTCTTTGGCGTATGATGTAAGACTTTGCCAGGGTAAATATACTTTTCCAATTTTCGTGATCTTTAATTTATTTTTGATAGACAAAACTGTTTTTTTTCTGTTTCACACCCATGTTATTTGTAGATTATATATCTACATATAATGTTTAAGATGTGTTTTCTTTCTGTAGCCCAATAAAATACATATATAGTACACTTAATTTTGTTTATTAACATTCAGATCAATAATAACACAATAATAATTTCAATAAGCAGTATACAAAGCATGTAAATTATACAAATTCAATCTGATATTCAAGATTCCCCCCACTTTCGCGAACTAAGCTACGCATAAGCGAAATATAGCCGTATAAACGAATCGGAATTAGACAACAACGCGATAAAAAAGCCACACGAGCCCGCGGTGCCCTGATGCTAACCGACAAACAATCCAACCTAACTCCTAAGACAAAAATACTAATATACAAACAAATAATGCGACCCATACTAATATACGCCTCACCGATATAGCCACATATCAAAAAAAACATACAAAACAAGACTAAACACTTTCCAAAATAAAACAATGAGGCGCCGTGGTACGTTCGTAACACACAAATACATAGATAAGCGGGACTAGGACCACTAATCACACACATCAAACACCAAGCAAAAAGCTTCTATAAACAGATAAAAAACACGCAAACCCGACACTTACACCAGTAACAGCATACCCAACATAACATACTAAATACAGAAGACCAAGAATGGAAATTGAAAGCGGAGATAGCGAAGAACACTAATTGAACTTACATCATGATTATTCTACGCAATGATTACGAGTAAAATGGCCAAGCCCTAACTCAAATTAACAAAAAAAGTCGAAGGAATTAGACACTTTGCACGGTCAAGCAAAATACGTAAGACGCACGGATTAGCGAGAAACACGGATTAGTGGAGACACGAATAATCGAGGTTTGACTGTAACAAATATCGAAAAATTATTTACCAAAAAGAATTACCATCGAAGAATTGTTAAAGAAAGGAATAATAGAATACATACTCAGTACACCAAACAACAATGAGTAAAGCTGACACCTAAATAAAAGTACTAAAATTATAATAGCAGTACTTGTTCGTGTGCCGGTTCACAAAACAAAGTCCATCCATAGTTAGCTCAGAAACAACAGTCTCGTTTCATGATCACCGATTATTGCCCCCGTAGAAATCTCAATTTGAATCCGGTCACTTCTTCTTTTCTACCTATTTTAATTTACTCAGTTTAATCCCGAAATATTTTTGAAACTCAAACTTTTTTATATTACTTCTTTCCACTTCTCACTAGATATGTGCCTAACAACACTTTCTCTAGATATAAATTTCCCTTTGAAACCAATTTGAAGGATTCGTCCCGAGCGTACCACAGTTACGTCCGCTTAATTTTTCTATAAACCACACATTTTCCACCTCTCGTGATTAAAAAAAATAAAAGTTTACAAAAACTATACTGGACATTTGCTAGCAGATGCTTTAAAGAAAATAAGAAAAGATAAAGCAAAATAACTATTGGTTAATTACCTAAATAACAAATTTTGAAATTTTAGAAAAGAAATGTTAAAATTAATCCGCAATCAGAAAGATAGAATATCAGCTCTATTATCCACAAAATCAGATAAATCTACTCCTATAATTTAGGGGTATCGCGCCATCCTATTTGTAATGGTTCCATGACATTTTAGGTTTATAAATTTCACCCAACTTAAGTCTTTTATATTACAGGTTACTGTTTATCCAAAAAGAATAATCTGGAGATACTAAGTGAGAATTATGAACCACAAGAGTGGAATTATAATATTTAATAGTAACCAGTAAGATATTTCTTCGTTTGTACTTTACAAGTAACAATATATAAATACTATTTTTTATAATTATTTTAGTTTTAATTATTGATAAGAGTAGCTTATTAGAATTCAAAGTGCCTGTCGTGAACTATTACTGCAAACAATAGCTCAATAAATATAAACGTATAAGGATTGGGGAAACGACGATCCTAAGTTGCAGTCCAATTTAGTGGAGCATTGATTTCCAATAAGGGCAGACATAATGGTCATGAGTTGCCAATTTAATAAATATTTCGAAGCGATTTTTCCGAGTGCCAACTTCCAACGAATAAAATATCGCATTATTGTATGCCATCGTTAGATTTAAAAAATATATCTGGTGACCATTCACTAAATATACTTCATATGTCTAATGCAGATGCAGTAAAACAATATTTCATTTCCAAGATTCCCTATAATACGTGTTACATATCTGCATTCAAAGAAATTAATTCTCCAAACATTTTCCATGTTTCTAAAGGTACCTATGTCACTATATTTCTTTTAAAAATTGGATAAATTATCGGCCGAAGTACATATATGCACGTCACCACGTACTCTTGACACGTGAAAGCAAGAAGTCATTAGATATTAGATAGAAACTACAAAGTTAATGATCAATTGATTCAATATTTTACTAGTGGTTTACTTTTCGAACTACGATAATTTGGAATAAGACATCATTGATCATAACACAGTATGAATATTTTCGGGCGATTGTCATGATTCATTTGAAGGAATTGGAGTAAATATATCGGAGAGTATTAGGTGCGCAACTAAATTCTCGCTGTTTTTTTGATGAAAATGCAACATTATTGTGAAAAAATATCTACAAATGAATCATTCAAAATATTGCCCATCGCTAGCGACAACTTTTTCCCATCTTTCTGGAAAAGCTCAAATACCGTCACGGTAGAAGTGTTCGTCTTTTGAGGCCATCCACGAATCAAGCCATTTTGAGATGTCTTCATATGAGCGGAATTGCTGACTAACCAGACCATGTCCCATCGAACGGAACAAGTAATAATCGGACGGCGCAATATCTGTGGAATATGGCGGGTGGGGTAGGACCTCCTATTTGACCGTTTCTAAATAGGTTTTAACGGGTTTGGCAACGTGAGGCCGAGCGTTGTCATGCTGTAGAATCACTTTTCCGTGCCTCTGCTCGTATTGTGGCCGCTTTTCGCGCAGTGCTCGGCTCAATCGCATCAATTGAGTTCGATACCGTTCCCCAGTGATGGTTTCGTTCGGTTTCAACAGCTCATAATAAATAACACCGCCCTGGTCCCACCAAATACACAGCAAAACCTTCGCAGCGTGAATATTCGGCCGAACCGACGACTTAGAAGCATGACCGGGCAGTCCCCGTGATTTTGTTCTCTTTGGATTGCTGTAATGAATCCATTTTTCATCACCCGTACGATGCGATGAAGCAAACCCTTCCTTTCTTGCCGCTGGAGCAGTTGTTCACAGGCGAAAAAACGACGCTCAACGTCTCTTGGCTTCAAATCATAAGGAACCCAAGTTCCTTGTTTTTGAATCATTCCCAACGCATGCAATCGCTGGGAAATGGCTTGGCGGATAACTCCTAATGCCGAAGCAAGCTCTTTTTGTGTTTGGCACGGATCCTCATCGAGCAATGCCTCCAATTCATCGTCTTAGAAGGTTTTTGGTCTTCCTTCACGCGAATGGTCGTCAACATCGAAATCACTGTCTTTGGAGCGACGGATCACAATCACGGCACGTTGTTTCACTTAGAGCAGCATCTCCGTAAACTTTTTAGAGTTCTCGATGCGCTTCAGTCGCCGTTTTCTTCGAATGAAAAAAGAAAAGCAACACTTCCCGCAAATGACGATTATTTGACACAAAATCAGACATTTTCACACAACCAAAAGTATATGACGCAAAAACAAAATCACTAATGTGTTAAAGCGATTTGTTTACCATATATGTATCTAAGCTTGGTTCATAACGTTTTGGTTATGTGACAATCGACGAGCACTTACTATTGGAGCCATCTCTTGAAAAACAGCGAGAACTTAGTTGCGCACCTAATAATATTCGAAATTTAACGTACTATATTCATCCAGGATATTAGATACAATATGCACTTCTTGAAAAGAACTGTTGTTAGAACTAACTCATTTTAGAAGACACAAATACCCTAGGTATGTATTTTTCAAGGCCGTATGAATAAATTTTACATTTTCGTCAAATGTTACAATATTATAAACCATTACAACATTATAAACCAGGTCAGCGGAGTGCGTAAAACTGAATTTGTTTGAATTGATAGAAAAGCATGCGTTTAAATGTGAAGTGGTACAGAAGGATTTTGTTTTTGCCAGTAATGTAAATTCTGCAAACTAATGATACCAATTCTTACAAAGCCAGCTTCATCTGCAAAGAGCAGATATTGCAAAAAAAGATGATAATAAACGCATGTTTCCAACAAACATTCACAAAAAACTCTACATTGTGGGAAGTCGTTCTCACTAAATTCCTGTACTCGTTGCAAATAGTACGGTTAAAATTGGTTAGTTCTTAAAATTCGCCACAAAATCCTTCCACCAATGCAATTCTTCGAGAACTATCATCTGGATTTTGCTCAATGTGATTTAAAGACATTCTTCCAAATCCAAAGTTCTTGTAGGTCGTCGTCTTCCACGATCTAGACTTACCAGTTTGAAAGATGCTTTTTCCCTTAATCTTATATGAAGCCTTTCATTTGATAAAGGACGGTTTGGTAAATAGTCTGCGTAAGGTCTTCTTGCTTCAGCCTTACTACAATATGCCAAAGCATATATTAAATGCATGTCAAACATCTTTCAGAAATACAATTTGCCATTTTTGTACAATAAATTAGAAAAAACTTTTAATGACAACTTCATTTTTATTTTATTGTGTTGTTGGTAACGTAGATTAATTATTTATTATGAAAATCTTTAATTAGAAGTAATTCTCTATCGCACCTCTTTACGACATATGAATATTTATATAACTAAAATAGTTTCTGTGTGTTTTGTTGTAGAAGTCTGCGTATAGTCACACTCACTATTTTTATTACATCCTTTTTATACATACGTAATTATTGTGAATGCATTATATTTGGCAAAATATGATGCAATTTAAAAGGTTCATTTTATTTCCATTCTATTTATGCAATATTATTTCGTGCAGCTGATTCTGTAATCTTACTCATTGTGAGAAAACCAAACATGGAAAAATTCGAAAAGACTGATATTCTTTTTGATTGAAGAAATGAAATATGTCTGAAGTATTTAAAATCTTGTATCCTAATTTATGTTAACACACATTCCCTCTTAATAAATCGCCAATGTCTTAAATATTCTCGTGATTAATTTCTACTGTATCTCATCGTTTTAAAAAATCGAGTGTTCGAATCATTGTTAGTTACATGGCAGTATTTGTAGAAATTCATCCCAACATGAGATTGGAATCACACAAACTCTCTTCTTCCAAACTAATGTTCTTATGACTACATTATCCAACAATTAAAATTCCTTTTTCATACCAAAATTCGAATAAAACGAAAATATAAAAGTAAAAAAAATACATAGGAGCATACTTAACTCGTGTCAGTAATGTATATACATGTATTTCATCTTATATCACAGGTTTTCTATACTTCAGATGTTAGTTGTTACAACTGGTATTCATGTATAGATGGGTGATATACATAAATAATTTAAACCAGTTTGAAAAGCGTAGGCGATTAACAACCATCGCTGGTATCGCCTGCAATTTCGCCCACTAAAGCCATTTCTTATTTTTCCCTAGCTTTGTTTTTTCCCGTGTTCGTTGCGCCGTAGCCCACCCGCGTTTTCGTCTACGTAGACGCAATCTAATAAAACGATTCTGAAATCCGAAGAAGGCTTATATAGTGGAATACGATATATGAATATAATCGTATTATAAAAGTATGTTAGTCATTCGTTTACGTAATCAAATATCACCATTATATTGTCTTAAATAATAAAATGCATCCCATTTCTTTGTGCTTTGTTTTCGTTTCATTTTGCCCCAAAATATTAAATTTTTTCTTAATAACAGAATCATAATGCTGATATTATTTCAAACATTAAGAATTGTTCCAACTTTAATATAAGACAAAATTTATTTTTGAAAGATATGAATAAGACACTACCAAGTGGACTCTTCACTCATTCATATCGCTCGCCTGTCCTACAATTTAAGTATATTCATTCTTCTTTTTCAATATGTAGGTCCTTTTATTCTATCAGGTTTTCCCGCACCCATGAATGTCTTTCAGGATCTATCAACATCAAACCGTCAATCAGGATTAATGTTTTTATCATGGTGAAATTTACGAACGAGTAACATTTGGAAATTATTAAAAATTTCTACCACAATTCTGAGTTGGTGGTCACAACTTTAAAGCGCTTACTCCAATTTTCGGTTGTAATAATTATTCCACCAGACAGGTAGTGCTTGTTATAGTGCTTAAATTTCAGTCAAAATATTCACTCACACAGGAACCTGTGTCAGTAAGACAACGCATTGGTCCAAGTACCGAAAATATCGCAACCGTAAGTGCTTCAGTTCAAAATAAAACAAATCAGCCGATTCCACGTCGTTCACAAAAATTGAGGACGTTGTGGCGAATTTTGAGTAAAGATCTTGGCTTACACCCTTACGAGATCAAATTAACTCAAGAACTGAAACCTCTCGATCATTTGTAGTGCCGAAACTTCTCTGATTGGGCTCTGCTAAAGTTTGAAGAAAATCCTGAATTTCATCGAAAAATCATTTTCAGCAATGAAGCTCATTTTTAACTTAATGGCTTTGTCAATAAGCAAAATAAGCATTATTGAAGAGCAACAGACCTACATGTGCTTCGAGAGACTTCATTATAACCATAAAAGTGACGGTGTGGTGTAAATTTCATACCGGAGGTGTGATTTGACCATATTATTTCGTGGATGAAAACGATCGCTATCTTACGGTCAATGGAGTTCTCTATCGTGCTGTGTTAGAAGACTACTTTTAACTAGAATTGGATAGACTTGACATCAGTGATATATGGTTCCAATAAGATGGTGCCACAGTCCACGTAGCTGCTTAAACAATTGATCTATTGAAGTGAAGTTCGGTAACTGTGTAATCTCGAGAAATGGTCCGGTTGAGTGACCACTTCACTCATGCGATTTAACACCGTTGGATTTCTTTTTATGGGGTTACGGTAAGTCGTTGGTTTATGTCAATAAGCCAACAACGATAGAGGAGCTCAAGGATAATATCAAATGCGAAATTGCCAACGTTCTGGCCGATATGTGTGAAAGAGTGGTGGAAAATTAGCTCCAAAGAATCGATCATTGCAAACATGCTCGCGGTAGTTATATGAACGAGATCGAATTCCTTAGTTAAATGTAACATGTGTACTACACCCCGAGTAAATTTAAGCCTAATATCTCAATTATTCTGTGTTTTATTTAAATACGAAATTATTATGTCCTTATTGAAACCCGACATAAAGAAGAGAATACCTTAAGACAGTCAGGGCGACAAAAGGCAAAATGACAACAAAACCGCAATCATTCTAATCATGTAGAAATGTTTATGCAGAAGACAGAGAAAAATGTTGCAGCACAACCACCCGAACTAGGAAGAGAACAAGAAAAACTAATACATCTGGTTAAAGGACTAAAACAATTAAATAAATAACTTGAAAAGTGGGAAAAAATCCCCCGAAACGTTGTTAATATGAACTAAGTGTTCTTTATGGTCAATAATCCCAAACAATAAGAAAAGAATATATTAAAGTAACGGGTGTTCAATAAGTCCTTATTTTCTGCGTAATCATGGTCTGTAAAACACATGTCTGTACTTAAGTCTATTCAGATACAGAAGATTGAGATTTATTACGGTCCAATTAACCAATTTAATAAATGTTAAATATATTAATATTAAATACAATGTTTTATTAAATTTATCACAACATATGTTGAAAATGTTGTCAATTAAAATTTAAACATAAATTAACAATAATTTTGTATTTTCGACGATGCGAATCACATATACACATATTCCGAGAGATTTCAAATGCTTTGTAGAGAAGTCACATATTTTACAAATATATAAGTAGTTTTAAAATATAAAACACCTTACCTCACCCAATTCTATCAATCTAAAGAGCTTTTCGTCATCAGGGTTGGAAGAGCAATCCCTGGAAGCAGCAACAATGGTAGGTCCAGACGGTATAGTTACAATCGTGAACAATGTGTAAGTACCGCCAAGGGGAATTAGGCTTTTGATAGGAGACGATAAGCATTTATCCATAGTATTTATTCCGTTTGATTACATTAGCTGATTTAAGACCATGGTCCAGGGCTCGGACGAATGTCGTGGCATATTCTTCTTCGAAGAGTAACTTGCAGTAAGGTGTTTACGAATCAGTTTCGTCGAGGTCCATCAATCTTTTCAGCATCTTCAACAAAGGTATCTGATGACCGAAATGTAGACTCAATTTCTTCGAACAATTTATCAATGTCGTCCAAAAATCTTGATATGTGGGCCATAATGTTTGTACTATTATCGATTAAGTCGTAAATTTATGTTAGAATTATTCATTATTGCTATAGTAATTTGTTAAAAGCTTATTGGGGATAAATTATATATTTTATTTATTATATACGTATTTCATTAAATATCGAACTTGGTTACTCTACTTTAACAAATTGCACAAACTTCCCTACGAGTAAAATTATGATTCTAACGTCTCCTATATCAGTATTCCAAAATGATGTACGATGAATTTGTCTTTTATAAAGTTAATCTATCGGATGGACGTTTTCAGCACAGTGAAACCATCAACTTCATATCCAAAGGTGTTCACTAAAGTCCGTAGATATACTATTATATAACGCACCAGTTTATAATGCTAAAGGTTTATGGACTTTCTAATACAAACACTTTCTGCAGGATTTGCGGGACAATTTTGGGTAACACAAATAGTCGAATCGACAGACTATTTACATAAATTTAATTCCATATCTTATGTCTTTTCACTATAAGAAACCAACACACTTTAAGTCCTTTCACCATAAGAAACCAGTTAACATTAAGCTGTTGGGAATTAAAATAATATTTTAAAGAGGCAGATGATGTCACAAGATGGCAGTGTGCCGAAAAAAGCGCCGTATTAGAAGGTTGTTGTGGAAAAAGAACACCTTTTTAGATTACGGTTACATGTAACACGTAGTTGCTGAATGACTTTCAATCTTGCTTTGGTCAAACGCCAGGCTGCCAACCCATCAGTAACCACGAAAATAGCTTATTACTTACTTTTCTTATTATATCCTAGAGACGGTTGAATTAGACCATTCCGACCACAGAGCCGAAATGCTAAAATTTAGAATAAATATAGAACCTAGCAGAATAGAAAAAAATTATTTACAAACACTTTTCCATTCAAAGTGTTACATTGTTTAAGCAAACATTTAATAATAATTTGTACTTGTCAGAAGTAAAATTGAGTGCCAGAGACAATTTTAATCTTTTTTATGATCTTCCTACAAATAAAACAAAAAAACATCAAGAAAAACAAACAAAAACTACCATACAATGAAAAAACAGAAAATATGAAAAATTGATGCAAAAGATGATGCGTTATATGACATTTACAGGAGTCAAAAGAAATTATATGGGGATAAAACACAAGCAATCAAGAGAGAAAAAAATAATATTCCTATAAAAAACTACCAATATAATAGTAGCAACATGGAAATTGACCAAGAACGAGCATCGTCATGCAAATATTGGAAATATTCATTCAGATTCAGAAGAAGACCCAACCTTTATCTATTTAGTTATAAGTCTGTTATCGATGAATTTTCGCAGATATTCTATTGTAGCTTATGCAACATGTGATCTAGCAAATGTACTTTAGCTAAAGGAGTTATTTTGAAAAATATTAAAATTATTTTCTTTAAAGGATCCACAAATTTTTTGAAACAAGCCTCGTATAATAATTTTTTCTTAAATCGTTTGTATTTTTCTATTACTCAAACTGAGAAAAGCTTGATGTGTTTGCTAATATATATTCATTTTAAATTATACAAAAGAAATTTTAATTCCATTAATACCTTTATTACACTGCCCGGGGTGTTAAGAGCAATCCCAAAGAATAACTTTGTGAAGGGTTAGGTTTGCCGGGGTGTAATAAAAGAATTAAATCCGTTAAAAGTCTCTTTTTTATAATCTCATAATCTGAAATGGTCTATAAACCTTTTATATGGTACTTAAAAATAGCAGCAAACCAAAGGTAAACATTTTTAAATAATTATCATGGAATTTATTCGTTTTTTATTATATCCTAAACAATAATTTTTAAAAAGGTACCTTAACAAAATTTAGCCGAAATTTTTAATTATTCTTTTCGTTTGTTGTAGAATTCCAAAATTTATACCTATGGATTCTGTAATTTGTTTTTTTTACTTTCAGTAAATTTTAAAATTTTGGATATATTTTTTAACTTTTCAGAATGTTTTCTAAATAATACACGAAACTACTTATTTCATTTACTCACCTTTCACCGATATCTGAAAATACTAAAGTAGCTTATGCATGTCTAAAATCTAGCGCATGTAAAATAGCAGTCAAACGTAGATCGTAACGTCATATTACTTTCATAATTAATGCAATAATAACCAATAAGATAAATTGCCAAACATTTTATTAATTTAAAAGTCGCTACCTGTGATTTTTTTTTATATACATATATTGACAGGCACAATTTATATTTAGTATATATAACGTGTGGAACAGCTAGTACTAATTTTGTTTGGTGATGGTTTATTATTATTTACATCATTCCACGTATTCATTATAACGATCATAATATTCAATAGTGATAAAATATAGTCCCATTTCACATTGATGGTAATTCGCTTAACTTTTCTCTTCAAAATATTTGAAGTATACATACATATACACAGGCAAATAAACTGAACTAGAATATTATTATATTCACTAAACGTTAGAGTGGGTTCTATTTCACTTTCATGCACTGTACAAAATACACAGTTTAATCAGATTTATTCGATTGGAAAGAGTAATGTGCATTCGCGGAATGTGATTAAGTAGCATTGAAAACTAATCGTCGACCTGAACATGCGTGATTTTGGATACATCACTGGATTCGAGAGCAGTGTTTAATTACATTTTTGCGTTATCATCCTTTCTGTTTATTGAATTGGAACCATCTAAAAAAGCATTTCAATTATTTATGTATAACTATAGAAAATCACATATGAAATTCAAGGTGTCAACAGATATTTCTTCGGCTAATTTTGGTAACTACTTGCTGTTCGCGATGTAATTAGTCGAATTATTCGAATGCCTTTTATTTGTTTTCACTCGACTCCATTTGTTCCTTAACCTATTCTTATTTTACAATAAACGTTGTAGTTAAGCCATTATTGGACTCTATTTTAATTTAGTATGAGTATATAAAATCCATTTTCATTTCAGTTACATATCTATAAATGTTTCCCAGTATTTTCAGTATTTTATTCAACTTTTGATTCGTTTTTTTGTAAATCTAAGCGTTACCTGTCTTACGACTTTCATCACTCTCTAAATATTTTCTTATGATCCACCGAAGCAGCTGCCAAAACTGCTTAGTGCTAACTTTGGATGAGAAAATTAATCTATCTAGGACAAAATTTCAACCTCCCTTTTCACAATACTATTTGCGAGATACAAGTGTTTTTGGATAAAATGAATTGTATTTATACTGTGATGCTACATTAATTTAATTTTCCTCTAGATAAAATATACAGAATGGAGTTTACTGTTCCAAAACATTTGAACTAATGCAGATATCCCTGAAAACTAATTACTTTTTCAAATTATTTCAGGAATTTCGCGAACTTTTCTTGTGTTCATCAGGCCATATAATTCTTAAGAATTTCCAACAAATTTTTCGTCCATGTTTTCGTGTCAAAACTGTTTCTTTTTTTCTCTCTTTCAAGTCAACTTGAAAAGATCATGTCGAACGAACATGGTAGGAGTAATAATTTTGTAAATTATTTCTTTTTGGGACATAAACTTGTAATGAATCTCCTCAATTAATTCCTTTCCTTCACAAAAGAAGTCATTCTCACTGTGGAAGACATACACATGTTCCTTTCTTGGCCATCGATTGTCGAAAAGAAATGCTTGAATATGAATGCTGAGATATTTTTAACTCTATAGCTAACTCAGAGGATGTTTCTTATCTCAGAGGCCGATACTGCAACGTTATACAAGAAGTGTTTCCAAATTTCTAGAAATTTGGCTATCATCTTTTTATTTTGTCAATTTTGATCAACATTAGTTTTTCAATATAATCTCCGTTTGTTTGAGTGCACTCCCCAAAGAACATCTTTGGAGTCTCTGCAATCCACTTATTTATAGCAAGTTTTACCTGATTTAAACTCTAAAATCCAGCACCCATTAGTGATTTCTTCAAATTCTTCAAAAAAAGGAGCTGAACTTGATAAATAGGGTGAATATGGAATCAATTTAAAAGGTAATTCGTTTGAAACATTCTTCGTACGATGTGGTCTTTAATTGTCTTGTTAAAATAACGGACGCTTGCGTAACTTCTCGGACCGTCTCTTGTAAAACGCATGCCGCAATGGGGCGTTTAAAATATTAGAATAATATTCTGCATAAATTGTAGTAACTTTCAGTAGATACTCCAGAAAAATAATATCTTCTCACTCCCAGAATGCAGCAAGCTTTACTTTTCCAACATACGAAGTTGCTAGTGCTTTAAGCGAAGGTCTTTCGTTGGGCTTCCGCCATTCTTTGAACTGATTTTTGGTGTTTTTTGGTCTTAGAATAATAACACAGGCCTGCAAAAAAATACTCTTAAAAATTGTTTTAACTTTAGTCATTTTTTTTGTGTGTTCAGTGCTGTACTCAAAACGAAAACCGTTTTTGTCTATCACATAGAATTTTCTCACAAAAAGTAGATGTATTTTAGGAATAGTAAGCCAAATATAAAGAATTAAGGAATATATATTTTATTTTACATTTTATTAAAATCATAAATAACCAAATATTTATCATAAAAACAACACAAAATTAGCAAGACTGAATGATCTTGTTTAATAGTCCTGTGTTGTGCTTCTTCTGCTGTAGGATCGCTGGGGATCATCCCTTTTCAACATTCAGTAGAAATCCGCTATCATGTAACATTCCACCTTCTTTGATATCGCTTTTCCGTTTCCTTTATATCTTGGTGCAATCTTTCAACTTGTTCCTCGCTGACAGCACCAAGATAGTCTGGAAAGTAGTCTAGGTGTGAGTGGAGAAAATGTACTTTTAAACTTATGTTACAGCCTAAATTCTTGAAGCTTTCTTACATTTTATATACAATGGCCTTGTAATCAGAATCCACTTCGTTTCTAAGAAGTCTGGTTACAACAAGTTTAAAAGATACCCACGCTGCTTTTTCTTTTGGGGCCATTTTTGTCTCAAAGTTGTCATCTTTCATAACCTTTATGATCTCATATCCAACAAATACTTCTTCATTCAACTTCGCCTCACATAAACCAGGAAACTACTGACAAAGATATTGAAAACATTTTCCTTCCTTTGATAAGGCCTTAGCAAATTGCTTCATCTCTCAATTTGATGTGAGGTGGAGGAAACTTTTTTTTTGCTTTAAAAGGCTCACCGTCTCAATATTCTTTACATTGACCTCTAAGGTTCTTCTGACTGGCCACTCTTTCTTAATGTAATGCTGTTTTCTGTCACGGCTATCCCATTCACAAACAAAACACGGATACTTTGTGCATCTACTCCGTTGACCAAGCAACAGTGAAATGATGCCACAAGTAGTTCATTTATGGCTTGAATAGCTAAGTTTGTTGAAGACCACTTCAAGGTTTCGGTGTGTTTCCTTTAAGTGAACCGAATGATCATCAGGTACTGAAGCATACTTATTACCGTTGTGTAGAAGAACTGCTTTCAAGTTTCTTTTTTAGGTGTCAATAAAATGTCTCCAATCTTCCGGTACAATCTCAAGATTGCCATAACTCCAAATTAGGTCACCTTGAGAAAAATAAGCGACGAAATTTTTTCTTCTATGTCGATACCACCAAAAAGTCGCACCAGAAGCCAACAATTTTTTTCTTTCAATTCTGAATCTAAAACCTTCGCTGAGTTCTTTGGAAATCATAAGTCTCTAACCAAATGATTCAGTTCAGATTGAGTGAAAGGTATAGGTTCGCTTATGTCAGAATCATAAATGTTGAGGCAATATGTTTCGCTCATTTGAAGCGTTATCTGGACTAACCGGTAGAGAAAGTATCGGTATATTATGCCCATGCGGAACAGGAAAGATCGCTGAGGGCATATTATTTTTATTTTTTAAGTTTCAACCGCACACGTCGCAGGAACAAAAATAACAACGTTGTGATTTTTAGGTTTCTTTTATACCATGAGAGAACGGCATAACGAAACGATTGTTTTTTAACCTTGACTCCACTACCTCAATTCTTCAACACACATTGAACATACTTTGTTGGGGGGCTCAAGGTTTATCGCCTAACTTCGTCCCAAAATAAGCGAAGTAAACTTTTTTAACGATTTTTTTGCTGCTTATTACCACAAATATAGCAGAAACAATCGGGTGAAGTAACAAATGCCCTAAAAGCCATCGTAAATTATAATTTACGTTATTGATTGTAATTAACAACACAAAATATAAAATGAAGCACTTGCCACCTCAACAAAACACAGAAAACATTTGTGTACGGTATAGAGTGAAGAGACACATTATATGAGGGAAGCATACAAAGGCTTGACAGCTACTCAGTGTTGCCAGCCGACCAAATTAATATTTCCCACCGCCAATCTAAGCCTAATTTTAAATATTAAGATTAAACACTATAATGCTTACTTGCCTAAAATGCCTAGTTGTCGATAATTTCAAGAGAAATTTGTTACTAAACTGTGCGTGATGGAATTCGTTTATTTTTTGACGTAATCACCATACAAAAAGCTATAAAAATTACTCATTATATTTTAAAGAATTTTTGAATCGCAGGCCTGTGTAATTTGTATTGTAGTAACATGGAAATTTTCATTTCCATTGGAATATTAATCCTTTTTGTAACTAATAGAATTAAATTTATTTCGATTTAAAAAAAATTATGCACAAGAATTTAGTAATACTTATAACAAAGTTGTAGAAGTTCTATAGTACAGGGTGTTTCAAAAAGAATATACGTATTTCGAATGCATATTTATTAAACTTTAAGACATACAAATATGAAACTTTACACACATATTTACGAACATCTCAAGTTCAGATTACAGATGTTCAATATGCCCTCCATCAGCGACACGAACAATATCACATCGATACTTAAATTCCTACCATATTTGGGCAAGCATATCCTTCGTCGCTGATGCTATGGCAGTACGGATCCAGTTCTTCAACTCTGCCAGGCTCTGTGGGAGTGGTAGTACATAAACGTTGTCTTTAACGACGCCCCACGGGAAGAAGTCACAAAGTGTCAAATCCGGTGACCGTGGAACCCAGCTGAGACATGCTAAGTCGCCAGCTCCTTGACGACCAATCCAACGGTTCGGTAGAGTCTCATTCAGATATTCCCGCACTTGGCGTTTCCAGTGAGGGGGTGCCCCGTCTTGTTGAGAAATGAAGTTGTCTTCGTGCAGCCTCGAAAACAACCAGTTTTGTAACATAGAGAGATACTGCTGACCGTTAATCGTGCTTCCATCAAAGAAGAATGGGCCGTAAACAGATAATCGGGATATCGCACAAAACACATTGATTTTAGGCGAATCTCGTACATGTTCAATGGCTGCATGTGGGTTCTGTAGACCCCAAATTCGAACATTGTGTTTGTTTACAAGACTACTAACATGGAAAGTCGTTTCATCACTGAATACGATGCGTTGTGCAAAAGTGTTATCATTATCAATAGCATCATGAAGCTCGTTACAAAATGCCAGTCGTTTCCGTTTGTCATCAGGACGCAGAGCTTGAAACAACTGTAACTTGTACAGCATCATAACCAACCGATGTCTCAAAACACGCCAAATTGTTGTTGTAGGTAGTTGTAACTCCCGACTGGCACGGCGAGTTGATTTTGAAGGATTACGTTGGAAAGCAGATTCAATTCGTGCAAGATTTTCTTCAGAAACACGAGGGCGGCCAGGACTCTTTCCTTTACATACACATCCTGTATCTACAAACTGTCGATACCATCTGCAAATGATCCACCCATTCGGAGGATCAATTTGGTAGCCCAACCTGAAACATCTTTGCACTGTAATCACGGAATTGCACTTCGCAAACTCGAGAACAAAATAATTTCTGCTACGGAGTAGCCATTTTAAACATATGACAGTTACCAAGAAAAACAGAATTGAACTGACATCTAGCAACCATTAAATAAACTAGATTATGTATTCGTTTCTCCAATAGCCGAGCCGAGGCGCAGCGATCGATAGTTTGGACAAATAATACTTTGTAATACGTATATTCTTTTTGAAATGCGCTGTATATTAAGAAGCATATGATACTTTAAATCGAAAAATAAAAATTTATTAGCTTATTAATGTTTATTATTTATATAGAAAGAAGTGTTTTAGTACTTTAGATAAACTGCATACAATATTGCATTTTTAACTGTCCAGTGCACATGAAAGTATACCGAACCATATGTGCCTGTGTATATTTCACAGTCAATATTCTACATATTTTTTTTATTCAATTTTCAACACCCATTAAACAGTAATTTAATAATCTTCCAGTCAGTCAACTAAGTGGTTACCAAATCAAATAACCGAATAGTCATAATAACACAAGTCAATTATTACGTTAATTGCACCATATGTGTGCTCATATACATATGTATATATGCCATGTATTGAGACAAAATTCACCATCAGACTGTTGCCGCACACACACACACACACACACACACACACATGTTAGCGACTACTCAACACGAATTAATAAATGAATAACATCGCTGTAGTTATTTGAGTTTTCAGGCTTCTTAGTGTATAATCATTAAAATTAATTGGCATAATAACATTTTGGTGTTACTTAACACAGAAACGTAATATATTGAGACCACTCGTTTTTATTTAATTTTATCTTTTCATACGTCTACAGACATTTATAAATTTTATTCCAAAAAAAGCGATTTCAAAATATTCAGGTATTACCCAACTTTTTACATATTAGTTGGATTTTGAATCTTGAACTAGCTAGTTCACAATTAAAAGAAAAGTGCGGATATTTTTCAATATTATTTTATAGGTTATTTGCAGCTGAACCAATTGCAACAAAGTCTCATTGAGTTTTTATTGCATTGGAAAATGATTCCCTAAGTAGTGAGAAAGCGAACAATATTTTTTGTATATATTTTGCGCTTGTTATTTGTTTTTTTTCTTTTCGACGATGCTGTGATTTTTTCCCTAGATTTTGCACTTACAAAGTATTGAAAATGAAAAGTACAAAATAATTGCTTTTAGTAGGTATTCTAGATTTTATTGCTTGAAATATAATTCTTCCAATTTCTTGATTGTTTTTATTTACTAAAGGAAGCTTGCCATGTTAGACAAGAAAATAAAAAGGAATTGAAATTTGCCATTTGAAAATTACAGGAAAAAATTGCAGAAAAATATTAAATGAATATTTCATATATTACAGTGGAACCTAGCTTATCCATATCCATGTCTGTATGCTGTAAATTTTTTGGCTCATAATTAAAACAAATATAATGTTCCTTTAGTCAATGTCCATGGACAATGATCGCGTAAGTCGACAAAGCTATTCTTTTAGTAGTTTTTATTTTCCTTAAGATTTTATGAATATATAGGAAAAAATTGCAGAAAAATATTAAACAAATATTTCATATATTACAGTGGAACCTAGATTATCCATATCCATGTCTGTATATTGTAATTTTTTAGCTCATAATTAAAACAAATATAATGTTCCTTTAGTCAGTGTCTATAGACAATGACCACGTAAGTCGACAAGCCAGATATTTTAGTAGTTTTTATTTTACTTAAGATTTTATGAATATACAGGGAATAATTGTAGATAAATATTAAACGAATATTTCATATATTACAGTGGAACCTAGATTATCCATATCCATGTCTGTATGTTGTAAATTTTTTGGCTCATAATTAAAACAAATATAATGTTCCTTTAGTCAATGTCCATGGACAATGATCGCGTAAGTCGACAAACCTATTCTTTTAGTAGTTTTTATTTTGCTTAAGATTTTATGTATATATAGGAAAAAATTGCAGAAAAATATTAAACAAATATTTCATATATTACAGTGGAACCTAGATTATCCATATCCATGTCTGTCTAATGAAATTTTTTAGCTCATAATTAAAACAAATATAATGTGCCTTTAGTCAATGTCTATAGACAATGACCCCATAAGTCGACAAGCCAGATATTTTAGTAGTTTTTATTTTACTTAAGATTTTATGAATATACAGGAAAAAATTGCAGATAAATATTAAACGAATATTTAATATATTACAGTGGAACCTAGATTATCCATACCCATGTCTGTATATTGTAATTTTTTATCTCATAATTAAAAAAATATAATATTCCTTTAGTCAATATCCATGGACAAGGACCGAGTAAATTGACAAGCCAGTTCTTTTAGTAGTTCTTATTTTGCTTAAAATTTTATGAATATTCACTTACAAAATATAGTTCGGCATAACTATTGAATAAAATGTTTTTTATAAAATACTGTTGGAAAATTGTACATTTAAGAAGCAAAGATGGATGAATGAAAAGAAAAAGTAATAATGGAAAAATTCATTTGGATCCTTTATTTGGGATAACTTCCAAAATCCGTTTCTCCATGTTGTCTATCAATTTCTCCAGTGTTGAAAACGGAATCCCATTCCGGCAGATTATCCCAGATTTGAGTTAATGAACGTGGTTGTACTGCTCATTAATGACACACACCTTTTCTTTACAATATTTCCCAGAGATTTTCAATTGGGTTCAGATCGGCTGAGTGAGCTCGCCATTGTAATAAATCAATTCGTTTTTGACAAAACCAATAAATATTTCGTACGCCTTGAATTGTGAATAACAGCATTATATGATTATTATTATTATATGATGGCAATTGTTCACCAAATTTATTATAACATCTTCGAGAAGTTCTGCGTAATCATCAAAATCCATTCGCGTACAAATAAAACATGTAGGTGTTATATTAATATAAGCAAAAGCCATCCAAACCGCCTCCAATATGTTGGCTCATCCCAACTTCCAGTATTCTCATACAATTCATACCAATAATATCTGAAACCATCAAGTCCGTTCAAGTTAAATTTCTTCTCACCAGAAAATATAACATTCTTCCATTAAGGGTTCTATTTTATATGACTGCGCAAATTTAAATCTCACTGCTTTTCTTCGTTAAAGGTGGCTATGAAAGCTTTTTATGCAATTGAAAACGTTTACTGCCCAATAACATTGTTGGATGTATCTTTTAGTTACTAGCAAATTTAAATTTGTCTTTATTTGTTGAACGGTAACACTCTCCGAATAGACTAACTGAAATATCGATGAGTACTGCTTTAGTTGCAGAGTGCCCGTTTAGCGCGATGTTTGCTGTATGAATCATTAAATTTCACAAAATTTTTGATTAAGTGATGATTGATTGACATGAACAATTTCAGATATGTTTTCAACAAAATGTACAACTTCAGTGAGCATTTGTACGATATTTAGGTACGAATTATTGATATTCTATTTCGAAAAATATACCTACTCTATTTGAGAATAAATTCAAAACATAAGTTTTATTATTTTTGGATATATCTAATATTACTAGAGAGGGCAAAAGTGCGCGGCTATTCATAAGACATTCGTTCATGTGAACACAAGGACTTCCAGAAGACACCAAAATATTGGTTTAATGAACTAAATTTATTTCGTTACCATCAAAATATGCCCCATTTAATGTGATACATTTATGCCAACGTATTTGGTCTTCAATTCCGTATGCGAATTTTAAAGGGTTTACCAATAGGGACTTGACAACTTTTAATTCAATTTGTGAACGCACCCTTTCACTAATCATCGAACTGTCACTGTCAATTTATTCAGCCAACTTAACATTTTCATCATGGTAAAGTACACGAACGAACAACGTCTGCAAATTATAAAAATTTACTACAGAAAATCGGAGTCGGTGACCGCTACTTTAAGAGCGTTAACTCCGATTTTTGGTCGTAATTCTGGCCCTAGTAGACAGGCAGTAACAAGTTTAGTGCAAAAATTTGAATCTACATATTCGTTGTGTGATGTTGCCGTGCCAGTGAGACAACGGGTTGGTCGCAGTGTCGAAAATGTCGCTGCCGTTGAAACGTCCGTAGCAAATGATCCAAATCAGTCAATTCCACGGCGTTCTCAAGAGTTGGGCATCGCCCAGACCACTTTATGGCGAATTTTGCGTAAGGATCTTGGTTTACACCCATACAAGATCAAGCTGACTCAAGAATTGAAGCCGATGGACCATTTGAAGCGACGTACGTTCTCCGATTGGGCTCTGGAAAAGATGCACCAAGATGATCAATTTCATCACAAAATCATTTTCAGTGACGAAGCTCATTTTTGGCTCAATGGGTTCGTCAATAAGCAAAATATGCGTTATTGGTCGGGTGAAAATCCATAAGTGCTTCATGAAACACCACTTCATCCACAAAAAATAACTGTTTGGGGCGGTTTGCATGCCGGCGGCGTCATAGGGCCATATTTTTTCGTCGACGATAATGATCGTCACGTTACTGTGAATGGTAATCATTATCGCGCCATGATTACCGATTATTTTTGGCACGAATTGGAAGATATGGACTTGGACAACATGTGGTTTCAGCAGGACGGTGCCACAAGCCACACAGCACACGTTATAATCGATTTATTGAAGAGTAGGTTTGATGAACGTGTTATCTCAAGAAATGTACCAGTCGATTGGCCGCCTCGTTCGTGCGATTTAATGCCTCTACGTCAAGTCATTGGTCTATGCCAACAAGTCGACAACGTTGGAAGAGCTCAGACCCAACATTGAACGCGAAATAGCAGCCGTTTCGGCCGAATTGTGTGGCCGAGTCATCGAAAATTGGGTCCAACGAATCGACCGCTGCAAACGTGCCCGCAGTGGCCATATGAACGAAGTCGAGTTCCATTCATAAATGTTTTGATTGTACTTCAACCCGATAATAAAGTTTTTGAAATATCTCAAATGGTCTGCATTTTATTTTGAAAAAAAGTTGTCGAGTTCTTATTGGAAAACCCTTTATATCATGGAATTAATGGACGGAATACGCCCTCCACAAAGTGGTAATTTTGAAAAACAGGAAAAAGTCACACGAGACCAAATCTGGTGAAATGGGTTCTTGATAAGTGACATTCATTGAAACTGAAATCTCTGAAGTCTTTCATAACGCCCAATTGTGATATGCCCTCAAACGAATTTCGAGTCCATAGCACCATTTTCGTCGGTTTCAATTGGTTATTGGAAATACAATTTTAAAACTCGTTGGCTTGTTGCATCCCAAATTCATAAACTCATGTCTCTAGATCTCTAGTTCATTGTCATACGTTTCATGAACGTAGGTACCGAATCGACTTTTTCAAACATGTTTTCAACAACTCAATTACGGTACTCTTTTTTAAAAAACATTCTTCTTGAGGACAAACATTGCCGCAATTAATCTTATGCCTAAAATATCAACTTCTCCTCAATTTATTTACTCTTCCTTCAGTCGAAAACGTTAAAGCTCTATCGAAACGACACAAGTTTTCAATTACTTTTCAACCTTCTCTGAATACTTTGTACCCATTGTATGATTGTTTTCGATAAAGCTATCTCGCCGTGAGTCTCTTCCAATATTTTCAATAATTCAGCACAAGAAATTTGGTTGCGACACAAAATTTCAAGCAAACTGTTTGTCCGATATTTTTATCCATTTTGAAAATCGTGGGACACACTTGAGTCAACTAACAAAACTAAGGAACTGGATGACAAATTGCGCCAAAATTCTACGTGAAAATTAGGTACATCAGTAATTGCAGCAAAAAAATTACATATACTATTACATTAGGTAAGCTTTTTAAATGCACAATTTCACTTGTTTATTTGACAAAATGTACAGTAGTAGAGATTTTTACGACAGATTAAGTTACTATTTATCGATATCTCATTTTCAAAAATTTGTCTACTCTAAGTATAAATTCAAATCACAAATTTAATTACTTTGCGATATATTTTTTTATTAATAGAGAAGACAAAAGTATACGACAATCCATAAGATGTTCGTACAGGTATGAAAGCATACCTGATGTTTTAATAGAGGGTGTTTCAAATTTCGCGGTTTTTTTTAAAGAATTAATAAAACACATAATTTGCGTTCACTTTCGAAAACTTTTTATTGGTTATTGAAGTATCCGTTATAACATTTATATACGAAAAATAATATCTGCCAAATGGCCTCCTCATGCAACTCCTCAGACATCCTCTAGATCAATATTCACAAATTCAGGCCACAAAAATTCGGTTATCATCCGACGATATCGATCACCATTGACAGTTACAGCTTCACCAGCAGCATTTTCAAAGAAGTAAGGTTCAATTACACCACCTGATCATAATGCACACCAAACAGTAACTCGTTTAGGATGCATAGGTTTCTCATGAATAATTCGTGGATTTTTCTCACCCCAGGTACGGTAATTTTGTTTATTAAGATAGCCACAAAGTTCAAAATGTGCCTCATCGGAAAACATTATTTTTTGAGAAAAATCAGCTGGTTGTTCATTGATGAAATTGACAAATGAACGACGTTTTAAATGATCTAATGGCTTCAGTTCCTGTGTTATTTGAATCGTATATGCCTTCAGAGCTAAATCCTTGTGTAAAATACGCCATGTTGTTGATCCACTAAGTCCAAGTTGTTGTGAACGTCGTCTAATGGACATTTCAGGATCTTCAGCAACACTTTCACGAACCAAATCAATATTTTCTTGTGAACGACCACTACGACTGTATTTTACACTTTTTTGATCTTCCAGGGAACCGGTCTCTTGAAATTTTTTATTAATTCGACCAATAGTGCTTTCAGATGGACGATTATGTAAACCATAAAATTCACGTAATTTTCTAAAAACTCTTTTCACGGAACGCTGATTTTCATAAAATAATTCAACTATTTGAACGCGTTGTTGTACCGTGTACGAAGCCATTTTTATAAATGTCATACATCACACTTTTTAAATGCCACATACCCAGACAAATTCAGTGCGCCATCTATATTTTATTTATTCTTAAAAAAAACCGCGCAATTTCAAACAGCCTTTATATTTAACTCATCTTATTCACTTGCGAAAACACTGAAAACGCTGATTAAAGGTGTCTTCCGCAAGATTTTTAAAATTATAACTTACTCTTTATTTTATTTCATTTACCTAGTTTCAAACGTACGTCTTTGATGCGTCGCTCATTTTGCTTTCTCTATTTATTAAATTATGTGGACCAAGGACATAATCCGTATTAATTGAGCAAAATTTTAGTTTATAATTAAACGAAACCTTTATAAATACAGTTGCGATAACGATTTTTAAAAATTTATAGAATAAATGCCAAGACGCAAATTTTGCCTGCTCCTTTGTTATCTAAACAAAATGCAAAGAATCTAACGACCTAATATAACGATCTACATCTTTTTATTAGTGTCTAATAATTAAATTAGAATGAATTAATGCTCGAACTGCGCATGTTTACATTCCAGCTTTGAATATGTATAATCATTCATAGATGATTATCTATAAAAAAAATTGCCTTCTATTTGTATTTCAATTTCTCAATATCAAAATAAGTGACCTTATTACAATTGTTAATATTGTCTTTGATAAAACGGATAATCGAGGTTCTATATTTTTTTTGGTATTAATAAATATACTTATGTTTAAAACTTCCACTCCTGAAAAATTGTATGTTAATGTGGCATTTGAAAAACTACTTGAACTACTTGAATATTGAGGAACTTCTATACAATTTTGGTTAACTTTAAAGTTGTGCACACTGAATCGTGCGCTTTTTGAAATTTGAAATTGCACTTTTGTACTTACTTACCATGTATTATTTTACAGAATTAATAATTTTTCTTGTGCTCGAGAAAGTGTTTTAAAAGTGGTTCTATATTTGCAAATCAGAATTTTGTAAATTTTTAATTGCATCATAGCCATTGAAAATATAAAGCATTGTTATTAAATCAGACGAGTTAGCCAATAATTCTTAGACACTTCTATTTTGTGTAAAATTTTTGACACAACTGTTTTTGCAGTTTAAAATAATAATTGTCTTTCTTGTCCAGTAAGTGCAAAAGTTCAATGTTAAAATTAAGCTATTGTCCATAAAAAAAGTAAATTTGAGAAAGTCGATAATTAAAATTAAAAAAAAATTAAGCAAATGCGACAGAAGTTCGAACATTATCTGTAAATGTGATTATGGGTAATTTAAGTTCAATGACGGTTAATTGCAGTAGAAGGGTAAAAAGGATCAGAATAAATTTTGTTAGCCTTTTTAACCATGTGCGTAGTAGATTCTGTGTCAAAAGCGTTTGTTCTATACAGCTATCGCTTCAACAAATGTTTCACCGAATCTTGTTCCATATTTTGGAACCTCGATGTCAACAGCACATAGAAAGTTCGAAGCGTCGCTGCCATTGTTAACTAACATGAACATAAAGTTAGTAATCATGATCTGTCAGCGATCAGAAAACAATATTAAGATATATTTCTGTAGCAATTCCTGATAGTCAACACTCCTGGCAGGATATTTACCAGGATATTTATATGTTAAGTATTTCAAATATCATTCCTGCACCTTCTGGTAGACATAATGAGGGTATCAAATTGTGTACGCATATTTCAGTTTAGGACGTACCAAAGTTAAATAGAGTATCTTTAGCGTATCTGAATTTACCAGTTTACGACAAGATCGAATAACGAAACAGAGTGCGTAAAGCGGAATTACAAATGGATAAAGTAGGGTTAGTAAACTGCAGGTGCTGATCGAAGAGCACACCCAAGTCCTTTATTTGTGTTTGTCTTGTCATTATGAAGATCAAGTGAATAAGAATATATCAATGGATTCATCTTTGTTATGAAAGAGATGACTGCACATTTGTTCATGCTGATTTTTATCTTATTATTACAACCGTGGTAGATGGCATTTAAATCCTTCTGCAGAGGTTCGCGATTGGAGGTTGATATTATTTTCCGTAAATATTTATGTCAGCATGGGTTAGAACGCAACAGTCAAGCAACGACAGAAGATCGTTGATGCAAACATAAACAGTAGCGGACGAAGATTCGACCCCTGGGGAACGCCCGATTAAGTAGTGAAAGTGGAGAAATAGAAGCCATTATAACAAGTAAGAAATTAGTAAGAGCCATTACAAAGATAATATGCTATCAGACCAGTTGCGAATGAAGTAAACACGAACGAGCTCAATTTTGATAATAATATGGTATGATCAATAATGTCAAAGGCTTTCGCAAAATCAATGTAAAGAACATCGACCTGATCTTTTGAATCGATGCTAGAACTGATATACTGAGTATCTCTGGAAATAAAACACCGAATGGAATTGTATAGCCTGTCGAAAAGTAAGTCTTCAAAAAACTTAGAGCAATTGGACAAAATATTGATAGGTTTGTAGTTTAAAATATCATATTTGCTTCCTTTTTTCATATACGGGTGTAATTTTACTTATCTTCCGCATATCTGACGAAGTAGATGTATGAAGGGTAAAATTATAAATTATGCATAATGGAAGCACCATAGAAGCACCACTTGATTATAAAATTGGGTAATCTATCTTAATGGAATGAAACTTGGTTACGTTCAAAATATAAATCCTAAAAATGATATTGCAGTCTTTAGACAATATTTTTTGAAACTTGTATTTTTTGGCATTTCCAAAAGAAAAACAATAAACATTTTCAAATCAGAGATCTTGCCAATTGATCCCGTAGACTTTTCCTACTAGTTTATTTCTTAAGAGCTAGTCAATATCTTAGTGGTGTTTGCAATAAGTTGGACACGTGGTCATTTTAAAAATATAAAAATCTTTAATAAATTTTCATCAACTTTACTTTGTAGATGCTTGATTCCAAATAAACTAATCGTGCTTTCGTGAATGTCGTTATCATGTCATTAAATATGATTCTCCTGAAGAATGTGAATTTTTATTAACCCCAGTTTTATTTCTTGACAAATGTATTTGATAAATGATATTTATCTGTGAAATAAATATTTTTGCTGTTTGCATAATTTCTCTTCAAAATTGTATTGTGAATAACCGGTTTCATATTTTCTTGTCAATTTGCAATCCTCCTGCTTTTCTATTTTTTTCGAATTTTCACGTCTCTCTATTAGGGATGATTTTTAAAATTCTTTTATTCAAATGAAGTATTTGTTTTATATTTATATTCGACTTTATTCAATAGAAATCATTCCAATCTTATTGTGAGTTATTGACAGGTTTGCAATTGAATTCTTTTTTTAGCTTTTTTTGCATTCCACTCTCCGCAACATTTTTGAAGAGGACATTACATGTCACAATATTTGTCAAAATCGAATTCATTTTTTAGCTTTTTGCGTTCCACTCTCCGCAATATTTTTGAATAGAGTAGATTACATGTCACAATATCTGCCAAATCTTGAGGTTTTATTATTACAATGTGCACTTTTTGTGATCTCAAAATACACAATACAAATGAAAACATTTCAGCAATTTTTCGTCATTACTGTAAATTAGGTTTAAAAGCTGTCGATGCCGCTCGTATACTCCGTGATGTTGAAGGATGATGCGTTTTTTGGAATTACGAAAGTGTTATCCACTTTGAATTGATACCAGAAGATAGAGTGTTAAACTCCGAAGTATACTGCGACCAATTGGAACGAACTTATTCAATTTTAAAAGAAAGATATTAACAAAAATCGCGTTATATTCCATCAAGATAAGATTAAGCCACATACTGCCCAAAGAACTCTCCAGGAACTGGAAGAATTAGATTGGGGGAAATTGCTAAATTCAACTTACAGCCCGGACCATCCGATTACTACCTCTTTAGGTCAATTGCACACTTTCTTGCTAGACGTATTTTTGCAAATTTCATAGAGATGGAAGAAGGACGTCATGAGTTGTTCACCTCTGACCCAACAGAATGGTATTGACGTGGAATCAAAGACCTTGCCTCAATAGCAGAGAGCTATCATTCATAATAGATTGTATTTTGAATATTATCTTTGTGTTTTTTATATCGTTAAATTAATGTTCACAAAGAATGAGAAAACTTTTGCTCCAACCTGTTACATAATTGTAGTGTAGTGTATCTAAATTTTTGTTAAATGCTAACTCAGTAACTTCGTGATATAATAAAAATAGCTGACACAAAGTATCAACTTACTTATATAATTCTAAACAGTATGAAGCCATTTTCCAAAACAAAATACTGCTATTTCAAGAAGATGTTAGAAGAGCTTAATAATTGTTTTATGGTTCCTCCTCAATATTCAAATTGACCGGTTTTTTTAATCTATGTAAATCACCACAGTACTAGAATTTTTCGTAGTGGAAACTTTTGAAATGAAGTAGTTGATTAGTACAATATATTTTTGTAATAATGTATAATATAATACACTAAAATACAAGTTTATATACACCGTAATTAGTATGATCTGTCTGCAATGGGTAGCCCAAAAATCTCCAAATCGAAACATTTTTACCTTCATACATTAGTGACACTTTTTCATGTTTGTGTCAAACTAACATTTTCAGTAATTAGTTTATGCTTAGTAATGATAAATCTAAGTACTCTGCTGCCAACTGTGGACAGATGTCATTGCTCATCCAGTACATATAAAGAGAAACATCAATTATTAAAATTCTGTATATTATAAATGGAAAAATTGGCAAAACTTTTTCTAACAAATAACCAAAATTCAAGCAGGCTCATAATAAAATCGGAAACTGTTCCGTCCATTTTTATCAAGAGTTATAATAAAGCTGCCATCATGAATTAATTATATTTAATATACGAACAACGTATAACTTGCGCAGTAAAATATTTAACTATATTATTAATAAGCTTATATTTATTAAATAAATTATAAAATAAATTAATTAACGATCAATTATTTTGTACTTGCTTTTTTTACAACACTAACACATCTTGTCAAGATTCGGTCCAATATTATTTTCTGACAGCACTAAATTAGCTATATATTACTTAGAAAGTTCCGAAATTATGCATCTTTTATTACAATTTTGTACAGATTTCACAGATATTTCAAAGCTTTCAATAACATTTACAATAATGCAGGAAACGTATTATTTAAAAAATTATTGGACCGAATCGGTTACGACTGAATTGAGTGACTTTATCATATGAATTTTCTTTAGCTGACGATTACGGTGACTACAATGAAGAAAGTAACAGTGATGGCTCACTAACGCCACCGGGTCCTGACGAGATAAAGGACGGTCAATGGCTTGGAGTGAACGTAAGATCCCAAGGTCCTGGTGGCAAAGTGATGGTTTGTGCCCATCGTTATATTACAGGTAATCTCGAAGATATACACGCTGGATTGGGTTTGTGTTACACATTGGATAAAGATTTGGTATGGCAAGAGGAGCATGAACCCTGCAAGGGTAGACCTAGCGAAAGGTATTGTTAATCATTAATACGGTAATTTTTTAAGCGACACATCGAACTGGTAGTAATAATTTTGGATATAAAATGCTAAGCTAGAACGTCCTAACAAATCGAATTTGAATGGTCTGAATTTTCGGAACTCTTTTCTTGTTTTTGAAGTGGACCAGCGTTCTGAATAATGTTGTTGTCTCTAAACTATTGTCTTTAACAATATGAGATACTTTTAGGATATATGTTTTTGTCAATAGTGTTACTGTCTCAACTTTTTTGAATCTAACAACATTGAAAACCAAAGTGTTTAATGGTCTATTTCACTAGCATAAATTGAAAAGAGACGCAGATTGCAGGTTTGAATGTCGTTCCATCTTATCAATACTTGACCCTGTCAGTTAATATTAATTGACTTAACTTTGGTATTCCTTAATATTTTTTAACCTTTATTTACTGTGTCAAAAAATGTATGTTAAAATGGTTAATTTACTTTTTGACAATTTTGAAATATAAAATTTCACTTGTTTTAACGTGACTAAAATTTAATAAAAGCAACACCAAAGATATAGTTCAAGATGGGAAAATGAGAATATCTATGTTGCATATATTGACAATTCTTCCAGTCATCTAATGGATTTAATTAAGGACAATAAAGGAACAAAATATATTCAGTTCAAAACAAAATCTAGTCGTCTTTGTTATTTTCTGACATTTACAACTCTTAAGTTAAACTTAACCTTCAAAGTCATTTAAGTTTCCGCGGTTACATACGTGTAATACAAATGCAAATAATAGATAATTTAAATAAATTTTATTCATTCATGATTACAGTAGATATTGAAAATGTGCTTATTAGTCACAGTTCTCCGTTCAAAATTTCGAACATCCTGTAATATGGTCTGATCGTTATTAATTTACATCCATTTTTAGATTAATTCTTTACTGCTTATATCATTTAAATTAAATACAAATATTTTAAAGATGCTGCTTTTTAAATAAAGCTACAAAAATGTAAATTAAGGATTATCTACATTTCTATCACGATCACAACCCCTAAAAGAAAATCAATTTTTCGACTGTATAGTGACAAGTTGCTCCATCTTATTGAACAAATAGAAAATGTCATACTTTTGAACTGTTAATGTCCCATTAAAGAAATAACATAAAGAATAAAGTGTGTTTCATATTGCGCGGTTTTTTTTAAGAATATATATATGGGCATTTAAAAAGTGTGATGTATAACATTTATAAATAAAAATGGCTTCGTACACGGTACAACAACGCGTTCAAATTGTTCAATTATTTTATGAAAATCAGCGTTCTATGAAAAGAGTTTTTAGAAAAATACGTGAATTGTATAGTTTACATAATCGTCCATCTGAAAGCACTATTGGTAGAATTATTAAAAAATTTCAAGAGACTGGTTCGATGGAAGATCAAAAAAGTGAAAAACAGTCGTAGTGATCGTTCACAAGAAAATATTGGTTTGGTTCGTGAAAGTGTTGCTGAAGATCCTGAAATGTACATTAGATGACGTTCGCAATAACTTGGACTTAGTGGATCAACAACATGGCGTATTTTACATAAGGATTTAGCTCTGAAGGCATATAAGGTTCAAATAACACAGGAACTGAAGCCATTAGATCATTTAAAACGTCGTTCATTTGTCAATTTCATCAATAAACAACCAGCTGATTTTTCTCAAAAAATAATCTTTTCCGATAAGGCACATTTAGAACTTGGTGGCTATGTTAATAAACAAAATTGCCGTATCTGGGGTGAGGAAAATCCACGAATTATTCATGAGAAACCTGTATCCTAAACGAGTTACTGTTTGGTGTGCATTATGGTCAGGTGGTGTAATTGGACCTTACTTCTTTCAAAATGCTGCTAGTGGAGCTGTAACTGTCAATAGTGATCGATATCGTTGAATGATAACCGAACTTTTGTGGCCTGAATTAATGAATATTGATCTAGAGGATATGTAGTTTCAACAGAATGGCGCTACACCTCACTTTGCACACAAATCAATCGATTTATTGATAGAAAAATTTCCTTGACGTGTAATCTCAAGAAACGGTGATGTTAATTGGCCACCAAGATCATGTGATTTAACACCGTTAGGCTATTTTCTTTGGAGTTATGTGAAAAGTTAGGTTTATAAAAACAATCCACAATCAATTCCTGCTTTGAAAGATAAAATTATTCGTGTCATTGGTGAGATAGAACCCCAATTATGTCAAAATGTCATTGAAAATTTTAACAATAACAAAAGAGTGGGCGAACGTCTGTGGAGCTGCAAGAAAAGGCCATTTGGCAGATATATTTCGCATATAAATGTCATAGCTTCAATTACCAATTCAAAATTTTTGAAAGTGAATGCAAATTATGTGTTTTATTTATTCTTTAAAAATACCGCGAAATTTGAAACACTCTTTATAATGCAAATAATTTCTTTTGCTAGAACATTATTTTGAAGAAAGTATTGGTTCGTTTATTTATCTTTACCTTAATACTATTCAAATACCAATCCTTTCTGAATGTGACAGTTCTTAAATAATTGCAAGCAGATTTTTAGTATTCCAATTCATGTATGTTGTAAATTTAAATGTGCCTATTTGCAGAACCATGCTTCTTCAATAAAAATCACAATTCTCTGTTATACTAATTTACTCTAAACGGATTTTTTTTAATAAATCAACCTATTAATATACAAAATACCTAGAGAAACCTACGAATGGTTACATAAAAGAAATTAAAGAAATTCAATCCACACTGTAAATATACAAAATACCTAGAGAAACCTACGAATGGTTACATAAAAGAAATTAAAGAAATTCAATCCACAATGTAAATGCTAAAATTTATTTAGCATCAATCTAATTACTGTTTTCATAAAAACTATTTAAAAATTTCTTACTTTTATTAGAGCTCACGAACAATTTGGAGTCTGCCAAGCGGGAACAAGTTTGGCGATACTGAAAGATGGGACTGCTCTGATAGGCTCACCGGGACCTTATACCTGGAGAGGGACGATGTTTGTTCAATCTTTGGTTGGTTCTTATTTGGATAGAGATAGAAACGTATATTTGGGACCACTAGAAGATACACCAAAACCCATTGATAAATATAGTTATTTAGGTATGCTTATCTTCATTAGCTATAGGATTAGAGACATTACATATACAAAGGTGGTCTGAAAAGTTTCCGACCTCAACGTGAAGATGGCAGCACTCATCAATAAAAGCTAGGGAATGTAGTTGTCTATCTATTGTCAGGTACTCACCAAAGTTTCAGCCATTTTGGACGCGCAGTTGTTATTTGACAGTCGTTTGAGTGAGACGATGTGAGTGTCGAGTATCGAGCTGTCATTAAGTATTTGTTTTTGAAAGGCAATACGCCTAAGTAAATCAAAGTTGAGTTGGACTCTGTGTACGGGTACTCTGCACCATCATTGACGACAGTGAAATTTTGGGCAGCTGAATTTAAACGTGGCCATAAGAGCTTGGGAGGCGATGAACCTTCGGAACGTCCAAAAACTACAACTACTGATGATAACATCGCTAAAGTTCACCAATTGGTGCTAGACAACTGTCGAATTAAAGTGAGAGCAAAGGCTATGAATATGTCCAAAGAATGTGTTTGTCGCTTGTTAATTCAAGATTTAGGCATGAAAAAGCTGTCCACGCGTTGAGTGCCGCGTTTGCTAACATTAGACGAAAAACGTGTTCCAATGAACATTTCCAACACTCTGTTCCATAAATCCAAGTTTTGGCGACGATTAATTACTGTAGATAAAAAATTTGGATACACCATTATACGCCCGAAATAAAAATATAGTCAAAACAGTGGACTGCAAAGGGGGAACCGGCTCCAAAAAAAGCAAAAACTGTTTTTTCGGCTGGGAAAGTGATGGCGACTGTTTTTTGGGATAATCATGGAATTATCTTAATCGACTATCTTCAAAAAGGAAAAACTATTACAGGAGCATACTACGCATCATTACTTGACAAGCTGAAGGCAAAAATTCTGTTTCACCAAGACAACGCGCCGTTCCACACCATGACGTAAATCCACGAATTACGGTTTGAACTGTTTGACCATACGCCTTACTCACCAGATTTGGCCCTATGCGACTTCTTTTTGTTCCCTCATCTAAAAATTGCGCTCGGAGGACAGAGATTTTCGTCAAATGAGGAGGCAATCACCTTTGTGAACAATTATTTTGCAGAGAAAAATGCCGAGTACTATTTGGACGGGTTAAAGAGATGGGAGCATTGCTGGGAGAAATGTGGAGAGTTACAAGGAGACTATATAGAAAAATAAATATAAATTTTAAGAAAAAGTGTCTTGTATCATTGTTCAAATAGCGAGTGGTTAATTGTATCAAAAGCCTTTATGAAATCAGTGTAAATGTCATCAACAATCAAAATATGCAAGGAAAAGAAATCCTGAAAAATTTTTGACAGACATTTTAAATTTTTAAAAATGGATTATATTGCCGTAACTCACTCAAAAAAATATTCTATTAAAAAAAGTTGCTTGCGTGTTTCATAAGATCTTCATTTTATGAAAATTCTAACCTTTTAGATTACTTAAATTTCACTTTTTCTATTCTTAGGAATGAGTGTAACTGGGGGAAAGTTTTTGAACAAGTCGCTTACACTGTACGCAGCAGGAGCACCTCGATCGCAGCACCACGGCCAAGTGTATATATTTAATAAATTAAGTAGCGACAAACCGATGAATATAGTTCTAATTATTGATGGCGATCAATTTGCATCAAGCTTCGGCTACGAAATATTGAGCGCAGATCTCAATAATGATGGGTAAACATTCTATTTTAATAAATATTCATTTTTCTAATATGAATATATTTTTTTCATGCAGGTACGATGACTTAGCAGTAGCCGCGCCATTTTATTTTACTAAAAACCAAGGAGGTGCTGTTTACGTTTATTATAACGTGAGAGATTGCAAAATGAACGCTAAGTGTGAAAATCAAACATTTTATGGATCTCCCGATTCAAGATTCGGTTTCTCTATGACAGTTCTAGGTGATATAAATAAAGACGGATACCAAGATGTCGCCATTGGAGCACCTTATGAGGGTGGAGGGGTTATATATATTTATTTAGGAGGAAAAAATGGTCTGAACTCTAAATATTCTCAAGTAAGTAACGTTCTTACAATATATAATTAAATTTGTAATATTACTTGCCAATTATCCAAAACTAACAAACTATTGAGAGGAAGTTGTTTACGCATCCTGCTTTTTTCTTTCAGAAGCCTAATTAAATGGATATTAGAATTTAAATTAAATTAATTGAACTGTTTCTTACTTAATATTTTACAACACATTTTTTTTATTCTTAATCACTTAAAGTTGATATATAACCCCTTTGCGAATTAATTTTCATATTCTGTACACGTATTTCGACAACTAAGTTGTCATCATCAGCAGATAATTAAACAGTGTCATACCTGGAAAACTACGGCAAAAACCCGCACGAAACAAATTACGTACACGATCCGAACCGTCGAAAGCCAAAACGCACAATTCGACGGCACAGATCGTGTCAAAATTACCTTAATTTTCTTATTCATTAAAATCGATTCAAGAAAGTAAAATATACAATTTAAACTAGAACGGCGCGTCCATTAGCATTTGGGCAAAAATAGGGAAAGGGGATGGGGAATGAAGGGCATCTGTTTATATGACAACAAACGATATAAGATGGATATCTAATGAATAAACACCTTTTACTTGGCGTTAACCAGTAAACAAATTGATACCATGAAGAATAGGCTGTCTCGAAACCTCTTACATGACTATATATCGAGCAGCATCCTTTGTTGCTTAATGGCGCTTTATATAGATGCGTACTTAGTATAAGAAAATAACAACATTCATTTGGAACAAATTTTGCAGCTTTCGCTTGGCCTCAAGCAGTAAACAAATGGATACCATGAAAAATCTGTAGTCAAGAAATCTCTTGCATGATTATACATTAAGCAGCACCCTTTGCTGCTTGATTGTTAAATCCGTGCTTAATATGAAAAAGTGGCAACATCCATTTCGAATAAGTTTTATGATTCTTGGAAAGAAAAATTTGCTTGAATTTTCTTTCTTCTTTCTTTGATCTTCCACATCATATTTGATGGATCTGATTTTTTAAAAAATCTGCTGATGTTTCTAAATGGGACCCCAATACAATTCCGTAATTGAATTAGATTCCTGATTCTAATATGGACAAAAGAATAAAATAACTCAACTTCTGGGAATTCCATTAAGAGACGTATAATGAAAGGAGTTGTTTTAGAACAAAGAATAATAATCATTACAAAATTTTCAACAATTTTGGGTTAATTTAATTATTTCCATAAGTTTTCTAACATTTATATCAGAAGTCATTCTGTGGACATTCCAATACTTAGATGTCTTCGTTACTTACTCAAAACAATTTTTGAACAATTTCTTTAAAAGAATGCTTTAGAAATTGTATCAATACATATCTCTATGTCCATTTAAGGATTACGATTGCTATGTATGCAAAGTTTTGAACATTTTGAGGGTTGAAACACGATCAGTTTGTTAATCTAGAGTCGTATAGTACTTGGGTAGTGTTTCCAAAGTTCCTTGAATTTGTTTGTAGCTCAATTGCGCAAATCTTATAGGCCACATTCGGAGTGGAGGACAAGTCTTCACACGTTTACGCAACTACCCCGAACAATATTGTTTAGATTACTTCAGTTACTTAACTGACACAAACATATTTTCATACTGTTAATTTTACAACCATGGAAAACGCGAATAAATTACAAAGAGTTATCATTTTCTTTTTGTTTATAGAGAGCGCCCATCCTTCAAAAATCGTTCAACGTATGCGAGGTATATTTGAAGAGTCTGCAAAATGCATGTACTCTCGTTATCTATATACATCTATACATCACTAGAACACGATCCGCCTAGTGAATACCCGAGCGCTTCTGTAAATGAAGCAAATTCTATTACTGAAATTAATGTTAGTATAGAAATAGATACAACAGGTTCATGAGATTTTATACGAATGTTTGAAAGTGATTAGAAATTCAACAGGTGCGACACATGCCACCTAATTCAAGAACTTTTGCTTTTACGGCAAACAATTTTAGCAACAAATAATAAGTACTAATAAAACATCTCTTACTTCAATTCTTACACCAAAAATTAATACAAAGAATGTCGTAAACCCGAAGAACGACCTCTGCAATTTTGTTGGGTGGAAAAATAATTCGTAATAGTTGTAAGAAGATCATTTGCATGGATTATCTACTAAAAGGTACTACAATTAACGCAGAATATTATTCTAATTTTTTATCTGACCCATTACAATAGCCGCTTATGCGAGAAACGGCGTGGAAATTTGCATAAGCGTCCATTATTGCAACAAGACAATGCAAGATCTCACATCATACGAAGAACAAAGGATGTTTGAAAAAACTTACACTAGGAATTACTTCGACATCTACCCTATTCACCAGATCTAGTTCCTAGTGATTATCATCTGCTCCCAAATTTGGAAAAAACACTAGTAAATGAGGTAAAACTTGTTATATACAGGTGGATTCAAAAGAAAGAAAGATAATTGTTCTAATTAGAAATAAATAACTGTCAACCAATAGTATTATAACTCTGTCAGCTATTTCAAAAATGTTCGAAATAAGTAATTGATCAGCAAACAGCATAGCTATTGGAAAAATAAGTCGATCACTACTGGAATATTGGAGGTGTTTCGAACGATCATTGGGGTATTTATTAAGCAGAAACAAGTTAAACTAAATTGCTATTACTTCAGTAAGACTTTCAATATTGTGAGGCATATTGCCTCATAAATTCTATTATTACAGCGCCAGAGGTGTACAGTACAAGCTTTTAACATCTTACCTGCCCGATAGATCTCAAATTGTGAAAGCCGGACAAAAGACGAAAGACGTTCAGTGAAACAAGGGTTCCATACTAGTCACTTTGATGTTTATTATTAATGTCAATGATTTAATGATTGTTTATTAATTATGCCAATAGTTTACACTAGTGAAGACCTCGTTGTATGCTGGTAATAATCATTTACTGTTACCAGTGAAACAAGGGGGAAAAAACAAAAAATGGTTTCAGGCAAATGGACCATAATTAAATAATGAAGAAACACAACACCCGTAATTTTCTATAAATAATGAGCCGTCTACGTCCGATAATATTTAGCAAGCTTTTCTAGCTGATGCATCTGGAAGAATTAGCAAAGTGTTTAACATGTATCTACAGCATTCGGAGACTAAAAGGAATGGTTATTCATGAAGCGGCAGACTGCTTACTGCGCCAACTTTGAAGCTAAACTAACTTACAGTATTCTTTTCTGGACATTGGGCTACTTCACCTTCGCCGGAAAGAATATTTGTTCTTCAAATGAGTGTCATCAGAGCTCTTTGCAACCTAATGAAGAGGGAAAGTTGTAGAACATATTTCAAGCAATAACGAATATTTAGTTCCTATGTGTGTATCTATCTATTTAACATACAGATATAATATGTGCACTAAAAGTTACAAGCAAATACCTTGCAATAGACTTCAGATATCGCAAAGATTATTACTGGCATTAAAATTTATAATCAATTCATTCATCTGCATTCACAGAACACTGTACATTTGAATTAAACTAGACAAATATCATTAAATATTAGCCTTTATACAGCTGAGTTTTTAGCGTATTATGTTGGTTTACTTGGTAAATATTTTTCTGTATTATCTTATTCTGTATTATCTTATTCTGTACCATCTATGCATTTTCTTAAAATAAATAAAATAGTTCTTATTGATGTTTCATGTAACGTTTTAATTACACTCGCTAAGAAATAAATATCTAAATATTGGAAAACCATTATTTTATTATTGGATTTTTATTTTCAGAAATTAGAGCCTATTCCTGCGGGTATAAAGACTTTTGGCTATTCTCTGAGTGGTGGTCTAGATATGGATAACAACGGATACCCAGACCTGTTAGTCGGAGCATATAGCGAAGATATGGTCCTCTTATATAAAACCAGACCAATAATAGATATTGAAATCAAAATAGAAAGCGACGAATTGAAGAACATCAATACGAGCAAACACGGTTGTAAAGGCGACCGTCGGTCTAATTATACATGGTAAAATTATTTAAATAATATCTGAAAGAGATTACAACCTTCTTTTTTTTTTTCTAGTTTTACATTCTTTTCATGTTTCTCAATTAGTTCCACGGACGGAGACTCTAGAAATCTTAATGTTTCGGTGAAATCCAAGATCATAGCTGAAACATTCGAAAATAACAAATACGTTTCTAGAGTGTGGTTCAAAGAAAATACTACAGATCTTTACCATTCTTCCATCGAACATTGGTATCCTAATAAATGCCAAGAAGAAACAGTGTATGTATTTGATGGAATTAGAGACATTTTATCACCAATAAGAGTAAGTACATAGCAGAAGTTATAGGCTAGTAACGTATTGGATTGTGGAATAAATTTTACGATTTCTGTGAACTAAAATAAAACACACGCGTACTACCGTATCCTGTTGTTTATTTAATCATATTTATATGGACTATTTTGTTTGTTAACTTGAAAGTGAGGCCATTATACTATCTTCATAGAAGAGTTACGAACTGCACTCTAAATTATCCAAGAATTTTATAGTTAATCGAATGATATTGAAGTAGTTGAAATAGAAAATAATCTGACGGTATCAGGGCCGACAAATATGAAAGATACTGCACAATTTTCCACCGAAAGCATCATATCAATATATAGTTTAAAGTTGTCCTAATGATAAAAGCGCTTTCTTTATTTACAAATTCCGATCATTTATAAAATCCAATCGATTGCAGCACAATAATCGATGGTTTGATCACGTAAGAGCCACGCTTAAAATTCTTCGTCTTTTGAATTCCTAACAGTTCTTTCTTGGCATTCTGGCGATCTATTAAAATGAATGGCCCAGAGCGAAACATTACTGGTTCCATTTAATGTTATTATAAAATTTCGTTTCCCGAAATTACCCATTTCAAAAATGGTTCCAATAAGTTTCATTTAGACAGAGATTCAGATACTATTTTTTTCCTTGAAGTTCGTTCGACTGTGATATCTCCCAACGCACTGCCGCCTTAATTGATTTTTTGCGTATTTCTCAAAGATTACTGTACTTTATTCAACACTCCTGTCCTCGTACTATTCAGTACAGATCCAAGGCAGGTAGGCTGATGTATGCTATCAAGTCTACTTTATGTTGCCCATAAATAGTCCGTTTCTTGTGATCCAACGCCTGACATTCTTGATATTGTTAACCATTTCTGGAGCTGTATTGCCACTTTTGTCCAAGGATTGTCTAATGGTGTGGCTTAAGGGGTACCCCATTACAAAGGCCAACCAATAAATATTTTTTAAAAACTTTTTTTCAAAGTTCGACCTGTTTCTTGTGTATTTTGGTGTGCTGAATCCAAATTTTCAATCAGTTTCTTTCTACCACGTACCAATTTTTTATCTTTTGTTGAGTATGATAGTATTAAAATATATAGTTAAGATTTAAAGGTACGAAATTTATTATCAGAGTATAATTGAAAAATTTAATATTTTATTATTGCAATGGTAGTGTAAGTTTGAATATGAACAGTTTTTTAATTATTAACCTAAAGTTTTGTATTTCCTCATCCTCTCCACAATAAAAGTTTGAGTGTAGATTTTCCTTTTATATGATTTTTCTCGAGTTGTTCGTAGAAAGGTCCAACAGTAATCTCCCATCATGTTGACATTCCAATGACCCTGATACCGTCTCTCCATCTCCTTTATATCTTGGTGGAATCGCTCCCCTTGTTCCTCACTTACAGGTCCAAGATTGTCAGGGTAAAAATTTAAATGTGAGTGTAAAAAATGCACCATCACACTCATGTTACATCCAAGTTCTCGAAATGTTTCCAACATGTTTTGAACTATGTGTTTTCGTAATTAGGGTCTTTCTGATTGCCCGAAAACCTTAAAACAGGTATTATTATACGCTTACAATGCATAAATAACGCAAAGTAAACATGCGAGGAAACTTTACATCCTGTGGTATTTTAAAGTTCATTTTAGGATTCAGCACGTCAAAAAACATAAAGGGGAGCCAAATTTATGAAAAAAGTTTTTTCATGATTGGCCTGTGTTATTATTTTACTGTTTGTTTTCTACGAAAGCGACTCCCCGGTCTTTTTACGGGTTGTCTCGCCAACGAAGGCTTTGACATGCTCATGCTTGCAATACGCTCTATGTTGAATCTTGATCGATCTATCTATTTGTTCCTGGTACAGTTCAGGTTCAATTTATAATGAAGTTTAACCTCTTCAGGCAAGTTCATAAACCTTTTCGTTTCTTATGTTTCCCCAGTGTCCACTAACCATTGTAACTTTACTATATTCCGTTGCCTCGATTCTCTATTTTCCTCACGATATTCTCATCCTAGCTTGAACAACCTTCGACGCAGCCTTGCTATGGCGAAGAATATGGATCCACTTACGGAAATAAGCCCTCCTACTAATTTCTTCCGCACACATCAGTATTAATTGAATAAACCTCTGCCTGAAATATTGATGCGTATTTCCCCAGAGAAAATCTGTGGGCTATTTTCAAAACTTTCGCAGCATACATCCGCTGTAGTGATATCTTCGACCTTAAACTCCATTTGCTATGTCTACTCACATTGCATTTAGGCATGCAAACGAAACACCGATGTTTTATAAACATCTTCGTTTCATTGATAAACATCGGTGTTCACATCCACAAGCAGTTGACACACAAAAACATGAAAAATAAATCACCTGCTACAACAGGGACCATCAGCGAAATAGAGGTTCAGATGTACATATTATCTCCTGCTACACCAATAAAGAGAGATGCCACTGAAATTTGGGAAGACATGAAATCTTTACTTCCAAAATTTGCAGAGATTGTAATGATATACCTTCGCATCGTCGTCATTTCTGTGCCAAGCGAGCGCTTATTCTTGGAAGCCGGGAGTAACCATCACCCAGGAAAGAAATAATCTCCTGGGGACTAGATTATCTATGCCTCTTTTCCTAAACTCCATTTCAAAGCTGTTAAATTGAATAAATTTCTTTCTTAAAATAAAATGAAAAAATGTGTTCGTTTTAAGATCCATTGTATTTAGTTTATTGGTCTAATTAATTTGAAGTTAATCACTAAGATTGATATATAACCTCTTTCCACATTAACTTTTCTAATTCTGTATACGCATTTCGACAACTAAGTTGTCATCATCAGCAGACAATTGCAAAGTGCCGTACCTGGCAAAACACGGCGAAAAACACCTGTACGAAAAACGAACTCCGTACGAGATCTGCACCGCTAAGAACCAAGATGTACACTGTGTGTTTGTTTCACAAGATTTTTAAAAATTATTTTACTTAAACTAGGATGAACGACATTGAAAAATGGAAGGCGGACACGACCGATAAATACCTGCATGTGATTTATTATAGTGTTCCTCCTTCTCTGACATTAAGCAGACAGAAAAGGGTCGATTGTAAAGGTCCAGTGTCATTGTTATTTACGACATGGCTTAAATTCTTTAAGATGTGCATGCTTTCATACGTGTCTAATTCTCGATAATTATACACGTTCTTTATCAAATGTAGACAATCCATATTAACACTGTGGTTATTTTCTAATACATGTCTCGCTATACCCGATTTTTCTGGTCGGTTGAATTTTATGTGCGAAAGGTGTTCTTTATACTGGGTTTCGATCGATCTTTTAGTTTGGCCGATGTATTGTTTACTGCACTCTAAACATTCATTCTCTAAACACAATTGCCCATTGCAGTTCCCTGTTTTTGTTCATAAAACCTCCCTTCGAATTGAAAACAATTTTGGGACATGCAAAGGTTTGTTAATCTCACGTATTCCTTTATTTTCTCTGGTTCGATCTTATTTTTGTGAAGAAGTTCTTCTAAATATTTTAAAGTTTCTGGAATAGGTACCGAAGGAAACAATGACGTTACGTCGAATAATACTAAAATTGCCCCTTTTTCTAATTTACAATCTTTAATCCTTTGAATAAATTCTAATGAGTTAGTGACTGAGAGACTTTCAAGTTTTTCGGGCAAATTTTTGTATTCATTCACTAGCCATTTTGAAATCAAGTAAGTAGGGGAGTTGATCCCTGAGACAATTGGTCTCATTGAGTTGCCTGGTTTGTGTATTTTAAGTAAACAATATAGTCTAGGGATCAACGGATTACTTACACTTAACCTATAATTCAAATTCGGGGTTATTAACTTTGCACAACTTTTTAACGCGTTTTTTGTGTCCCTAATCATTTTTGGTAATGGAGTTTTCGTACATTCAACGAAAGGGGTTATATATCAACATTAGTGATTAAGTTAATCAACCACAGGCTCCATCAAATTCAACTTCAATTCGAAGTTAGTTAATCATCTGTCAGCTAACATTGCAACTAATATTTTGAGTTGAAAACTGTTAGACTGGTATATTTTTTAATATTGGCAGGTAGGTATAGGTACATAAGATTTTGGATGAACTAACTTGAATATTTTTAGTTCTTTTGTGTTTTTCAAAATGTCTCTGACTACACTTTAATTCGTATCATAACAGAATCTAAATTCTATTATCACACGGCTTAAAATAAGGTCATTTCGGCACGTTTTCCCTAGTATTATGTTATAAAATGTTTTAAAACAGCAGGAAAATATCGATGTATGGTATATTACCGATGTTTCTAACATCGATGTTTTGTTGTGTGAACAGCCATATTTTTAAGAACGATGTTCCATCCCTAATTGTATTACTTCCAAGCATCTTGTTCTCGTTTATGTCGTTCTGAGGTCATTACTGTAAATAGAAAATTAAAAGAGTATTATGTTATCATGCGACCTGTTAACATACTAAGGCATATATTTCTGAAATATCTACCAAGACATGTATTACCTAATGTAACTATAAGACTACGCAGGGAGTTTTGCAGTGCGTGTAGGTCCATCTTTACCTCCGACCTTAACACAAAGTGAAGTGGAGAAGGATCCAGTACGGCTTCCATCAAATACCATTATCTAATGTAAGAGATTTACTTCGGATAATCTATAGATGACCCACACATCCGCCTATTCGCCGTACCAATTGCATTGCTACTGTTAAGTAGTCAATTTCAAGACGTTACAAAATCTCCAACATTTTTAAATGGTGAACATTCTTAGCTGTAGCAAAAATCATCATTTGTAATAATTAAACGGTCAACTTGAACAGCATCTTTTGATTAAGATTTCGAAAATAAAAACGAGCAAGCCATTTCTCAAGTATGAATGCTTCTGACATAGACACTATACGCACCGCATATTTTATGTTAGGTTTCTGTCAACTTTCGCACTTTTCTAAATAAATACTATCAAATATGTCGAAAATACACCTTTTATCCTTCTATGACATTTGTAACAGTTATTATAAGTGTCAGCTATAAAAAAATCGTTATTCCACAATTCTAGTATTAAATTAATAAATCCGATTTATTTTAATAAATTTCTGTTGTAGTTTCAAGTTACATATGAACTGACGGAGAACTCCACAGGATCTCCCATACTAAATCAAAGTTCGGTGAAAGTGTTCGAAGCATCCTTCCAAAAGGACTGCGGCGACGATGATATTTGTCAAAGTAATTTGGTGTTAACCGCCACATTCCCACAGCTAATGGACTGTAAGAATTCTTTACTGCCATTAAAAAAATATATTTGTATTGGTTTTTCCTATTTTCAGATGATAGGAATGCTACACTTACAGAAGAACAAGACGAAGCACTGCTTCTGAATTTGGGAGAGTTAGAAGAAATTATTTTGCAAGTGAACGTTTCGAATACGGGTGAATCAGCATATGAAGCGGAATTATATATAATGCATTCGGAATCGCTGAGTTATATTGCACTAGATAAAGGGGTCAGTAATTTTTAATTATTTTCTTCAATGTTTTCAAAAATTAAAAACCTGAGTTAAAAAATTGCTTATACTATGTGGCAAAAAACGAATCACCCAGTAAAAATTAATACTTTTAGGCCAAATTTTGCACGAATGTTAATTGCGTTGAGAATAATAAATGGTAAAAGAAATAGCAAGAAAGCAATAAACTTTTGTGTTGTTTTCTGCCAAATTCTGATGAAAAAATTTTGTTTTTCTTTTCTTGATTTTGGAAGTTTTAGATACTTCGATTGTAACAGTCTGTAGTTATGAATTAGTATATTAAAATGCCAAGAAACCAAATAATTCAAATTATTGCCAGCAAGGTGATTTCAAAAGGGGTCATATCGTTAGACTACATAAGGCGGGTATTGAATTTCGTGAAATAGCTAGGCGATTGCAAAGAAATACTGCTACAGTTAGTTTTTCGACATTGGAAAGATTGGCTTCAAGAGGAAAGCCAATATCATAGAAGAGGCTCTGGACGACCCAGAAGAACCACCAAACGGGTAGTAGATAAAAGACTAAGATTGCTTGCCCTTAAGGATCGACGTAGCACATCGAGCTTTGCAGGAAATGTTTTTTCGGTAAAGATACGCCATAGAATAACAATGCGGCCTATATATCGCCGTATTCGTTCGTTAGGATTGATTTCTTATCACCCAAAGCTAATACCGTCTCTCACTAATTGGCATGCCCTTACATTAAAATGACGTAATATACGGGACAATTGGGATAAAAAGTGGAACAAAATTGCATTTTTGCAAACGAATTTCGTTTTTCTCTGTGAGCTCATGATGGTCGTAGATGAGTCCGACGTCGAAGAGAGGAAAGTAGTTTCCTTTTTTTTCCTAGAACATGAGACTGCACTTACGAGGGGTTTCGTTGATCGGAGTGTAATTAGCACATAGGACGTAGGACTTCTTTATTATTCGTTTGAGACCATTTAAAAGCTCAAAAATACATTTATGAAGATCTGAAACCATTCACTTTGCCATATATTCAAAGGCTAAATACTACATTCCAGCAAGACCATTTCATCCCCATGTTGCAGCTTTTATATTGCGATTTTTGCGAGCGACCAACATCAATATTTTCAATTGACTTGCGAGGTTGCCCGACCTATCGCCCATAGATAATGTCTAGGTTATAACAGGTCGAAGAGTTGTTTTTTTCCTAAACCCCGACTGGACTTACAACAGCTGTATAATGCTCTACAAGTTTCTTGGAATGAGCTTCCACAGAAGTCCATAGATATCCTTTATAGAAACATGCCTTGGGCGAATAACAAAATATTCATGCATGTGTATTCTCTTTAGATTATTAAATTTTCAATGAAAACTTTATCATTTATTATTATTAACATAGTAAACAAATTATACAATTTTTTTGTCCATAGTGTATTATTTATTCTTAATAATAAAGTTATTACTGACAATAATTCATTAAATATATTTCGATTATGTTAGTCGGTGGCAGTTGGCTTACAACACATAAACATACTTACGTAAATCGTACTTTGGAGATAAAAAAACAAGTTTTAGAATGCTTATTTTTTAATTTTTTTCTTACAAATTATTACCGCACTGTTACTCTATGTGACGCGGCAAGAAAAATTTGTATATTTATCTGAAACGACACTGCAATTCCAAACAAAATTAGCTACTACATAGAATTATCATAAAGAACCAAAAAGCGTGTATCTGATTGAATTCATTCACATAAAATTACTTATGAAAGTGTAGTAGTATGTGTGTTTAAAGTGTTTTCTTATTTTATTGAATTGCATAAATTATATGCTGGTGATTGGATGAGTAGTGAGACCAGAAATGAAACAAATAAATTCATTGGATGAGTAGTGAGACCAGAAATGAAACAAATAAATTCAGACATTCCTTTTCTTATGTTTCGACGTATTCTCTTTCAACTGCAACGCACTCGAAATACCCATACTGAAGCGCGATAATCCTTCTTAACATCCTACTGATGCAATAAATTCTTCATCCAATTTTCTTTCATCGAGAAAAAGTTTTAGTTTTGAAAGTAAGTCATTTGGAGCTAGATCTGAGGAATAGAGTGAATGAAGCACAATTCAATTTTTAGCTAACAACTTGAGTGGCGTGAAAAAACGCGTTATCTTGGCGATAGAGAACTTTTCTTATGAACCACTATGCCTCGTGCTTAATTAGTTCTTTTGGATTCAGGAACATTTTCAAAAGATCAGCTTCACCTTTATTAAACAGCATCAAATTAATTCTTAACGTTTGTATCTTTTCACGTTTTTGATTATAGATCATTTTCGGTATTCATTCTGCTGACATGCCCAATTTAAGCTGTCTCCTTGATATCACTTCTTAAATTTCATTAATCATTTCCGCGGTTGTTGCTGTTTCTCATGATACTGGTCACAATCATCTTTCATACTTGTATCGCCAAGCTTAAATTGCGCAACCCAGCTAAAAATCGTGGCTTGAGAAGGAGCACTAGATACTGGATTGCATTATTAATTACGAGTTTATGCATTTTAGAGTTATTGTAACATTTAACAGACAGAAATTCACAAAAGTTCATCGACAGAAACCCGAAAGATGATACTAGTAATCGAGTCTCACTTCTTATCAAACTATCCTCGTATGTTTACAAAATGTACAACATAGTCATAGAACACAGTTTTTGTATTGTTTTAGGGAGGAATACAATGCTCAACGGTGCATTCCACTATGGTTAATTGTAGTTTAGGTAATCCTCTACCTAGTTATAAAACACTCGGTTTAAATTTGAGATTCGAATATAAAGAAAAAAGAAGTATCGGTGATAATAAAGACCTGCGAATTTACGCATTCGTAAATTCAACATCTATCGAACAATCCGTACAAACATTTTCCAATTTGACAGTAGCTGTTAAAAAACAGGCAGAAGTACATATACATGGGTAAGTTATATTACGATGTACAAACTTATTTTAATACCTCTTTTGGGCAAATTATTAAGAGACATTTTGGTATTTGGAAGTCGTACATAGCCCAAGGAACAATTTTTAAATTTCGCGGGTGTTTTAAGTTGCCCAAGGAAAAAATAACTACATCTAAAATTATATTTTATTTTATTACAGCATGAATATTAATAATTAAGGTGTATATTTCAAAATCAAAATTAAAACGAAAACCGTACGCATTAAAAACATGTTATTTCCTAATTTCTTGAATGAATTGAAATCATAGCTAACCTTTATTTTTACTACTACCAACTCAAAACTTCCGCGAAATTTAAAAATTGTTCCTTGGGAGGACAAACTATGTGCATATATATTTTACAATGTTTTTATGTCGACGTGCAGATGTAATTTCAGTCAGAAAACGGCGGAAAGACGTAGCCTTTGTAAATATGAGATAACAACGTTTCTCAACCTTTTTACACAGCGACCCAATTAAGATTTTTGCACTAGTATCGCGTCCCAAATACATATTTCGTGATCTAACAAAATGTTTCACAAACTATACTAAAAATATTTCGTGAAAATTATTATTTTCTGCTATTCCATCGTTAATTAAATTCACAGAAATCAATTAAAAATTTCTGCGCTGGAGAAGCACTCAAACCTCTACCGGCCGTTTTCTAAACAGCTGCTCTACCAATTAAGCCACCAGGCAGTGCGTTAAAGGACTCGAAGTTGCCCACTTCGCGCCTACCTAGGAGATCTTCAGAACTTTGTACAATGTACTTCAATGCACTTGAATGGTTACGAAATTTAAATATGGATGTACAATTTGTCTATTTACGTATACTCGTCTCTATTCTTTATGTATACTTATTGATTTATCTGTCTTTGTATGGCTCATAGTTGGTACTGTATTTTGTTTCATAAAGGCATTTTATGTCGTGTATTCTATTCGATATTTGTATCGTGTTGTACAGAACCCATAAGCTAATTAAATAAATTAATTACACCTCGTGAAATGGATAAACGAAGAGATGTAGAAATAAATCGTATCTTTTAGAAGAATATCTTATCTGGACTCTTCTTATCGCCATTGCATTTACAACAGCAACATTAAAAATTGAATTTATATAATTTAAAATTAACTACGTAATTTAAATACCTACTCGTAAGGTAGAATAAACTTTTTCACATGTAGCTTAACACCTCTCAGCCCCTTTACTTTCAAATGACATTTTTAATTATGATTTATTCAATGTTTAACTGTTTATTCCTTAAAACATTTATTCCTTAAAACACAATATCGTTATTAATAATGTATTTATTAATAGTTATACAAATTTGTTGAATTATGTGAAGAACTTCCATATTGCAATAATTTATTAACATTTTATATAATTTTCAGTTATTCTACCAGTCATGCAGTATTTGGCGGTGAAATTAAGGGAGAGGCAGGAATGGAATATTTCGAAGATATAGGCAAACGCATAGTGCATTCATACGTTATAATAAATGAAGGCCCGTGGCATGTCGAAAATTTAACAGTCATCATTCATTGGCCTTGGCAGGTCGCGAATGATAAGCCACAAGGTAAATGGTTGCTTTATCTGGAGGATCTACCAAGAATAGACGGTAACGTATTAATATAGATCACAAAACAAATGTCTTAACTTTCAACGTATTTAGGTGGGGAATGTTATGCCAGTCCGAGCAATGCTATTAATCCATTGAACTTAACACAAAAATCAGGTAGTCTCGACAATTCCGCGGAGTCTTTAATAATGCTGCCCAGCAACATTAGATTGCCGGAGTATAACTTTGCGTCAACGTTGCCTCCTCCAGGTAGAAGAAAAAGGGATACTGAATTCGTGGTCTCTCCAAAGGAGATGGTGGGTAAAGACGGAAAAAAAGAAAAAGTCGTAACAATGGTAGTATACTGATGTAGAGAAGTGATCTTTGTTTTTAAAGCCAATTTTTAGGATTGCAATCTAAATACTGCTAAATGTGTTAGATTGATATGTAGCATAAAAAAGTTGAATAAAGGGACTAGTAGCAGCATCATGATCCTATCAAGAATATGGAATTCAACTTTAGTGGAAGACTACAATCAGGTTGACTGGGTTGTAATCATCTCCAGAGCACAAATTTATTTATCTGATACAAATATTGAGCAAGATACATCAGATGATTTTACACATGTAAGTAGTCTGTAACGTCTGAAATGAATATGTATTAGATTCATTTGTTTTATGTTTCTATACTTACTATTCTCGTTTCCTCTTCTATCATAGATGCAGAAATAGCGATATTTCAACATAATTTCTTTACTTTGCTCTTGTTCTCACCTTCTCCCATAATAGTCCTTTTCCCGCCAATACTTTTGTAATATCCGTTTTCCGTGGTTCATCTCTGCCTCTCCTTTAGCATAGTTTCACTTGCGGTACTGTTTTTACAGTTCCTTCTTTTCCATACTTACAACATGTCCGTACTGTCCGAGTTGTTTTGTCTTTATTTTAGTGATAATATTTCTTATTCTCAATCTTCTTCTAATTTCTACATTTTCAATTTTATCCACTTTGATCACACTTTTTATTTTTCTTAATGTTTTCGTTTCTGCTGCCTGTATTTTATTCCTCAACTTTTTCATTAACGTTCATTCACAGCGATACATCATAATAGGTGTCAGTACAGTTTCATATACCTTTACTTTTACTTTCTCTTTTCTTGAAACATAAATGGGTAACTGCTATAAACTGTTGGAACGTCTTATATATATATATATATGATATAAGTGACACTGTTGATGCTTCAATACCCATAACACAGGCAGGATTCCGTATTGGCCGTAGCTGGATCGACCAAGTGCTATCACTCACAGCGAATGTAGAAGCCGGCTTTGAAAAAGGACTTAAAACGGCAGCCACAATGGCATACCTCTCAAGCAATAATTATCCCAAATATTTAAGAGCGACTCTTGCCCGCGGCCTAACATTTAAACACCTCTTGCAAACGTGCCCGGTAAACTCAGAACGAGGAACAATATAATGACTGAACTTGCCTCCGCAAGCTTCGGCGCCAACGCAGTAACTGGACTAGCTTATTAAACTCGGTGGTAGAGTAATGCGCATCCATTTGGCTAAATAGTTCACATGCCTCCCAAAACAGACACCTAGTTAAACCAAACGATACGCATTGTAATGAGAGCATTGCGATCGACTTCTACCTATTGGCTCCCTGTCCTAAGCAATATCCACCCACCCGACATCCGACAGCCTTTCTTGGAGAATATCTAATAATAACTTACTAATTTATGAAGATATTTCTTTTCTTAATGAGGAACGATCACATTTAAAATCCCCTCTTAGAGCTGATATTGCAAACAATTACAATGTTGTGAAGCTATGAACTGAGATATGGAGGCCCTCTACAGAGCAAGATTATATAAATAATTAACCCTGCTACTTTCGACGAACACCAACTACACCGCTCTGTGGAATAAAGTTGAATCGGTTTCGCAATTTTCGCACAGGACATGGAAAATACGCTAATGCCTTATATCGATGGGGTAGAGCAGAATCTGCGAGATGTGACTGTAGATTTCCAAGACAAACTGTCCGATATATAGTCACGGACTTTCCACATCGCGCCTGTCTAGGATACCTTCAGGAATTTGTACCATGTACCTCAAGGACATTTAAATTGTTACGTAGTTTAGATGTGGCTGTATATTATGCACTTTTGCGATGGTAAACTAAAAAATTCTAATTTTAACCGCTTTTTACATCATATACATAAGCAAAAAGTTTTGAAAAAATTTCTCTTATCAGCGCGGTACTCAAACCCGCGATTTAATTCTTTCGAGGAATGTACCGTCACCCTTAAACCACGGAGACAATTAATTCGAGTCCTACTATGTACCATAAATTACATTATGGAAACAGTTCCCATAATGCAATTTATGGCACAATAGAAAGACTCGAATTCACTGTCTCCGTGGTCTAATAGTGATCGCACATTCCCCGAGAGAATGAGATCGTGGTTGTATAGTGTGTCTGTTTACGTACACTTTTTACTTTTATCTCTTTTCTTTATGTGCATTTATTGATTTATGTGTGTTTGTATGGCTCACAATTGATGTTATATTTTGTTTTATACAGGCATTCTTATATCCTCTATTCTATTTGTATTTTACTGACATTTTACACTCTGTATTATATTGTAAAGAATCCACACGCTAAAGAAATAAAAGCTTGTTTAAATGATATTGTCACCGCGCGTCCAAATTATCGTTATAGTATTGCAACTAATAGAATAGATAAAAATAATAACGAATAAGTCATTTTTATATTCTATCAAAATTCCATGATCAAGGTTAAAATCAATAAAACGTGAATAAATTAGGTCAAACAATAAATTACGAAACGATGCTGACAGATTAAAAATTAATACGGAAAAATAGCCATATCAATCCAAAACAACTCTATATTAGATCAGAGATTTTGATGCAATCACTTGCCATCATGTTCTTAAATTCTGAGCTAATATTTTTTAGTTTTAATATTATTCTCCCTTTCTCCTCCATTTCTCTCTTCCTCTTTCACCTGCTCTTGTCTCTTTTATCTCCATTAAATCTCTATATGTTTACATATGCTCCAAATTTATTGGATGCTTGGATAAGAATAAAATAATTTCATGAAATAATCCCAGATTCTATAAAAATTATATATTAGCTATGATGGTTTAACTTTCATGTGAGTTCAAGGCCTTTCCTCGAACAAATTCAAAGTTGATCGAATTTACAATTGGAGATATTGTATTTTATAGTGATTAGTACTTTTTTCAAGATACTGTTTTAATTTTAGGTGGAAACTAAAGGATATCCGGAGATTCGACACCAAGAAGACACCGGCATATCAATACTAATAATAATAGGTGCCGTCTTAGCTGGTATCCTACTTTTAGTGATTCTTATTGTGATATTGTGGAAGTTGGGTTTCTTCAAGAGAAACCGTGTTAACGACCCAACGTTATCCGGCAATTTGACTAAACAAAGTGAAAACGAAACGCCGCTTTTGGGTCACTGAACGTCAAAAAGAATATTGAAAGTGCCTATAGATACATATAAATATTTCTGTACATAGAGTAGGTATAAGTTAAATAGTTATATTGTACAGGTTATCATTTTTCTTTTATAGATTACACTGAGAATGATTATTTTTGTTTATACTTGACTGTGTTTGAATGAATTTTCTGTGTGTACTTAAAATATAGGTATTTTCTATTAGTCATCATCTAATGTTGAAAGTGATGGCACAACATACTATACAACTAGTCACTGACTAATTTATAATAATTATGATAGATTCTTGGACAAATTAATAATGTTGTGTCCTGGCCCAAGTGACTTGGCCCATATATTCCTATAGAAACTTGTATAACACGAAAGAAACAATTTCTCTCGCGTTTTTAAATATTATACGATGAAATTAAAACTAGTTCATTTATATTTCTTTTTACACTAAATAATATAAAGCTATTTTATATCTATGATATATGTACATTAAGATTTATTGGAATTGTTCAGACAATAAACATTTTGATAAAAAAATATAAAATACATCAGAATTGAAAGTTATCCTAATTTGTAAGATATTTGAGTAATACTTAACTTTATTTATTAAAGGAAATTATATTATATAACTTTTTAAATGTTCTACATTTTGGTTAAAAACAATGTGCAAATAAGCTTTTTTTGTTTGGTCCGTTGTAGTAAGTGCCGTAAATACGTATGTCCCAACAAACATATAACTGAGCAGAGTGTTCGTCCTTGGATGGGTAACCGCAAATATTCCATACGTTCTTATTACAAACCTGGTGTGCAGACAAATGTGACAGCTCTAGTAAAAATCCACATAATATACAATAGCCCAACAAACTATTCGTACCTAGTGATACAATACAATTTTTTGCAAAAATAAATCAAAAAATAAAATATATTGAATATTTTTTTCTTTGTAATCGCAGGCAATAAGTATCGGGAGGGTATGCCATTAATAACGGAAAACAGTATCAGCCAAATGGCCGCCACAGCTACGCTTGCGGGTCCATATTTATTGTCATGAAATTTTCCTTCACCAATTCGCACATTTGCGGCTGTATGTCCTCGCTAACTTCACGAATTCCATCTTTGAGATCTTGAATCGATTGTGGCCATTGGCATAGACCTTACCTTTCACATAGCCCCAAAGAAAGGTGTTAAATCGCATGATCTCGGTGGCCAATTGTGATCGCCTCTTCGAGAAATCACACGGGCAGAAAACTTTACGCAAAAGAGCGATGGTGTCGTTATTTGTGTGGCACGTAGCGTCGTCTTGTTAAAAATAAACGTCGTTCACATCAATATCTTCCAATTCTGGCCATACAACATCATTAATCATCGTAAACGGGTATTTTTAAGCGAAATCATCGGACGTTTATTTAATTGTAAAGAGGGGGGGTATGCCATTAATAATGGAAAACAATATCAGCCAAATGGCCGCCACGGCTACGCTTGCAGGACCATATTCTTTTCATGAAATTTTCCATCAGCAATTCGAACATTTGCGGCTGTATGTCCTCGATAACTTCACGATTTTCATCGATTGTGTGCCATTGGCATAGACCTTATCTTTCACGTAGTCCCAAAGAAAGATGTTAAATCACAATATCTCGATGGCCAATTGTGATCGTCTCTTCGGGAAATCACACGGGCAGGAAACTTTTCTCGCAAAAGAGCGATGGTATCGTTACTTGTGTGGCACGTAGCGCAGCCATGTTGAAAATAAACGTCGTCCACATCAATATCTTCCAATTACGGCCATACAATAATTATTAATCATCTTTCGATAACGCAATCCAGTCGCCATAACAGTTGCACCAGCCTCATTTTCGAAAAAGTAAGGTCCAAGACCTCGCCAGACCAAAAACCGCACCAAACAGTCACACGTTGAGGATGGAAAGGCTTTTCAATAATAATTCTTGGGTTTTTCGAGCCCCAAATGCGGCAATTCTGGTAGTTAACGTAGCCTCCGAGATGAAAACAGGCCTCATCACTCAAAATGATTTTTCAAGGAAATTCCGGATCAGTTTGATACATTTCAAGAACCCAATCAGCAAAGACACAATATTGATGATGGTCGGTAGGCGTGAGTTCTTGTGTTAACCGAACTTTAAAAGCCTTAAGACCTAAGTCTTTATACAAAATACGTAATGTCGTTTGTGGAATGCATAATTCCAAAGATCGACGAGAAATGGACACTAGGGTTTTCCTCAACACTATGGGCTACAACAGCAATATTCTCAGTTGTTCTTGAGCGACGTGCATGAATTCGATTCCTCACATCACTAACTTTTCCCAACAGCTCAAATTTTTCCACTAGTTTCACAATTGCTGGCCGAGAAGGTGCTTCACGACGACCCGACGTAGTTTTATATAAAAACCATCCATAATTGTATTAAATTCTAATTTATAGTTCACTACATGCTTTTAAGTCTATGTTCTGTATTAGACACTAAATGAAAGAACAATATTATATTGAACAAAATCGTTTTGATGGCCTTAAACTAAAATTTATTTCAACATTTTCATTATATTGTATTTCACTTACTACGACTAAGATATAATGACTGATGTAATATAAATATATGCCATTCACTTTTCCTAGCCATTGTATATATTATATTAAGTGTAAAATATTAATGATGACTATTTAGAATTTAATTTATTAGATGTTCTTGTTTGCGAGAGATGTGAATATTTAGGCAGCTGTGTATTTTTTTATTTCATATACTTATACAATATTAAATCTATTATCTTAAAGAAAAATATGCATATAATGCTTCAATATAATTTGAAAAATTTTAAAGTATTCATATTTGCTATATAGGTTATCAGTTAATAGAATACATCAACTGAAGCAATTGCCATATATAAAATAAGATTCAGTGTAGATAGTAGCGTTATTGTACTTTAATCGAAATAATTAAAATTCCAATTAAAACAAAGAAGATAATGTTTGCTGTCGTACAATAATAAAGCTATCTCTAGGTAATTCTGTCTCATTTCTAATTTTCAAATTATAACTACTCTCGGGTGTTTAAAATTCTTTAATTTTTCTTATTCAAAGTAGTTACATTTTATCTTGATCTAAACGATATCTTCATGTTTTCTGAACAATCTTATACAATAGCACATATATATAACAGTAACAGTAATTTCTCTGCTTCACTTGATACAAGATACCGTTAGTAATTTTCCTCGTACATTTGCCATAAAAAAGTGATATTTGCTTTCTTTAAGATAATAGATATCTATTTATCAATTAATATCGCTACAAAATTGTGTTCAATAATTTCATTGTATAATAATTTAACATTTATGTTTAAGAAGTTTAAAATACTTTGAAAATTGTTAGTAGAGCAAGTATTATTGTTAAAAGAAAAGTACTTATTGTAAAAAGAACTGTTACATCAGAAAATAAATAAATTCCCTTTTTGTTTAATATTTGTTTCATTTATTATTAAAATAAATAGAAATGAACTTTTATTTTTTTATTAAATGATGTTTTAGTCAATAATACTAAATATACAATAGCGTGCCTGGCACGAATTCGGCTGGCGTTGGTCAGAATGGTTTTATTTAAAGCTGTATAGCGAAATTGTGTATTAATTTACTCGTGTCGCTTCCAATCGTACATAGCTGAGTTAAGCATAAAGTTCACATCGTAAGTATCATATTTTATGGAACTGCCACGGTATACTAAATCACGAAACCGATATATATACATTGGCCTGTTTTTTCGAAAAAAACCGGTCAGGTTGCAACCGTGCCTTTACAGTTGTAGAACGGTCAATTCTGAATGGTACACCACTATTTATTTGCCAAAAGTTTTTTAAGAAATAAGGAAAACAAACCGAAAACGACAAATCATTTTCCAGCATGATTGGTTCAAACAATTGAATATTTGACGGGGCAAAACATCGATTTGATGAGCCATCCGCCGTACAGCCTTGTGATTTCTTTTTGTTCCCACATGTGAAGAATACTTCGTGGTCAAAGGTTTTCTAGGCCGGAAGGGGCAGTTGAGGCATTCAAAACTCTTGTTTTGGATATACCGCCTTCACAGTGGCAGCAATGCTTTTCGGATTGATTTTCAAGGAGAATATTTTGAAAAACAATAAAGCTATTTTTGATAATAAAGATTTTGTTTTTGTTTGCTATTCCCGAAATATAAACGGCTACCCTCGTATGATGAAAAATAATCAACATTTTATCATCCCATCTGTAAATACGTTCACATTATTATTCATTTAATTTATGAAGACATATCATTCATTTTGTGGGTACCTTTCTTTTAAACTTTAATTAGAGTAATGTCTGAGAGATACATTGAAATACACACTACCAATCATAAATGAGGGATCACATACTATCGATAGAATCGCTGTGTCTTTATACCTGAGTTTCGGTTGGATCAATTGCAATAACAGATGTGAGTGAGATTCTGGGGAGTTTACCAATAACATCCAGATCATCATATAAATTATATAATCATTTGTTAATATAAAATATTATAGTTTCCTTTAATTCTTTTATGACCTGTATTCAGTATTAATACTTTTCCTAAAAATATTTATTTTAAAGAGTTTTTTTATATTATAAGATTATAATGGTTCTAAAAAATAATTTATAGAAATTTGCGGTACCACAGAGAATGTTGCAATTTAAGAAAAATTTAGTATTCGTCTAGAATCTGTCTGAGTAAATTATTATACGAGTATTCGTGAACAAACATACGAAATGCCAAAAAGAAAGGAATTGAGTGCAGAAAATCGTAGTGCTATAATAACATTACACAAAGAAAAGCTGTCACTGCGGACAATAGCGCAAAAATTAAAATTAAGGCACAGTGAAAAAGTACATAATGTGTATTCAGGTATTCAGATATTCATAACGGGTGGAATGCAACCAAAAAAACGTGCTGAAAGACCAAGGATGACCACTAGACAAGAAGATTTCGGGCTGGAACTGTTATCTAAATGGAATAGACGGTTAATAGCTCCACAGCTTCGCGCAGAATTAAATAAAAATCGTGAAAATCCGGTGCCGTTGACTACCGTAAAAAGATGTTTATCAAAGGCAGGACTAAAACCGCGATTTGCTGTTCGTAAACCATTGCTGCGATCACAAAAATAGAAAGCGATTACGATAGGAGCACCAACATTGGAATGTGGAAATGTGGAAGCGGGTTTTATGGTCGAGTGAATCCAAGTTCCATATTCCAGAATATGTTGTGCCAACAGTTAAACACGGTGGAAGTTCAGTTCTTGTTTAGGGATCATTTTCTTTTAATGGTGTTGGAGAATTGCATGAAATTGATGGAATTTTAGGAAAAGAAGGATATTTGAAACTTTTGAAGGAATAAGCATTTCTGTCCAGAATTAAATTGATAAGAGATGGTTTTTATTTCCAGACAAATAATGAACCCAAACATAGTGCTAAACTTTGTAAGGACTATGTGCAACAAAGAGAAGAAGAAGGACTTCTTGTAAATATGGTTTGGCCCGCACAATTTCCCGATATGAATCCTATCGAGTTGCGGTGAAATGAGAAAAGTGAGAGAACACTGTCCAAAATCGCAGCAATATTCCAGTTGTAACTCTTCAAAAACTTGTGTTGAGACTACCCAAAATTTGTAAAGAAGTTATTAAGTGTAAAGGTGGATATTTTGCCAATTTTTCTTCATAGAACTAATGATATTATTTTGGTCCTGAATTAAAGTTGTATAATGCTGAACGATTGAAGGTTGCCGAAGGTCGATTTTCATACGAACAAAACTACGAATGGTGATCAAGTATTTTAAACAGAGTATACAGTTGTTTTATATTTAAACCATTTTTTTTCTCGCTTTCCAAATTTTGAAACCTAAAAATAAAATTGACTTATATTCTTATGTTTCATTAACGCTGTCCACGTTTAAAATTGTTAAACTGCATTTACCAGTCATCGTCATAGTTTAAAGCAAATGACCTTTAAAACGAACCTCGTGCTTGTATATTTTACTAATTGTATAAATCAGTTTTCTAAACATTCAAATCTACAATTACCAAATGACAAATTTATAATTTTAAAGCAAATTCTAATTATTAATTTAAATATTAATAGTTTTAAGTTCTCTTTGTTTAAAATAAAGTGAAAACTACCTAAAACGTTGCCATCAGAATGCGTTTTTATATACTGACTGAACTTGCCTGCTAACTTTTTGCACTGATTCTTATCAAGCGTTTCACCAAATCGGAATAAAAAAGTATTTTTCGTATACTCTAATGTTTTTAATGCACTTACCGGCATACCTTTTCCTGCAAATGTTTTCTTTTTATAGAATTTTTGTTGAAACATTAACAAAGTGTTTAGTTTCTTCGGGCGTTGGAAGAGTAAAGACGCGCGCCATAGTTTGAGATGTTTTATCGTGCCTCTCTTCGAAGTACAGAAGGTACTTATAAATTTTTCGATTAAATATGTAATTATATATTTAATTAATGAGTAAATTTAATTTTTTTTTTAATTTTAAATAATTTAATAGGCAATTATATACAAACAAATCTTTATATACATTCATCAAACTAAATTAATATTTTTAGAATTGTTTTTTTAATATTTTACCATTGCCTTTTTTGTTACATATGAAATTTTACTTTTATTTTGAGTCTAATAATTAATAATATTTTAGCATTGCTTTATTCTTTGTTAACCATGTACATACGTGTTACTAAAATTCCTTCTTTTTTGTTACAGATTTGAATGGGTGAGCTAATCGGGCGTAATTTCATTCGGTCTTCAGAATCTTGTGGAAGGGCGTTACGGACCTAGATGTTTTATCGTAAGGTTTCCGGCAATCCACAAGGTATTTTATAATTTAATATGATAGAAATAAATATAAAATAGAATAAAAATTACACATTTAATGACTTCGAATTTAATTTTATAAAATTTATTTGAAATAATGTAATAGATAATAATATAAAAGTAAAAATCTTTCTATATTTTTTTAACAGATTTAGCATTGTCTTCTTCTTTGTTAATCATCTGCATATTTTTCAAATTATTCGTTTAACAAATTTGAATTTGAATTTTTTGAAATATCTTAGAATACAAACAAGGTGAATAATGTAAAGATGAAAATCTTTTATTTAACATTTTTGGATATTTCGTTCAATTTGTTATTAAATTGTTAGCATTTTCTTTTCTTTGTTAACCAGTCCATGTTTTTAAAATTCCGCTTTTTTTTTGTTACAGATTTAAATCGACAAATTCATCATTTGTTCGGCGTTCGTAAAACGTAAAGCGTCTCTTCAAAGGGGCAGAGTGCGAAATCTGTGCTTTTTTCTTATTGGTATGAAATTCCGCGATTTGTTCATTGATTTGTATTCCATGTATATCCCGTTGAAGAAAAATGTAAGTACGCAAATTGTAAGAGCACGAAATATATTTTCCTTTGATTTTGCGAGAGGGTGCAGTTTTTTCAATAAAATATGTTATAAGAATATGTGAGAATTGAGAAAAATTAAAAGAAAAAAGAAAACGTAGTGGTGAGGAAATCACATATTCTGATAACAGTATATTTTCATTCCATATGGGATCAGAAAATGTGAGAAGCGGGTTAAATTTAAGATGAAAGAGTGGGCGAATTTAAAATTTAAAAAAAGCTAATTTGGTACGCAGACTTCCGAGGTCGTGGTCCATGCTATCTGCTTCTGGGTTTCCGGGCTGGAACCGCGTCACTAGTATATCTGCCGACGTTTCGTACCCATTTGTATGGGACATCTTCAGGGCTGAACTACTGCACTACTACTACTGAACTACTACCCACTACTCACTACTCACTACTACTGAACTACTGCACTGAAACTATTCAGTTTTAATGCAGTAGTTCAGCCCTGAAGATGTCCCATACAAATGGGTACGAAACGTCGGCAGATATACTAGTGACGCGGTTTCAGCCCGGAAACCCAGAAGCAGATAGCTTTAAAAAAAGCTATTTTATCAACAATCGAAAAGCAAAAATTGTGAACATTTTGGCGGATTAGTGTTAACAATGTTGCAATAAGATAAAAAATATTTACATTATACAGTCTGTTTATTAAACATGCGGCAAAAATTCAGAGAATTATTCCTTAGACTATTCTAAGATCTTTTTATCCTCAGAACATTTTCGGAAAGGCTCTTTGTTTCAAAGATACAGGTGAATATTTTTAAAATTACCGAATACAAGAAATGTCCAAAAAAATCTTTTTTCTGTTTTTAACTAAATTCCGATTAGCAAAAATTAGTATAATTTGCAGTCACGCGAGGTAGTGTAGATACCGAAAACACCATTAGTTTAACCGTAGATTATATACGCTGTTGATTACGTTCCTATTGTTATTTTTATGCATCTTAGATGGCGATAGTTATTATCACACAGTTTTTGTAGATCAAGAATTTTTACATAAAATATTAGTAGAAAGTAAGACGTAAAGTTGAAACTTTTATTTTATTATAATATAATTAATACACTTTGATATTCTCTCTTTAAATGTTTTAAGATCTCTTTGTTCTGTGATGATTTTCGGAAAGACTCTTTGTTTCAAACATTTTGGCAGGTTTGAATATTTTAGAAATTACTAATGCGAATACAAAAATGTCCAGAAAATCTTTTCATATTTTTAGCAACATTCTGATTAGCAAAACTTAGTATAATTTGCAGACACATAAGGCTAGTGCAGATATCGAAAACACCATTAGTTTAATCGTAGTTTTCATACGTTGTTAATTACCTTCCTGTTGCTACTTTCATGCATCCTAGCTGGTGATAATTATTTTCCGCAATTTTTGTAGATGAAGAATCTTTACATATAATATTAGTAGTAAGTAATAAAATATTGTTTTCTTTTCGAAGACCTTTATCGCCCTATATCTTCGAAACAAAGCATCTTTTCCAAAATCATCCAAAGATCAAAAAATCTTAAAGTAGCAAATAAACTCCTGAATCTTTGCAAGCGTTAATAAATATCCCTCTATACATAAGCGCTCAATCTACTGCATATATTAAAGAGTAGTAGCGCACTATCGAAGGTTGTGGCTATGCGATATTAGTGGACATAAAATTACCCTAATTATTCTTTCTATTTTTTGCCTTTGTTTTTGTTTTCCCTCTATCTCTATATAACATACGCAACAGGAGTCATTAAACAAACACACAATATTTCATTCAAATAAGAAAGCTGAGATTTCGCACTCCATCGAAGTATGTACATATTTACCATCGCAGAATAAAGTCAAGTGTTAATTAAATATACAGTATGCATAATGAAAATAATAGGTCGCGATTTGTAATTAAAAGTGTTGTGATTGGAGCCATCACCTTGATGTCCTTTGCCCCAGGATGTTGCTGTAAAGGTAAGCTTTTATTTTTATTACATCTACTCGATTTTTATTTGATCTAAATTAATTTTGATGATTTCTATTGAAACAAAATAACTTCATTTAATATTCTTTAATATTCCTTTTATGAGGTAGTTATACTGGTTTTTACTTTAAATTAAAAATATTACCGGCAGATTTGTATATAAAAAGAATGTCAGAATAAAGCACACGTGAATTTAAATTAAATGAATTTGTTTGGTCCAAGAACGCTTGCACAAAAATTATTTCTTCTTGCTTATTATTTAAACTATTACATTGGAATTTTGTATTTATTTCCTTTATTATTATATTTTAATTGCTTTATTTGTTCTTAAAATACTATCTTCAGTCATAGATCTCTAGTAAGTAAATAGTCAATTTTATTAAATTTTCATAAATTTTATATTCGAATTTGTTTAAAAATGAATTGTTTCTTTTTTATTCATAAAACAAGTTTTTTAAATCTTTCATAATTTCAAGTATTCAACTTTGTATTTCGAGTCAAACTCAAAAACAATTGATAGAAGCGTTAAATGTTGCCCAAGAAATGATTAGCGATCGATTACGAGCAATGGGAAAAATCCAAATGATGGGAATGTGAGTGCTACCTCAATTGAATGACAGTCAAATGGAAAATCCAAAAAAAATCGTGGAATGCTGCTTCAAAGGTGTGATCGGAAGTCATTTCCATATTGAATAGTGAAAAATGGATGTATTTCGAAAACCTTAAGTGCAAAAAATCATGATTATCACCTGGCCAAGCCAGCCCATCGACTCCAAGGCCAAATCGTTTTGGTCGCAAGACAATGCTTTGTGTTTGGTGGGACCAGAGTGGCATGGTGTATTACGAACTCTTATTATCAAATTATCAATTCGAATCATGCATTGATAGACAAACGTCCAGAATGTGCCCGAAGACAAGGTAAAGCACGATAACGCGCCGTCTCATACAGCAAGACCAGTCAAGAAAGCGTTGAGAGCACTTGGATGGGATATAATATCGCACCCGCCGTACTCTTCAGACCTTGTCCCATCTGCGTATCACCTATTCGCATGAATAGGATACGCGTTTGCAGAGCAGCACTTCGGTCAATTTCAAAGAAGTTACAAAATGACTCGATGAATGGTTTTGCTCAAAGAACAAACATTTTTTTTTGAGATCACATCCATAAATTGCCTAAAAGATGGGCAAAATGTATAGAATCAAATGGCCAATACTTTGAATAAATGAACTTTTCTGTTTTCTTGAAAATTATGTAGTGTTTTTACGAAATGACTGGTATATTTGATATGAAAATCTTTGTATACACATACAAGTACAATTAGTTTCATGTAAATTTCTTTAAAATCTGAATACTTTTGTAACTGTAAACTTATTTGTATTAAAGTTAAAGATAGTAATAAATTTTAATTTTGAAAAGCTCAAAATTTGCATATCTTTTCTAAATATTCGATTAATATTTTTTTGAAATATTCGTTATTACATTATAAAATTAAATAATTTTAATGTACCCAAGTTTTAATGTCTATTTTCTTTTCGTTACAGATACGCACTGATCTAATTTCACCGCGCAAACTACGGTTAAAATAATGTTTAAAGTGTTAATAATAATCCGTTACCGAGCGTTTAATAGTTAAGTGTATGGATTCAGCTTGGGATGGGGATCCACGCTCCAGAATATAGAAGAACAGAAAACCAGAGCCGTCGAAAGGTCAGGGATTTTTATTTCTAAGCATGCACGTCTGCTGTTCCATCTTCTTTAGCTTATATTTTTTAGTACATACATTTCGCGAATTAAATTAATTTCCAATTATTAAATTTGAATTGTTAATTATATTTTACTAATTAAATGCGTTTTTAATTCGAATAATTTATTAATTCAGTTAAAATTGTTTAAAAATAGTTTAACTTATTTTTAATGCGCCCATTTGTTTTTGGAACTAGCATAAAGTTTAAAAATAATTAACTTCTTTTTAATGCGCCCATTTTGTTTTTAATTTACGCACAGCTTAAAAATAATTAACTTCATTTTAATGCGCCCATTTTGTTTTTAATTTATGAGATGCTTAAAAATAATTAACTTCATTTTAATGCGACCATTTTGTTTTTAATTTTCGAAAAGCTTAAAAATAATTAACTTCATTTTAATGCGGCCATTTCTTTTAAATTTGCACATATTTTTGAAATAATTAACTGCTTTTTAATGTACTGTGCTGAGATTGGAGAAGCGGTTTGCGCAGTCTTCAAAAGCTAGGTCCAAAATGCTAGTACATGGACTCTTTAGTTATTATTAGCCGTTTGTTTTTTTAGATTAGATCTCCCGAATATAGCGTTAGGATTATTTATTGAACAATGCTTGAGAGTACATTAAATTGTTTATATCTTTCTTTGCAATTCAGATTGAAATTGCATTGTTCAATATTTAGCTTGCATGCACTTATATGGACAGCAGACGATTTTTTTTAACTTCCGCTTTCTGCAATAATGTTCGTATTTTGTATACGTATTTCGACAACTAAGTTGTCAGCATCGGTACATATTTAATCACAGTGTCGTACCTGGGTCCGCGGTAAAACTCACACGGAAACATGTCCGTTCCAGGCCAAGACCCAAACACACACTGTAATTCGTTTTACATAGTTTGCTAAACTATTTTATTTGTGTAATTATATAAAACGTATCTACAGTGTGTGTTTGGCTTTTGACGGTTAAATTCTGGTATAGACTCGTTTCTGTGCGAGTTTTACCGTGTACCCAGATACGAAACTGTATTTAATTATCTGCTGATGATGACAACTTAGTTGTCGAAATACGTGTACAGAATACGAATTATATTTTATTTATCACCTTCCATTAGTTTCACAAATGTTACTAATTTAACGTATTCTGATTTTTTTAATGTTGAACATTTATTTGCCTTATCATTGAAGTCATTAGAATAAAGAAACATTTCTGGTTTATAAAAAGTCTTCAAACTTATATAATTATTTTTTTTTCGTTTAATTACCTTATTGAGTGTTATAATTTTCCGCCTTTAATTGACATAAACGAATTAATAGATTATGTCGTCAATTTTGTAATTTATATTGTACATATTAAATGATTTTTAACAATAATATATAAATTATTTAATACTTTGATGATTTTACGTAACTCGATTTATAAAAAAAACTCTAGGTTTTTACTTGAACTAGAAAGAAGTTCAAATATGATCCTTATTTTTTTCTTTCGCATCCACTTCTTAACAACTCAAAGCCTAAATAATTCCATTCCAATATGTCGACAAATTTAAGATTATCATTCGAACCACTACATAAAAATTATTCGTATTTAAGCGCATTGCACTATTGCCTACACTTACCTATTTTTGCTGCATAATACTATCTTCAATCGGTGATTTCTAGCTTATAAACAATTGATATAAACGCAATAATATGATAGATCGCGTTTATTTAATAAATTCTATTTTATTTACTAAACGAGTTTTTAATAAAAGTAGCATCTAATATTTGGATAAATAAATCTGAGAATATTTAATTTAAATGTTTTAATAATTTCACTTGCGCCAATTTATTAAAAGATGGAAGGCTTATTTGCAACAACATCAGGATTCCGAGACTGCCTTCCAATACAAATTAATAAGAAGAGAAGCAAATAGGGGTTCTTCTCTTCTTACTTCATAACAATTTCAAATGTTACCCATCTAATATGCCTATCAAGAATTATATTCCCATTTTAAGTTTTAATTATTTTTTGTTCTATTATCGTCATTATATCATTATCTTTCTTCTATTTCTAGCAGGAAAATATATGAAAAGACGTAATTTTTTGAGTATTATAACACTAGTTTACAAATTGTTACTCTTTTCATATACCATGAATCAAACCAATATTTTTGTGTTTGATTACCTTTTGTAAATGTACAACTGTAGTTAAACGCTTTCTTCCATCTTTCGACCAGAAACGAAAACTACCCGAGAAATGAAAGTACAGCAAATAGTACTATGTTGCTTTAAAGTACAAATGGCTAGAACGTTCATTAACGATACGAATTACCAAACGTAGTATCGTAACTAATAGCTAAGATATGAAGGTCTAGCTTTTCTCATTTCGTTTTATTGTTTTCGATTTATCACCAACTAGATGAGTTACATACAGTCGACAAGGCAAAGATTACCTGATGAGTTCTCGAGGAACGAAACGCGTAGTAGTCAGTGTTTTGTTAGCTGTAACCTTTCATTAATTACAATAAACACTTTCTATTATGCAACTTTTTTTTAACTACACCAGTTTGATATTTTTCGAATATCCGTTTAGATAACGTTCACTTAGTTTATTAACGTGTCTTTAATAAAAACTGTTGGCAAGTGAAAAAATATCTTCAAACGATGGTGTGCCATGCGTCGACATTAAAATCACAGAACCTTGATCATAGTTTTTATTGAAAATCGTTATTTTCAGTTAAATAGTTAGTGCTTTAACCATACTAAAAATGGCAAATGGAAAGTACAAATTAAATGCGAAGACCAATACTAGAATCCTTAAAATATGTATTTTTTCATTACTTTATACTTTGTATTGCTAAAAACAAAAAACAAACAGTAGGTTCCCTATGTATTTTAAGGATTACCCTATTCTAGAGATGAGCAGCAGGAGAAGAAATATATTTTCAGTTTGGTAATCCAATGTTATAGAGAGGAACTACTTCCCACGAAAACGACGCCTACTTTTGTGTGACAAAAAAGATTTAACACTGAGAATAAGAAAAATATGGTATATTTTGACGCCTCATCTGTTAGAAAGCCAAATTCATGTCCCAATGACTTACTACACTTGTCCTGGCAACTTTAGTCAAAATATAGTCAAAGACGATTTAGAAGCGGTGACAATGGTAGTCCTGTTTCAGGTGGCAAAATGTTTTCTTGCGAAGAATATAAGAATTTACATTTGACTGATTAGAATAAATTAAATGATCTTGAAAGAGAGATTAAAACTGTCTAGATCTAAAGCGCATCTTTTTGAGTATCATCTATTGCATTGGAATGTTTTGACGCCAGATAGAAAAGTAACAGTTTACAGAAGGAATGAAGTTAGTCAGTTATTTTTTCAGAAAATAAGATAAATATTGTTTTTGTGATAATATTCAAGGACTTTTACAAACAATGAATCATCTTCATCACTTAGATGATTGGCGTATGTTCAAGTAAAGGTTAAAAATGGTGTTATTTCATAATGGAAGTAAAAAAAAACATCTATACGAATATATTATGTTTGAACAGTAAAGAAACTTACGAAACAATGTCTGCACTAATTAAGTTAATAAAATACGAAGAGCATAATTGAAAAGTGTGCAGATATCAAATAGTTAGTTTGTTACTGGGATTGTAAGACGTTTATACTAATTACTCTTGTTTTCTGTGCTTATGTGCTATTGACAAAACTCGAACTTTACGGTGTACGTAGACTGACTAATGAATTGCTGTCGTCTTATTTGTCAAGCAGACAACAAATAGTTAGTATTGCTTGTAATGGCGCGACGGCTTTTTCGCGTTCCCATTTTCTTGATAGGGGAATACCTCAAGGAAGCGTACTTGGACCTTTGCTTTTTAACATTTACCTAAATGATATCCATAACATCCTTGAGAATGAGCAACATTTGTTAATAAATTATGCTGATGATACAAATCTCCTATTATGGGGAGACAATTTATTTCATTTAGCGAGTGAGTGTCAATACTACTTCGGGGCTATGAATAATTGGTTCGATGCAAATAACTTATTATTAAATGAGTCTAAAACGGTCTGTATGATATTTTGAACAATCAATAGTACTCGTTATCATCAGAATTGGAGCTTAACAATAAGGTATATAACACTGCTACCTCTACCAAATTTATCGGTGTACATATTGATCAAAATTTAAACTGGCGCAGTCACATTGAATCTTTGACTAAATAGCTAAATACTTTTTGTTATGGCATTAGGAACTTAATACTTGTTTTAGATTCCTCCACTCTAATGAGCATTTCTTATGCCCTTTTTTATGTCAGATTGAAGTATGGCATCGTACTATGGGGCTGTAGCAGCGACATAAATAGGATATTTATAGCACAAAAACGAATGATTAGATTGATTCTTGGTCTTAATCTTAATCAAAGTTGTTCAACTATATTTAGGAAAAATAATATCCTGACTGTGCATAGTGTTTATGTCTATGAATGTGTAATATTCATAAAAAACAAACAATATTTTCAAAATGCCGAGATTGCACATCGGTATATATCGTTCAAGTAATATAAATTATTCGTATCCCATCCACAGACACTCTCACAGAAAAGGGCCTGCATTGCTTTAGTTTGCAAATATACAATAAACTTCCAATATTTATTAAATCCACACAGCCTATTAGTTTGCTGAAGCATAGATTACATTATTTCCTAGTTAATCTTGAACCATATTCTTTAAATGACTATTTAAACTTGTAACATTTTGTATAAATAATTCGTTCATTATTAGTAATATGTTCGTTTTATTTTTCTTTTAATTTACTTTGTTCTATTATTAATGTAGATTAATGCCTGACTTTTGGTTTTGTAAAAATTTACAAAAACAGTAAATATTATTATTTTTATTATTATTATTGTTATTATGGGATCATAAAGCTAAACAGAATCACTATGCGAGGAAAAATTATTCGAATCGACGAAAAATTAACATTAAGGGAAAATCATTGATAGGTCCGTAGAAAATTATTTTGCCTCCTCTGCATATTAAAATTGATCTTGTGAAACAATATATTGTTTACAAACATTTACGAAAGTTTTTTCCTAATATTTCGCAAGCAAAGTTAAAAGAAGGAATCTCTGTGGGATCACAGATACGTGAAATTATGAAAAACTTTTATCTGTGTAAGAGAAGGTTGCTTGAAATTAGTTTAGAATGGTCATTGACTAATTTTTGGGAAATAACAAAAACGAAAATTATGTAGAAATCGTAGCATGTTTATTGAAAAATTACCACAAATTGTGGCGGTTGATGTTTCGCTGAAAATACGCTTGCTTTAATCCCACCCAGACTTTTGCTTGAAAACCTAAAGAAAATGAGCATTTCAATTTGGTGGGCATTTTCATCGAGGCTTAAAAATGTTTGAAAATCACCATGAAAGTTATGGTTATGAAAATATGCTAGAGGATAATTATTATTCCATTATAAGAGATACGAGTACAGTGAGTTATAAAAAAAACAAAATCATTTTTAAGTTTTATATGTTTTGGCTGCGCTTTTTTTATTCTTGAAATTTAATTAAATATTTTGAAAATAAGAGCTATTGGATTTATTTTGGCACCAGTCCTGTATTAGCACATCTAAATTATAAAAAGTTCTAATTTTCAACAAAGGTATAGAAACTGTGAACTAATGTAAGTGATATAAATGTAATAGATCGAAATTTATATTTTATTTAATAAACGGTTTTTTAATAAAACTAGTATTTCGGTAATATTTAATTTTAAATATTTTAATAATTTTAAATATCTCAGTTTAGGGAAAGACGAAAAGTTTATAAACTAACAGCATGAGCAACTGTTTATCAATATAGTCTTAAGTGTCTTCTCTTCTTGTTTCCTAACAACTTTAAATATTGTCCAATCTCGATATGTTTACCAAGAATTGCATTTCTACTTTAAATTTTGATTATTCTTTTGTTCTACTATCTATCTATCTATCTATATGTATATATTTAGTCACGTTGTATCCCTGCAATTAATTTTGTGTATTTTTGTAATAAGTTACTATCTCTGGTCGGTAATTTCTAGTGAGAAGAAGTTAAGGACTCATTTTGATAAAATAAAGCAATTATTGATATTTGCTTTTGGTAAACAAATTGACTTTTATGAAACAATTGAAGCCCTCTTTGATAAACAAATATAATTGTTTTATTTCCTATGTTTCTCTGTAAATCTTTGAAAGCCCAGTTTTGTGAATGACAAAAGGGTTTTCGAGTAACTCCAAAATTAAATCATGTGCTTATATTATCAAAATATTTTAGAGACATGACATTCTATAAATGCATTATAATTTTCATCAGCATTCCATTTTTGAACTATTTATTCAAGTAAGACTATTATAAATCGAAAATATTGAAGACAAAACTAAGAATATTCCAGTTTATATTTTTTAATTACTTCATACAGCAGCAAGAGATTTCTCAGATACTTTTAAAAATCATTTTCGCCATTCTGATTTCATTTTTAGGATTAAATGCATTTCACTATTCTTAACAAGAATTACATTTCCACCTTCAAATTTGATTACTATTAAGACTACTACACACAAATCTTTCGTATTCAGTTATATTATTATATTGTTGTCTTACTTCCCTTGCGTTTCTGTGCTTTAAGGAACCATTTTCGGTCAATCATATTTCTACTAGGAAAATGATCAATTTACTAAAAAATTATGAAAGAATTAAAATAATTGGAAGTAGGATTTGATCTTGCTTCGAAAAAAACATTATTTCATTACAATTTAATACATGTACTAGATATAAACGTAATAAACTTTAAACGCGCATTATTTCATGTCTTTCAATATATCCTCTATCGTTTTAATATATGAATATATGCATCATTTAGGAACATGCTATGTGTATGCATTTTGCGTCTACGAGTTCATTAATAAATACATATATCCATTAATAGTGTTTTGGAAAAATAATGTCTCAGTCCTTTTCGTGGTGCTCAAAATTTAGAATTTTTTACCCATTAACCATAATTAATAAATATGAAGAATTTTTACAGGAATAGTCTCATTTAATTTTCAATCTTCGATCAATTTTAGTAAAAAGAAAAAACTAAAATTATTGGCGATTCTATTTAGATGAGGAATTTCTTTTAGCAATAATGAAATTTTATTGGATTCATGCGTTCAAATTCATTGTGATGAAAGACTTGTTTGTAATAGAAAGAGAATCCAGAGATGGTACATTTTAATTTTTTTTCTATTTGATATAAATGTTTGGTTCACATTTATTTGTTCAGATAAACACATCACAAATTATATTGTTTCCATTTCAGTAGTTTCCACAGGGTGAGACAAAAAACAGCATCTGATTTTCTTTCTTTTTTAACTGATTATGTTTATTCGCACTTATAAATTTTGTATCAATTAATTATGAAAAATTATGTCCGACAAATGGCCACCGCCGGCGTTCACGCAAATTCGGCCTCTTCTGATTACATTTTGCATAACTATGCGCAGCATTTGTGGTGTCACGTTGTCGATTTCGACTCGAAAGTTGTTCTTTAACCCCTCCAACGTGCGGGGCTTGTTCGCGTACACCAACGACTTCAAATATCCCTGGAGGAAGAAGTCCGGGGCAATTGAATATGCTTCACTTGTATAGTCTCCATCTTACATTTACCAAATATGTGCTTTGGGATTGCTTCAGAAAAGATTCCTTAAGTACTTGATCACTCTATACTATTCAATAACTTTGGGGTTGAATCCCTATTATTATGACGCAACCAAACTTCAATTCGTACTACACGCTCCATTGACTCATGACCCATTATCCATATATAAACGCGCCCCCCATCGACTTACACCAGTTTCAGTGCAGTAGTTCAGCCCTGAAGATGTCCCATACAAATGGGTACGAAACGTCGGCAGATATAATAGTGACGCCCAGAAGCAGATAGCATGGACCACGACCGCGGAAGTCTACGTACCAAATTAACGAGCCTCTACGGGGAGGATATCCAGAAGAAAACCAGAGAACTTGGAAAACTGCGAGTGAAATTGGTAAGTCTTATTTGTTCTTTAACATTTTTACTTAGATGTCGTGACTATAAAATTGTTCCTAAATTTTTACAAATCAAACACCACATCACCTCTCCTTCTGCCAGATCCATATATCAACGAGCTGGTCTCGCATTGGTTCGAGAACGCATCAAACATACCAGACGTGATCTCAATTCTCTTTCTAATAAACTCCTTCACATACACCTACAACTTGCTTCTACTTTAACTCAATCTGATTGGAATATTCTAGACCGCATAATCTTTCAACAAGCAGAAAACACCAAATACCATATTAACCAAAGGTACATCAGCAAGTTCCAGACCTTAGTACCCAAACCTCGACAATATAATACTTCTATGTCACACACTGTCATCAATCTCTCTAAACGACCCTTATCCACTGATGAGATTTCTGTTCTTTCCAAAGGGCCCAATTTTGCACCTACTCCCAAATACATCCCTACCGAAGACATCATCACTGGCATAGAATCGGATCTTGTCAAAATTCCTCCGGCTATCGCCGATCCTATCCATTTCGAATCTTCAAAAATCCTCACGCATGCCAATCACCGAAATTTAATCTCCGAGATTCTAGCCCATAAAGTCCTGAAATCTGACCCCGCCATCGTTGTACTCAGAGCTGATAAAGGTAACGCCACTGTTGTCCTGGACAGTGATCAGTACGAGCTTAAAATACAAACTCTTCTCCAGGACGGTTCGTATAAACTTCTCAAGCGAGATCCCACCTCACGAATAGAAGGTACCATCATATCATCTATCAAAACCTCTTCTATCCCTACCGATTCGCAAAAAACCTTATTACCCAGCGACTCCAAAGCCCCAAAACTGTACGGCCTCCCAAAAATTCACAAACCCAGCATTCCTCTGCGTCCCATAGTGAGTACCATAAACAGTCCCACTTATAAATTATCTAAATATCTCTCGAACATTCTCAAACCTTACACTGGCAATAGTGATTCTTTTATTAAAAATTCCAAACATTTTGTCTAAAGACTAAATGGCCTAACGGTAGATCCTCATGATGTACTAGTTAGTTTTGACGTCAAATCTTTATTCACCAGAGTTCCTATACCCGACACTATCCAAATAATCCGTCAAATCCTTTCCACTGACAACCAACCTGATGATTTGGCCAATCTGGTGAATACTTGTTTAACCTCCACCTATTTTCAGTTCCGTGGTAATTATTATGAACAAGTATCGGGTGCAGCTATGGGGTCTCCTCTCTCTCCTGTTGTCGCTGACATTTTTATGGAGGCATTCGAACAACAAATTCTACACTCCTGTAATCAAAAACCAAAATGTTGGTTCAGATATGTGGATGACACCTTCGTTATTTGGCCTCATGGTCGAGATTCCTTGAACAACTTCCTTGTTTTCTTAAATTCACAACACGATTCCATAAATTTCACCATGGAGATTGAATCTGAAGGTTCCCTTCCTTTCCTCGACGTCTTGGTAACTCGTCATCTGGATGGTTCACTAGGACATTCAGTGTATCGCAAACCCACACACACTGATCGGTATCTCAATGCCCTCTCCCATCATCATCCTACCCAGAAACAGGGCGTTATCAATTCCTTAGTTCAAAGAGCTATCAATATATCTGACCAGCATTCTATATCCCAGGAATTAAGTCATGTTACCAAGGCTCTTATAAATAATAATTTCTCCAACCATAATATTCAGCGAACCATAGATCGACATCTTAATCCCAAAATCTCACAACTTAATACACAGCTTACATCATCTCTCCCCTCTCTAAAGCCCACCTACCCTATATACAAGGTGTTACTGACCGCATCAGTAGGGTTCTTCTCAAAAACAACATCAAAACCATCTTCAAACCCCATTCCAAATTATCTGACCCTTTTTCCGCAAAAGACCATATTTCTTTAGAATCACCTGGTGTGTACAGGACTCCTTGTGCATGCGGCAGGGCATATATTGGTGAAACAAAGCGGTCTGTCGGCACTCGTGTTTCTGAACATGAGCGTTGTACCAGGTTGCTGCGCATAGCCGGTTCTGCACTTGTCGAGCATAGGGTGGAAACCGGGCACCATATTCAGTTTAATTCGACCAAGATCCTATCCCGCACTAACCATTTCTATGGCCGCAAAATCCGAGAAACTATAGAGATCTTTAAGCACCCCAATAACCTTAACCGCGATGATGGCTACCCCCTACATAACGCTTGGCAATCCTGCATCTCTAATCTACCCAACCGCAACCGTAACGCTCCATTGACCCATGACCCATTATCCATATATAAACGCGTCCCCATCGACTTACACCAGTTTCAGTGCAGTAGTTCAGCCCTGAAGATGTCCCATACAAATGGGTACGAAACGTCGGCAGATATAATAGTGACGCGGTTCCAGCCCGGAAACCCAGAAGCAGATAAATATTAATTACATTGTGAAAGCTTTTACTTTATATTCAATCAATCAATCGTTCATTCTATGTTTAATTCCATTATCTTCTTTTCTAATTTCAATTTACTTATTATCTTCAAAATATGTATAATTTCTCCATAACGTATTAACTTGGTTTGCATAATTTTTAAAAATTGTCCTTCAATTTTTTTCTTAATATAATATTAACAATCAGTAATATCTGATGAATAAATATTAAACTCATTTTATACTTTACGCTTAAACTTTTTAATCATTCCTCTATGTATATTTGTTATTTTAAACGATTTTGTTTCAGACAGTTTATTCCAGACTGTTAGAAACTTCTTTGTCCTAATAAGATAATTTCTACGATATATTTCAGAAGGTTAAACTTAATCTTGTCTTCGTCCATATTGTTTCGTACCTTGAAGTTTTATTTCAAGTAAATATAGTGGTTTGTTTCTTGTGGTAAGGTATGGGGAGGTAATATTGTTTTATTTATTTATTAATATTTGTGCAAATATGTTTACAATATTTCTTGCAAATTATAGAATGTGAATTTTAGGAATAATTATGTACTAATTTGAAATATTTTCTTTCAGATACATATTTTTCAAGTTTTTACTTTTAAATTAGGTTCTAATTAGTTTTGTAATTTTTTTTAGCTGATATAGTCTGTTGAATATGTTGGAAATATACTTTTCAGATTGTAAGCTATGAAGGTAATATCATTTTCATAATAAAGAGAATATGCAGAATTTTCTTATTTCACTGGAAATGTAGATGTAACATTGTCATTTTTGAAATTTTAATTATGTATATTCTTTAACTGAAGGTAGTGCCATTTAACTTTTATTTATATTTTACCAATTTCTGTATTTTCTGTACACGTGTACTTCAAAATATAAGATATAAATTATCGATTTTTTAAAAAATGCTTCTCTTTTAGCATCTTTATAGGTTATTAAATATGAAAGTAACATTCTACTAATCAATCATCTTGGAGAATTTAAAAATCGAATTTAGACATTTTAAATATGCTTGTGAAATCCACAGGCTTTTTTTTCAGGCGGTGAAAAATATTTTCCATACATTGTTTTAATTCTTTATGTTGTAATAAACATGTTAGCAGTTTTTAGATGGCGAATTGTGGACTTTATTTTAATTATTATAAATCAACGTTTCATAATTCCCAAAATGGATACATGTTTTTCTACATACTTTGTTCCATTCTCATCGATTGGATAATCTTATACTGACTCATAGGAGGGTGTAGATTATATAGCGTTTAAGTATTTTGATAAATTTTTCTGGTAATAGTCGAATAATACGGATTTTACTGTGGTTTTTTTTTGTAGTTTTTTTCAGGTGGTGAAGAATAATTACTATATATCAGTTAAATTCGTTATTTTTAACAAAAATTTCAGCACTTTTTAGATTGCAAACTGATGGACATAACTTTAATATCAATCAATGTTTTGCAGTCTCCAAGAACGATAAACATTTTCTGACATATTTTGTTCCGACTTCTACTCGCCACCGATTGGAGAATAGGCAAACACGGGAAACACACATGATGTTTAAGTATTTTTATAAATTTTGTTTGTAGTTTAGTAGTGGGTAGTATGGGTGGAATTAGTATTATTGTAGTTTTGTCTTTTTTTGTACTTGCTTTTTTTGGGTTTGCATGTTTGTTTGTTTTTGCATGACCCACTCATGAATTAGTGCCTTGACGTATAATCGACTCCAAAAAAAATTGAATAAAAATTTTTACATTTCACTTTATTTTAAACCTAAATTGTTCTTATGAAAAACTATTGATTAATCAATTTTAATCTGTTATAATTGATTATGTATTAAATTCAAATTCTTTGTCATTCTTAGGAAAATAATGAAAAAAGTTTCGAGTCGACTAATTTGGCGAGTGGGCTTACTTGAATGCAATTGTTTGATATTTATTTTATATCAATTCAAATCTTGATAATTACTAATTACATTTGCATTCAAAACCAAACTAATTCGCGTAGTTCTAAATAAATGCATCTTATTAATATACCTTCCCCCAAAAGAATATTCCCAAAAAAATGCTCATCATCCATTGTTTTTAATATATATATGTAATCTAATTATTTGTTATTAAGATTGCCATACACAACTATTTTGATATGCAGCAACATCATATCGTTGTTTTCTAATTTTCTCGTATTTTTATTTTGACATACTACCTTCAGCCAACCATGTCTTACTAGAAACTAATCAATTTATTTAAAAATTGTCAATAATAGAGATTATTTCTTTTAATAATCAACAAATTAGTTTAAACAAAATTCTTTGCTTTCGCAATTAAGTCAAAATTTAATAATGATAAACATTCAAAAAATTCGTCTTTGAATATGACTTATATATATATATATATAAGTACATTTAAAGTAACTATATATACAATCACTTATCGTAATCGTGTGAATTATGATTCCGTGTATTTATGATAAAATATTTAATTTTAAAATTACAACTATAATGTAAAATAAAATAAATTTGATTTCTAACATTTTTAGTAAATAAAATATAAAAATTAAAATGGAATACAATTGTTATTTAATACACACACTGCTATCGTCCGTCTAATAGTGCACGCCCATAACTTAATTAAATAAAAATTGAAAATAAAATTTTAATTTGACGCGGTACAAATATAAACATAAAATAAACTTCATTACTATCATGGACTTACTTAGTTTGCCATCCCGATTCGTACATCTTTTAGTCAAAATTATTGACTTAACCAAATTCAAATGGAGTTAAATTAATGAAATTTTTTAAAAATGTTAGTACTCTATGAGGCATTAAGAATCTGTGATCCTTGAAAATAAAATATAGTCAATAAATCGAGCAAATAGCAAGAGGAGAATTTTTAATGTTTTATTTCTTTGAAATGTAGGTGTATTCTTCTCTACCGAAGCTAACTAGGCACATTAAATTTTTACTAGTAATGTATCTAAATAGAATTCTTAATTTGTTTATGTCATATGTCGTACATATTTCATACTATACATTTTGTATTGTACTTCTAAATGAATGTCTTTGATTTCTGTATTCTAGCGGGTCTTTCACTTAGCGCTTCCTATCTTTAAATTTAAATAAAACAAAGTGTGTGTGAGATATCATCGAAATTTTCTATTGTATTGAATATAACATCGTGCAAATATGGCGCGCATTCGAAATGTCCAATTTTCCATGGCTCTGGCGCATAAATCGGGCTGAAGTTGCCCGATAACATGGGTTATGTTGGCTTTGAGGGCCGCTGTGGTTTGTGGCTTATTCGCATAGACCTGCAACTTAAGAAAACACCACAAGAAAAAGTCTAACGGGGTCAAATCGCACGATCTCGGTGGCCAGTTCACATCACCTCCACGTGAGATGACTGTCCTCAAATCGCTCGTGCAGAATGTCCAATATGGCATGAGCTGTGTGGCACGTAACGCCGTCCTGTTGAAATCACATGTCGTTGGTGTCCATATCATCGAATTCAAGCCAAAAGAAGTTGGGGAATCATCGACTTATAGCGCCCGTCGTTAACGGTGATGGCCTGGCCAACTTCGTTCTCAAAGGAATATGGACCGATGACACGGCCAGCCCAAAATCCACACCAAACAGTGACTTTTGGGGGTGCATTGGACGCTCTTGGATCTTATGTGGATTAATATCGTCCCAAATTCGACGATTTTGTTTGTTGATGTACCCATTCATCCAGAAGTGGGCCTCATCGCTGAAGATGATTTTTTGATGAAAATTAGGGTCAGTTTCCAACTGCTCCAGGGCCCATTCAGCGAACACATATCGTTGTCTATGGTCGTTCATCTTCAGCTCCTGGGTCAGTTGAAAATTCGTCAAGTTGTTGTCTGCGAAAGTCCGAGTTCTTGTGAGCGACTGCCTCGGATTCTCCTGTACACCCTCACGGACAGCGGCTATGTTTTCGACAGATCTTGCGTTTCGTCATCGTACGGGTATTGGTTCATTGTTTACTGAACCAGTGGACTTAAATTTATCCACCACACTGCGAATAGTCCTCTCGGTAGGACGATTATGGCGACTGTAAAAATGGCGAAGCGCGCGGAACGTTGCCCGAACAGAAGACACATCTTGATAAAACAATTTTATCATTTTCACGTGTTGTTGAACGTTATATCCGTCTATGGCAATTTGGCAAAACAGACTGAATAAATGACAGGCAATTCGACAGATGTAGCTTCGACAATATAGTCGCTATCAACTGTCAAAGTTCGGAAGTCCCTATTGGAAGACCCGTTATATCGATCCTCTAACTTATCTTATTGACACTTTTCCGCCTTTTATTTACAAAGGAATTAAGTATTTACAAAATACATTTCTAAATAAAAATTGATTATATATATGGATTTTTATTTGCAATTATTATAAGATATTAATTTCTAATTTAAGGCATTGTTTATTGTACACCATTCCCTTCACAGTTTTGTTAATTTTCTATTTACGGGTATAATTATTAGTGACAGGGTAGAAATTACAATTTACTAGTTTTCTTTTGCATTTGATGCTCATTTTAATGCTGACTTTTACTTAGAATATTGTTCCCTTTTCCATTCATTGGACGGTCCTGGATGATATATTTATTTAGAAACTGTTGCTGAAACTTACATTGGTTTTAGATTAAAATTTAATAAAATTCCTGATTGCATTAGTATAAATTGATATTTGAACTCAAAGTGAAGTATATATTTTTTTTAATTTCAAAAAGTAATAGATGAACTTTAAGAACTATTTACAAGCAAAGATATTTTGCCACTTCTTTTATCCTTTAATGAAATTGTAGGAGACAAATCTAGCATAACAAAGAAAATTTGGCAGTTTCTGAGATATCTAAAAACATCTCATTGCATTAATTGTATTCAAAGCAAGACAATCAATACATTATTACGCGTTTCCTTTTTGGATTCAAACTTTTATAAAATTAAATTATATACCACTGTTTGTTGACTTTGTTCATAATTTTTAAATTCTTAATTTATTCTTCCAAATCTATTTCGTCCCCCTCAAAGTAATCCCCCCTGGCCCCAATACACTTGTGCCAACGTTTCTTCCAATTCTCGAAACAGTTGTTAAAGTCAATTTCAGGAATAGCCTTCAATGCGCGTAGCGATTCACGTTTAATGTCTTCAATTGACTCAAAACGGTTTCCCCGGAGCGGTCGTTTGAGTTTGCTGAATAGCCAAAAGTCACACGGAGCTAAATCAGGCGAATACGGTGGTTGCGGCACGATATTGGTTGAAAATTTGGCGAAAAACTCACGAAGAATTAATGCAGTATGCGACGATGCATTATCGTGGTGCATAAACCAAGAGTTGTCGGCCCATCATTCTGGTCTCTTTTTACGAATAGCATTGCGCAAACGACGCATAACACTCAAATAGTATTCTTTGTTGACAGTTTGGCCGGTCAGAAGGAATTCGGAGTGCACCACACCTCGATAATCGAAGAAAACTGTCAACATAACCTTGATTTTTGACTTGCTTTGACGTGTTTTTTTTTGGGCTTCGGCTCATCTTTGATACGATATTCGGTCGATTGATCGTCTGTTTCCAGGTCATTAGCGTAGATCCAAGTCTCATCTCCAGTTATGATGCCTTTCATTTTGTCTTGATATTCGGAAAGCATTGTTTCACAGACGTCAACGCGACGCTGTTTTTCGAAAAAATTGAGTGATTTTGGAACAAATCGTGCTTTCACTTTTCTTAGGCCCAAATGATCTTTCAAAATGGTTTTCACTGATCCTTCCGATATTCCAACGATGCCAGTAAGGTCTCTGACTGTTAATCGTCGATTCTCAAGCACCAAATCTTTGATTCTATTGACGTGTTGATCATCAGTTGATGTTGATGGCCGTCCTGGACGTGGTTCGTCATCAACGCGTTCTCGACCCTCTTTGAATAATTTGTACCAATCAAAAACACTTGCTCGCAACAAACAATTATCACAGAAGGCCTTTTGCAACATTCTGAACGTTTTGGCACCAGAAATTTGATTCCGTACACAAAATTTAGTGGAACTTCTTTGTTGAATAATTTCACTCATTGTAAAAATCGCCGAATCCACTTTTTGTACTTCAGAAAGACAAGCGTATACTAAACACTAATGATTATTTTGATGTGACATTTGGCACAGATGTCACTGACAGTCATACCAACCTAAAAAAAATATTTCGACGAATGGGTTTTCGCGCGAAATTTAAATTAAAAACTCTTACTATTTTTTGCTCACAGTAGTATATCTGCTATATCTACATACACGGATATAAAGTATTTATAAAGTTCATTTTTATAAGGTGAAATCATGTGCATAAGTACATTTCATGTGATTTCAATTTATTAACACATTTTTTGTACATTTGAACGTTGTTGCATATTGTGTAATTATTTCAACATAAAAGTCAAGTCTAAAATACAGAACAGTAAGTATGCATATTTTTATAATCACACATATCCGAATTGGTTGAAAGGTGAAAGGGCATAACAATTCTCATAAGCGACCCTGCAAAGTTCTGTAGTCTAAATGATTGCTCCTGTGAATTTTCACAATTTAAACTTTCTCTTATAATTGATTTAGAATCAATACCCAAATCTGACTTTGCTGTGAAGTAAATAAGCATAATAATTAAACATAGTCCATACGCCATAGACTGATTCCAGTAACAACTTTTTACCTTGGACGTCATAATTGCTAACATTCCGAAGATACAAGCTATGCTAAATTTATGACCAACAGTATAGGTTTTTGAATGTTCCCGAACAAAGTTATTTTGGAGTATTCCTTTACTAAAATGAAATAAAACATCTTTACTTACTTATTTAGTACTATATTTTTTTCTGATTAAAATGTATATAAATAGAAAATTGTCTATCTAAATCTAATTTTGAAAAATACATAGAGCTGCTACAATCGAACTTACACATAATAGGTCTTTTGTAAGATATACAGTCTTAACGTAATGATATTCTAAAATATTACTTTTATTCATATCTATCACAATATGGCATAAGGCATTTTTAATAATAGTTTGTACTCAATAACTATATTAAATATTGTGAACAGTTCATTTGACTGTTTTAGTTGTCTAAAATCATTTAATTACAATGTAATATATAAAATTATTCGAAATTAAAATTTTAACAAAAAGAGAATATATAAAATTAATATAATGAAAATTAAATTTTATAAAACAAGCAACATAAAGCCGTTATAACATGCACAAAAGTTAGTATATAGTTTGTTTGCATACCAAAAGAAATTTTATGGAATAGTGCAGAGTATTTTTATCACAGAGTAGAAATGTGTGTTTTGGTATTTGTGTACTTAAAAAAATAGCTGCACAATTTAATTTTATGAGCAGGTCAATCACGTGTCAGTCATTAGAAATATATTAGTAAAATTGTGTCGAGTAATTTATATTTATAAAATATAAAAATATATAAAAATAAATTTACTATTTTCTTTTTAAATATTAGATAATTTAGTTTTATAAACTCGCTTAACAATATAAAAGGAAGATATGCATAATGTAACAAGTGCAATTGGAAGACTAACCGTATTGCTAAAAGAGATACAAGTATTCTCAAACTTATGGTTTGCAATTATTTCATACAGCCTTGATCATATCCCTCATCAGGAAGAGTCATTATGATAATAGCGCTGGAAATCGCCAATAAACTATATATTTTGTTACAAATTTGAAAATTATTTTTTAAGATGTGTAATTGTAATCGAAAATACAAGGGTTAAATCAAATGGAAAAACCATAGAATTCTTGCATTGCATGAAACGATCAGAATTATACTGAAAAGTAAAGTGTACCAAAATTGGCAAAATAGAATTGCGAAATGAACAGAATAGTATGAGAAAACGATTGACTAATTATTCCATTGAACTTGGGTGCAAAATAATAACCGAAACATTTACAAGACTAACTAAAGGCTACAAAAAACTTCTTAACACCTTTCAACTTAATAACGTCAATTGATGGAAGCTGATTTTGCATTGAACTAAGATTCTTTATTATGGTTCTTAAATTTACGAAACAAAAATTTTTTTTTCAAATTTTACATTGATATAATATACTTTTCTCATATTCTAGAACCAAAACAAAATCTATAGATTAATATGTGGGTATGAAGACAATCACATCAAATAAATAAAATGGAAAAAGTTGGCGGTTACAGAACTAATACATAGAAATATCATATCATGTGTTGAAGTATCAAAATTACAACTAAAAAGATAAACTACAAACTCAATATATAAAACTTTACTGAAAAAACCTGCCGCGGTCGAGGCAGCACGAAGGTTGACTTCGATATAATTATAATGCAGAATAGCACTCTATACCCACATACGAAGTGTTATTATTTATGGCAATAAAAACAATGAGATTCTCAAAAAGATTGTACTATTATGTTTAAGATCCTTTATTCAAAATTTCATCTTTCGTACTGCCTACTTTTCGTTCGTTCTTATGAGGTATATCCACAAGAGCAGTAGCCTTAAGGATGTCCCAAGAGCAGAACCTTTGAGGATATTTATGGACACAGTTACATCCTGAAAACCGTAAAGTAATTATTCTACCTCAATTGCTATTGATTTCTAAGAATATTGCGTACTGAGGAGCTGAAAAAAGTACAGAGTGTGTTGCAGCATGTAAAACGGAGAGTGAAATCTATACTATAATACTGGAAGATATTCTAAAAAAATATTTCCTATTTTGCAGAAAAATGGGTTCCAACATGGCCATATTCAATTCCTTATCTTAAATTCAGTAAAATATGGCTACAAAAGACGTTATTATAAAACGCTTCAATAAATTTGTATAAACAATATATACGAATATACATATGAAATCCACAAGATAGCTAATATTTATGTCCAAGGCTGTATATTTGAAACTGCACTCGCTTTTTATGCTTATAATCGACAAATTTTTGCATAATGGTTTATTCAAACACTTTCTACCGTCTATTTGCATCATCAACTATACCCAATGCTTCCAATTCTCTGAGAATTCGGTGCAAGTAATTCGGATCTGGATACCCTTGCCCATTATTAGTTGGCCCAAATTCAGTTTTGTGCGGTAAATTCCAAGCAACAACATCTTCAGAACCAGTTGTATGGGACCTGCTGACAGTAAACACCAAATGCCGTTGCCAGGCAATTTGAAGAAGACGCAATACTCTTCGACCTTTTGGGCTGTCGGGTAAGTAGGCAACTCGGGGGAAACCAACGGCGTAATATTCTCTACCAGGGTTAGGATGATTTTGTCCTTGCAGACCGGACTGAATACTAATAGAAATTAAAAAAAAAATATTTAAGAAAATTTAGTTAACAAACGATTCACTAAAAATAGTAGAAGAAGGATACAAATAAACGAAATAACACTACAACAACTATGAGAAACATGTTCCTCAATTTTTCATTATTAGAAGTGACACTTTCTTGAAACAAATACATACATAAATGCATTATTAGCTCAACTATAATCTATATTCCTAATAGTTAGTCTTAAATACGGAGTGTACTAATTCAATGGATTCAAACCCTTTATTTCTTGCAAATGTAAGTCCATTTACTGTTTTAGTTTTCTATTAATATCTCTGTTGTCCTTCACTTTAGAATAATTTCTCGTTTAGATCCTTAAGCACATTGAATTTCCTGCACTGAACAACTGTTTGAGAAGTGTGAAATATATGTGCTACAACGTAATTAATTTCAATGCTGAACTTTGAAAATAACTTACATATCCATATATTCTATATGATATTTACAAATTATTCTAAATCAGAATCTTAAATACGTGATGCCATTTCAACCAGTGTTTAAAATGTAAATAGATAAGTGCTATTTTTTTATTTTATTTATATATTTCGTGTGAGTAAAAGGTTTTTCAGCAAGTACGTCAAGTCTTTAAAAGTGAATAAAACAAGTTGTAGTAAAGGATCAAAGGCATCTTTATTTCTATTTAACGACATATCAAGTGGTATTATTTATTATTTTCGGAAGACTATGTCGCTCAAATGTCTTCATCGACTCGCTTGTCACATTGTATAGAAAAGACATAAGTAGCGATGTATTTTGTAGAAAATTCATTTTGAAAGAATTGGGAGCCGATGATACCACCGGTCCAAAGTCTATACAAGACTCACTTTTTCTGCATTTATCAAGCTTTTGAATCTTTCATGGATTTTGCTTGGCTCAAGGTCTGCAATTTTATTTATTAATAGAACCATTTAACTTAAAATGTACCACCATTTCCAATTGCTCTAGCGCCCAATCTGCAAAATTTCTACATGCTGCATGATCATTTAGCTGCAGTTCTTGTGTGAGTTGAAACTCACATGGATGCAGCCTCGTTTCTTCTCAAAATTTACATGTTGAAGTCTGGGAAATGTCAACTTTTTAAGACCGACGTGAAATTAAACAAATTGGGAGATTGAATCCCATTTTGACGCATTGCAGCAATATTTTCAGCCGAAGTAATTCGGCAACGTACACATATTGGACTGAACCAGTTGCTTCAAATTTTTGCATAATAGGCCGAATTGTTTGTGTAGTAGAGCAATTATGTTGACCATAAAATTCAAGTGACAAGCGAAATATTTTGCAATCCATTTTCAAAATAAATCTGAATATTCTGGACGCATTGTTGAATTGTACAATGCTCCATTATTAACTTGTCAAGACTTACTGATTACAAATTTCAAACCCGTCAAAATATTTTACGATATGGAAATATGGACGGTATTAACAATCAAGATAGGACATCGCTATTGAAAAGAGTATATACCAAGTATGCTTGTCTTGATAAAATGTAATCAACTTTGTTATAAGGTTCTCTGTCGGCTTCTTTGCAAATCATGTATTGTTTCTTGATTTTGTACAAGTTGTTCTTAAAACAAGGAAACACTATGGCATATACTTAGATAAGTGACAGACGTAATTTTAGCCGCTTCTTCAATGATTTACTGTAATATATTTTCAAATTTGTTTAATTTGTATGGTCTTATTCTAAGTATGTTGCACTAATCTTGTACTTGTAATTCATCCATGTAATTTAAATATAAACACTGGATTTAAACTCAGCGATATTATTATATTTCATTTTTTAAATATTTGATCTCCTTATTTCAAGAATACCTGTATTTTATTGCTAATTTAGTCAATTATACACTTACTTGTAAACAATTTTTATTGTACGACAATGTGAATGACCAGGTAATGTTCTGTCGATTACGCCCCACTCCATCGTACCTGGCGGTTGATTACCATGCTTTTCACCGTAGATACATCCACAAACAGCACACTGAATGTGTAACTGTGGTCCAACAGCTTGTTGTTGTGTTAATTCATAATTCAAACAATCTAAATGAAGGAAATGATTACATGGCAAGGCGACTACAACAGCAGTTGGTTTTAGTAATTCTCTGCATGCCGGGCAAGGTTGCCTGGGAGCCCATTCTCCTTGTTGAGATACTCTTACAAACCTAGATATTATTGCACTGGCAGGATCAATACCTGTAAATAAATACAGCAGATGCTAGTATACATAATAAAAGAATTTTGGCAAAAAAGAAAAATATATTCAATATAGCCAGTCATATTTTTGTATTAGTTAAATTTCAGTTATATTTTTGCGTTTTATAATTATTAGATAAATAAGTGGAATAAAAACATCTGAAATGAAACAAAAAAGAACTTCACTAAACTCTATTTTACGTTTCTATATCTAACTATAATTTATAAAATGTAGAAAATTTGTGTTAATAATTTGTTGTAATTATATAAATAACATTCCTATTTTGTTACGTGATGCACGGGATTAAAGAAAAGAAAAACCGAGCAGTATATGCCTGCTTGATATGAAGAGGTGGAAGATTTCGTACATTTATATACTTCCGAATTCCAAAAGTAATTCTCTATCTGGCGTAATTATATTTAAAAAATAAACGTGTGCCTAGAATTATTTTCAAGAATATTTGTGTTAACGCGATGTTTAGGATTGAAAGTTGAAACACATCCATCTTAATAAAAGAGAGTTTTATTGTGTATATCGATTTTGCATGCATCTAAAAAACTATTATTACTTAAAAACACACGTGCCTTAGTGATTAGTTTTTTTAGTATACAGCATGAAGTTTGCGATTTACTAAATAATTTAATTCCTGAGAGACAATCATTAATTCAATCTGTGGGAAGATATTAACAAGGTCCAACATATTCTAAAAATAGTAGGAAAACTTCAATAACAGCGAAAAACCGCTTTTCTTGTTGTAGTAATTTCCTTAGAAGCACCTCAAACATTTACATATAACTTGTTAATAAACTACAACAGTGGGAGCTTTATTAACAAAATTTTGAACAAGAATAAATATTGTAGTAGTAGATTGCAATTTCATGAATCTACTGGTAATTTTATGCTTTAGCCAATAAAAACGTGTCTATTTTGAAAAGGAATAGTTAAATTTAATGATGCTCTAAATTGAAACGGTATTATTCTGTATCAAGGTAGATGTTAATTTAAACGGTACGTTTAAAGATAGTAGAGAATTGGTATAGAGAATTGGTATTCTATAGAAAGTACCAATGGTTAATTTGTAACCACTATCGCTAAACTAAGACGCTAGTAGCTTATCTATAAAAGCTTATTAAGAGGTGCCGTGATAACAGTTCCAAACTTCTTGTTTACTTCTTATTAAAAGAAAGACATGACTTTAGATGGTTTAATCCCTTTGATGATGCGTGTATCTTAATAATAATAATTAAAAGAAAGACATGGCTTTAGACGGTTTAATCCATTTGATGATGCGTGTATTTTAATATTTATAAAATAGTTGCTTTATAATACTGTGTTTATAGGAGAAACGAAAATACTATATAGGCAACTTCGAAATCGAAGTAATCCACCAGTAAATGAATAATCATAATGTAGGTGCTAGGCTAAGATATAAGTTGCTTGTACATTTTTAGTTGCAAAAATACTTTTTTTTATATATTTAATGAAATTTGTTTTCTTTTATAATGAAAACATATTTTTATGTCGCACTTATTTAAAAATAAACATTCCACAGTAACAGAAAAATATTAATAATTTAAGAGTTAAAGTAGTCAGTATTTAAATAATCCATTTAAAAAAATACATTAATCATTTATTTTTGGTTGCGCACGAGCTATGTGCCAATGTGATAGAGCTAAATTACTATTTGATTGTGTGAGTAATTGCGAGCAGTTCTCATTTGTGTTTGCTGAAGCTTCCGTACCGATCGATAGATAAATGAACGAAGAACTGTTTTAAATTCTCCATACTTTAGTGTCAAATGTGTGTTTCCTACATATTATTGACCTACAAAACCCGAATTTAATCGAAACATTTAACGGAACCACTAAAAATTATCGACTTAGCGGAACCATTAATTTATTTGTTACAGACTGTAAATTTAAGTTAAAACTTGTAATTTTAATCCCGTCACAATATTAACGGAAACAGTTGCAGAATAGGTCCAATAAATATCGATACCCTTTCATTGGACATTCAATGAAACTCCAGGTTTGTATTTATGGAAATTAAGTTACTAAATTCGTATAGAAAGGACGGTGATAGAGTAGAAATATCTTAAACTACTTTACTGTAATTTTACAAATGTTTGGAGCGATTTTAGGCAATACTCTGTTTCAATAAAACGGCAAATCGTTACTTGAGATTAAAACGTATTTCTTGGCAAATTCGCTGAAAAATTTTTACACAATTGTCTGCTCGATTATCCGTCTTCGTTCTAGTGGATGCTTTCCTTCTTTAGATTTTTTTAAAAGTGGGAGTAAAAAGCACCATTTGAAACTTTAACATTTAAGAGTACGATTGAAGGATTCAGTAGTAGATAGTGTTAATTTCAAAACGTCAGAGACATTTATCTTCCAGATTTACGTTCAGTGGCGGCTGGTCAGGTGAGGCAGGTGAGGCAGTTCCTAAATCTTGGAATTATAACAAGAATAATATGTATACTTTTAAAATTCTTTTTTGATTCCTTACTTTTTAGTTATACATATAACTTCTAAACATATTCTTTTAAAACGAATATATCCATTTCAAAATAAATGGACTCTTGTATGACGACAACAGCATAAGCTACCAGAAAAGTTGCATAATATTGATGATAAAACACAGTAGAGATAACATAATAGTTTCCTAGAGTCTTAAAGCAGATTCAGTAGGTCTAATTAGCAAAACTAATATGAAATTAACAAAAGGAGATATTGAATTCTTTACGATTACATTACGCCTATAAGAATAAGACAAAAAGAACAAAATTCCAAAAACGGTATGGCATCTTCAAACTCTAGATTTATTCCTAAATCAACTGTTATAGTATATATATATACATATATATGTATATATTTGTTATATTATTAAATTTTATATTATAATTAGATCATAGTGTTCCTGTTCATTTTCGTTTCACAAGTTTGCTTTGAAACTTTTCCCTTAAAAATCGTCCGTTATTTATGGAAGCCCTATATATATATAAATATATATAAACTGTTTTTATATGTAGTAGGTATATAGTATATCTGCAGGTATAGATAGTAAATAATTTATTACCTAGAATGCCACAGTCTCATAAAACTCAAAGGTGAATACGTTAATGAATCCATCATCCAAATTAAATATATTTGTTTTCATTTTTTGAAATACCCGTTTAATTTCTTTTACATTTATCAATATTTTTCTTATATTCACACATATTTAAACTTGCACGGCAGTATGTAATATTATTAGAGATTTATTTATTACAATTTCTTCTAATAGTAAACATTGTTTTTCCTTTAAACATTTAAGAAAAATTGAATGAATGAGTCACAAAATAATATTTATTTAATATTGCGACAATTTCCATATTTATTTGCAGACTGCATGCTTAGAAGTCTTTCATGTCACTATTATATTGCGCACTCTATTATGAAAAGACTATATATTTTAGTCTTTTAAAGAATCAAATAAATCATCTTGCGTATAAATTTACTAAAAAGTCTTCAACATTGTTGGGAACATAATGCTCAAATATTTTTCAATGCCCAAATGGGGACTATAAACTTGTACATCTGAAAACACATCTATAAATGAGTACAAGTGCGAACGAAAGTAAACTTGTGAGTGATCGACAATATATTGGGTCTGGGAAAAAGTTCGTGGCGTTTTTCCCGATAGATGGCATTGGTTGCCGATAACTAAAGAACAACAAGTCACAGCGACACCACCGACGGCTCGTTTTTTAGATGACCTTCCGAACGTTAGTTTGAGCGTAGAAACATTGTAATCGGTGCAGTGGTTGGAAAGTTATTCGCACTTGAAAATGGAGAAGAATAATGAGAAATTTCGCTATATTCTGCAATATTATTATGATAAGGGGAAGAACGCTGCGCAGGCTTGTGATAAAATTTGTGCTGTGTACGGTGAAGGTACTTTATCGAAATCTGTTGCGCGGAAATGGTTCGCTCGCTTTCGTTCTGGAAATTTCAATGTGAAAGATGAGTCACGCTCCGGTCGTCCAATCACTGAAAAATCTGATGAAATTCTTGAAAAAGTCCAACAAGATAAGCATATCAGCAGTGTCGATATTGGCATGGAGCTAGGCATTGACCACAAAACTGTTTTGAACCATTTACACAAAGCTGGTTACAAAAAAAAGCTTGACGTATGGGTTCCTCATGAGTTGAGCGTGAAAAACATGATGGACCGAATTAACATCTGCGATGCGCTGCTGAAACGGAATGAAATCGAGCCGTTTCTGAAACGTTTAATAACCGGAGATGAAAAATGGATTACGTACGATAATCGGAAGCGTAAAAGATCGTGGATAAAGGATGGTGAGCCGTCACAAGCGTTCGCTAAGCCAACATTGACGCCAAAAAAAGTGATGCTGTGTGTATGGTGGGACTGGAGGGGAATCGTCCACTACGAGCTACTTCCAACTGGTCAGACGATTGATTCTCAACTCTACTGTGCACAACTAGAGAGATTACGCCAGGCGATTGAAAGAAAACGGCCCGAATTGATTAATAGGAAAGGTGTTGTCTTCCATCATGACAACGCCCGACCACACACTTCTTTGATGACCCGTCAAAAATTGAGAGAGTTTGGTTGGGAAGTTTTGATGCACCCACCTTACAGTCCGGATATAGCACCCTCTGACTATCATCTGTTTCGATCTCTGCAGAACTCTCTCAATGGAATTAAGTTGGTTTCAAAAGAAGCCTGTGAAAACTACTTGATTCAGTTTTTCGACCAGAAACCACAGAAGTTTTTCACCGATGGGATCATGGATCTACCAAAAAAATGGCGAAACATTGTCGATAATAATGGAGCATATTCGGTTTAAATGTATTCGTCCACGCGCCATGCGGGGACCAGTTGAATTTTACTGAAAAAACGCCACGAACTTTTTCCCAGACCCAATATAAGAGAATTTCATACTATAAAATGCTAATATGATAATATATTATTCTTTTACCAATAATAGATGGCACATTTTCAGTTTCTATTCCATCATCACTATTAGCACTGCAGTTTAATAAATCTGCAGTAGAAGATGTGGCTTGGCTCTCACGGCTCTCCTGACTCAAATATGTAGAGACTGTATCCAAACTAGTCCTCCTTCCAGACTTTGTACTACTACTGTCAGCATCTAAGACTGAATCTTTATTTGACTTATTTTCATTTTGGTTACTCTGATTTGAAGATTTGTGCCCTGTAAATTGCAAACGTTTTTTTTTTTGTTATGCTAATTATATTACAAACACACCAAATATGTTACTTAATATTGTTCGAGCGAGGTTACTTGTTTCACTGCCATTTTTGGTTTTATTTTGTGTTTTCTTTTTGTTATTTGCATTCTTCTTTGGATTGCTTTCAACATTATTTGTTGAATTGCCATTTTTAGTATTATTATTTACATTTCTATTTGATTTTCTAACATCTGTTCCTCTTCTACCTGTTATGAAAAGAACTAATTAAAAAAAAAAAGGAAAGGCATAGCATACACACCAGTTACAGTAGCCAGTTCATCTAGTCTAATTTTAACTAAAGGGTATGGAGCCTGTTTAACACGACGTACATTTCTAATAAAACCATTTGTCAACCACTTTTGTGTTAGATTATTGAAGTTTATAATATATGGAAAACCCAAGTGTGTTTTGCTCATATCTATTGTTTGATCACCCTTAAATGAATGGAATATAAATATTAGGTTAAACATTTTATCTACTTTGTTACCCTAGCCCATGCATCTTCAATTAAACACTGAATGTCTGTGTCAAAAGCATACCAATCTGAGCCATCTGATCCTGCACATTCCCATTTTGCTCCCTTTCCTGGTGGTGAAGACAATGAATAACATTTTCTACGTACTTTAATAACTTCATCTACAAGTAAAAAATATATATTGGAAATGATGAATTCATTATTTCTTTATCAATAAATTACCAGAATCTTCTAATTCTTGGGTTAGGGAACGCAAATTAACATAATAATGTAGCAAAACTGGATCAGCATCAGATAGTAAAACTCTGGTCAATTGTTTTCCATTAGCTCGTTCTAAATGTTGGGTTACTGCGGGGCTGTATGGTTTCCAATGTCCTGCACGTCGTTCGTATTCCCAAACTACGACTGCGTGTCCAGACATTTTATATTAATCAAAACAGTTATCATCTGTTAATTCTTCTATTGCTATATACGCAGTTTATCATTTTAATTAAATAAAAAATAAAATGATTGTATTTCCTCTAATTTTTCATATCATCCAATTGGACAGCAATCACTGCACAAAACAATTAATGGGTTCGTTTAATTAAAATAAGTAGAACAAATCAATTAGGTTACTATTTGTTTTGACTGTTTTTGTTATTTACAAGTAAAATTTGACAAATTGGTATCAGCATTCTGGCAACAAAAAGAAATAAAAAACACTAACAGAATACAAATTTGCCACTAAAATCTAAAATTGAAGGAATAATTATTACTAATTTTAATATTTCTACAAGCTTACTTTATAAATTATATTTAATAAAATATTTAATTAATTGCACCCAGTTTCTATCAAACTAATACGCTTTTAAAAACATTCAAATTAAATTTATCATGCTCGCCCCTCACAAAAAAATAAGAGGTTGTCCCCATAAATTGAAATTTATTTCACTGTCTAAAATTTGTGCATCCTCTAAAAAAGATTTTTTAAAATTATGCACAGGTTTTGATTCGTAAGGTATTTATTAGAAAACCGAAACCAAAAGTATCTAAATATAAATGGAAGCAATCGGTAAAAGCAATCGCCAAATTTAAAAAATGCGACATGCTTAAATTATTAATTTATTAATTAAGGCATTAAGCATGTAAAAGAACTTCGTAGCAAATAATTTCTACCGGATTTTAATTAGCTTAAGGTGATGTAGAGTGTTCCGTAGTCATATTGTATTTAGAAGAGCCGCAAGTTACTAGACTAAAAATTACTAGCCTAGATTTCATTAGCTATTGTAGTTGTAATGTTTTACTTGAATCTGAGAAATCTGGTCTATTCCTATATCGATGGAAATTATTATTATATTTTAATGACTTAAATGGGAAAATTGGTTGTATTTCAAACATTTTATATGTCCGACAATTGTTGAACATGAATAAATTAGGAAAATTTCTTCAAAATCAACCTTATTTATAGGGGAAATTTGTGCCGACACTGGTATTTTCCTGCAAATGTTTAAATAATTTTGGCGCCAAGTTGTTGCTAAACCTAAAATATATTTATAAATGTCGAATACAGTTTTCACTAGTTAACTTGAATTTAGAATAACTTACATTAATTTTCTTTAAAATGACTTATTATTAAAGCATTTTCTTGTAAAATATTACAATATAGAGTATAGATTTCTCATTGTCAGGGTTATAAAATTGTAGTCAATACTTTAAATAAGTAAGTATTCTTTAATCATCACATTTGAAATACTGGGAAAATTAAAAAATTTTATTATCTGTACATTTTATAGCGATTCAACATGTCATCTCTTGAGGAAGATATACCTGCTTTCTCAATGTGGAAAATATTTTATGATACGATGAAATTATTGGAGCTAGATCATTCAGAAAGTAAAATAGAACATTTAGCAAATATCATTAATTCAGAGAAGTTAACAAATATTTTTGTATATAATTCAGATGGTTCTATACAATATGAGCAATATAATTTCATGTGCCAAAAATACAAAGCTTTCACTATATGGTTATTAGGAAAATTCTTTTATTTATCTACTTGCAGTAACCTTTTAAGGTATATATTAGTTATTACTCTCACTTATAACAAATTAAAGACTTTTTCAGAATTCATAAACTCATTATCGATGTACAGCTACGTATATTAAATCTGATATCAATAACACAACCTCACATATATCATGAATTGACGAAAGAATACAGCAATATGCTGAAATTGTTAAATCAGTATAATGATGGTGATAAATTGGAATTAAATACTTTTAAAATTAATGACTTTGAAGATTTGCGAAACACTATGGTTTTGGATTCTTTAAATATTACTGTTAATTCATTAGAATCATGCAACGATCTTAAAAAGACACTTCTATTATTCATCCATCACATAATAATTGAAAATTTGAAATCAAATCATGTTGATAATATGTTTGTGCAAGATTTTAATACTATTATTTACATACTTAAGGAAGATAATCTAAGATTAAAATTAAATGTACTAGAAATATTTGAAGCAGTTTTACAGTGTTGTGCAATTTTTGTCAATGATATTCCATCATATTTAGTAGAAAAATTTGATTTGGTGGTTGGATTATTTGAGCAGTTAATATATGATATATATAATATGAAAATAAAGGTCGACAATGATTTCATGGATAAGATAGAAGCTATCTTAATTATAATATTAGATAGCAAAAATTATTCTTGTGAGGATTTTAAATCTAGAATTTCCAAATTCATGTTGGATAAAGTATACTCAAGAAACAAATTAGACTTTGAAATCTCAGAAAAATTACAAACAAAATGCTTTACAATTTCATTGCGGGATGTAAAGTATTTAAAATATGAATTTAAATCAGATTTATTAAAAGAACTTGCAGGTGAAAACAGAGCATTAATATTAAAACATGTATTATATGAGATGCTGCAAGATTTGCAAGTTTTTTTTATTGAAGGGTCAAGACCAATTTGCATCTTAGATACTGTGAGCACAATATGGCAGAGTATCTCTTCTGTATTAAAGGAAAAATTATTGAAAGTTGACTGCGGTAATATTTGTAATATGAAAGAGACGTTGATACTTCTGAATGAAATCATTAATATGATTGTTGAATTAAAAATGCAAACAGAAGCTACAGTTATAACTGATAATAACCCCAATATAGAATTTTTTTCTGAAACTGAATTTATAATTTTATTATTATCTTATGTAAATAAGCACATTGAAAACTGCAAAGTAGGTTTGGAGCATGAAGTTTTTGTAAAGATTTTGATGAAATTGCCAATATTTTCGGGTACACTAAACTCTGAATTAGTTTTTCATATTATTGGCTATCCATTTCTTACATTGTTTTATAAATCAAACAATGAATTACCCATAAATTTATCTGGAAGATGTGACAGAAATGAAGCTAGAATAATAATAAAGCAAATGTACCAACATTTGGCTATATTTCAAGAAAATAAGATTAGCGCTTTGAGGAATGTCTGCGATTTAATGTGCATTTTTGAAAGTGGTATAATAAATAAATTAAGTGATATTCACAAACACAATTTGCAAGCAAATCTTCTGAAGATATTTACCGAAGTATATACGAAAGGATCAAAACAGCTACAAGCTGTTGTAAGTATAAACACATTACTATAGCTAAGTAAATTTATTTGTTTCAATTTTGTATTTCACTATCATCACAAATACATAACTTAAAGACCTGATTCGAATGAATAAACTAATGCAGCTTATGTATCATAAATACATTATATGAGGTGTGGAAATTAAATAACGAGACTGACGTGAGAAATATTATTCATTGCAAATAAACTTGTATTTAACTTTTATCCTCTTCAACATACTCTCCTCCCCTATCTATACACCGTTATGTATGTGTCTGCCATTGTTCAAAATAATGCTGTAGTTCATAAGTTGTCAGATTTTTCAACAACTCCTACAAATGCTTCAATAAGGGCTTGATATGAACTCCAAAAAACCTCACAAGAGGTATAATACACAGCATGTGTTAACTCATATTTTTTAAGTTTTCGAAAATATGTTGTACTTTGACATTTACTATAAGAAAAGAATTGTTCTTTATTTCTATACTGAATTCAACTAATAAATCGTTTATTCTAGAGATATTGAATTTTGTAAAAAATCATAAATTAGAAGCAAATATTTGACCAATAGAGAATAGTTTTAAACTCTGCCTAAATTTTTCATATTAATTGTCATCTTTGCTAATAATTACTTAAATCTTTATTCGTCATTAAATATTCTGTATTTGTCGCTGTAATCTAATCAGTTTGGATTGTTTTATTACATTTAATAGTTATCCAGATATTATGTAAAGACTATTAGTCATCGTTGGTTAATATTTGCAAGCCTTTATACCAAAGTCACTTCACCACAAACACATCACTCTAGTGGCCTGAAACAACTCTCAGATAACTTTGTTTCAAACTAAAGGACCTTTAATTTATAGCAGCAACATGAGCAACAATAGCTCTGAAGATGTCTCTTATAAAAGTGAACGAAATGCCTGCGTGTGAGGCAGCTTCAGAACGTAAACCGAGAAGAAACTATAGAGTGTCTACTAAACTTACTATAATAAAATATCAAGTATTCAATCTGAATGATAAACTCAAATCCTGTTAATATCTCATCTAATCGTGCAGATTGTGTGCGTGAACTATAGATTTGTTATTTATATCTTTTGACGTAAGATGAAAGAGTTGTTAATAAAGCATTCTCAACAATTTAATGTAATCGAAGTAGATACTAAATCCGATTAAACCCAACTTCTTTCAGTAGTTTCACCGACGGTGCAAAGCTATTGTCTTTAATAATTTCAATTCTGTACCATCCTATTATTTAGATGTAAATTTCTTTTTATAAATATGATATGATACGGTAATATGGAAATTTTTTTTCCAATAACACATAAGATATAAAATTAATCTGGTACGTAGACTTCCGCGGTCGTGGTCCATGCTATCTTCTTCTGTCTGTCGCACTGAAATTGATTTCAGTGCGATAGACAGTAGCAGTAGTTGAGCCCTGAAGATGTCCCATACGAGTGGGTACGAAATGTCGGCAGTTATACCAGTGACGCGGTCCCAGTCCGGAAGCTCAGAAGAAGATAGTCGAGATATAAAATTGTTACTTTAATTTTAGTAGTACCCGATTAATAAAGTAAAATTGTATTTTCAGGAGTTTAATAGTGTGTATTTATAATTTTTTTATGTTTCAGCTTGCAGAATATGTTCCTATTATTATAAGTTTCTTTAAAAATTTAAACTTCATACAAAGACTTTTTCTTCATATGACTAATGTTAAAGATATTAATAACAAAATGGTCGAAATATTACCTGACTCAATATGTCTTCTATGTTCAAAGTGCATTAAGGTAGTTTCCTGGTGCAAAGGCAATGGACTTTGTTTTAAAATAGACTATTATTGCATAAGTTGTAACAATTTTGACAACGTTGACCAAAAAGATATAAGAAAGTCTATATTGGAATCTAAATGTGCAGAAGGACCTGTCCTATTCTTCAACACTACTGAACATAGTGGCAGTGAAGTAAATATCAATGATGTGTTTAGAATTATTTGGAAAATAAGTCAGAATACGGAAATTCCAGTCTTAAGCAAATTTGTGAGACTTTTACTTCCCCTAGCTAAGCATATTGTTACTTTTCATACTGAAGAAGTGGCGAAGCAATGGATAATTTTTGCAGGTCATGAAGATAAATGCCTTAGGTTTGCATTTAGTCAACTTTGTTCCAGTATTTTAAAATATTCTCAGGTATGTTGATCTTTATTAATTTTTATAGTTTCTTTTTTAATAGCAAAACAGTTTTGAATAGATTTGCAAATGCAAAGCAAATATTAATGATTTCGGTGTATAATTGACGAATTTTGCAATATAATGTTTAGATATTTAAATGACCTGAAAAGATGTCACTTTCATTTGAAAGGTAATTTTTAAGTCATTTGAACTATATGTTCTTTTCTTAACTGTGTTTTAGTCTTTGTAATAATATATTCTACTTCTCTAATTTTAAATTTGAAGGAAAGTTGCATTTGAAATGTCATCCTTAATTCTTGCAATTCAATATCATATATTATACGTTATTATTTCTGTTTCGGTTTGGCTTGTAAATACAGGGTGCGACGCCAAAGTCCGGACAAAGTCTACATTTTTTCCAAGCATTTTTTAAAAAACGAAAAGGTTTACAAATTTTTTTTTAACTACATTGTAAGGCCATAAAGAACACATTTACTCAATATATTTCCCGATTGCTTGAATAACCGCCTCCATGTCTAGACTTGTTCGTGACCCTTTCAGCTACGCTCCATATATATATATATATATAAGTCCAAATTCTGAGCTGTTGGGAGGCCAAAATTGTTTTTTCCAAAACATATCGACGTTGTCCGACAACTAATTTTGCACCAAGTGACTTGTGTGGACGGACGTACCGTCGATTTTCCAGATGATACAGTTTCCATCCACGGCTTCACTACATTTGTCAGAACATGCAAATACACTTCTTTTGTGATATTTTCCCATTTGTAAAGGAAATGTGGTGGCGTGATATCACCAGCACTGGACATAACATTTTGCACGTGAACATTCGCCGGAAATTTCGTTCCTGCAACAACAGAGATACTTTCAGGGTCGTGGGCGAGCCAGCGGTCATTCCTTCGATTGATTTTTGCATCCACAGTAAAAATTTTTTGTCAGAAAAAACCTGAGTTATCCGGCAGCATTGTTTCTTTAGGAACACGAAAGAAGGTTGAAACTCTCTTTCTGCTCGCCGCTGCGGAAAGCATCTAGTTTCTCTTTATTTGCGTAAGACTTGTAGCGGAGGTTCTTCTCGACGATTCGACGCATAGTATTCTTGCTCACACCAACACCCACGACAATTTTCGGATAGATTGCCCTGGATTCTTAAAAATCAGTTCCTGAACCCGTTGAATGGTGTCGGGCGTCCCGACAACGCGTTCTTTCGAGAGTATTTTCCTCGCCGGTTTTGCAAAACCTTCGTTGGACATCTTTGACTCATTGTACTTTACGATGACTTCATACATGGTAGGTTTCGGGTACCCGAAGAAGCGAATGATTTCTGTCGTCTAGTGCCCAGCACGAACCCTTTCGATAATTGCGACTCTTCGGTTATACTTCGCACTTGGTTTCGATATTGCGGTTGTTTCAAGGTTATGATGATTTAGTACATGCGTCAAGCTAATTGAACGCCAATCGCAACATCTACGAGTGGTATAAATCGATGGAAATTTAAAATTGAATTTTGTGCAGATTTTAGTACAGTATTCTGTATGTTCTAAACATAACACTACTAAATGTTAAACTACATATCCGAAAGTAACTTCATTGCATCAACTGCTAATGGAAATTAAAAATCGACGAAAATTTGCAGTGAAGTTCATTTCGACTTCACTTCAATACACATTTATGTAGATGAAAATAGGGGATTCGATGAACATACTTATATTCGAATCGGACTTCCGGTTTAGTCGAAAATGATAACTACTGCACTGAAACTGTCAGTTTCAGTGCAGTAGTTCAGCCCTGAAGATGTCCCATACAAATGAGTATGAAACGTCGGCAGATATACTAGTGACGCGGTTCCAGCCCGGAAACCCAGAAGCAGATAGCATGGACCACGACCGAGGAAGTCTACGTACCAAATTGATGACCGTTCACTTCCAAATAGTGTTCAAGTCTATGAATAAATTCTTGAGTATTTGCCAAAGCCTCCTTATGACTTAATTACACTTCTTCAATTATTTTCTGCCGTAACTCGTCCAGATCACGTTGTCGTCTAGTATAGACAGATTTTAAATGACCAAATACTTACACGTAATTCCCAATAAGGAACAACTTAATCACGTGAAAGGTTTAAAAATCTTTCTGCAAATAATGTATCATGAATGATAAATGGACCAATAATACGTGTGGATGTTTTGTATGCGCTTCTTGTATGCAATAAAGATCTATTGACTAATATCGACAATTGTGGCGATAATAGTGCCATTCAAGCAAAACGTAACCTCGTAAACTATTGGTCATTGTTGCAAGCCTCCACCACTCTTTCACAAAATTTCGCAATTTTCACAATTCTAGGATCATAATCTCCGTCTAAGGTAATATTTCTGTCATAAACGTAGACTTACTGCTGCATTATTATTAAAAACTCCCAAAGCAGACTATTGAAATTTTCAAGAATGTAGAGGTGTTTCATTTAAAATAGAGAAATTGACATAATTTCCGGCTAAGTCGGAGTCTGATTCGAAAATAAATGTGCACATCGAATCTCCTATTTACATACAAACAATGAATTTACTTAAATGTGAAAATTTTATTAAAATCTATGTCGTACATTATCTAACCCTGTATGTTACCATAACTTGTTTTTTTTTAATAGTCAAATTGGTATTAATTTTTAATAATTTCTTATATGAAAGAATTTCGTTCCTGTTTTTGTAGCAGATTGTAGCAGTTGCGTTAATCAATTTTTATGAAAAACTTCTTTGCAGGAAAATGACAACGTATCCAAGAATACAAAAGGAGAAATTTTAAAAATTTGTTTAGAAGAACTATTTAAATTGACTAAGAAGTCACTACAATATTCTGATTTTGATTTGCAAGAAACACTGCTTGAAACTGTCGGTGAAATTACGGAACTAAGATTTAAGCCAATCCCATTGGAAAGCATGAAAATGCTTTTATATTTTATAATGATTCCTACATCGAAATTTTCCGGAATTGCAGAACATTATTTCTTTGAATTAGCGAAAAAACAAGGAACAAAACCTCTTTTATTGTATAAAAGATACCGGCGAGAACTTTGCCATTACATCGTTGATCTATGTGCCATAAACCAAGCATTAGTGGAGTATAAAATGAGCAAGTCCTTAGAAAATATATCATTAGTCCTAGGTTTTTTGAGCGCCAGAGATTTCGTTTGCAAAGAGAGCAATTACTTGATGCCATATCTGATTTCGCTAATTGTAATAATGCCGAAGGTTTTAAAATTAATAAGTGAAGTAGCAGATCTTACTGATACTGATCAAGGGGAATTATTGGCGAACAATTATGGAAACATATTCCTATATTTATTTTTAAATAAATCAGATAAAGAATTTAAGGAGTGTATGAAATATATCGAAGTAAAAACGGGATTGACGTCTTCAGTTTTAAGGAAAAGAAATTTTAAAGTAAGTTTTTAAATTTTCGTTTGATATACTTTATTAGGGCTCTAACGATAACTAGTGCTTGATAACTAATTACTTTATACATGGTCTCTATTATATGTTAAAAACGTACTATAGAAATGTGGACACATAATTTGCATTATAACTTGCCCCAGTATAAGAAGGAGTGATTCAAATATCTCGTTAAAATGCTGAACACAGCTTAAAAATGTAACTTACCATAAAAATGAATCATAAACAGTTGTGAATGTAGTAGTTTGTTTCCAAATTTAATCTTTTTCCTTATTATATAAAAATAAATGCTAGAACCTTGGTGATCACTCATTTTATTTTTGTACTTAAAAGTACAGATTTTATTAAATAATACAGAAAAATATAGTAAAACAATGTAAAAATGTAGTTAAACGTTTACAGGTTATGAAAAATGACTTATATCTGGCATTCATTTATCCATTTTAAACTTGTCTGTTTAAGAACCAATGAAATCTCTTAAAAACATGTACTATTTTGGCGCAATATTTTAATCACTCCTTCTCATTCTGAGACAAGATATAGAACATTTAGATTGGTTTAAATTGAATAAGCTTGTATGTACATCATTCTATTTGTAGCACGAAATCTCTAATATTACGCGCTTAGTTGTTTATATTCCTGTTATCATTACTTAACCATCTATATTATTTAACATTTAACATGGGTTGCTGCGAAAGATTTTAAATAAGCAGGAATTGATTGTGGATTGTTTTTATAAACCTGACTTTTCACATAAACCCAAAGAAAATAGTCTAACGGTGTCAAATCACATGATCCTGGTGGCTAATTAACATCACCGTTTCTTGAGATTACACGTCCAGGAAATTTTTGTCTCAATAAATCAATTGATTTGTGTGTAAAGTGAGATGTAGCGCCATCCTGTTGAAACCACATATCCTCTAGATCAATATTCATTAATTCAGGCCACAAAAATTCGGTTATCATCCGACGATGTCGATCACCATTGACAATTACAGCTTCACCAGCAGCATTTTCAAAGAAGTAAGGTCTAATTACACCACCTGACCATAATGCACACCAAACAGTAATTCGTTTAGGATGCATAGATTTCTCATGAATAATTCGTGGTTTTTCCTCACCCCAGATACGGCAATTTTGTTTATTAACATAGCCACCAAGTTCAAAATGTGCCTAATCGGAAAACATTATTTTTTGAGAAAAATCAGTTGGTTGTTCATTGATGACATTGACAAATGAACGACGTTTTAAATGATCTAATGGCTTCAGTTCTGTGTTATTTGAACCTTATATGCCTTCAGAGCTAAATCCTTGTGTAAAATACGCCATGTTGTTAATCTACTAAGTCTAAGTTGTTGTGAACGTCGTCTAATGGACATTTCAGGATCTTCAGCAACACTTTCACGAACCAAACCAATATTTTCTTGTGAACGACCACTACGACTGTATTTTTAACTTTTATGATCTTCCACGAAACCGGTTTCTTGAAATTTTTTAATAATTCAACAAATAGTGCTTTCAGATGGACGATTATGTAAATCCCAAAATTCACGTAATTTTCTAAAAAATCTTTTCACAGAACGCTGATTTTCATAAAATAATTCAACAATTTGAACGCGTTGTTGTACTGTGTATAAAACCATTTTTATAAATGTCATACATCACACTTTTTAAATGCCCACATACCCAGACAAATTCAGTGCGCCATCTATATTTTATTTATTCTTAAAAAAACCGCGCAATTTGAAACACGCTTTGTTATTGTTTAGAAGGCCATACAAAATCACTTGAAATTGTTCACCAATGGTGTTGTATCAAGTCAGTCTTTCAATTTTCAGTGATGTCACTTAGTATTGGTATTTAAAAACTGTCGTAGCAACTTATGTAAGAGCAGTTGAAACAGTTTCATGTTATCATCAATTTATCATTTGCTTGGAAGCGTTGTATATTTTTGTTTACTTGTAATATTATATACTTCTCATACATTAATTTCAATTCCAGATTATTTTGAACGAATTATTATTAAATTTTCACGAAAGACGAGACAGAGTGCTGATCGCACTTAAACTTCTTGCATCTGAAGATACTGACGGTGAAACTATGCATATAAAAAGAATTCCAGATTATTTGCAACCACGATTTTTGGGCGTCTTGCAATATTTTGACACGAAATTATTCGCTAAAAAAGAAGCTTTGTTGAGTCTCGTTGAGATTTTTAAATTTATGGGACCCAAAAGAATAGCACCTTTTAGATTTAAAATAATTGCTATGTTAAGAACTGCTTTAAACCTAAACCATGCATCAAGTCCCGAGCTAAATTGCAACGTTTGGGAAGCGTTCGTGAAAAATTGCGATATTGAATCGCTGGGAGGACAACTCGCAGTGATTTTCGTGTCACTGCTGCCATTGAGTGAAACTTATCCAACAAAAATAAATAATATATTTTCATTTCTCATCTTACAAAATGAAAATTTATTGAAGGATTATATTGCAGATTTATTTTTTGTGTTAAATTATAATGTAGCTCCCGAGATACATCACATTATTAGAAAGTATACGGAACAATTTGAAAATAAGGATTTTGCAGAGAGGTTGAAATATTTTATGAAATATTTAACACATGAAACCAATGAAGTAAAGATTCATGCATTAAAGTTTTTAAAGAATATATTTAAAAAGAATCGAGTGGAATTGGATCAGATGATACTAGGGTATAATGGCATGGATTCTTCCATTGTTGAGTTGTTAGAAATACTAACAGTTTGTAGTAGAGAAAAAGACAAAGCATTAAAATTGGCATGTGGCGAATGTATTGGTGAATTAGCGGCTATAGAACCTAGTCATTTGCCACGAAAGTGAGTTGTACTTTTATTTTTTGACATTATTCATGTTGCACACTATCCCTTTAAAGTGATTAGACACCTTGTTTGCGCATATACGATACAAATTACAGACAAGTATGGTATTTTACAATTCGAGTTCACATTTTTTCACGATCGACTTTGACATGAGATTTCAATTGATGTAGGATTTAGTAATTTGTGCAATCTTCACGGAAACAAGGTGTTACTTCAGAGGTTTGGTATACATAGAAATTTTATATATTTAGTTATTTTTTTTCATGTATGTGTTAGAAATGCATGGACCAAATGGGGCGACTCGTTGAATACAATATGTTTTACATATAGTTATTTTGCAACATATGAATAGTAGCTGTTGTTAGTGGAAACTAAAAGTAGCTACTATTCGATGAGAAATTAGAACGCATTTATCCGCACTGAGAAGAAAGAAGAACTGTCTCCAAATACAAAAGCGTGTGAAGATATTCTGCGTGTGTCGCGTTGAGTTATTATATAAGGTGTGGCAATTAAATAACGAGACTGGTGTGAGAAATGTTATTTATTGCAAATAAACTTATATTTAACTTTTATCACCTTCAACATACTCTCCTCCCCTATCTATACACCGCGGTATACATGTTCCATTGTTCAAAACAATGCTGTAACTCTTTAGCTATTAGTCTCTTCAACAACTCTGCCGTTTTTGCTTTTATATGTTCAAAAGACTGAAAATGTGTTCCCTTTAATGCAATTTTCACTTTTGGGAACAGGTAGAAGTCACATGGTGCGAGATCTGGCAAGCACGGAGGATGATCAAGCACAGCAATGCGCTTATCCGCTAAAAACTCCTTCACAGATAGGGCATTGTCAGCTGTTGAGTTGTTCTAGTGCAAAATCAACGAGTCATTCTTCCCCACTCTTTCCCTCAGCTTGATTAGAACTTTTTGCAAAATCAACGAGTCATTCTTCCACAAATCCACCTTTTCTTCCCCACTCTTTCCCTTAGCTTGATTAGAACTTTTTCGTAGTATTTCTGGTTAATAGTTTGACACTCAGGCACCCAGCCAGTCATGATAATACCCTCGATATCGAAAAAACGATCAGCATTGCCTTTAACTTCGACTTGCTCATTCGTGCTTTTTTCTGTCTCTGTGATTTCGCGCACGTGACATAACATTATCACCAAACACCTCTTTTCACATTTGTAAGGAATTTCAGATTAATTCGCTGCTCGGTTTTTATGTCAACCATTATCACGCCACTACTAAGTCACAGTGTCCTCTACAATTAAAGCTAGAAAGTAAACTAAAGCAGGCAGAGAGACGAAACTACGGGTTGTTGCTTGGGAAGTATCAACGTCAATGACACTTCAATTACAGGCTCGCCCGAGTTGGCTGTGCGATGGAAGGAGCTCAGTCTCGTTATTTAATTGACATACCTCGTTTATTTAGATTTCGTGCGCCTACTTTCCCGTGTGACTAAAAAGAACTCCATCATCGGTGTTATAGTAAATTAGAGGGGTGATATGTTGCTGGCGTCCATAGAACCGACATATAGATTGCCTACACGTCACCTTGACTATGATTAAAGAAGTTTCACATGATTCTTACAAGACAAGCATTGAGTGATGAACACTCAAACAACAAAATGAGAAGATCGCGTGGCTTCGTTGCAATTTTTTTGGTTTCATATGATGTTCAAACATTTTTAAGATAATATATTACACTTAAGAGTTTTCAGCAACACCTATTTAGCTTCATCCATATACCCAAAGCTAGTATAACCAAGCATAGAATATTATAAAAAAATATGTTTTCTAGGTATACAGAAACCCAATCATTCACATTTTTCATGACCGAAGATACTTTTATACAAAATTCTTTACATGAATTAATTCGGGCGCTGCAAGCTGAGAAAAATACAACGGTAAACTATAATACTTATTGTGACATAATATAATCTTATTTTTTTTAAGATCATGGACCGATTTGCATTAGCAATACAAGAAACTTTAAAAATACATGGAATTTCGCCAGATACAAATGCGAATAATCACAATATATGGAAATCATTTTCGCAGGCGCACAAGGAATTGATGACACCTTTTCTTTCATCAAGATATACGATGGGACAAGCAATAGAACCTGTTACAGTTTCACCAATATATGATTCTCCAATCGGTGTCAACTTTCAAATGTGGTCTCACAAGTAAGGACAATACTTTGTCAGATAGGCGTTTGCAGAGCTTTTCGTATATTCATTTTTCTTGTGTTTTTCCTTGCAAAATTAATTTCCTCTTGACAGACTGACAGCGTATTTACTTATGTATTTATATAATGTCTTGCGAATACTTTTATATGCTTGGTTAATATTATTTATTCAAAGTGTCTTTTGTAGTATCAAAACGAAAATCGCTTTTAATCTGGAAAATATATATATGTGGGAATCATCTTAGCAGGGAAAAGAAATGCCTTTTTTAACATTGTCGCACTAACGACGTTTATCTTGCGAACAGGATCAAGCTTGTTTAGCTATATAGTCATCATATAGAACTATTGTCATCTTATAAATTGAAATCTTATTTACCCAAAAATGCCTCCACCTTGCTAGAGACTCTTTTTGTTGTAACCACCAAGGCTTTCGAAAAGCTTATATGATTAATTATTCAGTGATCAGCTTTATACAAGTTTGTCAAGATTAAACCATATATTTAGCTTTAAAAGAATTACTAAAGTAAGAAAAATAGTAGCCGATGCTACGGCAATATATTGATAAAATATGATATTGTGACAAAGTCACGTCGTCAAGGACAGTTGTACTTACTACATTGTGGTTCGATGCATTTGTCTTCTCAACATCGAAAGGTAAAAGAGCTGTACAAATTATAGTAAGCAATATTTAAAAGAATGTTTTTTTTTATCAATTTTCATAAGTTCCACTGCGTTGCTTCCATTAATTATCCTATAACAAGTAATTCAAGCTTTGTCATTTGGTTAATGCTGCTGACTACAATCCCACTTAAACATAGAAGGCAATGCGCTTCCGGTAATCTATCAAAAGGGATTTTTGCTACAATCTCAGTGATGAATAAGACACACATAACCAATTATTGATCTTACTATTCTTTATAAATGGTTGGAGTATAGATAGAAAGGTAGCGATGATTTGCCTATAGTCATGTGATAATTCCATTATACATCCTTTACTAACTTATCAAAAATATAACGGTCTTTGTCTTTCTTATAAAGAGTGTTTCAAATTTCACGGTTTTTTAAAAGAATAAATAAAACACATAATTTGCATTCACTTTCAAAAACTTTTTATTGGTAATTGAAGTATCAGTTATGACATTTATATGCGAAAAATAATATCTGCCAAATGGCCTCCTCTTGCAGCTTCACAGACGTCCACTCTTAAATGAGGCTCTATCTCACCAATGACACGAAAAATTTCATCTTTCAATGCAGGAATTGATTGTGGATTGTTTTTATAAACCTGACTTTTCACATAACCCCAAAGAAAATAGTCTAACTGTGTCAAATCACATGATCTTGGTGGCCAATTAACATCACTGTTTCTTGAGATTACACGTCCAGGAAATTTTTCTCTCAATAAATCAATTGGTTCGTGTGCAAAGTGAGGTGTAGCGTCATCCTGTTGAAACCACATATCCTCTAGATCAATATTCATTAATACAGGCCACAAAAATTCGGTCATGCAACGATATCGATCACCATTGACAGTTACAACTTCACCAGCAGCATTTTCAAAGAAGTAAGGTCCAATTACACCACTTGATCATAACGCACACCAAATAGTAACTCATTTAGGATGCATAGGTTTCTCATGAATAATTCGTGGATTTTCCTCACCCCCATATACGGCAATTTTATTTATTAACATAGCCACTAAGTTCAAAATGTGCCTCATCGGAAAATATTATTTTTTGAGAAAAATCAGTTGGTTATTCGTTAATGAAATTGCCAATTGAACGACATTTTAAATGATCTAATGGCTTCAGTTCCTGTGTTATTTGAACCTTATATGCCTTCAGAGCTAAATCCTTATGTAAAATACGCCATGTTGTTGATCCACTAAGTCCAAGTTATTGTGAACGTCATCTAATGTACATTTCAGGATCTTCAGCAACACTTTCACGAACCAAACCAATATTTTCTTGTGAACGAGCACTACGACTGTATTTTTCACTTTTTTGATCTTCCATCGAACCAGTCTCTTGAAATTTTTTAATAATTCTACCAATAGTGCTTTCAGATGGACGATTATGTAAACTATACAATTCACGTATTTTTCTAAAAACTCTTCTCATAGAACGCTCATTTTCATAAAATAATTGAACAATTTGAACGCGTTGTTGTACCGTGTACGAAGCCATTTTTATTTATAAATGTTATACATCACACTTTTTAAATGCCCATATACCTAGACAAATTCAGCGCGCAAACCGCCATGTTGATGAACCACCAAGTACAAGTTGTGAACGTCGTCTAATAGACATTTCAGGATCTTCAGCAACACTTTCACGAACCAAACCAATATTTTGATATTTCACGGAACCGGTCTCTCGAAATTTATTAATAATTCGACCAATAGTGTTTTCAGAAGGACGATTATGTAAAACTTTTACTAAAAACTTTTCACAGAACGTCGATTTTCATAAAATAATTCAACAATTTGAATGCGTTGTTGTACCGTGTACGAAGTCATTTTTATAAATGTCATACATCACACTTTTTAAATGTTCACATATCCAGACGAATTCAGTGCGCCATCTATATTTTATTTATTTTTAAAAAAACTGCGCAATTTGAAACACCCTTCACAAATAAAGCTGCGCTAAGAAAAACACTACATCAAACTGATGGAGGAGGTTAAAGTTCTTAGCCGAACGCATTAATGGAACTTTAAGAAGTATGTTGATTCTTGGCGTTTCTATGTACAGTAGATCATTGAACCTTGATTCCAATCTCGGAACTGTGCCGGTTAATAACTTTGGTGCATTAATTCTCACAGAGATGAAGCTATCCATAGAAGCTACACTGACATTCTGCCCCCGTTCTGCCAAGGACTCAAAGCCATATCGAATTAGAAATTGTCTGTAATCAAGATCGGGCCCAGTATAAATGGTATTTTCTTTGTACGATAAATATTTTAGAAGCTTCTTCTGTTTTCGTTCCAAGGCATCACCTTGAATATAACCATAGCTGCATATTCTAACTTGCTACGTACTAAAACCCGAAATAAGGATATAGACCCTATGTCGGTGAAGTTTCTACGGGTTCGTATAATAGATCCAAGGGTTTTGTATGCAGTAGAGGCTATAGCAGATAGAAAATGGACAAAAGGTAAAATTAACTTCACAAATTAGTAGAGGATATATAATAGAATTATCACGTGACTAGAGGGTATTATCTCACAACTATGTCTTTCTATTCATTTACGAAGTATTGTAAGATCGGTGCAAATAACCAACTCAAAAATTGTCAATTAAGTTAAATTGTCGAACTTTGATGTCTTTAATATATTAATTTTCATTATTGATTGCCATGGAAACGTAACATGACATCGCAACATTTTTTGATTTTCGTTTCAGCAAGGGATAGAATTACTTTAAAGCTTTAAAGCGACAGATCTTCGGAAAACGTCAATTTCCCAGTAATATTAGAAAGCGGCAAAGGTTACTTTAACAAACGACTGTCAAAAAAATAAATGATAGATTCTGTGTGAATATTAACACCATGATTAGAAAAAGAAAGTTTTGTTATGGATCATATTGCAGAAATAAACTTTTCAAACGTCTATCTGAACTTTTATAATTCTTTAAATTCACTTGAATAATAGACGTCTGTCTTTTTCAGCTGGACGTATGCTTTAATTTCTACAATAAACACTGACAAAAGAAATCTTTTAGAAGTATGCTTTCCCAGTATGAAGCAGACTCACCGTACCCTTATGCATTTTCTTCCACACATATTGCTTCATTCTCTAATCGAGGGTCCAGAAAGTAATTTAAAAAAATGTTATGATGAGTTTGCAGCAGTTATAAATTCCTTCCATAATAAGCATTCTCCTGATAATCACGAAACATTCAGTAGACCTATGCGAAATTCTAATCCAAATGTTCATATAGAAAGTGCAGAGACAGGAGATAATAAGCAGCCAAACTGTATGAAAGTGATATTTATTTTGCTAGACTTTTTAGAAAGATGGGTCAGAGAATGGCAATGGCAGCGAGGTGCGGCTGGTAGAGAAAACGAGAATTACAAGAAAGTATATGTAAGTTGACAAGAAATTTTTAGATAATCCGAATGTCAATGTTCCTTCATTTGCTGAACCTGTTAAACATTTGAACACTATTAAATTTTTGCATATGAAATGCTTTTTCCTTTCATGCAATCCACAATATTATCCAATAATTTTGATAAAAAGAGAAGTCTTAAGAAGTAAGGTAAATGTGTCAGTTGGTTCACACAGTGTGAGTGTGTAAGATTAAGATCTACTCCATTCTCATATTATTTTTCTAAGAACAAAAAACTGTCTTAATTAAATATGTTTTCTTTGTATTTAATAAAAATCAATTGTCAAGCTTTTTTTAAACTAATAATCTAAATAGATAGATATGAAACAACAAAATATACTTTAAAACCTCTCTTCGTATAAAACACTGATAACAGTTCGTTAGGGTACACATTTTATATAATTGAGTATTCCTTTTCGTCGAGTGGTGAAAGCACAACAGAAAACAAGTACTTCCAATAATCAACATGTGGATTATAAATAGAAAATGCAGCTTATAACTGTTGTGAACAGATGTGTATTTATTCTGTTACAAGGATAATCATTACACAGACAAATCATAAAAAAAATTCCAGACTTGCGATTAAAACTATGTTGGAAGCCGTTAACGACAATAAATAAGGCGCTGAATTAATATAAACAACTACTTTATTATTTTATTAATTTAAGAAGTAACTACTTATGTCTCTATTATTCATATTTATTAGGTCTATCGGAAAGTTCTGTCCGTTTCTAGAGTAAAACAAAATAATAAATTTTTCATTCCTTTAATAAACTTTATTGAATAATATAATTTCCATCATTTGTATATCCCATTCTTAAAAAACGCCTTATCCCTAGAAGAGACAAATTGAACAACTGCTTGTCTGATATCTTCTTCGTTTTTGAATTTTTTGCTCGGCAAAAAATTTTGTTAATTACAGAAACTGAAAGTGATAATCAGAGGGTGCTTGGTCGGGGGAGTGTGATGGATGCGATAGAATTTCCCAGCATAGCTCTGTGAATTTCTGAAGAGCCCCTAAAGCAGTATGTAACCTGGCATTATCATGAAGCAGTATGCTGTCTTTCTTATTGAACATCGCCGGCCTCTTTTCTTGGAGTGTTGTTTTTAAATTATCCAATTGCTGACAGTACCTCTCCGAATTTAGCTTTTCCTTTGGTTTCTACAACTCAAAATGTATTGGTTCTCAAATATCCCACCGTATACACAACATTTTCTTAATCAGGCTCAACTTCGGCTATGAGCCGGCAATATGCCCCTTTTCTAACGATATTTTTTTATAGGTAATCCACTTTTCATCCTCAGTTATCGTCCAGACCAAAAAGAGTTCGATTTTGTTCCGTGAAGGCAGTAATGTGCATATGTTGATTCGATTATTCAAATTCTTCTCACTTAACTCATGTGGCACCGATCTTGAATCTTTCCACACCAATCCTAGTTTCCGGATATGGCCCAAAATGGTTTGTTAAGCTGAATCAAGCCTTTTCGCAACGTCCAATGTTGTCAAAAGAGATTTTACTCTAACATGATCTTGACAGTATCGTCGTCGATCAAATTTGATCGCCCAGAACGTGGCTAATCAGAAAGGTCGAAATCACCTATTTGAAATTTTTCAAACCATTTTCTGCATGTTCTATCAGAAACTGTACCTTCACCAAACACTTTCAATAAATTTCTACACGCTCTGTACCATTTCTTCCTTGTTAGAATTCGTACAAAATGCAGTGGCGTATATCAAACACTGGTTCAATTTTGCGCCTCTAGGGATAAGGCATCTTTTAAAAATGGAATAGGTAAAATGCCATTATGCTGGCAAGAAATTATAAATAATTATGGAAATTATATTATTTAAGAAAGTTTATTCAAGGTATGAAAAATTTATTAATATGTTTTATTCTAATAACGGACAGAACTTTCCGGTAGAGCTAATATAAGTCAGCGACAATCTAACTAGTAATCTTGAAGTACGATCTCTGCTGCTAATATAGCTCTATCGAATCGAGAATTTTCTTCTTTCCGAGCGTGTACACTCTTCAAGTTTCTTTTTCTGATGTTTTCTCGGATAACGTCAGCGTACATACAATAATTGTAATATTTGGAAGGGACAATAATTTTTTGGACAGGGGTGGTGTCAAAAGTGCTGTAAAAACCTTCAAGAGCTCCAAGAATTCTTATTTCTTAAATATTTTCGTTAGTTACTGACAGAACTATGACGAGCAGATGAAAATTTGATTAATAAAAATTTGATTAATAAAAATTTGTTTTCTTTTAAATGTTACTCATCAGATCTAGCATCTCATGAGTACCAGTCAAATACACAATGTATATATTATTTGCAGTCAAATATATTCTTTTTTCTAGTCTTTTGTAACTAAATTTTGTAAGCGGCAGTTAGCACAATGCAGCTTCAAATGTGGCGAATACTCAAGAGCTTTAATGTATTTAGAAGATTATATTGCAAGTAATCCTTTAGAAATGGATAATTATCGTTTCTTTTTCTCAAAGGTAAATTAATTGTGGTAACAATTTTTAACTGAATTACATATAAATATTAACTAAACATTACAGATATATGCTCAGTTAGATGAGCCAGATGCTGTTGCTGGAGTTTCTGCTCTTCAAAATACTGATCCAACGTTGGAACAAAGAATACTGGAATTGGAAGTGTCTGGAAAATTATCTGACGCTGTTGCTTGTTACGAACGTCTACCGCCACCTCTAAAACTACGACATTTACAGGTTAGTATAATTTATGAATGAATACATTCAATTCTGTTACAGAGAAGGTTGAAGAGTGTAATTGGTTGGTTGTCCCTTTATTTGAATTGAATTATTATTGTGATTTAAAATTATCCTTGTTTTTAAAATAAATCTCGATACACTTGTTACAATTTCAAACTTAATTGTCGTTGAAAAATAATACTGGATAATATTTTAATTTTTATCATTTCCCAAAGAATGTCGCGTACTAATTTACAGCAATTATTTTTATATGATTGTCGCAAATGGATATTTTAGAATATTAGATTGTTTCTTATAAGGAGCACCCATAGTTTCTAAGAGTCGGATAGTATTCTGCTAATGGATTCCGTTTATTCCAATACCGTTTCTCGACTCAAAATTTATGGAAGCGTAGATTGTTTCTTTCTAATGTTTTGTAATTATTTTCTTGTCCTCTTTTAATCTAATTTAAAAACTGCATAATTTACTAGTTTTTGTATTTAAGGTCTTATAGAAACATAATTTGTATAATAAGAAACGCGGGCTAACATTAAAAAAAAAATGGGCTAATTCGGCGTTCATTTTATTATCAAAAAATCGTAGAAATTACGACCAAATTATTTTGTATAATTGGATAATTTTGTATACACGTTTGGCGTACAATTTCTGCTTATAAGAACCCAGACGGTAACTGAGTTGTCGTCTGAGAACTGCGAAGGCCAGTTCATTGATACAATACCATTTGCAGTCTTCCACTTCCTACGAATTTGTTTCGATGTTTTGGATTGTTGTTTTCTTGTAGGTTTCACTTTACACCGCTATCTTGAAGTTATATCATATATATATATATATATATATATATATATATATATATATATATCAATTTTAGAAGTTCTTTTTAGTGCAACTTAACCATTCGTTTCGTGTTTAAAATGCCGATAAACACGCACACAGTTCTGAAACCCCACGCGTTAAAGCATCCCTAGACATAAACTTTCACAGGATGTTTTACAGTGCATATAATACGTTCTTCGTCCGTTCATTACGCCTTCTATCCAAGTGGCCAGGCTCTGAAAAATGTTTGTTCTGTGAATACAACGTTGGACAAATCTCTGCAGGAGGTTTCCCGTCCTGTCGATGTTTATTGGACAGCAACGGTTTAATAATTGTGTTTTAATAAGAGGTACTGTGTTAGCGTAATTTAATTCGAATTGCCATTAAGCTTATATTAATGTACTTCGCGAAGTGCTAATTGTGTTTTTTTCTTAAAGAAGCTAATAATAGAGTGGGATTCTCCTCGCGTCCTGGAAGGGTATCTATAGATAAAGTATACTTTGGGTCCTTGCCCATCGTCCGACGAGGTCTTTCCAGTTGTGTTAGCTGCGTTACATACAACCGATAGTTGAACTAAAATTGACTATTGAGAGGAAGATATTTCTACCTACTTTCTCAGTTTCACCCTCGCATTAACTTTACTTTTATGAGATAGGCTCGCGTTTCTTATTATACTTTTTTTTCATGTGTTTTCACGATTTAGTGCCTTGAAAAAACATTTAAAGGCTCTAAAGGCAGAGCTATTTCGATATTGGAGCGGTGATATAATAATCTCATTCTTTTCTATTAAAGACTGATTAAGTTACTGGCGTGTATAAGAGTTCTGCTTTATTTCTACTACAATATTTACTTTTCGTTACACATTAAAAAGGTCAAATTGAGTCAAACCCAAATTCGGTTTGAGTAAAATAACTGTATTAATAAAACAAGCCACAATTATTCCTAATCAATAATACATTTACCATTATTTCCTATTACTTGTTGTAACTTTATGATAGTTTTCGTATAGAATTCAGCTAGTTTCGGTATAAAAAAAGTTTTTGACAAACCCTTGAACTTGACCATTTTTGTCTAGTATTTTACTGCTGGGATGGGAAGGAGTATACTGAACCCAAACGCACAGCTAATAGAATATTACTTTCCCTATCTTTTCTAAATGGCGGCGTATGACTATAGTGTCTTTAATTTCTTCGATAATTCATGAGTACCTTGCCATGCATTATATATTACCCAAAGCTTCATTATCAAAGTCTAGTCTGATAAAACGTGTTGGTCTGGATTCACCTTTCAACGACTTATTTCTAAAATTAAATTTGCAAAGCAATAACATACACACTCGCTGGTCTGTTATAACTCCTCCACCATAAACACCATACATATTTTTAGATATCTCCGTAGCGTTTTTCCCTAATTAAAACTCTTACAATATTACGTGTAAAATGTGCACTTTTTATCCTATCATCTTAACTCTCATAAACTTATTATTTAGTTCCGATATGTACATTACAGCTGATGTAGTAAGGCTGTGCTGAACCTAGTTACTACTGACGCATTCAGACCTGTTGATTTGATGAGTCAGTAGGATGCCAAACGTATCTACTACCTAATAGTTATAACTTATAAAAATCCAAAAATAATCATTGTATATACTATTGTAAAATATCTAAAAATCACAGTAATTACAATAAAAAATAAAGATCATCTGTAACACGTAATATCTATGCATTTTCGCTGTATCTCTAACTAATTTGTTGATCAGCGTAATTCATTAGATTTTTTGTATGGTTATAAATATTTGTCCATAATACTGAACATAGAAGTATAAAATTTTTAGTATATATTTTTTTCGTTCTAGGGCCTAATTCAATGTTACTTAGATTTAGATAACGTAAATACTGCGTTAAATTTCGCTGAAGGAGCTATAGAAAATCATCCAGTGTACGAAAGTTATCTACTGGAAATGCAAGCAGAACCGTTGTGGCGTCTAGGAAAGTACGATGACTTGGAAAATTTATTGAAAAGGCAGGACATGATAGACAATAATAGTTGGGGAGTAAAAACTGGTCACGCCATAATAGAGATACAGAATAGTAAGTACTTTAAGTAAACATAATTTAAAGTGTTTTTTAGACATATCCAATAAGTTAAAATAAGTTCTAGATCGTCTAAATAATTTTGCTTTGTTCATATATACATACCTACTTGAATTACTGTTCTTGGTTGTTTTAACTAAATATATTAGTAATTCTTCCATTTATTGTACATAAGAAAATAGTCTAGATTTAGCGTATATAATATTTTTGAGCAACACCGCTACCTGCATTGAAATTTTGAGTTCTTTAATTGCCAACCTACCTATTTATCCTCTATTTATTACAGCAGACTAATAACTCTGTGATAAGTTACTGACTTATCACTCTGAGGTCTCGAGTTCGTATTCGTAGACCACTATCTGAATAGGTTTTTTCGTAATTCTCATTTAGCTGAATGCCAACTGACAAACAATTTAAATCACTCCACGAGTGCTATCATTATAATGACTTATGGCTTAGCAGTGCCCCCTATAATTGGCGTTGATTTGTTGAGAACGTGAAGGCACGGATTATTATTTTTATCTTTTGTCTAGACGAGATATTATTTGTCAGTCATTACCTTCTCTTCTTCGCTTCTCGGACTATAGTAATGTTAGCATTATGTGTGTATACACAAATTGTACCTAAAATGTCCGAAATATCAGACAAAACTATAGAAGTACTCCTATTAGACGTGAACACCAACACGTTACATGTACTCAGTGTCCTTTTTCTCACTTAAAATCTTTTTTTCGAATCCATTTTTCGATAATGAAGTTGTTATATACATTATTGGCAATAATTAAGAGGATTACTTCAATATCCGAAACGCGTGAACATAGTGCAATGAAATTTAGTACGCAAGTAGTAGTGAAGTAGTATAACTTATAGTCACAAGGAGAACGCAAGACCAAGAAATTTCGAAACGAACTGGCCATGACAGTACCGTAGGTGGTGGTGTTCCATAAAGGTCCATAGCAGCAGGCGTGTGTTCCGTCGAATGTAAGGGAGTACTACTGGAAGTAACACTCAGTCTACATAATGGAAATCCTGTCATTGTGTGCTTTAAACGCACTAGACGTGTACAACCCCCGTATGTTAGAACACCCCATGATGCCCTGCTGTTAGTAGTAATGGTGTGGGTGACTGCATGTTTCGACTAGATGCTCCTCACGTCTCCGACAAACCAAGATTCGCGCGTCTCCAACAGATACATATGCGTGTCCATTCGACACCCCACCGTTGCCTAGCATAGAACCAGTCGTTACATGCACATTGGTGTTATAGTGTTAGTGGAATTTGTTGCAATGCGTATCGAGTTCGAAGTCCACTACGCGTCAGACGTCGGTGTACACTTCGATATACAATTACAAACTTCTCGTTTGTTTTGTGGGCAGAAAGGTTGAGGACAACTGGAAGCGTGGTGAAAATATTCCCAGGACGACGGCGGATAACGTCAGAAAATATGGGAGCAATTCAAGCAGTTGAAATCTCCAAGCTGTTGCACTCCGCTCACAAACAAGCAGTAGCATGCGTCTAGAAACTGGTTCCAATAGGATGGTGCCATAGCTCACACAGCGCGAACATCGACATTTTACTTAAAAATATATGATTTAAAACTGTAAAATATGTTCGTTCATTAGCAAAAAATAAATTTTGTCTATCGGGAATACTTCTTATTCGCTTTCACAAAAAGGTTTCTGCGTTCCACCTTGTATATGCTATTTGATTTTTTTTGGCGTAAAGGAAATTTTAATTTATGAAACATTTGGTAGACTTTAGAAATTCACAATAAATTGTAAGTTGGCTTATTATTACATAAATGTAAATTAATTTTAATAATCTATTTACTTCATTCGTTAAATAAAGTACCAGCATTTGTATAAAAACTTATTATAACTTTTTAACACTTTTATTACCTTTTTGTAAAAATATAATTTTTTAAAATATTTCAAACAATAAACAATGTATTTATTCACGCATGTCGCTGGTCGTGCAAAGCTCGCACATGAGCATAGTTTGTTTAAAGTGTCGTTACTGGATATTCTTAAATTGTAACACTTCTCGCTTCGAAGGTATATGTTAAAAGTGAACTGCTACAACTTATTTTTTAAAACTGCAATTTGCTTTGACTCTCCCAATATTACTGGTAAATTGAATAAGGGAGTAAACAAGCCAACTTAAAATTAAAATTAAAACTTGGTGCAATGTGAAATTTATCCAAATAATTTAGATATTTTCGTCATAAATGAATTATTCAATAATACATAAAATCATAAATTTAAATACTTTACTACAATAATAAACTTACCGAGAATACGAAGTAAATGAGAAAACCTGCTGTTTACAATGTAATATAGTAATTGAACCTTAAGATCTAATGCATACAATATAATTTGACCCATACAAAAAACAAACAAGCTTTATATATTTATGCTATATTTATTATTTTTGTACTGTTTTTAGCTAAAAGAGAAGAATTTAGAAACACATTAAAGGCACTATGTGTACAACAAATAGATTCATTAGGTGCCACTAGTCTTGAAGAGGGTATTTATCAGCATGGATATGAATCTATTGTGAAATTACATGAATTAAATGAACTTGAACAGGTCGAACAGGTCATTCATGAACTTTTATTAAAACCTAACGATCACACAGCAGCAGAGTTAGTAATTAAAAATCTAAGCGTTGAATGGGAATTAAGGCTTAAGGTAGGCATATTTATGTTTTTAAATAAAGTTCGTCGTTATAAAGTTTAATAAATATTCTGAACAAATATAGAAGCTAAAATAGAAGCTAAAATATTTTCGGTGGAAATTTAATCTATTGTCGTACGATGTATATCTAAATTATGTTAGTTCAGTTTATACGTTTGTGTACATGTACAGTATGCTAGAACATTAGTTTTCTTTTAATGATTTTCAAGATTATTATTAAAAATACTACAAAAACGACGAGTTTTTCTAGGAAAGTTTCGTTGCAATGAGGACCAAGGATATCATTTGCTTTAGTTAAATGTTTCATCGTAAATAAAAGCTGTAAAAAGCTTATTTACAAGTACATAATCCGAATACTCTTTATTTGAATTTTATGCAATTTTATTAAATGAGGTTCAAATACTTTCTTCTTATATTAATCTACATGTATCAAGTTTTTAAATGATGACACGAATATTAAAGACATAATCATTATATCAGATTCCGCTAGTGTTCTGTAACTTACTGGTTATAAACCATTTTCTATGAGAAATTGTGTAATGTTGGAGATCATGATGTACTCCCCTTGAGAAACCACAATGAAGGTTAAAAGAAGGCTGGAAGAAGTTCCAGCGATACTCTCACTTTCGAAAATAGACCTTGAAACTAGTTTTCTTAGCTGTTTTTTGAAATGTTCCAAATTTTAATGATCCAAAATTTAATTTTTAGTATTTTTTTTCGCGATAAGATAATATTCTGTGAATCTACAGGACATTGTAAAGAATAAGTTTTTGATGTGCTTCACTAGGGAATTAAAATCGTTTCGTCAATGTATTTACTTTAAAAGTAAATAAGAGCCATTGACGAAGAGATTTTAAATTCAGCAACAAATCACTTAACAAATATAACTTACCTCTCTTATCAAGTTTTAATTTGCTGTTTGACAAACATTATTGCAAATTCAACATCGCTTTTTCCATTACTAACGAATGCACGTATTAATCTACGATTATCCGTTAGAAATACAGTTTTATGAATGATTACTGCAATGATGTTGGAAAAACGTTAATTAACACCAAGTAATTTAGTAGGGTTACCGGAAAAGTCATAACGCATTTTTTCACCAGATGATACTGGTTTATTTTACAAGTGCTAGTTATTTATATCTAACTTTATGCTATGCTATATATCTAAGTTCATTTAAAAAAGAAATCGAACGATTTGTTCTGTTTAAAACTTTATAAAAATGAAAGACTAAAGTGTCCTAACAGCGCTTCAGGATCAGGGAGGCCCATTAAGGTTGATGAAGACAAAATAAAGGCGCTGATTGAGTAAAACCCACTATAAATTACAGAAATGTTAATCATTAACCGTTCAAGCGTTTACGACCACATGAAAAAGGTAGGATATGTTAACAAGCTCGATATTTGCTTACACGTGAGGAAAAAGATCCTTTTTAGAAGCAATTAATAACTGGTGATAATAAGTGGATTACTTTAAATAATGTGCAAAAACAGTCTTAATCTCGATCTAAAGATTCGTCTGAAACGTCATCGAGAGCAAACATTTATGAGGAAGTTTATGCTCTTGATGTGACGGCATTTGAAAAGTGGTGTCTTTTTCGAACTTCCGCCCAAGGACTAAACATTTTCAATGTATACTGTCTGTAGTTGAACAGTTTCATCCATCAGTCAGGAACGTTCAGAGCTCCAATGCTGTAAAGAAGTTGTGTTTCAACGCGACACCCTTTATTTATTTTATCTAAGGTAGTTGCAATAATTACCTAAGTACAGGTGCTCCGTCTAACGCACTACACCGTAACCTATCCCTAGTATGTATTTGCAAACCTAGCTACTTAACACTACTTACTTTAAAGTTAAGCTAATGCGGACACGAGTCCACATACAAGATTAAGCACTTATTCAAAATTATTGAATCTTGAATGGTTCCCACTGGTCTTGTTCAATTCAAAACTCTTTCCGTGGTGTAATCTTCGGTGAAGTTGTGAATCAGCACCTTGTGAAGTTTTTTTTTCGCTTATAAAAATAGGTCCTTTTATGAACGAGTATTTATGAAGCTCATCGAAAGATGCCAAAAGGTTATCGAAGGAAACTGGTAATATATAATAGAATCATTATATTTATAAGTAAACTATAAGAAACAATGAAAAATACGTTGTGACTATTCCAACAACACATTTACAGATGGAACAATTTTTATCTCTAAAGAATATTTAATAAGCATTGAAAGATATAGACAAATTCCATGTAGGTTTTTCAGTTGTAAGAATATTAAAAATAGCTTTAGATTATGTTGATAACTAAAATTATTTTTTATAACATTAGGTAAGATATGTACACTCCTTAATATTAAATTTAAATATTATGTTAACGTAATGCAGTGCCGTCAAATTTTAACGCAGTCTTCTAGAATATTTAACTGAAATATATAATACTATATATACTATAATAATTTTTTTTTATTGGCCTCGGGATCAATGCCCATATGCCTCAGTAATTTGCGACGGTAGTCCCAAACTTGACGTAGATAGAGAACAGGGTGGGGAAAAAACCTCTACCTAGCAGCATTGTTGCGTTGCTGGGCTATAATAGTAAAAGGATTCAAGATCTAATAATCCGCTTAGTAACGCAGTGTAAAATAAGGGTTTGAAGTTGCTAGAGAACAGGACTTTCCCTACTCTATTCTCCCCGTGTGGATAACCTATTACCCGATGGCCAAAACATGGATGTTGTCTATTTTCTTTCCTTTGAAAGTAATTGAAAACAAGTTGTATATGAAACTAAAATCTTTTTTCTCGTTAATATTTATATATTTACTATCTCGCTTTTATTTACACATTAAAACTGCGATTTTGCCATGCTTTTTTGTAAAGTTCAACACTACATATTATTGAAATAAAGCACCTTAGTTTTTTATAAACTAGGTTTTTACATAAAAACTGGATGTACATTTGGTGTACACTGCACACATCTTCAGTAGCAACTCAGCCTTGCGCCTCGCAGTTACTACTGAAGATGTCTGCAGTTCACTCACACGCAATATACATCTAGTTTTTAAATAAAAACTTGGTTTGAGAAAACTAAGGTGTTTTATTCCAATTCCCTTTAGTTTTCATAAGTGCTTGACTACTTTATACTGTACATATGTCTGTACTATTTTAAAGGTCGTTCAAGAATCCATTAAAATTATTGAACCAATACTTTGCCTTCGAAGAGTGGCTTTAGATTTGGCTAAACGAATTGTGAAAGAACGTGTTCCTTCAGCTGTGCCTTTTATTGACTCTTTATTAGGCGAATGTTGGTTGCTTAGTGCAAAAATTGCTAGGCGAGCTGGGGTATGTTACTTATAATAAAGTCAGTAACTATTTCAATTAATATGCCTTTACTTATAGTTCCATCAACAAGCGTACACATACACTTTGAAAGCTGAAGAATATTCTCCAGCGACATTGTTTCTGGAAAGAGCAGAGCTTCATTGGCTAAGGGAAGAACACGATCAAGCACTGACAATTTTGACAAGAGCTGTTGAAAAATTATTACCTGAATTAACGGCTAATGCTGACTCAGAAAAACAGTAAGTTACAACTGACAAAATTACAGCTTATTAGAAAAACAGTACATCTTCAACTATTAACAATACGATGGCACTTTTTTTTTAAATTTATTAGGCGTTGTTTTATTTATTGACAAAGGAAAATGGAATATCAAGTAGGAAAAACAAGTATTTCCGACATATTCTTCTGTTCGAGTTCAGCAGAGGAATTAATGCATCGGAAGCCACTAGAGCTATTTGTGCCGTTTACGTAGATTTGGGAGAGTACAGCGCGGATATGATTTTTCTCAATTTCTAAAGAAGTCCAGCGACCGTTTCTGTTTCGTTTTTGTTGCCGAAAAATGATGCCTTCATCTTAATATCAGAAAAAAATGGCTTAGAGAATAGCCTAACAAAAACAGCAAGTCCTCGAGCAAAAGCTGATACTCATCCGCTACATACATTGCATCTGGTTGGATAGAGGGCGTGTCATCTACTATGAATTGTGTCCGAGGAATGTAACCACCACTGTTGATAATTACTGTCAACAATTCGTCGGTCACAATTCAAGAAAAATGTCGGGAAGACATCAAATCATTTTAACACACGATAACGCCCGCCCCCGAATTGCTAGTATTATAAAGGCGGCTATTCAAGTACTCGGTTGGGAGGTCCTTCAACATCCATTTTATTCTACTACTTTCACTCCGTCAGATTCCCGTCTCTTTTGCATAAAAAATCTTTGAAGAATCTTCCTTAATAACATTGCATCTCAAAATTGGCTTGACGATTTCTTCACTTTCAAACCGTCGGATTTCTTCGGGCGTAGAATTGAAAAATTGTCAGATCGTTGGAAAGCACTCGTAAATAATGGAGGAGAATTTATTCTTTGTTAGTTCACGCAATTTGTTTGCTAAAAAAATAGTAAATTATGAGATCAATAAAAATGCCGCGACCTTATGCATCAATCTGATAAATTGAATTATTAATATAGCATATTTTATTATCATCTTTTATGTTAGTAAAATTTATAAAGCCTGATATATTTTTTTTATTTTATAGGAAAATGTGTGCAAAAGCTAAACTTCTCATAGCAACATATAATGATAAAATATCTAATGTTGACACAGAAGTAAATATAAAACATTATAAAGAAGCTCTAGAAATGAATAGGGAATGGGAAAAAAGTTACGTAAGTGTTATTTTTATTTGCTACACATTACTCTTTAAATAATGTCTATAATTTATGTCTCTGTAGAAAATCGGTATCCTATTATTTAAATTAATTCGTATTTAGCAAGGCTTTGTATCTTTCTTGGATGTAAAAGGAATAGATTGGGATAAAATATATACAGAGATCAAATTGCACGTTCACAAAAAAATTAGTTTCACCGACTATAATTTCTGCCATTTTATGACATGAATTTTGTCACCTGTTTCGTTTAGTAAATTGTCTAATAATTTCATCTGTGCCACTCATTTTGTTATTTGTTAGTCACACCCAATATTATTGGAGATTCTGTTTATTATCTATTAGTTTAATGCTTTATTTATAAAAAACTGTCTTTCAATTTGGGATACAGCCATTTTATAAGTAAATTTGGCAATACAGGATGGTCAGAAATTCACGGATAATCGTCAGGTAGGGCGATTCTATTATTAATTCAGTTAACAATCTTAATACAGAAATGTTAGTTAAGCCATATGAATTGCTTAAAGAAGTGTAAATTTGGCAACACGGTATACAACCATCAATAGATCAGTAGGAATCATATGACAAAATACGAGGTCATTTAAATCTAATGAAAATAACAGTAATAATTATAATTAACATGAGTGCTGAAAGTGGTACCATTGTTTTAAAGACAAAGCTGTAGCCTTTGTGGAATTAAATTTAGGAAGCATTACAACATATCTAGGGTATTTAATTAAATTGCGGCATTAATTCTGTTTATTACTTCCTGTTCATTGCTCAAAGGCGTCGCATAAACTTTTTCCATCAAAAAACACCAAACTAAGAAGTCAATTATATTCATATCTTGTGACCTTGCAGGCCATGACATTGGTCCATTTCGCCCAATCTGCCTATCTGGAAAACATGTGTAATACATGAAAAATTCTAATTTTAACCGCTTTATACATCGCGTATGTGATGCCGAAATTTTTTACAAAAAATTCCGTTCACCGCGTGGGGCTCTAACTTACGATATCATTTTCTCCGGGAATATGCCCTCACCATTCGACCACGGAGATAGCTAATTTCAGCCCTTCTAATGCGTCATAAATTGTATTGTGGAAACATTTATTAAATGAAAACTCACGGTAGATTACTAATTGCTTACAATTATGCGCTTTTACGCTGCTAAACTGAAAAATTGTAATTTTAACCGCTTTGTACATGGTAGATGTAATGCAGAAATTTCTGAAAAATTTCTGTTCTCCGCGGGGACTCGAATCTACGATCTCATTCTCTCCCGGAATGTGCCCTCACAATTAGACCATGGACACTTCTAATATGCCACATATTACATTGTAGAAACATGCTAAACTGAAAAAATCTAATTTTAACTACTTTATTCATCGTATACGTAATGCAGTTGTTATGAGCACTTTATCAAAATTAGTGAAGCATGGCATCATCAATCAATAATTTTATTTAAGAAGAAAATTAAATAAATTATAGTTATTACACAGAGTATTTAATTTTAAATGTTATTAAAACAATAATCTTTGTGTGACGTCTTTTGAAAATTATTCAGTAATGTTCAAGGGGAATTGTGTTAAGTGCGCAACTAAGTTCTCGCTGTTTTTTTTTAATGAAAATGCAACTTTATTGTGAAAAAATGTATACAAATGAATCATTCAAAATATTGCCCATCGCTAGCGACAACTTTTTCCCATCTATCTGGCAGGGCTCGAATACCGTCACGGTAGAAGTGTTCGTCTTTTGAAGCTATCCACGAATCAAGCCATTTTGAGATGTCTTCATATGAGCGGAACTGCTGATAAGGTAGACCATGTGCCATCGAACGGAACAGGTAATAATCGGACGGCGCAATATCTGGGGAATATGGCGGGTGGGGTAGAATCTCCCATTTGAGCGTTTCTAAGTAGGTTTTAACGGGTTTGGCAACGTGAGGCCGAGCGTTGTCATGCTGTAGAATCACTTTTCCGTGCCTCTGCTCGTATTGCGGCCGCATCAATTGAGTTCGATACCGTTCCCCAGTGATGGCAGCATGACCGGGCAGTCCCCATTATTCTGTTCTCTTTGGGTTGCTATAATGAATCCATTTTTCATCACCCATAACGATGCGATGAAGAAAACCCTTCCTTTTTTGCCGCTGGAGCAGTTGTTCACAGGCGAAAAAACGACGCTCAACGTCTCTTGGCTTCAAATCATTAGGAACTCAAGTTCCTCGTTTTTGAATCATTTCCAACGCATGCAATCGCTGGAAAATGGCTTGGTGGGTAACTCCTAATGCTGAAGCAAGATCTTTTTGCGTTTGGCACGGATCCTCATCGAGTAATTCAGCGTCTTCGAAAGTTTTTGGTCTTCCTTCACGCGAATGGTCGTCAACATCGAAATCACCATCTTTGAAGCGACGGAACCAATCACGGCACATTGTTTCACTTAGAGAGCATCTCCGTAAATTTTTGGAGTTCTCGATGCGCTTCAGCCGCCGTTTTCTTCGAATGAAAGAAGAAAAGCAACACTTCCCGCAAATGACGATTATTTGGCACAAAATCAGACATTTTCACACAACCAAAATTATATGACGCAAAAACAAAATCACTAATGTGTCAAAGCGGTTTGTTTACCATATGTCTAAGCTTGGTTCATGACGTTTTGGTTATGTCACAATCGACCAGCACTTACTAGTGGAGCCATTTCTTTAAAAACAGCGAGAACTTAGTTGCGCACCTAACATTTATTTTGTGATTTAAAAAAATTAGTTAAAAAAAATCTACTTGTTTCAAGGAATTCCTAGCATCATTTATATACAATTAAACGGTACTGTATACTTGGTTGCATATATCGAAAAAGACAACACTAACAAAGGTAAATATTAGTTTCACACACGGCCGAAGAAAATTTTTTGTAAATGGAAAACCAAAAACTATCTAATAAGATGGAAGTACAGTAAACTATATCGCTTTCAATCACAAATCATCCCCGATGTACATAATATTTACATGCCTGGCAAAATGCCACTTTAATACTCGCGGTGGAGTTAAAGGAGCCGTGATGAAATATCTTGACACTGAATCTACAGATTGTTTTCATAAATTTATTATTACATGGGAAAGTAATAAAGAAAGTTATTTTTGTGTTTCTTTTCTATACAAGTAACCAAGGTATTTATAATGCAGCCGACATTACGCAGGTGGAAACTCCTGCAAAATATTGAAAACAGGATAGTACTAAATAGTATTTTAATTGTCAATTAAAAAAAACAAGTATATTCTCATATTTGTTATGAAATTACCTTATAAAGTTTCAGTTGTTTCATTTGTCTAACTATTGTCCTTTGAAATTTTCAATTTTTCAAACTAGCTTGATATTTCATTATTTTTTAGGTATCATTAGCTCAATATTATGACAGAATCTTCCAAGTATACACAGGTGACGATAGAGATGCAAAGGGCAGTGACATTCAAATTCACATGATCAATTATTTTGGTAAATCAATGTTATATGGGACGAAGTATGTTTACCAATCTATGCCCAGAATGTTAAGTATTTGGTTTGACTATGGTACACGGCTTCTGGAAGTTACTTCCGACCATATTAAAGACGAAAGAAGACAAAATTTATTGAGAATGACCAAGTTAATAGATAATTTCTTAGAAAGATTACCATCATATATATTTTTGACAGCTTTTTCTCAAATCATATCAAGAATATGTCATCCACAAAAAGAAGTGTACCTTGAATTAAAGTCAATTATTATTAAGTTATTATTGCAATATCCGCAACAGACGATGTGGATGATGATATCCGTCATTAAATCAAGTTACGCAATACGTTCTAGAAGATGTTCAGAAATTTTAGGAGATAATAGGTTAAAAAATCCATGTATGGTGAAGTTAGTGACTGATTTTACTAAGCTGGCAGAAAAATTAATTGAGTTATGTAACAAAGATATTCCAGAAAAAGTTACTAATACGAATATTAACACATTGTTTAGAACTCTTCCAAGGTAATATACAACGTAATATAATAAGAAACGGGTTATAACAATTTCTAAATTGGTTTGCTCCATTGACTATTCAATTATGAACATTTAAAAGAAAAATCTTGTGTTCGATATCTTTTTAATTCTAAGCTTCCTTGAGGGAGGGTGTAAGGCAGTTTAAGTTGAGTTTATTCTTTCCTTCTTGTGCATTTCTCTTTCTCTGCTTTTTATTTCTTCTTTTCTTGCTTCTCATTTTATTTCTGTTTTCCTTGGCTATTTCCTTTATTTCCTCCTAACATAATTTCTTTGGTTCTCTAACGTCTTCCGACGGTTTCTCTGATATTTTTGCTTATAAACTCTTCTTGTAAGTCTTCTTTCTTGCATTTGGTACATGTCCAAGCCACTTAAATGGTTCTATTATTATATCGCTGATAGATTAAGTTCTTAGTTGTTGCTTGAATGTTTCATTTAATTTTTCTCAGGAATCTCATCTTATTGCATTTATTCTTGATATGTGCGTTTGTTCGTTTAGATTTATATCATGTACTTTATTTTCTTTTCTTATCATCGTATTCCTTATTTTATTTATGTTTATTTTTATATTTATTGTGTTTAGTTCCTTTTTGGATGATACTATATGTTTGATATACTTTCACTTAATAACAAAATATTAATTTCCACCAGACAAAATTTTTTTGGTACTCGCAAATGTTCGTATTTTTGCTGAAGTACAGTAATTACTTCAGTAACTTTTCGACGATAGCAATAGTTTGTTTATTTCACTTTTAGTTCTTTGTTTAACATTCTTTTAGGTGCATGTAGCAAATATAAAATTTTTGGACAAGAATTAATTGTATATGAAATTTTTGTCTAAAGCCTTATTCCCTCTAGCATTATATGTATAGAAGCTTTCTTCTTTGCCTTCTTTGTTATAGAATGGATGCTATATTTCTATTATCTTTAAGTCATTTTTTCGTTCCGGATATTAATGATGAATCAATCGATATATCATCCATAAGTTATCACAAAGAATCAGTTCAAGTAATTTCAAATCATTAGGATGGTTGGAATCAAAGTACTGTCAATAATTATACGTTATAACTTAGAAGATTAAAATAGCCAATTTATTTTCATGCATTTAAATATGAATTATTTATAAAAATCTAGATTAATGTTAAAAGTACTCCTTTTACATTTACTTTTCAGATTATTAAGCAAAAATGACTTCAGCGAAATTATGATACCTACACAAAAATTTCGAAAATTGATTTTACCAAATCCTGATTTTAAAAGTACCCAACACAATCCTTTCCCTAATCATTATGTTTACATCGCTGGTATAGAAGATGAAGTTACGATATTACCAAGTTTACAAAGGCCTCGAAGAATTACATTTAGAGGCTCCGATGGTAGAGGGTAAGTCAATATACGTTTGTTTAAAAAAATCATTTGTTTAGAAAAAAAATTCTTTTGGAATGTGATAATTTTGTTCAAACGTTTTCCAAAGAAAAATAAAATTTCATTAACATAAGAAATTAAATTTCTATAAGATGGGGGTTAACCTCTACCGCATTGAAGGTGGAGTAAAGTGTTCTTGGTCTAACATAAATGGTGCTCAGTGTATAAACTACAGTTTATTTTTGGATCCACAACTGTTAATATGTAATCTGCTAACTGTCATTTTTAATGTATATTCCGTATGTTTGTAAAAACTTAAAAAAATTCGAAATAAACAAGTTTGCTTTTATAATAAAGTATGTATTCATGTCGGATATAGTGATGTACATAAAAAAATGTATATAAATAATTGTATTCATTAAAATCTAGAAAATCGATGTCGGACGGTAATTAAATATATTGTTTTGAATGATTTAACATCTACTAAAATAAAAACTGATATCAAATCAACTGTCTGTGTATTATGCAAGGCCAAAATCGGTCACAATCGATGATAATAAAAATATTCATAATGGATTGCTGAATGATCATCACATTAAGGTGCAGAAACTACACTTTAAGGTCTCAAATGAACGTGCAAAACGCATTTTAGATAAGAGTTAGTGCGTGAAACACTCAGTGCAAGTGAATACAGCATTTATTAACACTAAAACGACAAAGACTGAACGTTTTAAAGTTTTACTGTTGATGAGGTCCATAACATTAATAATAATAATCAATGCCTTCCCTTCTGAGATTCCAGGCGTTATAACGCAGTCACTTCCCACTGCACTGTTAGCTGGTTGACACATATCCAAAACAATAGTTTAGACAATGGGCAGAAGCTGGGTTAAGGGTTTTATCAACAGTTTCATCGCCTGAAATGATAATATCGGATTTGTATAATCCAAGTTTTGATAATTCGTTTAGTGCCGTCAACATCTACACTTTCATCAAAAACTTATTCTATGTTTTAACTACCTATTGTCAATTTTGAGATTTTAATTTAGACAAGTCAAAAATATTCAATGTAGGCAAATATTGTATAGCACCAAGAACAGAACAAAATACATTCGACAAATAAATCGCTGATCATAGAGCCGCTATTTGTAGTATACATGCGTACATTAAAAGTTAAACATACTTTTTGAAATACACTATATGCTTCTTGTTTTACTACAAATGAAATACTTTAGGAAAACGAAGCCTAAACAATTAATAGCAAATAATCAATTTTTGCCTTGAATTTTATAATATGCCAGTAATCCAGTTAATGCACAAGAAAAAAGCTCGACAAGATTCCCTAAAATGCTTAATCTTTAATTATTTTTTAGATATATACAGATGCTAAAGCCAAAAGATGACCTTAGGAAAGATTTCCGTTTGATGGAATTCAACGATATTGTGAATCAAATGTTGTCTAGAGAACCCGATTCCAGACAGAGAAGACTTAATATTCGTCTCTATTCAGTAGCACCTTTGAATGAAGAATGTGGTTTAATTGAATGGGTTCCTAAATTGGTTGGCTTAAGACCAATACTTATGACTTTATATAAACAAAGAGGTAAATTTGTCTTACTAACTTTGCAAATATGTGCATGAAGACGACCTACTAAATCACTTGCATTTCTACGAAGAACGCGAACGCTCGCCGCGCCAACTCTAGTAATCGGAATGCAACTTGTAGCATGCATATTTCAGGGGAACACTATTTATTTAATAATAAATTCGCATCAACTTTAAATACGTAATTTAAGTGAATTTAATTGTAATTACAATTTCGTTAAAGTTAACGATGTATGTATTTCATAAAACATGTCTTAGAATAGATTAAACGACTGGATTCCTTCCCGAAATATTCATAGTATCATCCTATACGTTGTTTATGTCAGTTGTAAAAGACAAGCGCGTATCTATTAGGTTGTTGGAAAAGTCGTGACCTATTTTTTCTGTTTCTTCATTGGTCGTTTATCAATATAAAAAAGGTCAATTTGTTATATATTACCCTTTTCCTTCGGTAAGCTGCTGCCATCTTTTGGCGATCTTCGGTGATTCTTCTTTTATAGAAGGGCCTACTTTTTTCAGCAAAGGTATTTTATAATTTGCTCTTCTTAGGCGAAAGTTAAACCACCATGGAGTTTTGAAAAGAAAGAAACAAGTGAAAGTCTGAAATCTTAAGGTTGAGTATAGTACATCCCACCCAAAATCCAATAATTTTTGACGAGTGATCAAACTCGTATGGTTTCACGTTGTGATCAAATACCACTTCATTACGATTAACGAGTTTCCAACAATCTTAGATGATGGATTCGTTTTGAATTTGACAAGCGCGTATCTATTAGGTTGTTGGAAAAATCGTGACGTATTTTTTTCTGTTTCTTCATTGGTCGTTTATCAATATAAAAAAGATCAATTTGTTATATATTACCCTTTTGCTTCGGTAACCTGCCATCCTTTGGCGAACTTCGGTGATTCCTCGTTTATAGAAGGATCTACCTTTATCAGCAAAGATTTTTTATAAGTTGCTTCGGTAACCTGCTGCCATCCTTTGGCGAACTTCGGTGATTCCTCGTTTATAGAAGGATCTACCTTTATCAGCAAAGATTTTTTATAAGTTGCTCTTCTTAGGTGAACGTTACACCACCATGGAGTTTTGAAAAGAACGAAACAAGTGAGAGTCTGAAATCTTAAAGTCGTGTATAGTACATCCCACCCAAAATCCAATAATATGGTTTCACGTTGTGATCAAATACCACTTCATCACGATCAACGAGTTTCCAACATTCTTAGATGATGGATTCGTTTTGAATTTGAATTGTTTTGTTTTTTTTGGTAGGGGTAGTGTTAAAAAAGACATCGCTTTTAGAATCCCACCACATTGAGAGCACAATCTTTCACTGTTGAATGCCAGCTTTCAATGACGTTCGAGGCGAATCTTCATGACAGATTCAAGACCATTCTCGTACAACATATTGCAAGCAATCCACTTCTTATCGTTAGTTATCAATTGCTTCAAAAATATATCGATTTTCTCACGTTTAGGAAGCATAGCGCAGACGTTTATACCCGTCAAGTGAATTTCTTTGACTTCATGAGGAACCCAAAAAATATCTAACTTTCGGACGTATTTTTACTTTTTCACATGGTCATGAACGCCAGACTGACGGATGTTGAACGTGTTCCTGCAATCTTCGTGTTGTGCATCGTGAGTTGGACCTCGATAAACGCTTTTATTTTGCCATCATAAATCTCAGTGGGTCTTCCTCATCGAGGAGCATCATTAAGATTAAAATCACTAGCACGGAATTTCGTGAAGCATTGTTGACATAAACGTTTTTCTAGAGCACTACCACCGTAAACTTTACACTACATTAAATAAGCTTGGTCTGTGTTCGTCCCTTTGCGGTATTAAAGGATAAAATATGACGAAAATGCACGAAAATTAATACGACTACATTCACATACTAACAGTTTGAATTTTCTAGGTCAAGGCATGAAAGCTAAGGAATTGAAAGAATCAGGTTGTCAACTAAGGGATCCGCTTGCTAAGAAGCGAGATATATTCAACAAAATATTATTGCCCAGACATCCGCCGGTTTTAGGGGAATGGTTTAAGAGAACTTTTCCCGATGTTCAGGTTTTTACATTTCGATAGCATTATTCTTGATTAACATATTCACTTTTATTAGGGCTGGCTAACAGCAAGGACAGCTTATACAAGAACAACCGCTGTTATTTCAATGGTAGGATATATTTTAGGTTTAGGCGATCGACATGGTGAAAATATATTGCTGGATTCAATAAGTGGTGATACTGTGCATGTAGATTTTAATTGTTTATTTAACAAAGGTAAGTTTATTTTAATTAATACCTTTTTTTGCTGAAAATATCTATTGTTGCCATGTTCTGAAAATAAAACGAACATGTATGCACACTATTAATTTCTGATTATCAATAAAATGCCAATATACGAAGATATTCTTTTAATGTTGAGACGTGATTTACTGATGCAAAAGTATTTATGACGTTTTCGGTTCCTGTGTTGTAAAGTGACAGAAAAAAAGACTACAACGTGTTGAAGTTATAGTAATTTAAATTTAAGTTAAATAATGCAATTTTAAGAACGAGTATTGTCAAGCTACTAAGTTTTTTAGAATTTGCGTTTAGTAGTAAGTCATATTCATTAGTTACTGTAAAATGTTGGCACAAGGATTTTTGTTTTGGCCACGAATCTTTAAAGGTATTCGGCTGTCTCCGACAAAAACATTGCTATTGTAGATGATGTGAAAAGGAAAATCATTGTGTTACTGTTCATTTAGTGTAAACTATCTTGGACATTGGTGTGAAAGTAATCAACACCGGTTCTGGAAACTATGTGCTCCCTGGTTAGTGGCGGGCCGTCTTGTTGCGAGGAAGGTCGCCCGTACATATATCCTTTGCCAATAAACAGATGACAATTGACACGAGCGAATGCGTGCTATCGAATCGGACATATATACTTGCGTGAGAATTGGTAATATAATAACAATTATGTCGAACGCGTGTCGAGTTAAATAGCAACTATTGACTACAGTTTTAAAATATGATGGCGCAAGAATAACATGCTTAGTGTGCGATATATCTTTGATGTGCTGGAGCAAAACGGAGTATGAAAAATATGTAAGCACTGTTGAATATAGAAATAAAAAAGTGGCGTATTGTAAAACACACAATTTAAGTTCTATTTAACGTGTACGATTCTAGTTTGCAATTTATCACTTGTTTTAGTTGAAAAACAAGCATTTCGGTATTTCTAGTATAAATATAATCCTCAGTCGAGGTTACTAGGGCGACTTTGCGTTGTTGCGTATCAACTGTGCACAAGGATATTGAAAACAAATAAACACCCGTTTTTAAGTGTAGACGAAATGACAGATACAAAAAAAATATTGTGAATATTATAATGCGCGTACTGGATCTTCTCAAATCGTCCTTTCTTCATTGTTATTAGCCAGTAAAAGGTTAGAAAAATGTACCGGTGCAGCTCGTGCAAAATCCATTAGCAAAATTTGAATTCTCTACAAAATAAGTAAAATAATGTTTATTACTGATGGTGTCAGAACAATGCGATATATAGACCCTTCCCCTAAAAAGAGAGTGCGGCAGTTTAGTGCTATGTCAGATACAAAATTCATGCACCCGCTACACCTTGTTGCAGAAAATATTCTAGAATATTGTCCAAAGGTAGACACATTAATTGCAGGAACAAATATACTTGAAAATTTTGCAGATAGTGTTCCAATATCTCTGAGCCACCACGACCGATTTTTACATGTTGGGGAGCATGGTTAAGGCCATTTTTTACTCTACTAAATATTTAGTGGATTAACTGCAAATAGTGGGCAATGTTCACTCATTGATATACGCTATAGGTGCCGCAAAAAAGGAACGTGTTATAGCAAAGTTTGAAAGTGTTTTAAACATAGATTCAGATTTTATCACTTTAAGACAAATTTGTAATGGTGCGTCCATAGATCCGTTAAATAATTTAAAAGTTTGTTTCAATTATGCCTATATTGCCATTATACATATATATGTGCCATTAGATGTTGAGCGGCCGTTCTCTGCATATAAAAACATTTTTTTTCATTGCGTCCATTAAGCTTTGCTGAAGCAAGTGTGAAAGTATACCTGATGTTGCAGTTCTTTCCCCGATCTCGGCTAGCTTCCAATAACTATTTCTATTAACGCTGCTTAACTTAGTATGTGCTTTAAATTAACACTAATTCAAAAAGCAAACGCGCGCAGTTTGTACAAAGCTACTTTAGCTTTGTCCGCGAATCGACCAACCTGAATTATATTATTGTAATGGGCGATGAAAGTTGAATTGTTCATATGATTCCAACAAAAGCGACAGTCGATTGTTTGTGTTTTCAAAAATAAGCGTAAAAAATGAGCAAAAATTCTTTAAAAAAACGATTTTGTTGGTATTGAAGTCTTCATCTATGATTTTCATAGAATCAAAGTCTTCCAAAAAGAAACACTAAAATAGACATAAAAAATGACAAATTTCGTGGAAGAATTTCCAAAAGCAAAACAATTCTTTAAGGAATGATGGTCCAAATTTTCAAGGAATCTACTGCGTAGGGACAGAAAGTCTAGAATAATAGTGTATAGAATCTACCAAGTAGAACAACCAACTATTCATAGGCTATGCTAATATGAAGGCTTAACAACAGCGCGATTGCTACAGATGTATGATTAATAACCTGAACCAAATTTATTAGAAAATTCGCTCTCAAAGCTGCTGGGTCTAAATTATGACACTACATAATGTACTTTAACGAGTCATAAAGACCGCAATAGATCTGGAAAGGATGCAGTGAAATAGGTTCTATGGTCATCTGAAATATTCTATCTATCTATATATATTAGCGTTACTAGGCATATTAAGAAGTGAATGATTATAATTCAATCAATTTGGAATAGTACTTTACGGTATGATATAGTTGCTTAAAGTTCTACACGCTACGTCGTGATAATGGTTATCCATATATAGCGGGTGTAGAATAATGGACTATTCAAATGAGTGAAATAGTAAACTTCTGCAATCCGTAGTTTGTATAAGCTTTTGTCAGTCTGGCCGCTGTCATCTTCAGATAGTACGTTATTCTTCTTTGTTGTTGAATGAATGTCAGGCTCTCCGATATCTGGTTTTTATATATATGGAGAACTATTTAAATAAATGGCAGTTTTTATCGATTATCAAAAGAAAATGTATTGAAAACTAATTTAAACATATTTTAAGGAGAAAGTTTTGAGTGGCCCGAACGAGTACCCTTTCGCCTGACGCAAAATATGGTGTCAGCGATGGGTCCGCTAGGAGTCGAAGGAGTATTTCGGAAAGCAAGTGCCTGTACACTAAAAGTTTTACGGGCACATACTGATACTTTGATGTCTACAATTACTCCATTTGTATACGATCCTTTAGTATCTTGGCCCAGAAACAATCCAACATCAACTAATGCACAAAATGCGGAGCGCACAAATGAACAAGTACGTATTTTAGTGTTTGAATTAGCATTTCTCTGCATTAAACAAATTTCTATTGTTTGTAGGCCGTCGAACATGTAAGAGATATAAAATTACGATTGCAAGGGATGGTACGTACTAAAGGAAGGTCCTATTCCATAGCACTGTCTGTGGAAGGACAGATAAACAACATCATAGAGGAAGCTGTTAATGTTGATAATTTATGTCAAATGTATATAGGATGGGGAGCATATTTGTAAAATTTGTAAATTGTTAAGATTTAGTTAAGTGAAAATATTTTTATACGTTGTTTCTACAAATTCGCTTTTTAATATTTTATATTTACAGTTAATGCATTGTTCTAAATAAATAAGGATACAGTGCCTATAAACAATATTCCAACTAGTTTTTCGACCGTTTGAAAAGTAGACTTCCCAACAAGAATTGATAGATTATTAGTGAAAGACTGATTGTAATTTAAAAGTTTTGTTTGTCTTGGAAACAGAAATAGGCAGAAATGTGCTAATGCCTTCATATTGAGTGAGCTAAATGCTAGTGTAGAAAGTTCTTAATACCGTGTCTCGGTAACGTTTTAGATACTAAATAAAACGATACTTAGGGTGCTTTCGCAATTGGAGTGTCTCTATGTGTCTTCTCTTTAGCGTTCGAAAAATAGGTGTGTTACAGTGAGAGTAATACTCTACTGCGTTCGAAAATTGAAAGGTATTGTTATGGGGTGCACTCTTGTGCAACAATGTTTGAACTTCGGTGTAAAATGCTTGGCCATGCGTGGAAGATACATCCGATTAGATGATATTGTTTGACGCGTTGTGTGATTTAACTGTAATTTGTTATACAAAATTAGTCATAATTATTCAGAAATTATACATAATATTTAAAAGAAAACAGAATGAATTCTTTTGTTAAAAGCGCATATTGGTCAACTTTAAATTCTTAGTTATATACACATAAATATATTAATAAAGGGTTTGCCAATAGGGACTTGACAACTTTTAATTCAATTTGTGAACGCACCCTTTCACTAATCATCGAACTGTCACTGTCAATTTATTCAGTAAACTTAACATTTTCATCATGGTAAAGTACACGAACGAACAACGTCTGCAAATTATAAAAATTTACTACAGAAATTCGGAGTCGGTGACCGCTACTTTAAGAGCGTTAACTCCGATTTTCGGTCGTAATTCTCGCCCTAGTAGACAGGCAGTAACAAGTTTAGTGCAAAAATTTCAGTCTACATATTCGTTGTGTGATGTTGCCGTGCCAGTGAGACAACAGGTTGGTCGAAGTGTTGAAAATATCGCTGCCGTTGAAACGTCCGTAGCAAATGATCCAAATCAGTCAATTCCACGGCGTTCTCAAGAGTTGGGTATCGCCCAGACCACTTTATGGCGAATTTTGCGTAAGGATCTTGGTTTACACCCATACAAGATCAGGCTGACTCAGGAATTGAAGCCGATGGACCATTTGAAGCGACGTACGTTCTCCGATTGGGCTCTGGAAAAGATGCGCCAAGATGATCAATTTCATCGCAAAATCATTTTCAGTGACGAAGCTCATTTTTGGCTCAATGGGTTCGTCAATAAACAAAATATACGTTATTGGTCGGGTGAAAATTCACCCCTGTGCTTCATGTAACACCACTTCATCCACAAAAAATAACTGTTTGGTGCGGTTTGCATGCCGGCGGCGTCATAGGGCCATATTTTTTCGTCTACGATAATGATCGTCACGTTACTGTGAATGGTAATCGTTATCGCGCCATGATTACCGATTATTTTTGACCCGAATTGGAAGATATGGACTTGGAAAACATGTGGTTTCAGCAAGACGGTGCCACAAGTCACACAGCACACGTTACAATCGATTTATTGAAGAGTAAGTTTGATGAGCGTGTTATCTCAAGAAATGGACCAGTCGATTGGCCGCCTCGTTCGTGCGATTTAACCGCCTCTAGACTTTTTTCTTTGGGGCTACGTCAAGTCATTGGTCTATGCCAACAAGCCGACAATGTTGGAAGAGCTCAGAGCCAACATTGAACGCGAAATAGCAGCCGTTTCCGCCGAATTGTGTGGCCGAGTCATCGAAAATTGGGTCCAACGAATCGACCGCTGCAAACGTGCTCGCGGTGGCCATAAGAACGAAGTCGAGTTCAATTCATAAATGTTTTGATTGTACTTCAACCCGATAATAAAGTTTTTGAAATATCTGAAATGGTCTGCATTTTATTTTGAAAAAAAGTTGTCAAGTCCTTATTGGAAAACTCTCTACTGTAATTCACATCTACATATATGGCGAACATATAGCCAATAGTTTTGTCATATAATCAATAGTATCTTTCTTAAGATTATTATGTAATAATATGTTAGCAATACTTTATAAATTCTTCGATTTATGCCAAAACGGTTTTAAAATTAGTATTCGGTCAATTGAGGATTCACATTTACAACATAATTAGTTATTTAAACAGGAACTACTCTTTCAATTTCTTTTTCTTCATATTCATCTTCATCATCCACAACATGTACCTACAGTATGCTCATTACATCCGATGCTCGAAAATTTCGAACGCATCTTTACGTTCGAAAAACAACGCATTACTACTTTGTTCGAAGCAATTAGCTATATACATTAATGAAAAAATATGATAGTCAGTTTTTTATGAGCTAGTTTTGACCTTTTTAAACAAGAAAATGAATAAATACGTAGACTTACGCATGCGTTAAAGTGTATAAAACTCGTTTCAATATGCTTCTCGATCAGTATTCAAAAGTTCATCTATGGTTAGTGGTAAAGATTTGAATTTTTTAGAAAAATACATCACGATCTATCAGTCTCTCTCTCTCTCTCTCTCTCTCTCTCTCTCTCCCCCCCTCCCTTTCTTTCTCCGAGCCTTTATGGCATGGAGGGCCATTGATTAATTAGAAATGGAAAAACACAACATGTTGTTTAAAATAAGTCCGAGCGTAATTTACAGACTTTGGAATTTCTTTTTGGAGACTGGAGGTGCTTGCCGAAGACAAGGGCAAGGTTGGTCAATACCAACAATACCAAGAAGAGTAGAGATACTTATAGCAATTGGCAATCAGAAATCGCAAGCTAGATTCGAAGTAAGTTTGCTGCTGCTGGAAGATTACGACCATTGCTAACTCATCAGCGTATCATAAGCTTTTAATAGATAATCTTTTAAGAAATTGTCTACAAAGATCGCTTACAAGAGGGGCAATAACTCCTCCTTCCCCCGTCTTAGTCTAGCCACATTAGTCAGGTACTCTTTTCTGAAACATTTGTCAGAGCTCCCTCTATATTTAGCTATTTTTTGTTCTAAGTAGTCTGTTTAAAACAATCATATATCGTTGAGGCGGTGGACCTTCCTGTCAGTATGTCTATCGCCTATTTCTTAAAGTCTGTTTTATTAGCAATTCCTTCCATAGGTATTCGTCTACTAATAATTATAGTCAGTTTAGTAGTTTTTAACAAAAACTAAATAATAAAGCGGAAATTTTGATCTTACCTCAGTTACGGAATTACCTCCTTGGCCAGGACTGTGAATTCTATAAGAGGGGGCATTTTATTTATCTTCGCGCACAACTCCCTTCATGTGTTTTCTTCGCCTAGCGCACTTCCTTGTTATACTATGTAAGTTTAATCTTATAGATATTCAAATGTATAATCTGAACCGTCTCATTTACCGTAACAAACATACGGGATTTTTACCGCAAGTTGGAAATGGACGTTAATTTAAAGTTTTGCAGTTTAATAAAAGACCTTTGTTTAAGTGTTTGACAAATATATTAATGTGGTCATTTCATTACACTATTTACAAAATATTCACGTTTCATCAATTAACAAAAATATTTAAATAATAAGTATACATCACACAATGTTACATTGTTCCTTTCATATCGCATAATTTTTCATTTGCAAAAAATATAGTAAAACAGGACTAAATACATTTAAAATTAATAATCAAATATTATAAAATTGTTTTACAATATTCGACCTTCACAAAATACACTTTGGTTGACATATTAATACCGTATCATAAATAATACACTGCTCATGGAAATTCTATTTTATCGTTTTCAATTAGCTTCTACAAATACAATTTCCACGCGCAATCATAGTAATAATAAAAATAACAAAATATCACAACATGTACGAAATATAAAGTTGGTTATAAATTAAGAGAGCAACAAACAGAAAATACTAAAAAAAAGAATGAATTTAACTATGTCAAAAGGGGGATACAAATCGCCAGGTTTATGGGTGCTGATTTTATAAATTCCTCTCTAAAATCGTCTACTCAAAAAGAGTCAATAAGCAGATTTTGTAGTTTAAAATGAATTAAAAGTAATGAAGGTTTCTATATTTTTTACATTTGCGCAATAACTAAAATGTACTGTATAGTTTGTGCTATTGCAATAATTGAGAAAGAATACAAAACAAATAGTCATATATATATTTTTTTTTACAAATTAGCAGAATACTGGCAATAACCAGTTAATTCTTTTAAATTTTGGTCTTCATTTGTTTATTTATTTGTAAGGTAGAGACTATATAATACAAGACCTGCGTATTGCACTTTTTATATTCTTGTATTGTTAAAAATATGTACTTTTTATTTCTACATTACAGATATAAGGCAATCGCGTAAAGTTAGGATTGGTTCTAAATATTTTTATTTAAAAATTTCGAACTAGATTTACTTTTTGAATTCAATTCAATTAATTTTTAGCGAGAGGTAAATTTAAATTAGTGTTCTATGTATACACATGCAAATATATATTTGATCAAATATAATCTGCATTTGTGGGCGAAAATTTGACTAAAAGACACAACTTTGTGTGCGCTCTAAAAACATATGTACGTTTCACCTACAAACTAAGTTTTTTAAGTCTTTGATTTTATAATTAAAAAATAAATAACATATCTACATAAATACATGATTTTTTTATTTATTTGAATAAAATGGGGATTTTTAAATTAGTCTGAGGTATCTGTACAATTATGTAGGGGCGAATTTTGACTCTCCGCTTCTGGTGTTGTTGGCTTCGACAAGGAAACATTATCGTTTGAGTCTTTCTCTAAGTTGTTGTCAGTTATTAGGCTCTGTTCGTTGGCGACGTCCAGCCAGTGCTCTCGATTTTTTCGAACACCGTCCACCAGAGCTTCCAATTTATCGGACAACAGTGCGAAAGACTAGAAAAGAAATTGTAATTAGCTTCATTTTGTAAACATAAGCTGCAATGACTATAGATAAAAAAGCTTTGCAGATGGACAATGTTATAGTTATAATTTTGTCTAAGACTGTTATTAATTCGGAGATTTAAAACGAAGATATCTATATATCTTTCAATTAGACACTAATTAATATAATGTGCTACTTTTTCCCGTATATTTTTAACTTCTAATGCACTAGTGAGAATACCTATATTGACTAAAAAAAATTCTTTGATTTGATAAATGTCCATAACTTAAATTATTTTTTCTTATGTTTTGAAGCAAATAAATGAGATTTCTACATTCATTCCTCATTCCAATCTATCTTTACGGTACATCATCTTAATCTAAGGGCACGATGTGAGAGCCAGTATTAGTTTAGGACGAAAGGAAATCAACCCAAATGGCGAATATGGCGATATACAAAGGGTACTAGGAAAGTTTTGCAATACAGCTTTGTTTATTTAATTTTTTCAAAGTAAGTTCCTCTACATTCAATACACTCTCCATCCTCCGAAACCAATCTTTAAACCAGTTCTGCCAAGTTTCACAGGGAGTAAAACACACTCGTTGTCCCAAGCCCGGAGAAGGTCCTCATCACTGGAAAAGCGCCTCCCTTTTAGTTTTATTTTCACATGCGGGAACAGTGCAAAGTCGCAGGGAGCAAGATCTAGACTGTAGGGAGGGTGCTCGAGAAGTTTCAATGTCGTGGTCAAATATTCGGTGCAGGCTTTGGCGCGGTGAGCTGGAGCATTATCATGATGAAGGAACCAAGTGTCCATTCTTGACTTTGACCGCAGGTTCTTCATAGATCCAATGATTTTAGGCAGGCACAGTTCAGAATACCACTCAGCTGTGACTGTCTTCTGTGTGTCCAAAACGACGCGTTCCACAATTCCACCCGATTTACAGATCGGGATTTTCTGAGAACTACGGGTGTGTCCTCATCATTAAAGACCCAAACTTTGGTCAAAAGCTATGGTCGGCACATCGTAATAGTGCAGCTAAGTCTCGTCACCTGTTACGATGTTGTTCACATACCGAGATTGTCCCTTATTAAACTTTTTTAGCATCTCCCGGCACCAAGTCACATGTGTCATCTGTTCTTCAGTCAGTCGATGCGGCACCCAGAGAGAACAAAGTTTCTTCACGTGCAACTGATCATGCAGAATCGAACAAATTGCTGGTGCATTTAGGCCTGAAGTACCCACTATCTGTTGGTAGGTCACTCGCCTGTCTTCGCCAAGCATTTTCCTCGCAGTAGTAATGTGTTCCACCGTAACTGACGTTCGTGGCCTTCCCGGCCTCTCAGCATCCTCCATAGTTAAATTTCCTCTTTAGAATTTTCTATACCACATGAATATAGTTGTACCATGTGGACAAACATCATTTAGTGCAAGAGTTATTTCTTCGAAGCACTGGTCTATGTATAAACCACGCACGAAATTATAACGCAAAACTGCCCTTATTTCATTTCGTGACCACGATGCCATCGCAAGCACTTTACACTCTCTACTCGGCTACTATGCACGTATGAACATGTCTCAACATACAGCAACAAGCAACTTCCTACGATTAATTGTTGCGTCATATTGCAAAACTTTCCTAGTACCCTTTGTATGGAATGCATTGTTATTATATGGTCTATCTCTGACAGAGAAACATTTCTAGCAGACCTTAGGTACTACTATTGATTTCAAAGCGCGAACAATCTCAATCTGATATCTTGCCGTTCGGTGAGAACCTATCTTGTGGGTCCATCCCAGAAGATGGTTTTCATCCACCCTGCTTGAGACTAATCTTTTCAACAATGAATAACTGTACAAATATTTCTTGAATCCACTTATCGTTTTCATTAAATGCAATACCTGCTTTATGTAGTCCCAATGATAGGACCCCTCTCAAAATCGCGTAGCTAGTTATAATTTGGTCGTCTTCGAATTGTTGGCATTTTACCATACTAATTGACAACTATAGACTGTTACAATCGGATAACCAAACTTATAACAAAATAAAGAAAAGAAAAACGAATTCTTTTTAGAGTTCAGAAATAAACGACATAAAGGTTTATTGTTTTCTTGCTACTTTTTTTTCATTCTCAACATACTAAACAATTGTACAAAATTAAGATTTACTGAGCAATTCCTCCTTTTTTTTCTTACATAGTATATGTTGCTGTAGAGCATAATTTCTATTTTGTAAGAACGATTATAAGACGTTAAAGTTAACGAGAGAAAGAAGAGAAGAAGTCTCTGATATGCTAGTTGGAAAGTTCAAAAGGACTCCTTTAGCAGGTAAGATGCTTTCGACTGATTTCTGGGATGCTTTTTTTCATTTTTTGTAGAGGATAACGGCCAAGGTTGACAGGTGCCGTCACATACTTGAGGTTGAAAGCGGAGGCTGCCGTATGCAATTTCGTGCTTCACAGTGGTACTCACTTTTACACAATAGTTTTTTAGTATTTGTAAACCTGCTTGGATTTCGTCGAAAATACGCGGTAAATATTAAAAAAAAACTTTATGTCCATCATTCATGTTCTTTTGGAATTTATAACTTAGAGAATATTCAAAGGTTTTGTGATGATTATATACTATTTAGTTTTCATCGCATGCAATGGCAATTGTTCGATTCAAGAATGGTTGGAATCGGAAGTGGAATAGAATTATGAAGGTATATGTCATACAATCTTTCATACTTTTGGTGAGAGGGCGGGTGGGAGAGTTCTTTTATCAGGGCAACGGATTTGTAAATCGAGATGTCTTTCAGATGACGGCGGCCTTGCTGGGTTTTTTTACATTTGTCTGTGTCTACTATTTTTTCATGGAATGATAATACCTCACCGATGTTTACAAATTATACAAATATTCAAAATTCATATTTAGTCGCGGCTGCTTTACGTGCATTAAGAACTCCAATCATTGGTCGTTTTTATCGTCAAACGTCTTCTACAAAAAAAATGAACCAACATATTCGCCCTACGACGTTTCCGTACCAGTGAGATAAAGAAGTACAAGGAATAGAGTGGATATTGCAACTGTAGGGCAGAATGTTGGTGAAGATCCAAATGTATTAATTTTTTGTCGACCTCAGGTATTGAGTTTCTAACACCACGTTGTGGCGAATTTAGCGAAAAGATCTTGGCCTACGTGCTTACAAGGTCAAGGCGGCAGACCAAATGATTATTTATTGCATCGCAAATTTACTAATTGATCTATAGAGAAACTTAAATATGGTCCTGAATACCATAAGAAAAACTTCGGCGACGAAGTTCATAAGCAAAACTGTCGTATTTGGCCTGAAAATTAGTCCTTAACTAACTGTCTAGTGTGCATTTTATGTTGAAGGAGTCGCTAGACCTCTTCAACGATGCTGACAATTCCTTTGCTATAAATGGAGCTCAATATCCTAAATATTGACTGGATTTCTTTAGTCAGAATTAGATACTCTCGACTTCTATAATATACGCTTTAAACAAGGCGATGCTACTTGCCGCGCTGCCAATCAAACAATCCACTGAAAGAGCAATTTGGTGAATTGTCTATTTCTAGAAATGCGCCAGACATTCTCTTGTGAGGTTATGTTAAATCGTTAATTTATGTCAACAAACCAGAAACATTTTACACGATTTGTATGCCAACATTTAACGTATCATTGCACACATTCGACCAAATATATTCATTCGTGACCGTGCTCATATGAATAATGTTTACCGTGGAAATGTGACCATTTTATTTTACAAAATGCACCGCTCTTAATGATAAATCCTGTAGTCATAATATAGTTTTTTTTAGTTTAGAGTTATTATAATTAAAAAATATCAATATTGGAACAATTATTTTATCTGCAAAACTCTTATGTATATTATAAGCTGACTTCGGTAAAACATGAAGGATGATTTCATGATTAACAAATCAGTTATTTATACAATCTTAGAATTCGATGTCTCTGAAATCGTTACAAATTTACTGATAATAACACGGTAAGTTAAGGCAGTTTATCACACTTTCATTGTCGAGCTCTGGTTATAAGTTAAGAAGGATAATGTAAAGGTGTTTCAATTTTCGCGGTTTTTTTAAAGAATAAATAAAACGCATAATTTGCATTCACTTTCAAAAACTTTTTATTGGTAATTGAAGTATCAGTTATGACATTTATATGCGAAAAATAATATCTGCCAAATGGCCTCCTCTTGCAACGCCACAGACGTCCACTCTTTTGTTAAAATTTTCAATGACATTTTGACATAATTGAGGCTCTATCTCACCAATGACACGAATAATTTCATCTTTCAAAGCAGGAATTGATTGTGGATTGTTTTTATAAACCTGACTTTTCACATAATCCCAAAGAAAATAGTCTAACGGTGTCAAATCACAATATCTTGGTTGACATCACCGTTTCTTGAGATTACACATCCATGAAATTTTTCTCTCAATAAATCAATTGATTCGTGTGCAAAGTGAAGTGCAGCGCCATCCTGTTGAAATCACATATCCTCTAGATCAATATTCATTTATTCAGGCCACAAAAATTCGGTTATCATCTATCGATATCGATCACCATTGACAGTTACAGCTTCACCAGCAGCATTTTCAAAGAAGTAAGGTCCAATTACACCACCTGACCATAATGCACGCCAAACAGTAATTCGTTTAGAATGCACACGTTTCTCATGAATAATTCGTGGATTTTCCTCACCCCAGATACGGCAATTTTGTTTATTAACATAGCCACCAAGTTCAAAATGTGTCTCATCGGAAAACATTATTTTTTGAGAAAAATCAGCTGGTTGTTCATTGATGAAATTGACAACTGAACGACGTTTTAAATGATCTAATGGCTTCAGTGCCTGTGTTATTTGAACCTCATATGCCTTCAGAGCTAAATCCTTGTGTTAAATACGCCATGTTGATGAACCACTAAGTGCAAGTTGTGAACGTCGTCTAATGGACATTTCAGGATCTTCAGCAACACTTTCACGAACCAAACCAATATTTTCTTGTGAACGACCACTACGACTGTATTTTCCATTTCTTTGATCTTCCACGTAACCGGTCTCTTGAAATTTTTTAATAATTCGACCAATAGTGCTTTCAAATGGACGATTATGTAAACCAAAAAATTCACGTAATTTTCTAAAGACTCTTTTCACAGAACGCTGATTTTCATAAAATAATTCAACAATTTGAACGCGCTGTTGTACTGTGTACGAAGCCACTTTTATAAATGTTATACATCACACTTTTTAGATGCCTACATACACAGACAAATTCAGTGCGCCATCTATATTTTATTTATTCTTAAAAAAAGAACGCGCAATTTGAAACACCCTTTATTACCAAGATGTATTTACTCACTATTTATTATAATTTCTCAGTTTAGTGTCAATTAAAACGAACTAATTAAGAAAACATATTTACCTCATATATTGGCAGGCATATTGAATCTATGAATCCTACTTGCATTAAGGGTAATTGGTCCTCTTTTTCCCTGTTCATGATATCCTGTAAAAATGAAAAGAATTAATATACATATTTGTTTTTCATAAAAATAACTTACTATTGGAGTAATGTTCAGTTTTTCTCTTTCAATATCGCCTTGTTCAAAGAATTCCGACGATACCAATTCCGCTACACGTTTTTCAACGTCCCAAGGCTTAGTAATCGCTGCTAAATCACAAACTGTCATCAGCATCGCCCTAAGAAGGTCTCTATGTTCGTCCATACTCCAACAAGGACCTTCACTCACTACGTTGAAGAAAGCACCTCGTTTTCTACGGAAAGGAATATAAACGAAAATTTTGTATATTTTCCTATTTTTTTTGTATACTAACCTAAAATATACTGCCAAATCTGTCGATAATATCGCTTCTTCTAACACCCTGATTACCCGCGAATAGTCATCCGGTGAAATATTAGCTAGTAACTGATTACCGGGTGAGTTTAGAATCATAATGCACTGGTCAAAATGATGATGTTCCATTGTTGAAGTGGAATATAATTGAGCCAGAGGAGAAGATGCTCTGAAATAGAAAGCTGTTCGTTAGAAAACTGAAATAGGATGATTTAATTCTTATCTTGCGACGAGAAAATTTATTTTATTTGAAAACGGAATTTTCTATGCTAAGTTCATAAACTAACCTACACTCACTTTATTTGAAACGAGTTGTTTGTACCTCGATGGTCGAGATCGTGACATAAACAAGCTATCATCAATGCCAAGCATTCTATTTCTCCAAAGATTTTCCACCACTGTGTAGTCTGGAAATGTAAAGAAATATTTAAATAGTAGAACTACATTATAAGACTTAATAAATAGATTTTGTACTACAATATATATATATATAATTTTTTATATATATAATTTTATATATATAATTTTTTTACATAAAATTAAAGTATACATGTATTAAAATAAAAAATATATACAGGGTTTTTCAATAGTGTCGCTCGATCTTTGGCAGCTGCGTATGACCTAGTCGAGAAAACACAGCTGTTACATTTAGGTCGTGTGGAGAGTTAGTCATTATATTAAATCATGGAACGCTACATGGCCGGACAACGTGTGGAAATTGTGAAAATTCATGATCAAAATCAGTGCTTTGCATTTATGGTATTCATGGCCGTGCTGTAAAGTTCACAATACGTCGTCTAATGAATAAATTCGAAACAACAGGATTGTTGTAAGAAACTTCTGTACTTCAGTGAAAGGCAATATTGATTGATAATATTGGTGCTGTTAGGTGTAGTATGTGTGAGGACTGTCGACAGTCCGTTCCGCGTTGGTCACAAGAATTTGACATTTCTTGACACCTACCTGGCGAATTATGCGTAAAAATTGGGCTGTTCACCCGTATAAAGTGCAATTAATTCAAGAACTGAAGCCCAATGAGAGCAGGCGGTGCCATGTATTCCCTGATCGGTCTGTAGACTGCCGTTTTGACGAATAATTATCATTTTTGGTTGACTGGCTTCGCTAAAAAGCAGAATTTTAGGATTTGGGGCGCCGAAAACCCACGGGAGATTCAAGAGGTTCCACTTCACTTCAAATAAATGGCTGACATGAATTTTGGTCTGCCGGAATTATTGGCTTATATTGTTTTTTTTTGAAAATACGGATGGAATCGCATTCATTGCGAACGACGACCGATACGGAACAATAAGTACCAATTTCCTAGGGCCTAGATTGGATGGTATAGATATTACAAAAACATGGTTTCAACAAGATGCTGCTATGAAGAAGTTTGAAGGCTTTATTGTATTGCGCGGTGGTGACATCGACTGGTCACCCAGATCCTGTTATTTATGTCCATTAAGTACTTTTGTGGGAATGTGAAATCTTTGATTTATGCTGAAAAACCACAAATGATTGCTAATCCAAGGGCTAGCATCACTTACGTCATTGGTGACATTCAGACACTTTTATGCGAGAATGTCATCTAAAATTGACCAGGATTCGAACCACCCATGAACCGCGCAGGAGACGTCCGAATGAATAAATTTTTGTAACAAAGTCATCGATTATGCTTCATAATAAAAAGAAAAGTTTGATGATACCACTTTTTCAACTTGTTTTACTTAATTTCAAGAAATTGCGCGCAGAAAATTAAAAACCCAATATATTAAACAACTACTAAGTTAACTTACAGTTAGGATAGCGAACATCATTTGAGCTACGTTAAATGCATGCCTCCAATTGTGGTACGTTACGTTGCGGTAGTTCTTTTTAACCGAAAGAAGCCACCTACAGAGTACTTCATAATCCATATGAAATCTCTCGACTAGATCTAGATCAAGGAACATTCTAATACAGGCCTGAAAACAGAAAAAAACTTTAGTTACATTTTACATTTACAAGTGTCCATTTTAAAATAATATTTTTAATAAACAGCAAAACCCAAAATACACAGCTGGACAATTACGCTATAAACTTGTGGCTGCAGAATTAAATCGAAACAAGATATTAATTTTAGAACATTTGTTGTGTTGACACAACAGGCACATTTTTAAATGATCTTTGCATCTGTTTGGTTTTTTCATCTATAGATACTACTTTCCCGAAAGAATTTTTGGTAAGTTGCCAAAATAGTGTGCGTGTTTGTTAATTTTGTTCCTGCTTCAACTTGTTTGACTGAACACAGTACTAATAAGAACTTAGCATTTCCTCTGGATCAAAATCACAATCGCTAGCGTTGGTGTATTGTAACTCATTCTTAGTCTCACGTGATTACCCGTTTCTAAGGCGTTTTTTAAGTTATTCAGTTTAAAAGATCGATTACATAACTCTCCTTCTTTGTTGAATGATGCCTCAACTAAAGCCAATCTGGTCCTAGTTAGTGTTTGGATGACAGCCATGTACAGCATTGTTGAGGTTCAGACGGAAAAACAAACTGTATTTGAAGGCTACTAACGCTAATGAGTGCGGGACCATATTTTACCCCTCTCACATTGCTTGCTGTTTTACCATTCATCGAACGTCACACACACATATAGCTGTCATAATAAACGTCCTCGCAATTGAGAAAAAGCGCTAAACTTATATCGTAACCCGTAGTATGTTTTAAATAATATTTTAGATTTGAAAAAGAGTTGAAATAATTAAAATTGTTTTGCTTAAGCTTTAAAAATATTGCTCATTTTTATTAAATCCACTTTAGAATTATAAAATATAGCACTTACTGTTAGAGTTTCATCGTCATTCATGTTGATATCATCAAATGAAAAATGATGTAGTCGAAAATGTGCAGCAGACGGAACTCGCATTTTCTGTAATCAAATCATCTTATTAATTTCACGTTTATGAAGTTTGCAAACAAAAAAGAAATAAAATCTAGTTTTTCAATATATTAAATTACAATTTAGCAGTTAAAAGGACTTATAGAGTATCTGACAACTCTGTCAGAAGAAAGTATTTTTTCTAAAGTTTTGATGTGGGATATTGTAAGTTACAAAACTTTGCCACTTTGAGGTAAATTCTTGGAACAACCAGTTCTTTTACAGACATAAGAAATACTTTATTATTCGGTCAAAGTTTGTACAATTCCCTTTTGAGACAAATTGAAGTGGGTCTTGATTAAGGAACTCGGCAAAAACGAATATCAGTAAATCTGACGAGCATGTTTTGTCAATGTTACAATCTAGTTTATTATAAATTCATTTATGTATATTACTATGTAAATAATTACTCCTAACAAACAGTTTTTTAGTAAATGTAATTTAGTATTATACAAAATAAATTACAACTCGATTAAACTTGTTCGAACAAACATAATAACAGCGAATAGATTACCTTGTAATAAGTCAGGTATTGTATGTTTAGGACAGTTGCGAAATGGCTTCGCTACTTTTGGGAAAATCACATAAATTAAACGGTTTAGTTTACATTTTCCACAAAATGAACATGGTTTAACGACATCTAATTATTTAAATATGTGATCTTGGTATGAACTGACATCTTTTACCGTTCGCTGTATAGTAATTATTTGTATATTTCGAATATGGTTGGATGATAATAAACAAGTTAAAAAGTGATTGCTGTGGATGGTAATAGTATTTCAGAAGTAGTAACAGTGTAGAACGACATACAGTGGTGACCAAAAAAAATGAGTACGAAATAATTTACAAATTTTTCTAATATTAGATTTCTCTGATAATTTATTTCACGCCAGTTCTTTCTTATTGCAGTAACGTATATATACGTATTTGAAAAATTTAGAAATGGACTTTTTCTGGGTTTCGCAATGGAACTATTTTTAGAAATTGCATCGAACATATAACAAAATCAGAAGTCAAAGTATACTATCAACAACGTTATTCGAGAAAGCTTGCCGAATTCCATGTTTACACTATTTTTTTAAACATAATAGCAAACGCAGAAGCAACACTGGCATTGTGACGCCAATGTCACATGATATACTTAACTTTAGAGCATAAATTTACTTCGAATTAAATAATAGCACTAGCAAAGTAGTTACTTTTCTTACCCTCAGCCTTTGAGCATCATCCAAACTGGCCGTCGCATGGTAAGAGAGAACCTCTAACGTAACACTCTGTTTAGCGATGGCCACCACGGCCTTTTCGTACATGTGTGTGTTATGAATACCCATTCCGCAGAAAATGGCGAAAGCTTCTACGAAATTCTCATCGTTTTTGGTGAAGGGTAAATCGTTGAACTTATTTATTAACTGAATAACTCCGATTATTTGCCCCGTTGAATTTTTAATCGCCATGCAAAGTATATTCTTGTGTTTAAAACTGGTGCTTTCATCTACGCTCGAATCGAATCGGGAATCATCGTAAGCATGTACTATGTTGACTGTCTGCAAAGGAGATGTGCCTAGGTAACTAAAAATAGTGTTGCGTTTGGAGAACAAATACTTACTTCCCCTGTCGTCGCGACGTAACCAGTAATACCGACGTTTATAGGAAACCGGCTCTCGAAAGGACTGTTGACGAAACAAAATATTTCCAATTAATGATTGGGAATTATGAGATAATGGATAAAATTTTATTGAATTACCTTGTTCTGGATTCACCTTCATCACCATCCAGATCGTTAGCTTCGAAATCGAAGACCCTAGAAAAGCTCCCTTTTGAACCCTGATGTACTAATAATACCTGAAATTAAAAAATATGCACATTAGATTTCTATGTTATAAATACAGTCGTCATTGTTTTCCTTAGAAAATGTTTCTCTCACACCCTGAACTTCTGATGTTTATCGTTTAAAATAAAGCTATTTTTCGCAAAATAATCGTTTTCCTGTCGGGTAGATAGAAGTACAACTTGTCACCAATTTCGAAGGAAAAATCCCTGTTTAAATGATAGGTTCATAAAGAAGTAATTACTAAATTACTGATAAGTCTTAAATACCTAGAACAGGTGCAATTTCTATAATAAGACACGCAAACCGATATCCCATAAAGGAAAAGTTAATGGGAAATAAAAACATCTTCCCTCTAGTATGTCTAGTCAGTTTTAGTTCAGTTATCTGTTGTATGTATGCAGGCAACAGTTTTTGGTGTAAATTAGTGCAGCATATGTAAAACGTTCCAAAGTTGTGGTTTTGTGTGAGCACCAGGAACGTCCTAAAATGATAATTACAGTGGCAGCTAGATGCTAACACAAGTTGATAAACTTCGTTAGATGATGGGTAAGACGTTATCAGTAATAAATCCAAAGTGTATATGATCTTTCAGGACATAGGGAAAGAGGCATGCTAAAAGATAATGCTTTTATTACTTTATTTAAGAAAAGATCGCGATTAACACTTCATCCGAGCTAGCTAAGAAGAACGTAAATATTAATTTAATGGTACACTAAAAGTAGATTACGCAATATCGCTTATTAAAGTACAATTATTAAACCATTACTATCCAATAAACATTAACAAGAGCGTATGATATGGCAACAAGAAAATTTCAACAGAGATTGGTTCGACGTTGTGTTCATAGATGAATTATCTTTCTGGGTTTGGTTACCTGGAAAGAAGGCATGGTCAACGGTAAAGAATGTATTATATAGCGCACTGTAATACAACCGTGAAAGTTCATAGAGGTTGCTTTAGCTCGGAGGGTTTCGGAACTATGTATATGTATATTTTCAGGTATTTTATGAATGGCTAAATTGTAGCAAAAAAGACTTTTAAGATAGCAGTATAGATGGAATCCAATCCAATTGACAATGCTTGTGCTCTTATGAAGCAAAAACTCCGCGACAAAAAGTGTATGGTGGTCATTACATAAGAATTATGTGGACAATTCTGTTGTAAGTATGGGTAATCGTTGTGAGGCTATTCTTAAAAATAATTGAGACTGGACGCCATATTAAATATTAGCGCATTAGCATAAGAGATGTATTAAATCCAATCTAATTGAAAATGCTTGTGCTCTTATGAAGCAGAAAATTCGCGGGAAAAGTGTGTGGTGCTCATTACCTAAGAGTTATGTTGAAAATATCGCATGTATTGGTAATTATTGTAAGGCTATTCTTAAAAATAATTGAGACTGGACGCTATATTAAATATTAAATTATTATGGTGAAAACACGGTAAGTACGAATATGTCGTTTTAAAAATATATTATACATACATTCGAATGGTGAAGATGGACGTGGACGCTTTTCAGAGTTGCTTGAAATACTTTGAAAATGCTAATGGACTAAGATTCAAGTAATACAACAGTCGTGTAATATTGAGTATCGCTGTAGTGGTTTAGGAATGGATGTGAAAAATTGGGACTCTTGTCAGATCATCGATTAGTGACAGAAGCAAAGATGAACCCGTTGAACAAGCTCCTCCAATTGAAAGGGCAATAAAGCTTTGTTCAAGCATCAAGTATGGGATACGTGGCCTCAGCTTAATCTCAAAAAATCACATAAATTATGTTGTGTGTATGATGGCGTAATTCATTGTAATAGTTTTTCATAATAAGTTTTCAAAGTCTTATAGTTTCATAGTTTCTGTTGTGCTTTGCTCCTTATGATATACACTAGAGTTATGTTATAGAGAGAAAATTTAATCTCAGCTATTAAATCTAAACGTGGCAATTATAATAAACATATATGGGACAAAAATGCAGAAGTAAACGGTCAACTTTCTTAATGTTATAAAATATGACTTTACTACCATCAGTTCTACCCTATCGCCCTATTTCCGAAACCCAATATGTTGTTACATTTTCAGGAGCTTCATGTTGATAATGAACTGCAAAGGCATCATGTAAAATAAATAAAAATAAACATCAATTTGTTAAATAAAATTGAAACTTTTCGTATCAACTGAATAGCTTATTTCCAGTTTTTTCATCTAAATATAAATGAGAAAATGGAAAGTTACAATAATAATTAATAATCTTCGTTTTAATTTAATTTGCATACCCTTTCCATTTCAAAATTATTGTTTTATGAGATGAGATCTTCAACATTAAAAAAACTTTGCCCTTCATTCAGAGTTATATTGAATAGTCTTAAATAATTAAATCAATCGATTCTAAAGCGCTAAAGAAATACTCAGATAATCTAACATCGGGGAGAGGACCATCAAGAACAAGTTTGAATAGACTGCGTCAAATCCCGAAACACTCATACATCATGAACATGATATTAATTATTGACTTGTCAGTGTCTGTATAACAAATTGATCGAAGCAGAAATTTCTAGTGTATGCACCAGACAACATATCGTTTAGTCCCAGGACGCCAGCCAGTACGCCAGCCAGTACGCCGAATTTTAGAATCGTGTTTATATAGATGCGGGTTTAGAATACATTATCCTGTTGAGAACACATATCGACCACAAACATGTAATAATAAACTAACGGATATCGTACACAAAAAGTCTCCCGAGAGAGAAAATACGGCACCCACAATATTAATTACTGTAGATTCTACGACGCACTTTGGACAGTTTTCTAGAGAGCGAACATAATAACAGTTGTTAGACCTTGTTAGACAATGAACGAAAGTGTAAGAAACAATGATAAACATGAAGCAATTTTAAATTATTGACTTGATTAACATTATTCACAATGAACATAAGTAATTGTGATATTAATTAATGATATAAAAAACATAATTGTAATTTTATATTACTGTTAATTTAAAAATCTAGTGATAATATGCGAATTTTAACTCATGATGTGTGATTGTGACGATGGTTAATCAATGAAGTTGTTAGTTGGGCTATTTCTTTTCGTTTGTGGAATTATGGTATTTCAACGTTTCGGCAGTCCCGTCTACTTTCGCCACCAAGATAGCCCTGATAGTGGCTATTGCCCGCCAAACACAATATTATATAATTATATTGAGTATAATTTCGTAGACATTAACAAGTTGATATACTACAACCCTAGCTATAGTGACAAACTGGCTCTTCATTGGTAATTTTGATGGAGCCTGTGATTGATTAACTTAATCACTGAAGGTTGATATATAACCCCTTAGTTAATTTTCGTATTCTGTATACGTATTTCGACAACATCATCAGCAGATAATTAAACAGTGTCTCACCTGGAAACCCGTACGAAAAAATTTCGCAACACAGTGTGCGTTCTGGCTTTCAACGGTACAGATCGACAACTTAGTTGTTGAAATGGCTATACAGAATACGAAAATTAATGTGGAAAGGGGTTATATATCAACCTTCAGTGATTAAGACTCTTCACCGACTTTGTGATTCAGTAAAGGATACTTCCGGAAGTAGCCATCATGGAATTATTATCTGTGTCAGTACAACATACTTCCAGGTGGGAGACAAGTTCTATCAAGAATTTGGTACGAGCTGTGGGTCATTTTAAGCAGCGTATGCATGTAAGAAGTTAAACATAAAGCTATGGACACCAATAATCTTAAACCCAAGTTGATGACACCTTTATCATACAGCTGTATGGCAAAGATAGGCTGGAGGGATTTCTAAGTATAGCATAAAATTCACAAAGAAACTAGAGAAAGACAATACTATGTCCTGACATATAAAAAACTGTAAAGGCACAATCAACGTGTGCTGTCTTCATGCTTTGAAGACGACTCACGTTGTAGATTAAGGTGAGAAGCCAACTTAGACAAGGTAATACTTATACTTCAACTCTAACTACCCACCTAGTGGGATGAGCAGTTTGGCATCGTTACACTTGATTGGCCGTCGAAGTTGCCTGATGGAAATCAATCAGATTGAGAATGTGTGGGCATATATCGAGCATAAGTTTTGTGGAATAAAATTGTTCACTTTGAAGTAGTTAACACGAGAAATTCGTTGCATTTGGAGGTTCTTACTGAATTAATATGCCGTCAACTTGGTCAAAAACTTGCCTCCGATATGCCAGGCAATTATCGACGCCGGTGGTGACCGGATATACATATTATTGATACAATAGCATCTTTGTTCTGATGGAATAAAACGCACCTACGCATTTGAAATTTTTTAAAATAAATTTTTAGGTAAATTAACCCGAACACGCAATATATAACAAAGATTAAAATAAACATAAACAGTATCAGAAACCAAAAATAGATGAACGCGCGCGATAAAATTTAATATTTTTAGTAATTTGCCTATCACCACTGAATAAGTTTGTAATATAATTAGAAGCAGACATGTATGAATACGTCATATGTTCTATACAAAGGATAATTCAAATTTTTTTGAATATCTCTCTGTATATATATATATATATATATATTAGGTGCGTAACCAAGTTCTCGCTGTTTTTCAAGAGATGGCTCCAGTAGTAAGTGCTGGTCGATTGTGGCATAACCAAAACGTCATGAATCAAGCTTAGACATATGGTAAATAAACCGCTTTGACACATTAGTGATTTTGTTTTTGCGTCGTATACTTTTGGTTGTGTGAAAATGTCTGATTTTGTGCCAAATAATCGTCATTTGCAGGAAGTGTTGCTTTTCTTCTTTCATATGAAGAAAATGGCGGCTGAAGCGCATTGAGAACTCCAAAAAGTTTACGGAGATGCTGCTCTAAGTGAAACAACGTGCCGTGATTGGTTCCGTCGCTTCAAAGACGGTGATTTCGATGTTGACGACCGTTCGCGCGAAGGATAACCAAAAACCTTCGAAGAGGCATTGGAGGCATTGTTCGATGAGGATTCGTGCCAAACGCAAAAAGAGCTTGCTTCAGCATTAGGAGCCAAGCCATTTCCCAGCGATTGCATGCGTTGGGAATGATTCAAAAACAAGGAACTTGGGTTCCTTATGATTTGAAGCCAAGAGACGTTGAGCGTCGTTTTTTTGCCTGTGAATAACTGCTCCAGCGGCAAAAAAGTAAGGGTTTTTTTCATCGCATCGTTACGGGTGATGAAGAATGGATTCATTACAGCAACCCAAAGAGAACAAAATCATGGGGACTGCCCGGTCATGCTTCTACGTCGTCGGTTCGGCCGAATATTCACGCTGCGAAGGTTATGCTGTGTATTTGGTGGGGCCAGGGCGGTGTTATTTATTATGAGCTGTTGAAACCGAACGAAACCATCACTGGGGAACGGTATCGAACTCAATCGATGCGATTCAGCCGAGCACTGCGCGAAAAGCGGCTACAATACGAGCAGAGGCACGAAAAAGTGATTCTACAGCATGACAACGCCCGGCCTCACGTTGCCAAACCCGTTAAAACCTACTTAGAAACGCTCAAATGGCTTGATTCGTGGATAGCCTCAAAAGACGAAAGTTACATTTTCATAAAAAAAACAGCGAGAACTTAGTTGCGCACCTAATATATAATAGCAAAACAAAAATGATGAAGATATTGAAAAGCAAAAATAAATAAAATATTGGTTACTCTAAAGTAACTTTAAGCGCTATTTAAGGTAAAAGACAATAAAATTATGTTACAGTATACAATCAATATTTTAACGGATTATGTACATTTGCTGTTTATGCTTATATCCGTCGAAAACAAGGGTTGACAACGTTTTGTTTTACAGTAATTAATTATCCTGAAGTCTCTAATATCATATTGTAGTTACTGTTTGTTTTGGAACAAAACATTATACGTTTATGTATTAAATAAATTTAATTCTAATTACTTTAATACATTTGTTATATGTGCAAAACAGGGTACAATACAAAATGGTATATTTTGTCTTAATTATAGGTATAATACAATATGTATATAATATAATATGTAAGTAGGTTTTAGAACGCAGAATGTAATTATCTAGTATTATTTTTCAGCAGACTGCCTTCCATTCTACTTCAACGCACTTACCATAGACCAACGATGTAAAATATTTTTTTTTGAATTCCCAAAATTCTAATCCGATCGAAACCCCGTAACAGCAAGAAAAGTTTGCGAAGTAAGTGGTAATCTCCCGCGATTAGATCTGTCGAATAGACTGAGCAAACCACAATTTTAAATTTCAATTTATCCAATTCTTGGCGAACATTTTGACTGCTGTGAGAAAGTACGTTGTCATGATTTGGGAGAACTGTTTTGCAGAAAATACTTCTTTTCAGCGTGTCTAGTAGAGCAGCGTAATAGTGGTGGGACCATTTGCAAGGTAGTCATTAAAAATTGTCTACCTTGAATCCCAAAAAATCGTAGCCATTACCTTATCCGCTGAAGAAAATATTTTGACTTTCCTTGGAAGAAAGTTTCCATTGTTGATATTGCAGTTTGGAATCAAGAAAAAAATAGTCAAGCTAGGTGTCACCAATCGTGAGAAAAACTTGTAGAAATCAGCCTGATAAAAGAACTTCAATAATTGTCTATTGTTTTCGTTCTTTCACATTTTTGTTCACAAATCAAGAATCGCGATACTCATCTTGTTGACAATTTCGACATGCGTAATTGTGTGTAAAATGTAATGTACTTGTTTACTCGATTGTTCATGATAACAGTATCTCTTTGAAATCAATTCATTAATTTTATTGATTATTTCCATTGCATTTTTTAATAGCCGTGATCGCATATCATCTACAATGCCTACATTATCGCGCCTACATTTCACAACTCAGTGACAATTTGTGGCTTTTCAAGGAGCATTGTTAACAAAAGTATTTTTGTTTTTTTTTAATCACTGAAGGTTGATATATGTGTAACCCCTTTCCACATTAATTTTCGTATTATGTATAAGTATTTCGACAACTAAGTTGCTACACAGCGTACAGACACTGTGTGCATGTTGGCTTTCAACGGTACAGATCGTGTGTGGAATTTGTTTCGTGTACAGTATACAGTGTGCGCTTTGGCTATCAACGGTACAGATCGTGTGCGGAATTTGTTTCGTACGGGTATTTGGCCGTAGTTTTCCAGGTGCGACACTATTAAATTATCTGCCGATGATGACAATTTAGTTGTCGAAATACGTATACAGAATACGAAAATTAATGTGGAACGGTGTTATATATCAACCTTCAGTGATTAAGTTAATCAACCACAGGTTCCGTCAAAATTACGTTCAAAAGTTTGTTGTTTATTAGTCAAAATTCCAGATGTGCTTAGTCGTTTAAAAATAAATATTGTATAGCACCACGAATTGTAATTTAACGCTGTTACAGCATTTTTATTTTTATTTTTAACCACCAGGGAGGAAGTAGGCGCATGCGCGCAGTGAACGAAAATGAATAATGTAATGTCAATGTAGCAAGTGTTATTATTACCATTGAAACCTAAAATATACAATATATACCTCATAAGTAAGACTAGTTATTCATTTACACCAATGTGAACCTCGAAGAAAACAAATACAGTCCACTCAGCGATTACATACACACGAACATATTTTTGGTCCAGACGAACCGCATACATCAGCAAAAAACAACGACACGTACATACGATCACGATAAAGAAGCAGCAAAAAACATTGGTGAGTCCTTTTTTCCTTACATATTTAATATCCTCATATAAAATTCAATCTGAATCGAGCAATCTTATTCATAAAATAAATACACTCATTTACGTATATATACAAAACACAAAATGACAGAAGAAGACGAGATAAGAGAATTAAGACAAAGTCGGGGTATATTAAAAGGCCATTTAACGAGATTCAAACATTTTTTAGAAAGCAGTGACAACATAAATGATCAATACCTAGTTAAATTAAGGTTAGAAAAACTTGAAAAACATTTCGAAACATTCGAAGAGGTGCAAACGAAATTAGAAATCATTGATATAACAGAAGAAGCGGAGCGGCAAGAAATAGAAGATAGTTTTTTTGAGCTTATCAGCAAGGCTAGATCAATTATTAATGCAAATGCACAAAGTGTTAATCAAAACAGTACAAGTTCAATTTCATCAAATACTAATAATACGGGTGATCCGACAGCAAATTTAAGATTGCCAACAATCAGTTTACCGGTATTTGTGGGAAATTACGATGGTTGGTTACCGTTCCATGACGCTTTTAAACAACTTATTCATGATAATGTGAATTTAACAGATATTCAAAAATTTTACTATTTGAAATCTTGTCTAAAAAATGAGGCGTTACGGTTAGTGCAAGCGTATGTAATTTCATCAGACAACTATGCAATTGTATGGGAATTACTTAAAAAACGATATGAAAACAAACGTATTATAATTAATAATCATCTCAAACAGCTGTTCGAATTACCATCGGTAACAAAAGACTCGCCTGTATTATTGAGACAACTAACTGACACAGTTTATTATCATGTATCAGCTTTAAACAAGTTGCAATTACCAACAAAAGAATGGGATGTATTATTAATATATATAATTACATCAAAATTAGACGCAATAACTAATCGCGAATGGGAAAATTCTCTAGACGACGAAGGGTCTATACCAACTTTTGATGAGTTAAGTAAGTTTTTAAACAAAAAATGCTTTACATTAGAGACAACAAGCAAAAAATACCCTCAAAGCACACAAAATTCGCGTTCACCAAGTTTTATTAAAAACCAATCGAGCAATTATAACAAAGATTATAAGAACACATATGCAGAACAAAACTTTGCCATGACAGAATACAATCAGGACCGGAGTTGCCAATATTGTAAACAAAATCATTACATTTATGCATGTCCGGAATTTATGAAATTAAACGCGAAAGAAAAATACAATCAAGTAAAAAGGTTGTATTTATGTACCAATTGTTTACGTTCAGGGCATTCACAGCGAGATTGCAGGTCAGGAAAATGCAAAAAATGCGGGTTGGCTCACAATACTTTATTACATAATCAAGAATATCGTAAACGCTTTAATACACATTCAACAAATTCAGATCAAAATAATGATACAAATTTACAAAACGAAACGGAGTCAAATGAACTTGCTATTCAAACCAATAGCTCACATACACGAAACAAAACGCACACGCATGGATCCACAGAACTTTGCCATTTGACTGCAACAACAAATATTGACCAAAGGAAATCAGAAAATAAACATGATAATAACAAAATCGAATCAGAAAATCAACAATCACTTCAAATTGCACATAGTAGTTCAAATCGTAATTTAGTTTTACTTTCAACGGCACAAATCTTAATTTATGATGACCAAGGAAGAGCTCATACATGTAGAGCATTATTAGATTCAGGGAGTCAGAGCAATATAATGACAAAATCATTGTGTACTAAACTAAGGTTAAAACACGAAGATATTCATATTCCAATAACAGGGATAAATCAAAAATTAACCACAGTTACCCAGAAAACAAAAACAATTATCGAATCACGGGACAACAAGTTTAAGGCAACTTTAACATTTTTAATTTTACCAACTATCACCGAGAATTTGCCACCCGTTGGATTTGATAAATATACATTAGATTATCCAAAAGACATCATGTTAGCTGATCCTAATTTTGATAAATCAGGTACCATAGATATCTTAATAGGTGCAAGCTTATTTTATGAATTACTTCTTGCTAATCAGTATAAACTAGGAGAAAATAAACCTGTATTTCAAGAAACGCTTTTAGGCTGGGTAGTTACGGGTAATATTAACATACCATCGAAGGCAAGCAAAAAACGAATTTGCAATTTTACAACAGAAATTTCAAATGAAACTCTAGATGAGAATTTGACAAGATTCTGGCAGTTAGAAGAAATTCCACAGAAACGTTTTTTATCACCTACTGAACAACTGTGTGAGCAACATTTTTCTGAAACCACAACGCGAGACGCAAATGGACGTTTTGTGGTCAGATTGCCCTTTTTAGAAAAGATTGCTAACTTAGGGAACTCAAAGGCGATGGCATTCAAACGATTTTATTCATTGGAAGCTAAATTTCGCAAGGACACAACCTTAAAGGCTAATTATGTAGAATTCATGAATGAATACGAACAACTAAACCACATGACGAGGCAACAACGCGTCAATGTAGAAACTGAACAGATGCAACCGTCATATATATTACCACATCATGCAGTATTCAAATCAAGTAGTACTACTACCAAATGCAGAGTAGTATTCGATGCATCGGCAAAAACAGATTTGAACATTTCATTAAACGATACATTACTGATAGGACCCACGGTACAGGATGATTTATTTGCTATAGTCTTACGATTAAGATTGCATAGTTTTGTACTTAGTGCAGACATACAAATGATGTACCGGCAAATATTGATTCATCCAGATGATCGTAAATATCAACAGATCTTGTGGAGAGCTAATGATGATCAAGCAATACATTTATATAATTTAAATACAGTCACATATGGTACAGCAAGTGCACCTTATTTGGCAACAAGAGTACTCAGACAATTAGCCGTGGATTGTCAAGATAAATATCCACGTACCTGTGAACTAATTAGAAATTCATTTTACATGGACGACTTACTCGTTAGTGTGAATTCCAGAGTGGAGGCATTAGAAATATACAAGGAAATGTCTTACATATTAGGAACAGCAGGATTCCATTTAAGAAAATGGTCTTCAAATGATAAGGAGATTTTAAACAAAATAGCAGAAGATAGCAACAACACAGAGACAATTATTGAAATTCGTGATAATAGAGACTTGAAAACCCTGGGACTCTCATGGATTTCAGAACCAGATACACTAAATTATGCAATAAATTTAGAAATTAAACATACATATGTTACAAAAAGATTAGTTTTAGCTACCATTTCTAGAATATTTGACCCACTTGGATTAATAGGTCCCGCAATAATAAGAGCAAAATTATTTATGCAACAATTATGGAAGCTACAAATCGCATGGGACGAAGAATTAGATCCGGAATTGGGAAAACTTTGGTTAACATTTCTAGAAGAGATGCAGCACATAAATCAAGTCATTATTAAAAGGCAAGTATTATGTTACCAACCAGAATTTATTGAATTGCATGGATTTTGTGATTCGTCGGAAAGAGCTTACGGAGCATGTATTTATTTAATATCAGGAAATGCTAAAGGTGAAAAATGTTCCAATCTCTTATGTGCTAAGTCCAAGGTGGCTCCACAGAAAAAATGTACGCTACCACGATTAGAACTGTTAGCAGCAGTATTATTAGCAAAATTAGTAGATGTTATAAGACGTACATTGAACATTCAATTAACCCAGACAATACTTTACAGTGATTCCACGATTGTTTTGGCATGGTTACAAATTGACCCGTGTCAGTTGAAAACGTTTGTAGCTAATCGTGTAACAACCATAAGAGAATTATCGAATGTAACCGAATGGAAACACGTTCCTTCAGAACTTAATCCCGCAGATATTATTTCCAGAGGTCTTAATGCTTTGGAGATACAGGATTCAAAACTTTGGTGGCATGGACCAGATTTTATAATAACCAATGAATTAAATCACGAACAAGATATGATAGATTTTGAATTCTTACCTGACACTAAGAAATCAGTAATTAGTTTAGCAGCTGTTGATAAACCCAATGGTGACCTATTTAACAAATATTCGAGTTTAAGCAAATTACAACGTATAGTTGCCTATTGTATGCGATTTAAACGTGCGACACTAGATAAAGCAAGGTTTAAATCACAGAAACTTTCATCAGATGAATTAGAATGCTCATTGAAAAGAATAGTTAAGTTAACTCAACAGGAGGTATTTGCTAATGAGATTTATTCGTTATCACATAAACGAGCATTGAAACCTAGTAGTAAAATATTGAATTTGAATCCATTTCTAGATGAAGTCGGATTATTACGCGTCGGCGGAAGATTAAGGCATTCCAATTTAGACTTCGCTCAAAAACATCCAATTATAATACCTAAAAATCATAAATTAACAAAATTGATTATCACAAAATACCACTGGGAACATTTACACGCTGGTGCACAAAATTTATTATCCATAATAAGATTAGAATTCTGGCCTCTCAATGGCAAATCAACAGTTAAGGGAGTTCTCCGAACTTGCACCAAATGTTTTAAAATTAATCCAAAACCTACTAAATTCCTAATGGGTGATTTACCCAGCTCACGGGTATTGCCCTGCAGGCCTTTCTCAAAATGCGGCGTAGATTACGCTGGTCCTATTTTAATCAAGGACAGAAGCTTACGAAATGCAAGGCTAGTCAAGGCATACCTTTGCATATTTGTATGTTTTGCTACGCGTGCAATTCACATTGAATTAGTCAGTAATCTCACAACCGAGAGTTTTTTGAATGCACTCAAAAGATTTATAGCTCGTAGAGGAAAACCGTCCGTAATTCATTCGGACAATGGTCTGAACTTTGTTGGTGCGAATAACCATTTCATTGAATTGTACCAATTAATAAATGATAAATGCCACAACGACAAAATTCACAATTTTTTAGCTAATGATAAAATTAAATGGGTGTTCATTCCTCCCAGATCAGCTCATGTAGGAGGTTTATGGGAAGCGAGTGTAAAGTCGACTAAATTTCACTTACGGAGAATATTGGAAAGGGCCGCTTTGACTTATGAAGAGTTAAATACGATACTCATTCAGATTGAAGCTTGTTTAAACTCCAGACCTCTGTCCCCTTTATCCAATGATCCCGACGACTTTTTACCTTTAACTCCTGCTCACTTTTTAATTGGAGAATCATTAGCTGCTGCACCACAAGAAGATGTTCAAGATCAACAGATTAACCGACTTACTAGGTACCAACGCCTACAACAATTAACTCAACATTTCTGGAAAAGGTGGTCGCGTGAATATTTAACCGAACTACAGAAGAGATCCAAATGGAAGACGAATTCACATCCATCACTTCAGGAAGGCACACTGGTCATCTTGAAAGAAGATAATTTGTCTCCACTACACTGGCCCATGGCGAGGATCATCAAACTCCATCCAGGATTAGACAACATCACTCGTGTAGTGTCTGTGAAAACGCCTAGTGGTAAAGTGTTTCAACGCTCAGTGTCGAAAATATGTATTATCCCCCTTGAGGAAAATAATGACTAGTTGGACTTATAATGAACTGTACTATTATTTTATATCCTATATGTCAGAACAATATTTTTACCATTTTTACTAATATTGAAAGCTACCTTTCAAGGTGGGCGGCATATGTTACAGCATTTTTATTTTTATTTTTAACCACCAGGGAGGAAGTAGGCGCATGCGCGCAGTGAACGAAAATGAATAATGTAATGTCAATGTAGCAAGTGTTATTATTACCATTGAAACCTAAAATATACAATATATACCTCATAAGTAAGACTAGTTATTCATTTACACCAATGTGAACCTCGAAGAAAACAAATACAGTCCACTCAGCGATTACATACACACGAAGAGACATTGAACTTTTATTTCATGTTGTTTTACAACTCCTGCGTACGCGTGTGTATCATAATTAGACTAGATTCATCATTTATTAGAGAAAAAAGGTAATGAAGATTGTATGAAGCATTAACTTTTTTGCAATCAAGAAATCATTATGTATGTATATATGTAGCAAAAGTTTCTTCCAGACATCGTAAATTATAAAACCAGTCTTGCATAAAATGCCTTGTCGACATTTAAAATTAAGGTATAATTATCGTCGGACTTGTAGGTATTTTTATTGTGATGCAATATAAAGCACTTCCGGAAAAGTTAATAATAATTTAGATCTTAATACTTAAGTAAATATTGCTATAGTTTCGATCACACTAACATAGGTGTAGTTTTTCTACAGACAATATCATAATAAATGCATTATAGGAGTCGAATATATACTAATTTAAAATTTTTTAAATTTCTTTCTATTGGAAGGATTTAAACATAATTAACTTGTACAGAATAAATTTTAATGTTCTGCTAGATATCTTACCACATTTGTTACAACATTTATATATACATACATTAAGGTCCAATGCATTAGTGCAAGCGTCGACAATATGTAAGGCTGTGGGAAGTACTTAGTGAGATCTTCATTGAAAGACTGAATGTACACGAGTGAATATATGAATCACAGACTAGTATTGGAAGTACTCCATAGTATTCTTTCGAGCCCACTTAAATGCTCAAAGATACATTTATGAGGTTCTGGTATCACTTTACCATATATTCAAGGGCTAAATAGTTCCACATACCAGCAAGATAATACCCGCCCTTATGTTGCAGCCATTTCAGGCCAGCATCAACATATTCAACTGTACGAGTATTTTTAAGTGAAATCATAGGATGTTTATTTAATTGTAAAGATGAGGGTATGCCGTTAATAATGGAAAACAATAACAGCCAAATAGCCGCCACGGCTACACTTGAAGGACCATATTCTTTTCATAAAATTTTCCATCACTAATTCGCACATTTGCGGTTGTATGTCCTCGATAACTTCAGGAATTCCATCTTTGAGGTCTTGGATCGATTGTGAACAATCGGTATAGACTTTATCTTTCATGTAGCCTCAAAGAGAAAAGTCTAAAAGTGTTAAATCTCAAGATCTCGGTAGTCAATTGTGATGGTCTCTTCCAGAAATCACATGGTCAGGAAACTTTTCATGCAAAAGAGCGATGATATTGTTACTTGTGGAACTTAGCGCTTTCCAATTCCGGCCATATAGCGCAATCTATTCACCGTAACAGATGCTCCAGCCTCATTTTCGAAAAAGTAAGGTCCAATGACTCCGCCAGACCAAAAACCGAACCAAACAGTCATATGTTGAGACGGCTTTTTAACAATAATTCTTGGAATTTCCGAGCTCCAAGTGCGACAATTCTGCTTGTTAACGTAGCCTCCGAGATGAAAATGAGTCCATAATTCAAGATGATTTTTCGATGAAATTCCCGATCAGTTTGATGCATTTCAAGGACCTAATCAACAAAAATACGACTTTGTTGATGGTCGGCAGGCATGAGTTCTTGTGTTAGCTGAACTTTAGAAGCCTTAAGATCTAAGTCTTTATGCAAAATACAGTGTAATGTCGGTTGTGGAATGCCCAATTCCAAAGATCGACAAGAAATGGACAAACCTGGGTTTTCCTCAACACTATGGGCTACAATAGCAATATTCTCAGTAGTTCTTGAGTGACTTGCACGAGTTCGATTATGCACATCACTAATTTGTCCCAACAGCTAAAATTTTTCTACCAGTTTCACAATTGCTGGCCGCGAAGGTGCTTCACAACGACTCAAAGATTCTTTAGTTTTGCGAACTGTGACCGCGAAATTTTCGCTATCTTTGTAGTGAATTTTAATAATTTCAATGCGTTATTGAAGCGTGTATGGTTCCATTTTTATTAATGGCGTAGTTTTTACTTATCATGTGTCAGGTCAAGGATGAGTCATGACAAATGTTAAAATGGCGGGCTACTGAAAATGAAATGTCTCATTAGAACACCTTTTATATATTCCTTTTTGGTTTTTCTCGTATATAGATGTATATAACTCAATTACTTTCATTGTATTTAATTTACTTTTTAGTTCTAGGTACATCCGTGTATATTTTTTGGGGTGATAAGACTTTGAAATAAAAACTATAGTACCGAAACTATAAATAAAAACTTGTAATTATCAGTAATTTTATGTGGAAATGAAACATGGATGATGATTCGATTTTGTGATTAAATACCTCAAAGAAAGTTACGTATGTGATGCATCTCTTGGGTTAATGAAAAAATCATAAAGTCTTTTTTTCTATATACTTTTATAGATCGTTATACGCCAGTTTTCTTCGTTAATAAACTTTTGATAAGCTTCATAATACCTTTTTCTTTTTTCGTCAGTGAAAAATTACAAGGTGCTAACTCACGGCCTCACTTGAATCGAATGTTATATCATGAAAAGAATTTTGCAGAGAACGAAACAGGCGGAAATCTGAAAGCAGACATGGTATGGTAGAAGCGACGGAACATCCTATTTGAACTCCAGTAATATTTGACGGACTATAAAATTTGTGTGCGGTCCTGTGTTTTTGTGGTGCAACACCACTAATTTGCGATTAACGGGCTTCGGATGTTTTTGGATTCAATCTGTGCAGCTGGTGCTCCTATTTTTCTTCAAAGATCCTGAAGAAGATAAGAAAGGGAAACCAAGAGTTAGACAGACTTAAGGAACAACTAGAGATAAATGGGATAGTATGGGATGGGAAAGAAATTAAATGCAGGATAGAAAACAACAGAAATTAGTCTAAACTTCATCAACTCCAACATTGCTTGTAAGTCATTCGTCATTCGACATAAATATCCAAACCATCCAAATTGTCATTCTATATCTTTTTTGTTGGAAGATTCTTCTATTACCATTTGTCCATTGTATTAATTTGGTATTTTTGTCTTTCTGTTAGTGCACATGTCCCACTGTTATATACGATTGTTTGTCTATTAACTTTTCAATGTTTGAAATTCTGATAATCTCCTTTGGCACTTCTCTTTCTCCTAGAAAAGTTGTTTCTATTGTATAGAATATATTTTATGTTTTTCTCATTCTATTATTTAATATTCTATTTTTTTCTTCAATTGTTTAACTTATTTTCCATTTAAACTATTTCATGGGTTTCACTTTACGTTATAAGGTAATTTTGATGGAGCCTGTGGTTGATTCACTTGATCACTGAAGGTTGATATGTAACCCCTTGCCACATTAATTTTCGTATCTGTATACGTATTTCGACAACTAAAAACTACGGCGAAAAATACCCGTACCAAAACAAACTCCGTACGCGATCCGTACCGTTAAGAACCAAAATGTGCACAGTGTACATTTTGGTTCTCAACGGTACGTTGTAACACTTTCCATATGTCTTAAAAGCATAGTTGAATTTTTCTGGTCTTATTAACTAATTTTTCACTTGATTTTCAGGTTAGAAATATGAATATTATGATTTTGTGTAGTTCAACTTTTCCTAAATCCGCCTTCCAGCGTTGGCATTTTATTTCTAATTCATTTCTCTGTTATTCTCTTGAATATTTTCCCTGGAAATGAGGAAGTGTTATACATCTGTAATCGTTACAATTTCTTTTATTCTCTTTCTTATGGGTAAGCCAGCGTCTGTTTTTCATTCCTTTAGTAGTTTTACATTTTTAATAAGTTATTCATTATTTCAATACGCCAATAGTTTTCTCTATAATTTTCTGATATTTTATACTACTTTTAGCCTTTAATATTGATACTTTGACTCCTTTTGCTCTTCTATGAATGCTCCATAGCTTTCCTCTGTCTTTTATGTTTATACACATTTAATTTGTCCACCAGTCGTTATCGTAATGTGGATAATGAAACCATTACATTTAAAATTCCTTGGACTTTTACTCATTTAATTTATTCCACCAAATTGGTATGTAAACTTTAAAAAAGGTTATTTAAATTAAATAAACCTTTAGGTGGTGAAACGTTTTCGCTCACATAGCATATACGAAATTATTGGTAATCAAAAATATTAAGATACGACCAACTGCAAGAAGAAATTATATATGTTGTTAATTTAAATGTCTGCAAGTACTTTAACCTTTCATTAACTGACACAGAAAATTTAGTTAGGTATATGTTAGTATCGTAATTTAAAATATATTCTAGATTACGTATTAACTCGAGTTTATATCAAAAATTCAAGCCGGGGGTTACGTCACGTCATCCAGTATCACATAAACGCCTGAAGCGTTATGGGTTCACGATTCAATTCGCTTAATACGCGATTGATGAAATGTAAAGGGAAAGTTACAGAATTCAAATGAAACGAAAAATCAATCTAACGCAAAAATCAAAGATATTGTAGAACGAAAATTTTAAAATTAGTACATGTATAGTATCAACGCTACGAAAAAAATAAATTACGACATAATTCATGATATGCGAAAATATAATATGGTATAAAACTTATAATTTGTATACAATATGTTATTGGCAATGAGATTACGTAAAATTAAAAGCGGTGTTGAAGGTTCCTTTTATGCTAAAATTTCCATTAATACTATATGTTACTATACTTATATAGAAAATTTTTGTTAGGATGTAATATTTTTCGTTAATGATGTAAATTTGGCTTTGTCAGGTATAAATGTCTTTAAATCTACAGAAGCCTACAACGATTATTTTTTATAGTTGTAAAATTTGTCCAAATCAGTATGAAGACTAAATGTTTAAACTCAAGTTGATTGAGCTGTTATTCAGCAAAAATTTACCTGAAAATACCCTCACGGTGTTATCCACAGATATAAAAATCATTTATAAGGATATTGATAATACGTCACCTTCTTTCATGTAGCATAACATTAATTACGCAGTACAGAAATTGAAATCTTCCATGTATTCTAGTGAACAAACAAGTTTGCTTCAATTGAAGATATAACAATGTTTATTGAAGAGGTTAGAAATGTTTAAGTAATTTCGTCCTTTAGGAAGTCCGAAGTGGAAGATCCTAATGCATAATTATCGACTGATTAATACAAATACATTGTCTATATTTTCTGAGGTCTATGGAGCTATAGATCAAGTATGGGCAACTTTTGACATATTGTGGGCCAAACTTTAATGTACAAATACGTTCACGGGCCGAGTTTAAAAGTAGTGAATATTAAAATAGTGTTTTAAAGTAGTGCTAATAATTTTTAGCAATTGATATCAGACCACGGGCTGGATAAAATTTTACAGCGGTCCGGATCCGGCCCGCGGGCCGATTGTTACCCACATATACTATAGATAATGATAAACTTATGAAGCATTTTTAAGAATTTAATTATTTATACACTATTGTCATCATTATTGTCTAAGAGTTTCACTATGTAACTATGTAAACCTGAACTATACTGATAGACATTTCATATTATTCTTTCTTATATTTCTCCGCGACGGCATGGGCTTTTTTCTCCAGAACATCTACAGGGACTAATCTAGTAACTTTCATATTTGTTAGGGACGTTATTGTTTGTCAGAGTGACTTCTCCCGTGCATTTCATACTAATGATCAGTGTTGTTAAATAAATTTTATTACTTTGGTTTCTCTCCTTTCCTTTTTCGTCTTCTGGGGTCGTACCTGAATAATAGGATAAATTATGTTTTCTATAATAGCTACACGTTAAATATTTTTATATCTTCCTCTGGTGTAACACGAGGTTGGAATTTTGGTCCGTTTTTATTCTTACTTTTTATAAGTTTGGCTTCCAATACCTTAGCTTATGTAAATTTTCAATGTGATATCGCCCAATGGCGACGTTATGCACTTACAGGAGACTATTCATTTCATCATTGGTTGATCTGTTGCTAATCGTTTGTTTTTGAATGTTGACAACTATTTTATGTCTTTCTCTAGAAAATTGAGAGACCTTTTTCTTCCTCTTATTCTATAAGTGGACATATATTTTTGAAAATTAATTCAATCAAAGATGATTATTATTTAATAACTGCCCGAATTTCAATTTACATGTTCAACTTATCTATCTCTCAGCGATTATAACATTGACTATGTTACTGACTATGATAACCTGAACTTATATAAATAGAACATTTTAGTATATACAGAGAAATTTTATTGGTATTACCTATACAATTTTAATGCATAACATAAGTTTTGTACCACCCTGCCTGACAGGAAATGAGCGATTTGTCTTGGAAGCTGTTTAGAATTATAAAGAAGTATTTGCTGATATCATTGTTATTAAGGACAATTTACTTTTTGTTCTTTGAAAGAAATTCCTATTTTTATTGTCATTTAATGTTATATTTACATTTTATCGACACATATGATCAGCAAAATTTCATACTACGTTGTTTGCTACATTTTCTTTCCATTTGTTTAATTTTATAATTAGTAAAACTTAAGAACTTTTATGAATATTAAATACTTAAAAGGAATTTAAATTATAAAAGTGAATTACTTTATGTATGTAATTAATTTTTTATAAAAGGAAATAATAACATATAGGAATCTTTTCTTTGTTAGTACACAACATCCAAAGATCGTGTGTTAATACAACTAATTCAGACATTTCAGTATCTTATTCCTCTGATTACTCTAGGTCCCACTGCCTAGTAAATTGTACCATTTCGCAGCACATATACCTTTAGAAAAAGGTCAAATTAAATTTTCCGGTATACAAGGACCTTTCAGCCAAGACTGGATGACATTAATACGGTCTTATACGATGAGCTACAAAACGCTAACAAGAAAAAAATATAATCCAGATAACCTTTTTTCATTTTGAAAAATAGTAATTAATATAATTTGTTTGAATTTGACATAGCTCGATAAGATATCAAATTTTGTATTCATTTAGAAATAACCCTAATGGAAACATTTTTCATGATTGTGGTGGCTTTTAATGATTCGTCTGTGGCAAGATCTGTTTCTCTTTGACAACGTAGAGAATTTCGAAACGATCGACGAAATTATACGAGTTACAAGGCAGTGCATGTGCTTTAATTAGTGTATTAACTGACGAAACTGCCAACACTGGAGTAGCAATTATTCAAACAATTTTTGTACTCAACTTGCTGGGTGATATATGGATCGAACGTATTAATTTTGTGGACTGATAAAATGTCATTCCACACTAGTTATTCGTTTGTAGTTTTGAAGGAACTGAACTTGTATATTTTAGTAAAAAGCGACTGTACTTATTATTTAGATATTTATGTACATAAACAGCTTACTAACCAACAAATTCAAAAATTTTATGATTTTGTATATCAAGACTGTTCCGTTACGTAAAGAAATTCAAATACCTTCTCCTTCGCATGTCTTGGAAGATTTATTGTTATATTGTCAAATCTTGAAAGCAAGTACACAAAATTTACCTCTACACTAATGAAAACTATTCCGTGGGGGCAGTAATAACTGTTTGATAGACGTGATCTTGAAAATGTAACTTTTAAGAAGATTTAGTTGAGAATAACCCAAGTACAATGGTTTAAGTGCTAATTGTAGAACTTTTTCAAAAATACTTACAAAAATTATGCCCCTAATAAATTATATTAAGGAAAAAAGAATTGAAAATAAATACATATCAATTTAACAGTATACTTAACCATGTTTCTAACATACATTGCTAATAAAATGAAAATGTGCTGTCAACAGTCTAATAAATAGAAGAGTAAGTACATAAATGCCAATTGTATATTTGGAAATTTCTAATCTGTTGTATAGAAATTTTCCAATCGGCAAAGATTCTGAATTACTAAAACTACAATGTAAACCTCTTCAAGATGATTTGGCGGTAAACTAATTTTAGTAATTGGTTCTAACATTATAAATGATTATAGATTTATACGTGAATATTGTATCTAGGAAAGACAAATTTCCAAATATTAATTATAATTTGAATTAAAGAAGGAGTTAAAATAATAAATTGTATGCAATTTTGATGGAGCCTATGATTTATTAACATAATCACTTAAGGTATATATATAACCCCTTTTCAGATCAATTTGTTGTCAGTATGTTGTCCCCAGCAGATAATTAAACAGTGTCGCACCTGGAAAACTATAGCGAAAACATGCACGCTACAAATTTCGTACACGATCTGTACCATTGAAAGCCAATACGCACACTGTGCGTTACAGTATGTGGTACTGTGTGCGTTTTGGTTTTCGACGGTACAAATCGTGTATGAAATTTGTTTGGTGCGGGTGTTTTCAGTAATTTTTCAGGTGCGACGCTGTTTAATTATCTGCTGATGATGGTCACTTAGTTATCGAAATACGTATACAGAAGACGAACATTAATGTGGAAAAGGGTTATATTGGGTCTGGGAAAAAGTTCGTGGCGTTTTTTCAGTAAAATTCAACTGGTCCCCGCATGGCGCGTGGACGAATTCATTTAAACCGAATATGCTCCATTATTATCGACAATGTTTCGCCATTTTTTTGGTAGATCCATGATCCTATCGGTGAAAAACTTCTGTGGTTTCTGGTCGAAAAACTGAATCAAGTAGTTTTCACAGGCTTCTTTTGAAACCAACTTAATTCCATTGAGAGAGTTCTGCAGAGATCGAAACAGATGATAGCCAGAGGGTGCTATATCCGGACTGTAAGGTGGGTGCATCAAAACTTCCCAACCAAACTCTCTCAATTTTTGACGGGTCATCAAAGAAGTGTGTGGTCGGGCGTTGTCATGATGGAAGACAACACCTTTCCTATTAATCAATTCGGGCCGTTTTCTTTCAATCGCCTGGCGTAATCTCTCTAGTTGTGCACAGTAGAGTTGAGAATCAATCGTCTGACCAGTTGGAAGTAGCTCGTAGTGGACGATTCCCCTCCAGTCCCACCATACACACAGCATCACTTTTTTTGGCGTCAATGTTGGCTTAGCGAACGCTTGTGACGGCTCACCATCCTTTATCCACGATCTTTTACGCTTCCGATTATCGTACGTAATCCATTTTTCATCTCCGGTTATTAAACGTTTCAGAAACGGCTCGATTTCATTCCGTTTCAGCAGCGCATCGCAGATGTTAATTCGGTCCATCATGTTTTTCACGCTCAACTCATGAGGAACCCATACGTCAAGCTTTTTTTTGTAACCAGCTTTGTGTAAATGGTTCAAAACAGTTTTGTGGTCAATGCCTAGCTCCATGCCAATATCGACACTGCTGATATGCTTATCTTGTTGGACTTTTTCAAGAATTTCATCAGATTTTTCAGTGATTGGACGACCGGAGCGTGACTCATCTTTCACATTGAAATTTCCAGAACGAAAGCGAGCGAACCATTTCCGCGCAACAGATTTCGATAAAGTACCTTCACCGTACACAGCACAAATTTTATCACAAGCCTGCGCAGCGTTCTTCCCCTTATCATAATAATATTGCAGAAAACGAGCCCTCGGTGGTGTCGCTGTGACTTGTTGTTCTTTAGTTATCGGCAACCAATGCCATCTATCGGGAAAAACGCCACGAACTTTTTCCCAGACCCAATATATCAACCTTAAGTGACTAGAATACATTGTATGTTAACATAACATACAAATCCAGGTTTAACTGTATTGTAATTCTTCTAAATTCTCTAAATATCTGATTAAGGTGTTTCTACACACTAGCGCAAAATTTTAGTTATGTTTAGAATTCGTATTCGTCGAATTTCACGTTTTTTCAGTAACAGCTTTCTAGTACCAGAAACAGTGTGCTCAAAAAGAAAACGAAGAATGGTGGAAGATGATTATTACTGTGGATCGAGCTTGAGCCTAGTGATCCAAAGACGGAACATGAAAGCGCGCAATGGATAGAAAAAGAAGTACCACCGCCAAAAAAAGCACGCACGCAAAAGTTTTTCACCGAGGCTAAAACATTTTTCGAATATAGGGGTTGTTACATACAAATAGGGTTCTACATGGTACTATAGAAACTAATCATTATGAAGATGCTTTGTGTCGGACCAGATTGTCAGAAAACGACCTGAGGTAATTGGTAAGTGGAAGCTTCATCACGCTAAAGCTCGACCGCACGTGGCTATTTTTGTGACTGAATTTTTGAACGATAAAAATGTGAGGTGCACATCGTGCCCTCAACTTAGTTCTGACAGCCCCATACGGTTTTTATCGATGCCTTCAAGTAAGACTAGAATTTTTACAGACAATTTTGAAGAAGCTCTTAAAGAATGACTAAAATTTTTGTCTAATACTTCAAGGCAACCATGAAAACATGAAGGCTTGTTGTTTAAAATTAATAGAAAAAAGTTTGTACTAGTACTAGTGTAAATCTTAATTAAAAATTTCTCATAACTAATATATTCTGTGTACTCTATCTTTTACTAAGTAACAAGAAATATTGCAGGTTAATATAACATTATAATGATTATTATTATTTTATATAAATTAACTTATATTGTTTTTATTATTCTCTATTGCTTTAGCTGTTAGAATTGCGTGCTTTGCTTATGTGTTAGATAATAAATACTTTCTGGATAAAGTACGAAAACATAGTTACAAGGTATTAAATCAACGTACATAAATATCAGCCAGAAAATATTAGTTTTGAGGATATTGGCAGACAGAATAGAACATTATGAAACTCACCTAATACATTGTGTTGCAACGTAAACAGATTCTAATTGTTATATCAAAACTTTGATATTATATTAACAACCGACAAACTGTAAATAATCCCTCTGAAATTAATATTAAATTCCTTTCATATTCGAAAAGCTTCCTTGAAAATTGGTTTTGCGAGCTCATGCAGTTTAATGTACGTTATTTTGCGTTGAACGCAACGCACTGCTAATTGAATAGAGTCGAGCAAAACAATTTCCATTGGAGATCGTTGGAAACTCGCAAAGTATTTGCATGATGTTATTAGCATTGGTTATTTAAAACTGTCAGACTTCGATATTAAATATATGCAGAAATGTATATCCCGCCGCTCTGCAGCAGTAATAGTATCAACAGTGCTTTTATTTTATATTTTTATAAATTTAACATATGAAAATTATTTGAAAACGTGTACAGAATCTGGCCACTGGACGCACTACATTGACTTTAGTTATTAACGGAAAATAAAATTTTTTTAATTATTACTAATTTGTTTCCTGAAAAAGGAATATATTGTTCTTGAAATGTTTAAAATATTGACCATTTAACTTATTTCAGATATTTATAAAATGACAATATTTATATTTCTGTTTGTTTTTATTATTTGTTGCAAATATATTTAAATAACAGTTGATATAATAATAAGCCATGCTCCTGATGCGACTCAAACATTTCGTCTAAAGACATTTACCTTAAACGAGAAAAAAATACACGAGAAACCTCCTCGAATAGCGGCCTTTGGATTTGACTTAACATATTCATCTATTTGCCTAATAAAAATATTTATATCTTATAAACTCTAACTAATTTAGTTCAACGATTTAATTTATTTTCGTCGTATATTTATCTAGTGCTGCATGAGACCATATTTATTGTATAGGGTGTTCCAATTTGTGTGTATATGTATATAGACGGAATCCTAGATATTACTTATTATTTATAATATAAAAGTTTCGATGATTTTATATTTTAGCGTTTTTTAATATTAACTAACGTCTATGAGCACAAAACTGATTACCGCAAAATAGTAACGCATTATGTTAATATTTTAAGGCCAATCATATTGTACCTACTCCAAACTTTAAAATTTTGAAAATATTATACTATAGTCTTAAAAAAGATTTTATACAATAATTTCTTTATACCATAATTACGATATTTAAGATATTGCCTACGGGCTACTATGTTTGTTCTAGTCCGTAATTCTTGTATTGGATATTTTTTCCACTGCTTGTAACCACTTGGTTCTTGGTTGCCCTTGAGTGTTAAATCATCTTCTTGTTTTGCTCTTACAGAGTGCAGTCGTTCAACTTCTTCATTGGCTTTTCTCTCCCAACACCCTCAACTTTCGCTCCTCCGTATATCTTTTTCACAAACTTTCCCTATTGTTTTTCTTCTTTTCTGTTGTTCTATTGTTCATAATTCATCACTTATAGCAATAGGTTACTGTCGGTCTTGAGACTTCTATATTGTTGAGTTTCCACTTCCTAGAGACATGTCATGACATCAAATTACTAAGACCGATCATACGCTTTTTGACCATATTTTAGCTTGAATTTGATACATATTTATGAATGAATAAATTATTTCTCTAGTCATCGCAGCCCCGCCTTTCTTCCTTATGGAATCCATTCGAGCACTGCCCTTGATGTTTCTCTCTTATGATTTCAATTATACCTTTTCTATTTTAAAATTCGTATAATTTCTCTTCCGGAAGACATTTCCCTTAAATGTATATTAGTTTTCTTCTTTCTACTTCCTAAATCTCAAAATATCAAATTATTTATAGTGAGAACGAAGCATTGGCAACATTTACAGGAATTTATTAAGAATATGTAATAGTTTAAACAGAAAATATGCTCCTACAGTTATTTATTAGAAGTATATACATACATACGAACACATACAGATTTTCATTATTAACGACGTACTTGGCTTTTAAAGAAAATCACAAATATCCTTAGAAATTTAAATTAATTTTCAATTCCATATAAACTATAGTTACCACTAGTGATGGAACACAACATCGTTTAAGTCGTTCGTAGAAGTATTGGTATGAATGAATGCGCTGAACCCAATTTTATATAGCTTTTCACATTAATTGTGTGGAATGTCAGCAGTGACGTTAGATTTTGATCTGCAAGTAGTGTAATGCCACTGGCTTATCAAAGTAAACTAACGGCTCAACCCCACAGGAAGATGTCTAAAAATGTTAAATCGCTTGAGCATAGAGATCCACTTTTGGTTATACACGATTTACCAAACTTCTCTTTCAGTAAGTGAATTGTTTGATTTGCAGTGTGACAAGTGACATCGTCTTGTTGAAACTCATATCGTTCAAGTCACGAGCATTCAATTTGAATCAAAGGAAGCAAGTCAATATTTAGTTGAGTTTCTAGTACCATTGAAAAAAGAAAGGTCGAACAACTCCTCTAACATGAAATGCACGCCAGCCTACTTCATGTATTACTTCTAGATATATTCAGATCAAATACGATAGTTTTGTTTATTCACAAAACTATTAAGACAGAAATTAGCTTCGCCGCTAAAAATAATTGTGTTATGGAAATCTGCAACGAAACAAATAATCGTTTGGTATGATTATTTGAGTTAAAGCAGTCTTGTACAAACGTAGGTGAAGATCCTTTGGGGAAATTCGTCCCAAATTAGGTTTGAAATGTGCAATTCGTGAAATCGACACATTTGCACTTCTTATCTCATTGGTATAGAAGCGCTATGGCGTGAATATGTTGATTCGAATTTTTACGTAAGTTATTCAATTGTTCCATTTGAAGTTACTGCATGTACAGTAGCCCCGATTGAATGTTAATTTTGATAAAATATCAGAATAATTTTTAAACGCTATTGACGCGTGTATTGATCCATGATGGTAGACACAGTCAAACATAATCATCAAAAAAGACAATCTCAAACCTTCCAACTGAAAGAAATTGCTATTTACAAATGCGTCATCTCTAATGGAAGGCCTCTAGTTAAACCTGAACCAATGTTAAGTAGTTGTATTTTTTTTAGTACATTGCATGGAAAGCAATTCATATTTTCAATGTTATATTATATTGCAAACAAAACATAATTTAAATAGTGTTTTCTATGTGAAACATAAGGAATGCAAGTATTTTATTATTACTTATTTTATAGAACAGTGAGTATATTATATTTGCACTAGAAAGTATGTGCCTAATTATAAAGCCCGTAGTTTGCAAGAATGTTGTTTCTCGTAGATGTCATAACGATTACTTTTTCAGGAGATATAGAAAGCACAAAACATAATTTAACATTCATTACTCTTTGTTTTTATAAAATTTCGCAAAATAATTTGTGGTTGTACTTAATTGTACCGCATACGCAATGGCAACCAAAATAGAAACACAGCATTTAAATTATGTTTCTTATTACACTGCTGTATATGTAATAATATCTTTATGAACGCGTTACCGTTTATGGCGAACACATTAGAAATAATAACACATATATACGACAATACTAATTATGTAAAATTAACTTTCTCAAACTTCCTCATATGATATAATAATGGGTGATATATTTTAACACAAGAGCTTTCGGATGAAAAAAGACACTTAGGAAATATTAATAACAACTTACATCACTTTCAAGGAGAAAAAATTATTACCGTGAGTTACCTAAATAATTATATTTGTTGCCAAATTTAATAGAAAAACTATGAAAAAAAGAATCAAATTCTATAAATCACGCTGTTATTATTTCTACATTTAACTTTGCGACAATGCAGTGACCCTGCCTATTGTGCAATTACCTTTCTCTATCGATCTACATGAAAGTTTTGCCTTCGAAGTAGTGGTAGAAAGAGAGCGTTATCTTAAAGTAGGGAGGCCGAACATATAAATACAACACTTTGCACTTAATTACAAATCCAATGGTATTTACATGAAAACAGTTTTGACCCGGTGTCACCCTTATAGTTCGTGAAAATGATTAGTAGTGGTGCGTTGTGTTATCTTGCACTCGTGTCTAGTGTTATTTCTGCACCAATATCTGAACCGGCTTATTCAGGAATACAATATTCGAATTCACAAACGTTAACGGCTCAACAGTCACAACCCTCGTATATTACTGCCCCTCAACCGATACAACCGCAAGCTCCGCTCTATCAGCCGCAAAGTCAGGCATTCAGTCCACCCACGCAAGTTGTTTCCCAGTTACTTTTACCGACAAGTGTAGATAGGCAAGTAAGTATAAATGGGTAATGTTCATTTTTGATATCTGATTGTAGAAAGCCTTTTAATGTAAATTATTCATGAATTACTACCCGAATAAATTATGATTAAAAACCATAATAACACAATAAACTAGTGCAAAGCTTAGTCTAGGAAAAAGAAAATATTTGTGAACATTACATATACCTAAGAGGAATTTTTTTCTCAATTTAGAGCAACATTACCTCTTTCCAAATAGAATAAAAATGCAATAGAACAGCAAATAAATTTACTAAAATGAAACAAATAAGATTATTTATTAAAAGAAATTTTTCTTTTGCTTTTCATTAGCTGCTTCAATAAAAATCAGCTTTTTCTGTTCTGCTATTAAGTTCTCAATTTCTTTTACTTTAGAAATATTAACACAGACCGGGGAGGGGGTTGTCGTTTTGAATTTTGTTAAGCTGATATGATCATAACTAAAGTTTTGCTCAATACCTAAAGAGATAATTCCGTTATCTTGATATTCTGCTTCAGAATTATCACTACCGCAGAATTACTGCAAAAAACATTTTTAAATTGTTTTCTTAAGCAGCTTGACATTATGCATTTAAAAGTATTAAAATACGTATAAAATTATGATAGCGATAACGTCAAAATACTTTTTATAGTGTTTGTATCAAATAAATTAATTAATAAATTAAATTAGAAATAAAACCTGTAAGACTAAGATTGAGCTACTTTTTACTTTTTACTTTGGATATAATCTTCTCCAATAAGGACGCTAATATTTTTCAACTATTTTAGTAACAGTAAAATATAAAAAGGAAGTCAAATATGTTCATAGAAATGTTTTAAAGACTTCCTAATCAATATGATTGAAATACTAATTCAATAGCACGGATAGCATTCCTTAGTTAAAAAAAGTTTAGATAACCTAAACTGGTACGTCGATTTTCGCGGTCGTGGTCCATGCTATCTGCTTCAGGGCTTCCGGGCCGGAATCGCGTCACTTGTATATCTGCCGACGTTTCGTACTTATTTGTATGGGACATCTTCAGGGCTGAACTACTGCACTGAAACTACACTTTAGATAACCTATTTTAAAAAAAGGATCCTATCGCGAAGTCTATTTTTAAAAACCAACCTTATAAAACAACCTTTGGGTCACGAGAAATATTGGGTTACGCCGAAATTTTTATGGGTCACAAAATAATATAGAAACTATATAAATATTAACGGTGGGTATCTCTCTTCAAAGGGCAAAGTAATTAGAAAAGAGAATTCCATTTTGTTAGATAGGAAAATATATATTTTAGTCGCAGTATCAGTACAAATAAATTTATTGGGCTGCTGTGTAAAAACATGTAGCACATTGCGAACAATTAATTTCGATAATTCGTTTATTCTTATTATCAATTCCGTTTCCCAACTCCTTCAGCTTTTATATTTACAACGAAATCTTGAAAATCTAAATATTGGCCTAGATGTTATTGATGGTCTTAAATCAATTTTGGAATCTAATTCATGACTGAATTATTGTATAAAAAATTCAATATTAAATTAACGATTATGTTTTAAAAATGCATAGCCTTTCCAGATTCTGCGGTAATAATTATGTACACTTACTTTATGCAGTCATAAAAGTTTTCCAAATATAAATGCAGTATCTCTGATCGTTTAGGCAGAATAATAAATGCAACGAGAAACTCATTTTTATTGCAAAAAGTGCACTTCTGCATAAAAAATGACAGGAACTGTATCGTGGACTTTCAGGCAAACAAATAATAACTTTAACTCGATTTTGGAAATAATTATTTTTTACCTTCTCACTACCTTGTTTTATTACTAGCAAAAATAAAAATTATATTAATCTAAATATTATGTCATCAGTAGAAAATAAACTACAATCTTACTTAATTGGTTTTTTATTGGCCATGTGCTTTAAAGTTAGAACTTTTTTTCTCAAAAAGTAATTAAAATTTTTCAAAATGAAGTAAGAGATACATCTAACACAATTTGTAACGACTTGAAAAAAAACTTCCTAACACAAATAAGAGGTCAGAAGGAACCATTCCTTTATTTGTTGAAAAAGCAAACCCGCTAAAGGTAAAAAACGGCAATGTTTGTAACTTTTCTTTCTCAATGAAAATAGAAGCTGATCCATATAGCTTGCTCCCAAATACTTCGAGGGCTTTTTCTTATCCTATCTAAAGAAAGATTAAATTTTAAGTAGAAAGCGTGCCAAAACAAATTTCTGATGCAATTAGTTTAATATATTTATAACGCATATAGAAAAATATGTAGATAATATGATTCATAAAGAAAATGAAATAACTGCGCACTTTATGAATTAATGGTTTCGTATAGTATTGCATAGGATAAAACTAAAGTTATTTTGTTGCGAATATAGTAAATAGTTGTTTCTTGATATAAATTTTCAGATTTCGTATGTATATTAAAGACGATTCGTCCACTATATGTAGAATGCCTAAGTACTTGATACATAATACTTTCTTTTCGCATTTTTGTTCCTTTTTCTTCTGTATGTTATTATAATATAAACTGACAATTAGTACTGAAAAAGTCGTATAGATAAACAATCAGTTCTTTACTAAAAGTTTTCTTATAAAAATAATTGACATTGATTGAATGAAGCTAGCACAGAAATTGTTTTTTTACATTTTCATTAGTTTTCATAAATTTATAAACAATTCGTTTTTAGTTCGCATATTCTCCAGCTCTTTACTCACTCTTTAATTAATAGAAACGCAACGTTGCTATTTATTTAAAAAAGAGAAGGAAATGTAGAAAGTATTGAATAAATTAAATCTGAAAGTGAAACGTTGACATTGTAAGTTAATATATTAATTTAATTATAATAAGTCTAATTTATTTATTCATATACATAACATTCGTTTATTTTTCGCGTATGCGTATTCTGCATCTGTCTAGGTCCCATTGCTGAAGCTGTTCTAGATAACTGTAAATATTCTGTATGTAGGTCGAGTAAATAGCGAATAATTGATATTTCTAGTACATTAAATTCAAAAATGAGTTCGAGATAATTAAATAATAGTAATAATATTCTTTACTGTTTAATAGTACACCATTTTGACGGAAAATTGAGGTGCACCGAAATAAACTCGGATAAATAGTTATATAATCACATTAATTACATATGCATTAGAATAAAATAACAAATTAACGAAACAAAACACTAATAAAATTCATTAGAGAAATGAATGACAAACAAGATATTTGTTGGCATCCGATGTAAAAAGGGAGCTTTATATAACTATAAAAAGAAGTAAATTAAATATGCAGGCAAAAGATTTTTAGTAAAGATACGGAAAAAGTGAGATCAGTAATTTTTATCAGGAAAAAATCAAGAAAGGATAATTTTGAAAGGCTAATATTCTGTTGTAGTAATCAAGGAAATATGGTATAAGATACTAAAGAATAACGACAGTTCCGAAGCCAATATTATGAAGGGACTTTAAGCAAAAGAGAGACCGTAAAAGCTGAAGGTAAGATAAAAAGAGAAAGTCGCTGGTCGAAGGACAGACGACATCCAACAACTTGATGAAATTCTTAAGAGATTATAGTATCTGAAAAATGAGAATTGTACGAACGAAAATGATAAATGATTCCTTGTTATACAGGAATCTGTATGAGTTTATTAGGTCTATATAGACAAAAGACGAAATGCCGATGGAGGAGACGTACGTAACTGTCTGTGAGAATTATAGGACTATCGCTTAGTTGCGTCACCTAAAAAATATTAGCAAACTCTATAAGGAAACGTTTAACGAAAAAACTGATGTGATAGACCAGCATTTTAAAGCGAAACAAATTTTGGCTAAAACTGAAAAGCATAGTATTGCACTGCACATTATGTTTATAGATTTTAAGCAGTTATACAATACAATTACTAGGTGAAAAATCTGCAAGGCCTTGAAAGATCCACATTCCACAAAAGCTAATAAAGCTAGCTAATATGATCTAACAGAAATCAGTGAATACAGATATAATTAACGGACAAGCATCTGAAATTTTCCCGGCCAACAATGGTTTGAGACTGAGGACCCCCTTTTTATGAAGCTGCTAACATTATACTGAACAAAATAATAACATTCAGCGAAGTACATGTACATGATATAATATGTCATCATAAACATTAAATGAAAAACTGAGTATATGAGAAAGAGATAGTAAACAAAACCTTTGGCGGGAAACAGGTGAAGAGCAGATGGATGAGAAAGAAGGTTATATGAAAAATCAGCAAAACCACCTCTGATATGCTAGTACAAAGAATCCATTTGACAGGACATATAGGCTCTTCCAAGACAGAGCAACAAAGTATTTGTAATAAATGAAATATAAAAATTACAGAGAAAGAAAGAAGAGGCAACCGTAAGATGAATAGACCAAGGTAATGGAAAATATTTAAAATTGTTGAAATTCGCGAACTGAAATGAAAATGCTAAAGATAGATGACAATAGAAATGGATAATTAAACAAATCCTGAGTCTGCATAACCTATAGTGTTAATATTATTATAAGCAAAAATCTAGCAGTCGAAATAGGAAACAAATTTTTCCCTTCATTTCCAAATACTTGTTCTGGTCAGCACACGTAAAATAAAAACTAGTAAATTCTCTTGCTTTATGGCTACATGTAAGTCGATATAAAGAAATAATAAATTAAATACTTAACAAGATTTCAACGATAAATAGTAATTTCACAAAATCGTTTACAAATTAAAAATTAGTAGATGGTAAATTTCATTTTTTATATTTCGATATTTCCATGAAAATAATAATAAACAAATAAATAAAACACTGGGGGAGGGGGGGGGGCTTCTCCCGTTTTCAATTTATTTACTTTTTTCTTTAACATTTTTTGTTTCTTTATTTTTTGTCTGTTTAGTATTGTGTAAGTTTACAATCATACCAGCATCTTTAAAATCAAGAAATTTATACCTTATTTTTTGTGTGTATACTTGCGTGTCACACAAAATGCGCATCCTTTCACAAGTTCAGATAAAACAGAATAATGAAATAAAAATATTAATACAAAAATAAATACCTTGAAAGAGGAAGAAATTTCGTTAATAAAAACAGTGTTTTATCACCCCCTTCTGATCGAAATACCCAAACACAAATGAATAAAATTTGTAGTTAGAATAAAGGATATATTAAAAAAGAAGAGTATACGTCAAAAATTAATTCGAATTAATAAAAATAAGCACTAGTATTGCTTATACTTTAATCTCGTTAGTAAAATCGAAAGTGTGTTAAATCGCAGATAATCCTATTATATACAAAGGCAAAGTTAAAAGGAATGGAACTCTTAAATGTTATCTAATATCGAATACAACGAAGTTTTGCTATAATGAGATTTAAATTCGAAGGTATTTTTTTCTGTTTAAAGTTTTTTTTACTTAAAGCAAGTGAACAAAGAATTTACTAACTATGTCAACAATACATAACTTTAATCAGACATAATTAATTTTCACAAAAGAATTGTAATTCTCGCCTAATTAGATTCGCTTCTGTGCTACATTAAAAATTCTTAAAACCGTAAAAAGTGAAATAAAATGCCAATTACTTGATTGTTCTTATTTGATTTAATTCAGGCTGCTTAAGTATATATAATATGTTTAATTGATTCTGATAGTATATTAAAATATTCTGTTTCAGTGTTTTCGGAATGTAGATATTTATGTTTTCCTATTTCGATACATTTAGATAGTTAGAATTTTTAATCTTATTAGCAATTAGATTTCTGTTTCAGTAAACACAGATATAAAATAATCTAGTTCAAATATTACGTTTGGTTTATGGTAAGGTAACTTTCAATCCAGGTTGAGACCCTCTTACCTTCCGTCTTCCTACAATGGGTAAATATAATATTTCTCAGCGTTTAGGCAAAGTATCTACGTTGCCTACTTGAATTAATCTTTTCATCAGCAATGACTCTTTTTAGCTAAAGCCTTTTACGATCATCCAGAGAAGCAATTCCTTGGCGGGGTATGTTGATATCATTATTTCGGCTTGTGCCGTTTTTAGTATTTTATTTTAAATGTCCAGTATAAGTCCTCTTTCTCGTAGAAAATCTAGTTCAAGTATTACGTCGTTTAAAATGTATGCAGCCAAAACTTGCGTCGATCTTGGATATTGCCCTAGACGCATTTCAGCTCGAGCTATTCCCTGAATATGTGCTTTTGTTCTTTCTGTGGCAGCGGTCAAAGTTTATTACACATTAGAAGGACTATATACTCCATCTAATAAGATTTGATCTGACTATTATAACGTACATGTCGTTCTAGTGTCGATTGTGAAATGACGTCGCGTTACATACATCTACTACAACTCCGCCCTTCAGATTGCATCTTTGATACTATAACAGTGTATAGTAGGACACGATGGGCCTCATTCAACCTGTTCCCTTACAGATTACTGGTTTTAGTTTTTCTAAATCTTTTTCGCACTTAGCCAATTTCGAATATGAGTGAAATCGACATCCATTCTTGAAATAACCAAACTTGCCTCAATTCCAACGTACTTGTGTTTATATTAGGAATATTCGTTGGATTGGTTCTTGTCTAATATTAAAACTCACTTCTCTGTAGAGCTTAAGATTTTATACAAGAATCATTATCACTGCAAGATGCCTGTACCTGCTGCACTTGTATACTCTAAACTGACGCACTGGCTGCTTCATATTTCAAAACATGGATCAGTACGTTCAAAATGGTTGTATATCTTCCAAATCGGAATGTTCTGTGTTTCTCGGTGTCTGACATCGCTAACTTGCATAGCTAGTTGCTCAGTAGTGTTTTCTGGAACAGGTGAGTGCAATAATCTTACTAGGCATGCAAGATCTATTTGAAATTCTTGTAGGCCTTTGGAAGTCGTGTTTTATCTTCAGTGTGACTCTTCATATGTATAATATGGCGTGTATGTTTTAGATTCACTACTAATTCTTGCTTGGCTTATTGCTGCAATTCATCTTCGAAATTCTCCAGTTTACTACGCGCATAGTCCTTGATGGTTTTAAGGAGTTCTTTAACTTTTTCCATATGTGTTTGAATTCTTCCTTTGATGTCTTTTTCATGTGCTCTTTAACACCTTTCCCTTTCTCTTGAACCCACTTTACTTGTTCTTGAAGACATCTTTCAGAACGGTTTCGATGCTGAAGTCTACTTTATCTGGCAGAACATTTTCATCTTTTGAGTAACAGTTTGAATTTTGTTATCCATTTTGTCCATTAACTGACTAATTTCTGCTTGGCCGATTTCGATTCTATGGTAGATATTTGCTTGTATGGTTTCTACTCTTTATATTTTTTGGTTTTTCCTTGCTTATCTACCATTTTCTGACTAATTTTTGCTAGTGCGCGTTCCATTTGTCCATTTTCTGCTAAATCGTTCTACGCGATTCATTCTCTTTCTTGGACTATGTGTTAATTTTATTATCGTGAACTTTCTTTCTCTTACTTCTTCTTACCTCTATGTCACATAGATCCCGCTTCTGAGAGTAATTGTTACGTATTTTTCGGGATAATTCTTTAGCGATAGTAAAATCAAATGTCAAAATAACAGAAAGAAGTTTATTATAACTTATTTAACCGTTAACTATAGTTACAACCGTTAATAAATAATCTTTAAACGCTAGTTGCAAACATCTTTTAATTAGCATTGACGGTGTCGCTTTCATATAAACGTCTATGCCACTAATGGCGTCTCAAACACAATCTCGTCTATTTATGTACATATACGGGCTTCATCTCCAGTATTTTCGTATTGAACACGCAGTTTCTCTAATCATGAGTTTCTCATTTTCGTGTACCTGCATGTTGTCCGTTTTGTCTTGCGACGTCCTAAATTGATTAAAATTTGATTAGTATTTGCAATTTAATTTTAACTTTTGTGAAGATCACCGATTAATTTTACAGTAGACAAGTGAGCTTCCATTGTGAAGGTCTACAATTTGAAGACAGATTAGCTTTAGGCAACGCAATTTATTTAAATAGTAAAGTCCTTCGTAATTAGTGAATTGCATAATATATTTCACTATTAATTACAATACATTCTTTTAAGATTCAACAAGCTGCCCAACACATTGCTGGACCTCAATATGCTCAACAAATACAAATTGTCCAACAACAAGAACTGGCTAATCAAGCTGTCGCCGCAGCTCAAAGACGGGCCATGAGACAAAGACAACTTGCTGAACAAGAACAACGGGGTGAGTTTACTGGAAGAGGTTCAAACGCGGGCGGATTAAGTGCGCAACTGAGGGCACACTCCTATGCGAGTCAACCAATAGCACAAGCTCAAACTCCTCAAGAATATCAAGTCCAATACCAACCACAAACAGCAAGGCCAATTGCTAGAGTAGCACCACAAGCATATCCACGTCCAAAACAACAAATCCGGGACGAGGATCTTGAAGAATATGACGTAAGTGAAAGTTTCGATATTGCCTTCATTACACTAAAAACGTTTACAATTTGAAACAGTAATCTGCAATAGAATGTCAAACATGTGTAAATAATACTAGTCAACAGCGATTATCTTATACAATATTGCGTATCTCTTATGCGGTTTTATATCCTGATTCTGAAATTAATTTCAAAATTTCGTCATTAACAAAATTTTAAAATTTTTGCACAAATGACTTTTCCTAAAAATATGATAATTTGTAATATATCCGTTTATTTTAACAAACTTATGTGCATAATATTACAAGAGATATTTTATTGTCTATTGGGCTTCGACAGTTTAAACGTGCCTCGGTGTTTTGTGTCATATCCATTAAATAACATCCCTGTTTGCTTTACCACTAATTAAATTAAAGAATGAGTAGTTCTTGATACGTTATATTATGCGTAAATGACCCTAAAAGATTTTATGGATAGAAAGACTTTCTGTGGGTGAAGTATTGAACTTTTAATGGATAAAGAGTATTGCTGCTGTTTTAGTTTAAAAATTAGAAAACAAAGCTTGCGAGACTCAAAGGGTAGGACTTCTGCACGTCAAATGATTTGATACAAACAAAGGCGCTACGCCACGAACTGCTATTTTTGTTGAAGCAAAATTTTTAATAAAAAATTAGAATAAGATTAGCTGTGTTAACCTGCCATATGCTATCTATCCAGTACTTAATTCGGAAACACTACCCATGCCAAGACCTGTAGACTTAATCGAAGAACGTATCGATGCAGAAACAAAATCGCTAGCTTAAGATTTGTTGAATGACAAGAAGGAATATTTGCCATTTGAGGGAGGTTCATATCTAAATCAAGTTAAAATAATTGACCTAATTCGAGATCTTTATTTACTAAAGAATGCAGCTGAAATACTATAATCTAGACTGCAAATATATTTATTTTTAAATTTTTTTTTATCAGACGTCTTAAAAAAATGTATTCGTATTCATGGTAATTATTACACCTGTAAGACAAAATAAAATTATTCAACCCAATTAAAACCTGATGACATGCGTGAAGAATGACTTAAATATTATAGTAAACGCACTAGAAATATTTTTCTCGAAATTTCCATAGTACCGGGTACAACATAATGTAGGTGGTAATTTCAAAATTATTCAGAATATATCATGCATGTACAGATATGTATATTTTTTCAAAAGTAAATAACAGTAATCTACTGTATTATATTATAAATCTGCTATAACTGAAAATAAAATCACATCACAATAATTAATAAATCTATTAAGCATTAAACTAGATCTAAGAAAATGTTGATTTTTAAAACTTTCCAATATTTAATTAAACCATTATTATTGTCTTTAATAGAAAATTCCACTACTTTTATTAATTCTATTAATCATAATGTAGATTTTTAATGCTCGGTTTGTAGAAATAAATGCATCAATTAACGGTAAGGTTGAAAACATTACCATATGAGAAATATAACTTTTATGATCAATATTCTGTATAAATTCAGTTTTACTTTTTTTATGCTTAGCAATTATGCATGATAAAAAGTAATAAAACGATTCACACTATGACTGTAAAACTATAACTGAATATAATGAGATTATGTTTACAATATGTTGTTTATATACGGTTTTATACAACATAACCTAATTTCTATATCTCGATTCATAATATTCCTTCTTTCTAATTTCAAGAAATCGTCCCCAAAGCAAGTGCCATGCCACACCTAAACTCTACATACTTAATAAAAAAAAAATAAAAAATTTAAAATTTGTTGTCTAGTAACAATAAACTAATAAGTGATTGTAATTATATTGAATAAATAATACTTTATCTATCGTAGTGGTTTTAGGTTGTTATATTTTTTTATAAATGCTATTGGGTTTTCCTCCTATATTTAATTATGTTGATGATATAAATACTATAAGAGGACGGTAACTAATAATTTAATTAATTATTTTTGATCGGTCTAAGTGAAAGCTATTTTTCCTTATTCGCTAGTTAGGAATATTTTATATGAATTGCTTCAAACTGACTTGTTTTATTTTAGATGCTTGTTCAAATAATTTTTCTGAAAATATTCTTTAGTTTCTTGATTATTTGATGTTGACTAATATGAATATGAATTGATTTTCTTCTAATTTCTTTATAACATCTTTTGACGCTGTATTCTATTTTCTATATAATTTTCTACATTAGTTTAACAATATTCTATTCACATTGAATTATTATTTTCTGCCCTCAGCATTTTGAGTCTTTTTAATGTTTGTTAGCCAATCATCAAGAATTAGTAGCATTGGAAGGCCCATTATCTACGTTTATATATTATTATTATAATTATTGTGTTTTCCATTTTAATGACCAGACGAACCTGTTTTCCAATTTGTGCAGCTTATGGCTTATGCTGTCTGTATGCGTAGCTTTAATTACTGTTACTATTAATATCGAATGGTTAATTTGCAGGCAGTACAATTCCGAGAACATCCGATAATACATATGGATACCATTGTCACTTTTAATTGCTAATTCTGAATATGTAACTCATTGCTTACTCTCTTTCTACTTATGCTCAGTCCTTTGTGTTTCATTCTCTGTTTTGCTTCTATTCTCATTGTTGATAAATTGCACGTTCAAATAATTCAATTTTTGTTAATAAAATAAGTTGATGTTAAATGATCTTACAAGAATATTTGACCAGTTCGCAAGGAAAAAGTGCAATTAGGCAACGAAAAATTAAATAATGCAATTATTATGAATGTACCAATTATCTTTATATTAGTATTTACAATCTTGTTTCTAAGTACACGCAATTATGCCTAACAAAATAGCAAACATTATAATTAGTATTTATAAGAAACCATGAGAAGGAATATATGAACTGTTTTCTAATGCCATAAAAGCCATTCATCAATATAAAAATAACTAGCTTTCCCGATATCTACGCTTAGAGTTTTAAATCATATACTACAACTACGTAAATAGATGTTGAAATACTAAAAACCAATCGATTCACAATTTTAGAAGCTAATTGGTGGAACAGGGTTTTATTTGAAAAAAAATAATAACAAAATTTATTATTTAAGTATCCTTAAATAAGAGTCGTCACCGCAAGCAAATGTCGAGACCGAAATATACTTTTAAATGTAATTATGTCGTATCTATGAGAAAAATAGTTAGAACGATAGTCGTATAATTATATTACTTAAGAAATCCGTTCCGCTTAAATTAGTTTCCAATCGATGAAAAGCAATACCTCCCTCTTTCTTCAAATGAAACAAAGAACGAAGTATTATTCGTCTCAACAAATGGATAACTAAGTTATCACAATGCGTATCTAGACTGAACACTTTTGTTACTTGGCAAATGTCTTTTGGTTAATGTCAGAGAATAATTCAAATGTCAATAACACCTTCTTTATGACGGGTTTTGAGTATATTAACTCTCTTCAGGTAATCTCTGGTGTTATTAACAATTCCTTCTGTGTGGGTTTATTGTACATAGCAAAATGATAAACAAACAATACCTCCCTCTCTCGTCTACTGAACGAAAGAACAAAGTGGTATTCGTCTCGCTAAATGGCTAAATCATCACGACACGTATTTAGATTGAATACTTGATACCTGGCAAATGCCATTAGGTGAATATTAATAACATCTTGTTTACGTTTAGAATTATGTTAGTCTACTTATAATCTATTTGAAATGTTACATTTTATTCTACCAACTACTTTACGTTGAACTTTTGTTAAGCAAATCTGCCTTAATTAGACTCATCTGAAATATGTTGTTAAGTATACTTTCGTAAAAATGTCTTTTAAAACAGGATCGATTAGTTTATTGATCGATGTATTGGTAAAAGTATCTGAAGAAATTTCTTTTTAGTGTTTAATTAGTTTTTGAATTAATATATCTATCAATTCTTCATTTTTGAGAAGAAACTGAGTGATCTTGGCAAATGCTGCGTTCACCTATATACTATTGAAATATAGACAGTATAATTATAGATCCATCTTGTCATAAAACCAAATATAGACGCAGGAAAACGCAAAGTAAAATGAAAATGAAATAAAACAAGAAGATTTTAGAAAACTAAATTTTTAATTTTTACAAAACGGTGAATATAAATAAAATAATATCTAATTGCCTTAAATGCAGCAAAATTAAATAATTTTCGTGAAAAATAAATTGTAGTCTACTGAAATTGTAGAAGAATATAATAAGCTAGTAATAAGTAAACGACAACTACATAATTATACTAACTGTACATATACATGTCTATAAAAAAAATATAAGTACGTTAATAAAAAACGAACGTAGATAATACTATACTTCAGAACAAAAAGTATATGATACCGTAGATTGACATTAGTGTACGCATTCGCATGCTTGTGTCGCTGTAAGACTGTCATTTAACGCTAGGTGTCTAGTACTATTCTTATCTCAATAATGCAGCTGTTATTCAAAGATATGACGGAAGTTATATTTTAAAGTCCATATAGCTTTAACAGAAACCAGTTCTATTTGAAACTCGCGTTCTTTAAAACCTTTTTCATATGAGGATGATGTTTTCACTCTTCAAACATCCTTTCTCAACAATAGCCACGTGCGGAAGATAGTCGTGAATCTCCTTTACATTAAATTGGTAGCTATATCAATGATCATATTTGTATACATGAAATGGTATACGTATGACATTTTTATTGGTCAAGAATACCATCACAACCAAGTTTTATGCGGAAGAGCGTTATCATGCGGCGGTTTTTTGGGGAATTTGTTCTTTTACTTTGTTTTTTTAAAATAATTGATGATTACTGTAATCAGAGATGGAATCCTACACGTAGACATCATTTCCTTCTGCTAAAAAAATGCTACGATCAATAGTTTTCGAGTCAGATGTCTTTAAGCAAATTTTATTTGGTAGCGGTCCTCCTTTTTCTTGCTTTGTTACTTTATCTCCAGATCATAACGCTTCATCCAAATTTCATAAGCAGCAATTATAGTCATCTTTTGTTCTTCGTCTTCTTTTTAAACACGCTTTTTCAGTACTTCAAACTTATACATGATTAAATATTTGTGTAAAGTATTTAAAAAGTCGGGAGCTATTTTAACAATTATATGTGAGAAAATTTACTGCTCCAATGTTGATATTTTGTCAGTCAATTAAAATACTTGAACAGCCTACAATCTTACCTTAAACATCCTAAAGTTCTTCATGGCGCATATTTTGTTCTTTTACTTCATTCATTATTATTTTTAGAGACGCACTAATGTCAAAATTGCCGAAATCTGCTAAATTTAAATAATTAACTTGTAACAGCTGTCATTTTGCAAATGAAAGCTATATACCCAGTTGGATGATATATTTTGTATTTTATCGTTTTGTAACTCTTCAGATAGGACTATTATAAATTCTTATAATACAATTGTTGTCTAATATACAATTTATAGAATTTCCTGTAAAATGAGTTACTTAAAACAGAAATATCTCTATCACAGAACACAAATGTAGGAAGTGAATCTCACAAGTACCTTAAAAATTATTATACACATTTAAAATAAGAACATCAAAATGCTTCTTAATCATGAACCCGAAATTTCTGAACAAAAATTTTTTTCCACTGTTACGCGACTATATATATATATTTTGTTAAGTGTTCAGAAAGTGCCTGTATGTTGATTATTAAAAATTGCATTTATCATGTAGTTAGAATAAAAAATGATTCATTTTATTTTATACTACGTTGTTTTGAGTTCCAAGAAATATGTGATAATCAATTTACTTTTGTTACATTTTATTAATTAAACTATGTTAAAAGATATAGTCAGAAATCTTTGGCTATAGTGTCAATAAATGCAATGAGTACCGTTGTTACATTCACGTTTGACAATCAGTTATTTTTACAATGATAAAACTTAATTATTTTCTAGCCAGCGGAACATTGTTGAAATTCGTTCTTGTCATTCACTATTGTATATTACATCAACGCCGTTTTTAACCTTGGACGTTTCAAAACCTGATTAATATAAAAATTTTGATATATAATTGGTAAACATTTAAGAAACAATATATTGCGAAATTATGAATATGGATTAAGCCAAGTGTTAAATTCTATTAAATATGAGCGACTTGCTTAAAGTTTTTGTATGATATACATACATACATACATTCAAATATGAACGATATATTAAAACAAACATTTGCTTTTAAATAATTGTTTAATGCATATTTAAAACTAACTTGTTGAAGCGGAACGTAAATAATTAGAATTTCTGCGCAGCGATGGTGTATTTGATATTGACACGATTGGGAAAGATTAATTAAAATATCTTGACTTATCAAACGTCACATTAACGAACAGATTAATTGATTATTTAGCACAGAAAATTTGGTGTTGCTTTAAGTGTATTATTTTTAATCAAATGGATATGAAGCAACGAATAATGAATACAGCTTCGATGCATACCATTAAATTGCCTTTGAGTGTAAACTTTCTTTGATTACATAAAATTTACTTGTTTTTAGGGTAAAAATGTGAAAAGGGAGTTTCTTATTCTTCAGTGAAATGAAATAAATGCATTAACTTGGAAAGTATGAATCAGGCTGATATATAAGTTTGTAGTCTTTTTTGATTTCTAGATACAAGAGTATCTTAAAAAATTTTTTTTCGGTATATGGCCGTTTATATTTCGGAAATAGCAAACAAAAAAAATTTTTATTATCGAAAATAGCTTTATTCCTTTTCAAAATATTCCCGTTGAACATGAATGCACTTTAGCTTTCGTTTAAACCAACCCAAAAAGCATTGCAGGCACTGTGAAGGCGGTATTTCGACAAAAATATGTCATCATTTGCAGATAAAATCAAACTGCGCACCTAAAACACGGCGAAAAAATCGTTGAACCATAAGTTAATTCTTCACGTGTGAAAACCAAGATGTCACAGGGTACTAGACCACGGTTGTACGACGGATGGCTCATCAATTCAATGTTTTGCCCGGTCAAATATTCAATTGTTTGAACCGATTTGTGAGAGCTCGCATTGTCATGCTGGAGAATGATTTCTCGTTTTCGGTTTGTTTCCTTTATTTCTTCAAAAACTTTTGACAAACAAATAGTTGTGTACCATTCGGAATTGACTACAACTCTCTAAAGACACTGTTGCCACGCGACCGGTTTTTCAGAAAAAACAGACAATCATTTTGATGTGCTTCGAGCGGGAACATCTTTTGTTGGTTTTTAGTCACTTTGAAATACCCACACTGTCGACTGCTGTTTATTATCGGGCTCATACGTATAGATACAAGATTCATAACCTGTGATGACTATTTTGGCCACTTCTTGGCACCAATGGACACGGGTCCTTTTTTGTGCAGTTGACAAATTATGTGGTATCCAATATGAACATAGATTCTTAACAGCTAAGTGGTCATGCAGGATCTTATGCACGCTGGTGTTACTAATATTTAGAGTTCTCTCGATCTCACGGTATGTCATATAACGGTCTTGCATTATCAATTCAGACACTGCATTAATGTTTTCCAATACAACAACATTTGTGGGACGACCTTCATGAAATTCATCGTCCGAAGAACGACCAAGTTTGAATTCAATATACCAACAATAGTATAGTTTTCGATGGTGCTTCGTCACCATATAAAGAATTCAGCTCGTTGATACATTCTTGTTGAGATAATCCACGCCGAAAGCTATGAAAAATAATTGCACGGAAATGTTCCCGAGGTAATTCCATTTTTCACTAACATAAAATTTTCAAGTTAGTGTCAACAATAGAAATAGCGGCCGGATAATAAAACTGTCAAGGTAAATATATTGTCAAAAATGACAAACTTCACGATGCAGTTATCTGATCGGAGGCAACACTAACGGTGTTGCCAGTTCCCGAAATATTAACGGCTATCCTCATGTCATTGTTATTTTAACGTCGTATTATTATTAAACTGAATAGTTTTTGAATTTATGAATTTCTGAAGATTGTTTCATTTTGCAACATTTCGTTTAAGGTTTTTATTAGGATCGCAACCCTATAACATCCAATACTAATACTCCCATCATATTTTACTTCCAGAAACCTAGTTGTTGTTTTTCAATTAATTATATATATTATTGGATTTAATAATGGCGTTGAGACATGTCTTCAGTTCAGCAATATCGTTCAGAGGAACACGATTTACCTCTATTGCGTGGTGTATAGATCTTATTTTGACCTACATTTTATTTTTTTGAATATCATAGATGTTTCAAAACGGTTTTATATTCACCGAAGTAGATACATTAGCTACACTATAATAACTGCAACTTCATTGTGTCAATACTGTCAATTGTATTAACAACGTCTTGCAATAATGTGTCAAATATTATTGCACGGCATATACTTACTAAATTATTTTCAACGAGTGTTTATAGCTTAGTACAATCTGAGTGGTATAAATCCTTCCAGAATGATCATAAGCGTTTGTCAACTTTACCGCATACTGCCCGTCCACCATCTGCTCTGAATCTGGGGAACATCTAAAAAGTTGACCAGTTGACCCAGAGCAATAGGTGAATAGAATATGTATATTCTATTTTAACTTTCTCATCTTTCTTAAAGTCATATTTATATTTGATATTTGGCATTGTTATAATGAATTACGTACACATTTGATTAACCAAACTGGAAGCTTTCTTGAATTTTCTAATTTAATACCCAGTTGATAACAATACGCAACAGATTGATGATTTCATTGAGAGAATATAACTTATAAAAATCTGGTAACCACAATAAACTTACAACAACAGCCTTTCAAAACACAAACCAGGGATGTTTTAGATTTTGTTCGTCTTAAACATTATATTCATTTTGGTCTCTTGAAACTGAGGTTTTCCAGCTATTCTAATAAAGACATTCAGGGTGATTCATAGCGGCTCTTTCACCTGGTATTTGTGGTTGTGCCTCCAGCATGTCGTTAACAAATTCACCTAAAATATATTTCGGATAATCGGGTGTTGGCTTATAACTTAAATCAATTTTGCCTTATCCACTTTTCATTTTAATAAGATATATTGATAAAATATCTTACCATATGTCATTTAACACTTTAAAATTCATGGGAACCCTTTTTGTAATAAATTGTATCCTGCATACAATCATGCAATGACTCAATAAGAACACAATAAATATTATATATTTTCAGGATTTTTTGTTTGTGTATAGAAGTAATTCTTTTTTACTGTGTTTTTTATGACTTTTTTCACTTCTGGTGGTAAATTAGTCTAAGCACACACCCATCAACGTCACGCAAAAATTTCTTGTTCATTTCATTCTGTTTAACAAAAAATCGTATATTTCCCAGGAAGTTATGCTAATTAGCATATTAGAATTCATCCAAGCAGCCGGGATGAAAATTGCTGTTTTTATAAATATACGTGCCGTCTAGCATACATATATCTATATGTATATCGCGTCAGAGCATAGCTAATGCTTTCGTTATTGTTGGAATTATCAAGTTTTCGCCTGTATAAAAATTTTTCTCAATATTCAGATTTTTGAAGCAATACAAAAAACGGATAAGAATCTATTATCGTAAAAGCAGAAAGACATCTATTGACCACGTTATTAACATTCAAGACTTCACTATATTTTAAGAAAAAAAATAAGAATTCGCACATAAATATTTTCTAGTATAAAATATTGAAACATGGAAAACGACTTGGTCACAAAGTTTTATTAAAAGGTAGTTATGATGAAAAGAAGAATTGAAAATAAATAAAATTCGAGAGAAGTAATATCAAGAATGTATCAGAAAGTGAATAGTGTTAAAGAAAGACGAGAACAAAAATGTAAAACTTGGAGCGGGAGAAAGTGAATATAGTTTCGGAAAAATTAGTCGGTTTCAGAACCGAGGAGGAATAATGACAACAACAAATCAAGTAGATAAATGAATTTTGAAAGTAAACAGAGCGGTAGGGTTATTATCAAAGATGTCAAGGGCAAAAAATCTGCCAAGAGCAATGAAGATCAGGATTTACGAAGCAATTATAAAACCAGTAGTTTTGAATGTAAATGAAATTTGGATAATGACAAAAAGAGCAGTAACCATCCTAAAAATCTAAGAGACACATATCTTGAAAAAATTAAAGATGTCAAGGCAGCAGACAATACGTGAAGAAGAGATATAAATAAGGAGATGATGGGTATGTATAAAAGAAAACAAAAATAATGCATAAAGTTAGGGCGCAAAGAATCAGATATTTGTGGAATATTAGTCGAAAAGTAGAGGATAGAATAATAATATAAGTGGCGTATGGAAAAGAAAGCAGAAAGTAGTTGTCCAAGGAAAAAATAGTTCCAACAGATTAAAGGAGGCGTGGAGAGAACAGGAACAATTTACTGGAAAGAGAGGGCGAAGAACTGGAAGTTAAATATTGTGCAATGGCGGCATTTAAAGCTAAAAAATTGAACTGAATACAAGAATAAAAGTAAATGACAAATTTTTTACTTAATAGGTTAATATTTAGTAGAATAAGACTATGTAAACGGTGAGCAAAGCTACCACTACACAAGTTAATAATACGACCAACTGTGCCAATTTATAGGTGCGAAACTTAGGGTATGAGCCCCAAAAATGAACAGATGCTCGAAATCAGGGAGAGTAGGGTTTAAGAAGTAGTTATGGTGAAAGAAACATAGAACATTTGGTAAAGACTATAAAACACTGCACTAAATGAATTTTATAAGTATATTAAAGTTAGAAGAGCGCGAAGGTTAAAGTAGTAAAAAGAGAAGAACAATTAGAGGGACGAAGTTCTAGGGAAAGACCGAAGATATTATATAATGATGCATTGAAAGAGTATCTAAGGCAATATCGAATTAAGAATTGGAGAGAACCAGCAAAAGAGGCATCATCATTAAGCAATCCCTTGTAGATTGTGACTAACGGCAAGGCGTTATAGAATCAATTTTCAGTATATTAATAGTGAAGTTGTTCGTTTTCTTTAGTCTCTTGTAAATCCTATCAGCCTGTATCATTATCTTTCGTTCTCTCCTATCCCTGCACTTTGACTACAGTTCGTCACTCCAATCGCCTTTGCAGCTTCTTCCCATGTTTTTCTATATCTGCTACTGTTCCTGGACGATGTTGAGATCCACTGTGTTATCTCAATGATCATTTCAGTCGGTTTTCTCCTCATTATATATGCTGACCACATTTTCTGTAGTCAACTGTCTTATAATCATTCTCTTATGAAAGTAAAAGCGTTTTCAGTATAATATTATTACCGTTCTTTACTTCTTTGCTTCGCGAAGCTGATCGTTCTATGGCTGCTTTAAAGTCTAGATTATAGAAGCAAACTGCAGATAGAAAAGGAACTAATAGTGTCTATCTAGAATATAAAACCAAATCTGGACAGGTTAGATACTTCAAAGTACTCGCGTAATAGTTATCATAGATCTATGATTAGAATTGTTTTATTTAATTTTATTTATGATGCATTCGTTTTGATTATACGTTTGCCAATTAAAGACTGAAATTAAAATGTAAAAAATACTTTTGGTGTCTTGCTATATCGTCCAATATTGTTTAGTTTACAAATGGAAAAAATAATGGAAGAAAAGTTTCCATATTGAGACAGTTTTATTGGTAATTGAATTCATATCTTAGAATATCAAATGAGATATATATGTACATATATATATATATATATATATATATATATATATATATATATATATATATATATATATACAATACTAGTCAATTTTAGACCTAGACCTTTCTCGATTTGAGGAAATCGCACAAGTACGTCTGTGATATTTAAACTTAATTACTATTTGAATGTTCATTCAGTAATTCTTATAATAGCAATTTTAAAACATAATTTGAAAATAATACATATGTATTTCCGAAAGGCGCCAATCAATGCAATTACATAACCGTTACACATACATACTTATTTTTTGCCCGTCACTCAGTAAATTCGCTCGTACTGTTTTCACGTATATATGTGTTTGACTTTCAAATCACATAACAACCAAAATAAATCGACCGCCTTCGAAAATATGTTCCACACGAATAACTTTCTCCATTGCTCTCGAACGTGGTTATTTATTGCTTGCGAATCGGATCAATTAAACTGGTCGTTATGTAAACTTCAGTTGTAAAAATGCACAACATAATTGCCCCACCGTTATCAATTATATATCGAGGCAGCGACTAAATTTTTAATACCGATTTATGTGCGACCGTTTTTATTTTTATTGCAAGATAATAACTGTCCCGTATTCCGTAGCGGTTTTAGTGAAAGTATGCTGTAAAATGAGCTATTAAAACCGATAGACAGTATCGTATTTCGGTTATCTAGACTAGAATTATTCAATCAAGAGTTACCAAAATCTTCGTTGTTGCATCCCCACTGATTTGTGACTAACAATGAGATGAAAGATTTCTTAAGCTAATCACGGTAATTCGTCTCTCTTTGCTCTTTTGTGTAGAATGCTATTGTTGATTGGTACAAATGACAAGGTAAGAAGTAAGAGAAGGTAGATATTATTGCAATCAATGAAAAGAGTTTTAATGTTTAAAACCATCGATTTGGAAACTTTTCTGTTGTGTAGGTGTTGTATCTAGAAGTCGAAGGTATAAGGATTCAGAAAAATGGAATAGCGATATTTAATTTTCGTCACGATTTTATTTGAATTAAAATTAGTTACTTGACATTTACAGCTATAAATTGATTTAAGAAAGGAAAAGAGGAGTGTGAAACCCATCGACGTTTTTTACATTATTATTTGTTAGTACCTGAAAAATTAATAAATAGTGACTGTTATCACTCTTTGTTTGTATGGTAATTAATTTAAAATTGTAATCGTTTTATTTATTTTTTAGATAATACTGATTTGGTTATGTCGATGCGAACATAAAAAAATGTTATATTTCTAGCAACCTTCTTTCATTTTTTCTCAAAAAACTCCATAGTAATTATTTATTTGTGTACTTACTACTTCTCTCGGAAAAAAATAAATAAGTATAATTCAAGTACATCATTGTGTGAATTACGATGTATTTAATAAGGCCACTCTTCTATTGTGATGAAAGAGCAAGTCAAGCTGGGTAAATGAGAAAGAATACCAATTATTATAATTTACTTAACACTGCTTTGCACTCAAGAATGTAAATCAAGATAACTTAGTTGACTATGATCAATAATCGCTTACGTTGTATTTCACTGCATTTTCTATTATCCTTCCTATTTTGTCATTGTAGTTGCATCTCCGCTATAAAACATTTCGAAAGTATTTTTTTGACAATTCCCATTTTAATGCCTCTGGTTTTATATTATTCTATATTCTTTTAGCCAAGCTATAAAAGTCTAATCTTTTATTTTACATCTTATTGTTTTCGTATTTAAAGCGATTTTTGTGTTGTTGACCTCTTTTTAAGTATTTTTTTACTGCGCTTACTTTTTGTAGTTTTGTTAGTTTGTAGTTATTGATCTTTTTTGCTCTTTATTTTTCAAATCCTACTTGTCCACTATTTCAATTTGTAATAATAGTTAATTTATTTCTACTACAATAAAGAGTTAATCAATGAAGATTAATAAAACCCTTTTCCATAATAACTTTCCTATTCTGCATACGCATTTCGACAACTAAGTTGTCATCATCACCAGATAATTAACCACAGCGTCGCACCTAGAATCACGCGACAATCCGCACAGAGACAATGTCTGTACTAGACTTACACAGTCGAAAGCCAAACACACACTCGTGTGTTACTAAACCTTGTATCTATGAAATCAAAAGGAAAATAAGGATATTAATCAAGTCAAAGGTAATTGCGATTGCCATTTAACAAAATATAAGTTTGTATTATGTATAACCAAGTATGTCATGTATATTTTTAAATAAAATTATTAAACTTTAGGTAAACATTTTAATATTCAATTTTTCCTTAATATCTTAAAAAGTTGACAATGCCAACAAATACTCCTCGAACTTTAGGAGAACTTTGCTAATTTAACCGAAATTGTGCCTTGAATTCTAAGAAATTTACTCGTATTCGCTTACAGAAAATAGACAGCCTATATATTATACGTGGTTTGTTCAAAAGGAAAGGTGAATTTTGAATTTTTTTGAAAAGTATTTATTTTGTCTCCTTCAAAGTAATGCCCCTCAGATATAATGCACTTATGCCAGCGCTTCTTCCAATCCTCGAAGTACTTCTGAAATGCGCTTTTCAGTATGGCCGTCAGCTCGTTCTTCGATTCTGACTTTATCTCATCCATTGTGGCAAAACGCTTTCCTTTCATTGGTCTCTTCAGTCTTGGGAATAGGAAAAAGTCGCAGGGAGCCAAATCTGGTAAATAAGGTGGTTGAGGCATGATTAGGGTGTTGTTTTTGGCCAAAAAATCACGAACAAGCATTGAAGTGAGCTGGTGCAATATCGTGATGCAGAATCCGTGATTTTTTTCCACAATTCCGATCGTTTGAACCGTATTGCTTCACGCGAACGTTGCATAACTTCCTTGTAGTATTCCTTATTAACCGTACAACCTGTTGGCAAGAACTCATGATGTACCACGGCATTGTAATCGAAGAAAATAGTGAGCAAGATCTTCACATTTGATCGAACTCGGCGTGCATTTTCTCGGCCTTCTGTAAAGCGCTTGTACCACTTATAAACACTTTTTTGAGACAAAGTGGACTCGCCGAATGCCACAGTCAACATTTCAAGTGCCTTGGAGCACTCTATTCCATTTTTAAGGCAAAATTTAATACACATCCTTTGATCCCTTTTTTTCAAAAGTCAAAAATGGAAGAACACATACAAACGTGACTAACCTTTTCAGTTGTCAACAACAAACTACTAATCCAAATTGGCTGATAATGCCAACATATAACTAACATATGTGTAACAATATAGCAAAAAAAATTTCTATAATCGAATGTATACAGCGCGCGAAAATTCAAAATTTACCTTTCCTTTTGAGCAAACCACGTATACATTTCGTTGAATAAATACTATATATGCTATATCTTCTATTGAAAATATGTAACTCGTATAAGAAAAGAGACATGCTTATTTTAATATGCAAACACTTTTAAAGGTGTTTATACGTGATAAATTAGTATCTTTCATTCTAATTAAATGACTAAATAATTTTGTTGAATATCTAAAGATTTTAATTAATTCCATTTTCATTCTTGGTATTTTTGTTAAATGTTATAATAATGTTTTTACATAGATCGTTAATGGTTCGGGCGACAAAAATGCAGACCTCAATTAATCCAGTTAAATTAAATTTCTTCACACTTTTAAAATTAGTTCCCTTTGTAGAAAATTAAAGGACCGGTTGCGGTTTAGAGGCAACAAGGTTTTACGGTAAAAGACCACTTTAAATTACTCATTGAGGAACAGAGGGTGTAGAGAAATTGAGAAAGTTATATTGTATATTATCTCATCAAACAGGTACTTCGAAACCGAATGACCACGATTTTACAATATTGTTTCGATTTTAATAGACGACAAATCGAATTGAATTGTAAACATTTTAGAATCATAGAATTCCTGTATTTAATAGCACGTAATGTATAAATTCACGATAGAATATCCAATAGCGTGTATAAGTAAGTGACCACTTAAAAAAATTCAATTCCTTAGCAATTTTGTTTACATAATTAATATTCTTTTATTTTTACTCTCATAATAAAGCCCTAGGAAATATGTTAAACGAAAAAAAAGCAGTTTCTTTGAAAATATTCTTAGTTAATCCTACTCGGAGGTGGTTGTTTGTTAGCTTTAGTACAAGTGCCTGTGAATATTTTTCTAATACTGTAAAGTGATACCGTCAATGTAAAAACTCATTTTATTCATTATCCGTACCATTCATATTCTGTTATTCTGTTCAAGTTAATTTCACGGAAGGATAGTGAAGTGCTTAGAATATCTGACAAAAATCACCACTGGATTATTTTTTTTAACCAATATGACTGAAGTTAAAGACAAATTGCAGAAAGACCGCAATGTTCTAGATCTTCGATTCTTAAAATTATAAAAAAACACGAAGTAACTAGTTTGATGGCTAATATAGAAAGAGTGAGAAGTCGAAGAAAAGATCAACTTTACGATGGATATCCTTGCGACATAGAACGATATCATCTAAAGTATTGACGGAAGGTCTTTCTAAATCAACAGGAGTTTCTGTACATCCTTCTACCGTTCGGGTCCATATAATTAAATAGGGTTTTAAAAGTCGTATTACAAGAAAGAAGTCATTACTGCGAAGGAGTAATAAACAACAACTATGCACTATGCACGATTTCATTCCCATTAGGCATTTGGCGAATAGTGAAGCGTATTTTGAACAGATGAGTCCAAATTTGAAATATTCAGATTCACGAAAAACAGAATATTCCCAGAAGAGTTGGAGAAACGTATAACACACCATGTATTCAGTCAACGATAAAACGTAAAAGTAGGTCAGTGCAGGTATTGTGTTGCATATCTGCGCAAGAAATTGCTTCATTAACTAAAACTACTGGCAAAGTAACGTCAGCGAAATATTCGGGAATTCTGCAACTACATGTTATACCAACAGGAAAGCAATTATTTGGAAATAATTACATTTTCAGCAATGATCTGGGGCAGACTGCTAGGATGATTAAAAATTATTTAAATGTAAGCGGCAAGGAGTTGTACAAACTTTAGTCTAGCCACCACAAGGTCCAGGCTTACATATTATTGAACGTAAGTCATGGAAAGAAAAGGTCGCTAGTTAGTACTAATCAACTTATTGATCCCTTCTGGAGGAATGGTTCCACAAGAATTTCTGTCAAAACTGCTCGATAGTTTACACAAACGCATGAGAGGTGTAATGTCTGGTAAAGGTGGTCAAACTAAATACTGCTACTATTAACTTTATTATTAATATTTTTCAGTTATGTGCAATTATTTTTGTTGTATTGTTAATATTAAAAAAATTATTATTATTTTTTTAAAAGATGCTGCAGAAAGATTAATTTTCTGCTATTTACTGCATGCACGCTACTGCATATATGGTAACTGACAGAGAATATCCTCAATTTATATTTATCAAGCACGGCTACAATATTGCATTTATATTAACAATAGTCTTCAATAATCCTTTTAAATTTTCTTCTTTAACAAACAAAAATAGTTCCAGGCGTTGGTTTACTGATATTACTTCTTTTCCTTCTTTTCAATTTTTGTCGTACTTGTAATTTAGTTGTCTGATATCCGTAAAAAATGCGAATAATATTTTCTACACTATTCCATTCAGCCTTCCTGACTGTACCATATATCTATACACGGCAGTAAATTACGTTAATAAGTTACACGCTTTATTTAGATAAGAGTTTACATAGAATAATTTCCTTAAATTAAGTGCCCCTTCCATAAATCGCTATAAATATTTTCTGTGAAAATATGCAAAAATAAAACGCATGTTTAGCTTTGTAATACATATATCCATGTAAGGTAATAGCTGTGTCTATTCACGGTTTCCTCAATAGATAAATCTCTCAATTAAATAGGAAGTAGTATATATTACTCCCAATGATATAATTTTTTATATTTGCAGATTTATCGCTAAACAACAATAGTATACATAATTTCTCTTAATTAAGTATGTTGTATACTTGTGAGCGGTTATTATGTAACGCAAATGGGATACGGTACAATGCGTTTGATTTTACTAGTAGATTAGATACACGAAGCACTAAATTTGTGTACTAATATTTATGTTTCCTGTTATCTTGGAAATTGAAACCACGTAAATAGATTTTGCAAATGCAAGATACTTTAGTACACTTAATAACTAGATACATAAGAGGAGAACTAGAAAAAGAAATCTATTTAGATCTGACACACACAACTAATTATGTGTTCAATAGCGACAGCGTTTTTCTACTTACATGTCAAATTTTGCTCTAATTTGTTCATTATTTTGCGTTTCATAAAGTGCAACAAAAAATTAGAAACACCGCAATGTTCTCAAATGTTCAAATGACTAAGAAACAAAATTTTCCTAAAATTATTCACCAGCGAATGATTGCAGTGCATGGGAAGGAAGCTTCGGTGGTGAATCCATTGTAAATGACCCACCATCTTTTAGAATCAAGCAGGAGCTATTCTTGTTAAATGTATGACAAAGGGTAAAGGGTAATGCAATAATAGCAGCTACTTGCTGTAATGTGCTAATAAAATTTTACATTACAAGAAACTCCTCCTTCTTCATGAAAAGACACGACAAGGTAGCCAATCTTTAACCAATCTTCGGCGTGTATAACTTATTTGGACCACTCATATAGTCCAGATTTAGTTTTTTCTAACTGCTTTTCATTTAGAAATTTGACAAAACACTTTAGAAGATGTCGCCTGGCAGACAATATCCAATTGAAAGAAAAAAATTTATGCTTAGTTTGAAGGTCAGCGTACGTTCAACTTGAGAGAGATTACATTGAAAAATAAAATTATTAAGAAAAGTAAATACACACGAATATATAGACTCTAATGAATGTATACATTAAAACTTTTTTGGAAAGTTGCTAACTTTCCAAAAAAGTTTTAATTCATTACTGCGCTCTATCATGTTGTAGATTCTACCAACGTACTATGCGATAGTACTGGTTGGCAGGTTAAAAATATTCACTGTAGTGTGTAGTTGTTTCATGTACGGTTTAACAATTTGGTGCAATTTTTTTAATGGACGAAAAAATTGTTTTGGCCATTTAATGCTCATTTATTGTCGAAATAGGGAAAAATTCCAAATGACCAGAAAATTATATGATGTTTATGGCGATTATGCGTATGACGGCAAAGATCATCGACAACTACTTGTAAAATTAAACTCTATATTCGCGTATTAATAATAAAATTATTTGCTATATATTATTTGCGAGGTGCTCCTTATTAGGATAGCACACTAGTGCATCTACTTTCCTTTACTTTAATAATATATATGCTGTGGAACTTTCAACAATTGATAATCACAGGTTAACTATGAAGTGTTCTGACGATACTGTCCTTCTACTGAAACTACAAATAGTGATTGGATGCTTTTAGAAAAATAGCTATACACGAGGGTCAGCCGAAATGTCTATGGAATGAAGATAGAGAGAACAATACATTTGGATTAGAGATGATACAAAATCTCTGTCTTTTTTACAATCCAACTCTTGAAAACAAAGAAAACAATAATTTTGAATAGCGATTATCTAAAATGTCCATGTTTTTACTAAATTTGAACCCTCGATTTCGTTAAAATAATCATTCACAGCAGCTTGACATCGTTATCTCTTGAAATTTTCTCATCCGCAGGATATTTTGTAGACGTGCGGAGAAGCGATAATCCGTCGGTGCTAAATCCAGCAAATAAGGCGAACGTGACAATAAATCAAAGCCTAATTTGTTTATTTTTATGATAACATCAATATTTGTACAGGACCGTTCATTATCTTAGTAAAAAATAGTTCTTTTCTTGGTTAAACAAGGACACCTTCCATTAGTTTCTTTTGCTTTAATTTTTCTAAGAGGCTCTCCTATAATGGAATAGCACAGTATTTGAAAGGGAGGAAAACCACTATTTCGCCACTGTTTAGATTTTTATTGTGCTTGAAGCGTATAATGATCAATCCAAGTCTCATTTGTAGTGATAGAATGGTGTATAAAATCTATATTATCTTTTCGAAGACGTTCCAAACACTCACGAAAAATTTGCATTTACACCAATTTTTAATCAACACTGAAGCACCCATATGGCGGATAGCCAGCTGTTCATTTAAAACGCATGTTTTCGCGTTCTTTAAATATTTACAGCCTCCACTATTTCATACGTTTTCAAACTGCAGTATTTTAACACCATAATATGTATTTTTTCAACAATTTCAGGTGTATCGGTGGATTTTGGATGTCTATTACGTGATGCAACTTTAACGGTTGTGTAATCACATTTGAACACACGAATCTATTTATGAACAGGAAAATAAAGAAAACAAATTATTCACAACAACTTTTATTTTATTATGAATATTTCTTACTGATAATCCTAATATTTAATTTAATGACAGTCCAATCCATCTTGCCAAAAATTACGAGAGTAACTAAGCCATCATCACAACTAAGTAACTGAAAAATTTGGCGATCCAAAATTTGATAGTTGAGATTGGGCTTTTCAGCACACGCTCATATAATAATCACGCGGAATTCAAAATGTAGAATAACAGTATTACATATATGAACTACATTGCGATGATCCAACTGAGAAACAGACTATCACTAAATAAACTTCTAAATCAGATATTTATGAACATAACACGCTAATAGGAGTATAATTAGAACTTACTATATAAAGTATTATTTCATAAATGTTATAATAGTTAATCATTGAAATCCGATATACACTTATTCAGGAACAAAGCTTTGTAGTTTGGTAAACAAGCATATCTAGTTTTGTTAGTTTTGGTTTGTCGAAGAGCTGCTTCATGGCATCGCTGTACATAATCAATGATGACATAGATACAAAGCCAGTTATCTACGTTAGTTTTCATTTGATCGAAAATTCAGTTGATGCAGTTGTTTGTATCAAACGATACACCAGTTATTTAAAGGCAACATTTAGATCCCATACTGTTAGTGTAAATAAGGAACATCTACTGATTTAAGAGAAACGGAAAATGCACGAGAGATACTACCAAATAATATTTTGTAAAATTATTAACTTGGTTATGAAAAATAAAAATTTGAAGGATTGGATTATTACTAAAAATTTATTGTTCTCGCTACTGGATATTATGTCACAATATTTTGTAAAACTAAGAACTAAGAACTAAAATTGTCCGTGCGATTTTATTACATTCATTAAAACAAAATTGGACGGATTAGTTTTTGCTAACATTTAAAAAATGCGTTGTTAGAGATAGTAGGTGAAATCTATTTCTCAAGTAATGGAAACAATTAAATAAACATGTGAAGTAGAGTTTGAAGGAAATATGCTATAAACTTTCAAATATTTATTTGATCCAATTTTATTTATTTTTCAGAAACCTTAGTTCGTCCACAACTTAGGTGGAAATATTAATATTTTTTCTCCTTTATTTCTATTCTTTTAAATAATATATTTCTCTTTTCAACTTTTATTTTCATTATAATTTGTGAATTAGTTGTCAACATTTTCTGGATTTATAAATTTACGTTTTCCAGAATTTTCTACTTTTGCATTTAGTCTTCTTAATTTATCTGCCATAATAAAAAATACTATGTGCTAATTATATTTATTTTATTACTTTGCTATTTACATTGTTTTGCCAGAAAGTTCGACTTAAAATAAAACACATCAGTTAGTGCGTTCCTTTTATTATTCTTTAGCACATTTTTATTTAAAGTTTAACACAAAGGATGCTGAAATACAATTGTATTGTCTTCCTAATAATCTCGCTTAAGGTTCTGAAAATAACTTCGTTCTTGAAATAAACCCTTCATCTGACCCGAACTTCTTTTAGCAATGAAAAGTTTGTGTTTGTGGAAAAAGCGGATGTAATTCTGTGCTAGACCTGATATATAGTGTGAATGAGGCACAATTTGAAACCTTATTTGATCCAAATGTTCACATCTGAGACGGGTATAAGAGAAGCCATTACATATGATTTTTTAGAAATTGTTTTCTTGGATTTGTCTAATGGAGTCTATTAATGATTTGTCCCTTTTCAAGAAAGAGAATGAAAATGGTCCTCCTTGAATTTCCAAAACACACTATTTTACCCGATGATGACAATGAAGTACTGTGGTGAGATACTTCTATGATATGTCCATTATTGAGATTGAAGTTTGGATTCAGGAATTTATTGATAAGGTTTGGTTTCATAAGCCGGAACAAATTTAATAATAATAATAATAATCAATGCCATTGCATCTTCCAATAGCTTAACGTCAATTATAAGTACATTGCAGACCAAAAGATATTGCGACCGCCCTCGTCGTGCTATTTAGAATTAGTTTTGGCTATCAGCGTTCGCTTAAATAGTAAAGAAAAACTTTCCCAGACAGCAGTTCAGTTCTTAAACAGCTTCAAATTATCACTTGACATTTACATTCTTTTATGTTTTTTATCGCAATTCAAGATTCGGGGCATCCACCTTGCTAACTGCTCGGATATGCCCAATTCTTCATATAAAATATGTAAAGGTCGGCTAAAGCAAGATCATTTGTTGTATATCACTGTGGAAGTTGTTCCATTTTTGGTGGTCTTGGTCGTATTTCATCATCGTTACCCATAATATCACGTTTAAATTGCCCAGCTAAGCAATTTATCGTCATTCAAAGTTTGCTTCATGTTAGCAAAAATATCAGATGTCTTTAATCCTTTAAAAAATAAGTATTGGGTTCACCATGAAATGGGATTTAACAGAATCTTTTTTCACATAATTATAACTTTCAAATCAAATGGCAGACTTTGTTTAAGTTTTATCTGTTGCTATAAAAATACAGAGAAATTAATGTTAAGTATTGCAAAACAATGACCTTTCTCCCCATTAAATCAACTTAGTATTACTAGTTTTTTAGTTTTCGTAATGTAACACGTATTAATCATCTTCCTTTTATTACTTTGCCACTTATATTAAAAAAAACTGAATATAAGGAAACACAAATCGTAAATAGTTTTATACGAAACGTGATTTTATGAAACGTAGTAAATTTACGATATTGATTTTGGTACACCATATCGCGTTAGATCAGTAATTTTTACCACTTTCTGATATTGTCACATATCACCAATTCATGTAATGTTTAACTACAAAATTCGTTAAATATATACTAATTAGTTTAATTTACAATTTATTCGGATATCGCGTTCACACAAAATTTCGTAAATTACATTTATTAGTGTTATTTACCATTCGAGATATCATCGACAATGTTAGTGGTAGATGTAATTAATTTAAATATACATTACTTTTTCACTAAGAAATATTAAATTTTAACTAAAGACATTTTGTGAAACTAATTCATAAACTTCTTTATATTGGAGGCGCTTTACGTAACCAATTTCCTTCTAAGATAGCACCATTCACATCGGTGGATTATTTTGAAAACTGACTATAATGGCATAGAAGAAAGGTCTGGTAATATTCCCGGAACTTTCCTTTATGTAATTGTTACGTATTAATTAATTGTTAGAAAACATGTTTTTGTAGACCTGCCATTACCTGAGACTGCTGCATTTGAAGTTTAAAGTATTAGTCTTATTTCATTAAACATTTATTAATTCTACTTTGTAATGGTATTTGTGTTTAGTCAGAAATGGATGAAACTAAAGTGAGAGTGGCTATAAACTATCTCAAATAACAAAAAAATGTATCGAAATGGTCCTCTTCGAATAAAATAATTCAAAAATATCGAGAGTTTGGAAAAGAACCTTGCGGTCATGTAGCACATGAGGGAGTACCGAAAGTGGACGTATTCAAAGAATATTTTGATTTGGTTTATTACATGGTATTCAAAAATGAAGGTATTACAATAAAATTCATAAGAGAAACATGAGCCTCTTCTGAAACCGGTATTGATATAATTTTACAAAACACATTAAGCCCTTATACAGAATATTTTTAGTAAATATTTATGGCTGTGGATAAAAACTCAGAACAGATTTAATCTACTGCTGAAAGCAAAAACAACATATAAATTGCATTCCATTTAACAGATTTTTTTAATTGTCTTTTTACTACGTTATCAGCAAGATCTCGACTGTGTAATGTATGAGTGACCTGTTGGATTTACAAGTCGTGTAAAAAATTAATTGTCTTTGTGGCAGTAAGCGATGTTGCGTTGTCGCAATGTAATAAAATTACAGGCAAAGTAGATCTTAGGCGATCACTTCACAATTCTTCAGACACTTGAGAAAGAAATTTTCGAGATAAATTGTTATACCTTTTGAAGAAAACAACAATAATTCTCCTGTTTGTCCTTTTTCATATTTTTTAAGGACCTAAACAGCTGATCTAATGAATTGTTCTTCTTTAATATCTCTACATTGCTATTTCCACTAATTAGGTATTCTGTCACAATAATGTTTTCAATATAAACAACTACTGCAGGTAAATTTTGGTTTCTTCGGCGTACGTATTATATATTTATGTAACATATCCATATGTATGAGCATCCTTATTTAAGTGAAATGTAACTGAAAACTATAGTTGGTTTACTACTAAAAATTTCCAGGTCATCCTTCATTTTAACATCTCGCGTTCGATAAATATCCTTCATACCGTTTTACATTTACATAACTATAATAGCACCCACAGATAACTAGAACCCGGAAATTCAGTCGGCACTTGACTAGGCGTGTACCGAGTACATGGAAAGGGATTCATTGTTGATATATATGTATGTAATGCTGTGTGTGCCTTCGTTCGGAGGTGTTCACTTGTATTAAGCTTTGTATGCTGTATAGAATTATGTCGCGGTTACGTAGATTGAAAAAACATGCTTGCTATGGAAAAAGCTGTTATGTTTATATATTTACTTTCACTTGCTATCTTAATTCTACGATCTGTTGCATGTGTCTGTCAATTGACACATTTCTACTTTGTATCTTTTTTGAAACACAGTATAGTAATATTTTTCACGTAACATTGTTTTTTAACATTGTTCACCTGTTTATTATGAATTTGGATTTAATGTATTGCAAACTTTATGTCATATAAATGTTAAAATTTCCAATAAGACAAAATGATTACACATTTATTTTTCAACACGTTTTATTAATTTAAAAAAACATTATTAAATCACGAAAATAACTAGCAATAATACATGCATGAAAACCTATTTGTACTATTTTGAAATAAAAGTATACAGTCCCATAATAAAATATAATTGTCAATATTTAGTTGAGTTGTCGATAATAGCAGAAAATAAAATACTAAAAGATGAGTAAACCTTCATTTACCGTTTCAGGTACCTTCATCCTACAAATTCGGGTTCGACGTAACAGACGATCAAAACACAAATTACCAGAACCGCCAAGAACAACGAGATGGAAACAAAATCACCGGCAGTTATTCAGTGGTAGATTCGGATGGATTCATTAGAACCGTAACATATACCGCCGATCCCAAGGAAGGATTCAAAGCCGAGGTAATTTCATTATATTAACTTACGAAATTAACTATGGGCGATCTAGTTTTCATTAAAAAGAATAGTATGTGCACGAACGTGGTCGATACTGCGCTGCTACGAATATATTTTAAATTCGTATACATAAAGTTTGATTTTTTGTTTGACTACGACGCTTGTTATAGCTGTGAGGTCGTTCGTTTTTTCTCTTTATGGAAATTTTTAATTAAAGAACACATTCTACTTCCGCCAAAGTGCACATTTAACGACCTAAAAATTGGCAAAAACGACAATTCAGAGAATTAAAATAATGCTAACTACATTGCTTCATATATTTATGGAAAATATAAATGCATTAATTTTTTTTATACATCAGTCATGAAATTGAATTAAAGTACATGTATAGAGAAAGAAAATGTGTTGAATATATATAGGTAATATAAAATTTATTGGATGTGTTTCTTCCGATGTTTATTACGGGGACCTCGCAAATTGCAGTTTCACGAATTCAATTTAATGAAATTCTTGTTTCTTGGAGAAAATGTGTAGCTAAGTAGATATCTTGCGGGAAATATTCTTTTTTTTTGTTATTTGTTATTTGATACTATTGACTTTACAAAAAATGTGTAAAAGCTAAAGTTAATTGTGTGCTAACAGTATAGTCCATTCATATTTTTTATTTAAGCTATAATTTTGAGTTATGACAAACTTATGCTTTTTTTAATGCAAACTATTAGTCGGCCATGGCTTTATAAAAGAGTGCCAATGTATTTATCTCTGTCTCTTCATTAGTGCGCCTTGCAGTCTTTTTTTGGTTTACATTCTAGAGTCTATATTCTTCAAAATTATTATACAGTCTCCTTAGGGTAGGTATAGTATGCTCGCGATGATAAAAATTCTGTTATGCAGCTTGTACAGCATTTTTATGGTATAAATGTAACACTCAATCATAACACGCTTTTCTCGATTAAAGAAATCCACATTGAAAATTTATGAAACCCCAATCAACATTAATTAGAAACTAAATAATTCGCACCCGTCAATAATTATTGTTTGCAACTATTAACTGTTCCAAAATTAGAAGAAGAAAACGGCCATAATTTATTTATAAGCATAACTACATTCAATGGTATGTCAATATAATAGTTGAAAAAGTCTTTCTTGTAAAGCCATGACCGACTATGAATTAGAATTAGAAAAAACATAAGTTTATATCATAATTAAAAAATTATAGCTTAAATGAAAAATGCGGTTAGATTGTATTACCAAGCACATGATTACCTGCAACTATTCCTTTACCCATTTTTTCTAAAATCAATAGGAGCAGGACTATGGGCATCGAACCGAATAACAAAATAATAATTTTTGCGGAGATGTCTAGTTAGTATGCAGTTTTTTCCAAAAAACAAACGCTCATTAAATTGAGCTGAGGTCGTAAAACTACGATTCACTTCCCATTTAATCGCTATACACTAAAGATCGGAAAAAACTTACATGGTATAGACATGTACACATATGTTCGTATAATATGTTATCCAGTTGTTTTCTTACGGGACGTAAGATGGTAATATATTTCCTCTATGATCTCTGGCTAGATGCATTAACTAGGCCCATGATTTATCAGTATCCCCCTATATAATTCATCTGAAACTCATTGGTTGCCCTACATTTCTGCTACCTTGCAGATTCAATCCAATGGCTCTTCTGCTAATTTAACTGCCTTTATCTTTATGTATATCCTGTCCATCTACACCTCCTAATTATACTGTTGTGTTCTTTTCTTTTCCAGAGTTTCAAATTTGGTATTACCTCTCGCCATTTAGTCATCACGACTTTTTCAAATAACGGTTCACAAATACCTGAAGCTTTTGCTGAATAGCTTTTGTTAATGCCTATTCGTAGTACAATACTGATTTTGTAGTGACATCGAACAGTCTGACTTTTGTCGTGGTTGTTAAATTACTTTCTCACCATACTTTATTTAAGAAAAGAAGCATTACTCGTGCTACATTTATTCTATTAATAACATTTTCGCTTATGTCTCCATCCTGTCTTATTACGCTAATTAAATACGTAAATTCTTCTCTTCTTTCAATAATTGCATTACCTATTGTAATGTGCCTGGACTTGGCTACATTGGCAAATCAAATGTTTATTTTACTTTCGTTTATTATGAGACCTACTTTCTCAGCTTTCTATTTAATTTTTCTTGCATATCTTTTGCATTATAAAATAACAAGTGTATATCGTTAGCGTAACCCAAGTCCTGTGGAACTCCATTAAAGTCCAATCGTATTCCTCAATTGTATTGTGCAAATGCTTTCTTGTGCTCAGTATTACATCAAGAATCATATTGAATAATAGGGCTGACAATATAAATACCTAACGCACACAAAAGATGTTCCTTAATGATTTATAAATCAATGTTGTCCAAATACAACTTATCTATAAATAATGTCCAACGCATGCCAGTAGTTAGCTATTCCATAATAACTATACGTAATGACATGGTCAGTACAGGAGTACTTGTCGAAATCTACCTTTTCTTAATCTACTGTTTAGTGTGGTGGTGATTCCTCATTAATTTATTTCATAAAATATCTTTATTGCTACGCAAAGCATTTTTTAAATTTTCAAATATATGTTTCATAATCACGCCCTCGTTGCTTCATTTGGAACACTTTCTCTCGGCCATACATTTTTTAAATAAATATATGTAATTACAACCGCAAAGATTTTGCATTTTGTTTAAGAAGGCACATGTACACAAACTGAATATTTAATCTTTTCTAGAAATTGGATTAATATTTTGTATATAAGGAATTAGTTTGTGAAATGTTCGCCTACACAGTTGAATAGAAATGTCGTTAATAATCTTCTACATATGTTTCTGAACGGTTTCTTTTCAATCGAAGAACAAGATGACCTCAAGATGTTTCCATCAGTTTCAGCGTCATTTAAATACTTGGTAAAATTGGATATGACTTTAATAAGGAATTTCTGAGGCATAGCTTCTATATCTCTTCTAGTGTGTCTTTCCAATTGGATCAAAAATTTTACTTTTAAAAAGAATCCCATAAGAAGAATTCTAGAATGACAATGTCCGGTGGCCTTTGAGAATAATTTGAATAGTCATTTTGAGAAATTAAACGATAAAGAAATGCCCTCCGTTCAATTTCCGGCGAAATATGTGGTTTAACCATCTTACTGAAACCAGTATTGATTCTTCTGTTTTTGGATTTGCGGCAAGACAAACGTTTGAAATATTTGTGAATATCTTTCTGACATTAGTATTGCCATGTGTTCATTTTTTGAACAAAAGAACTAACCCAAATGTCCTTGATGACGAAATTGCATACAAAATTCTGACATTCGACGAATACAATGGTTTATCAAAAATTTCGTATAGATTTTCGACCAGTAGTTACAGATTTGTTTCTTTACATTTTTACTAGACTAAAATAAATTTCGCAAAAGATATTATACGGTTTAGTACTACTAAGTTGTAAAAATTTGTGGCAAAACTGAATTTGATTTTTTGTGACTTGATATGTTAATTTTGAACTTCAGCAACTCTTTCCTTCTTCCTCTTCTTAAGTATTCGTAGCTTACTGATTTCTGTTAAATTTAGTGAGTCCACGTGGTCACGAACAAACTACAGATAATTACTAAACGGGCTCTTTTCAGTTTGACTACTACAAACAGATCTGCACAACCCTGTTTATTTGATATTTAAAGCTGATAGTATGTAGAAGTGATTTTTCTAGTTTCTTTTTGCGTTGTGACGTAGTTCTGGTTACAGTAGTTTTTACAACGTTTCGACAATTTCCTCTGCTACCTTTTGGTGGTATTTGTGGTGAAGAAAATATGAAACTTTTACAGAATATTTAATTAATGCTTGGTTTAATTTTGTTCTGTAAAGTTTTAGGAAGTAGTTTCAATTACAGTTTCGACATTTGTTATTTTATTAGATACTATCTTTTGCTATTAGATTACAAAGTGAACCGTAGTATCCTATATCCTTTCACGGTGTTTTATATTTGCTAGCTTAAATTTAATGACGATTCTAAAGGCTTGTAAACAAGTGTAAATTGTCTAGATTTCTTCTCTACATTATTTATACCGTTTTGTAACGTTATGTTCGAGATGAGCGAAAAGTTCCGATATTCAGGAATTTTTAATTGAAAATTGTTTTCTACCGTTTTCCTTTAATTAGAACGCTGTAACATGGATAACGATTTTTCAATTTTAAAAGGCTCGATGCCCGACAATGATTTGTTGACTTAGCTTCATTTTTGTTTTTGAAATTTTATTCAATGTAAATTATTTCTCTAGATATTTTAGTTATTTTTTTATAACAATTGAAAAGGTTAATCAACAGTATATCTTCTCGTATCAGTATATTATTATATATACGTTATATTACAGTAGAAAATAAGTAAAATGTTACAATGCTAATAAGTTTTAATAAATTACGATTAATAATAGTGTGAATCTATTTGTACAGACTGAAATAAAAATGGAATAAAGAACTATGTAAAATAAGGAGTTCTACTATGATGGTAATGAGCTGGTACATTATACTTTTTTCCAGTTCAGCAAAAGATGCAAATATTTAGACTTCCAGCTTTGTTACAATAATAAAGTTACAAAACAGTATCATTCATCTACAACTATATACTCCCTCACAGCCCTTCGCCCCCGTATCTATTAATCTTGTCTTATTCCTTGTCCACTTACTTTTTCCCCATACCTTCCTGATACCTTCATTTCCATGATCGTCATCATTTCGTCATTTCATTTCAGTTTATATCCACTAAAAGACGTGTTTTGGTAATCGGAATTCTTGCATCTAAAAAATGTTCAAACAATTATACACTCCTTTTAATATTCCACGAGTCACTGTTTCAATAACTTTCATTCAGTAAAAAATGCGTTTTGACCATCGGATTTCCTGCATATAAAACTATTCGACAAATACCGACTCCTTTTTTATACTCTTCGATTCGGCAACCTTCATTCGATCTCCAATTATATCATTGCATAATACGTATTGTAGTCCTGACACTTGTGAAATTGCTGTCATTTATTCAATTAAGAAATCATTGTGCGTATCTCACAGCCAAAGTATAGTGTATTATTATTAATTTTAATTAATATTACTAATTATTTATGTTTATTGATCTAGCCCTTTCTTGCCGCACATGGGATACATTTTGAATCATATGGTATACATTTATTCCTGTTTAAAGATTACCTGATCGTGCCCAAAATCAAAACTAGTCAGGTTGTGTTCTCTTATTGGTATATACATACACTTCTTATCAGTGTCTTTTCCATTATCTTGATGTCACTCTGACGTGTAGATCATAAACCAACTGCCACAAATAGCAGCTCTGACTAAATTTTAATATATACTTACCAGTGGCAAGTGTTCTTTTACGTTTAGTGCTGTTAAGGCTGACCATAATTTGCTATCCCATCGATAATTTATCTTTTTCCAGTTGTTGCAATATAAATAAATTTTCCGCAAATAGCTGCCCTAGAATAAATCCACTCTAATCTTCAAATGCTTTCCTTATATTATACCTGAATTTATTTCACATTATTTATCCGAACTCATACAGACAGCTGACTAATCTGAAAAATCTCTGCATATTATCATTCCTTTTGGTTTCATTACAAGTCGATAAAAACTATGTACGAGTATAAGTTTTGCAATTTTATTTAGTATTTTCTTCCTCCATACTTCACCAATTCAATATTGTGCATTATGATACCGCTATTAAATCTTCCTGGCAATGATTTCTCTGTCAATGCCTTTTTTCATACTAGTCTACCGTTTCAACCTTTTACACTAGAGTATTCCTATTTCGCCTTACTACTACTATGTGTTAACCACTCAATTCTCAGGCATATTGCCGGTCTTTTATGCATATTACATATATTTACTAGTATCAGTATGGAGAGTCAAAACTTTCCTGACAGGGACTATTTTTTAGCCAAAATGCTTCTGTTTGTTACAGTACAATCAGTCATCACTACACTGATTGTACTTAGTTTATTATCTATTATGGAGGCATTCCTCGACTTTAAATATTGGCATAATACCCATTCAACAAATTTTACAAATATAATATAAATGCTTTTGACTAATCACAAAATATTGTTCAAAGAAACTGTTAGCACCAATACTTGCTTACAGTCTTCTTTCTTATTACCTTTTACATTTGTTTAAACATTCAAAATTATCTATTTCGTTAGGCATTTAATCTAAACTTGAAATACAAACAAAATATATTTTGTAATATATTGGTATGACATTACAGTGTAATGTATGCAGAATTAAGAGTCAAAGCTAAATAACATTCCTTACAGCTTTCACGAACATATACTCACCTTAGTCTTTCAAAAGCTTGATCAATAAGGTTGATATATAACCCCTTTCCACAATTAACTATTTGTAAATTCCTTACAGCGTACGGAGCTTATTTTTTTTCAACGAACATATACTGCTGATGATGACAACTTGGTTGTCGAAATGCGTATCAGAATTTACAAATAGTTAAAAAGCTGTCAACCTTATTGATCAAGTCAATCAACCACAGGCTCCATCAAATTCAATTTCAAAAGCTGTTTATTTATGTGTAACATGTTGCGCTCTATATTTATGCAAAATTCTTGTATGCACACTATAAAAATAAAACATTTATTTTTGTATATTGAAAGTTCTAATGAAACCAATACTTTGTTTAGATTTTTATATATAAAAATGTGAGATACACATCACTTACAGTGTGCATTATGTTGCTTTTATTGAATGTTTTCATATCGATGTATTTTGAAAGTGATATGCCTTGAGGTTTGTCTCCATTGCCGAAATGTTTGTTCTAACTTTTACTAAACAATTTACATTCAGTGTAATATTTATCCCCAAAACGTTTCATAATGCATATACAAAGGGTACTAGGAAAGTTTTGCAATACAGCTTTGTGTATTTAATTTTTTCAGTAATTTCCTCTATACTCGATACAACTCTCGATCCTCTGAAACCAATCTTTAAACCAGTTCTGCCAAGTTTCACTAGGGAGTAAAGCACACTCGTTGTCCCAGGCTTGCAAAAGGTCCTCATCGCTTGAAAACTGCCTCCCTTTTAGCTTCATTTTCACATACGGGAACAGTGCAAAGTCGCAGGGAGTAAGATTTGTACTGTAGGAAGGGTGCTCGAGAAGTTTCAATCCTGTCGTGGTCAAATATTCGGTGCAGACTTTGGCGCGGTAAGCTGAAGTATTATCGTGATGGAGAAACCAGGTGTCCATTCTTGACTTTGGCCACAGGTTCTTCATAGCTCCAATGACTTTAAGCAGGCAATGTTCAGTATAGCTATGACTGTCTTCTGTGTGTCCAAAACGACGCGTTCCAGAGCAAAGTTTCTTGACGTACAAATGATCATGCAGAATCGAACGAATTGCTGGTTGCCCTCTATCTGTTAGTAGTTCACTCGCCCGTCCTCGCGAAGCATTTTCCTCACAGTAGTAACATTTTCCTCCGTAACTGACGTTCGCGGCCTTCCCGGCCTCTCAACATCCTTCACAGTTAAATTTCCCCTTTGGAATTCTCTATATCACCTGAATATCTTTGTGCGATATGGACAAACATCAACTAGTGCAAGAGTCATTTCTTCGAAGCACTGGTCTATGTTTAAACGACGCACGAAGTTATAAAGCAAACCTGCCCTTATCTCATTTAGTGACCACGATGCCATCGCAAGCACTTTACACTCTTACTGCTAATGAATAGCTGAGGCCATCGGCATGGCGCGAACGTGTCCCTCTTTTCATCCTTCAAATGTTTAGACAAAGGAATACTTTATAGTAGTGCATTAAATATGAAGTAAAACTATATTTAGCATAAAGTGTACATTTACATTTTGATGTGCAATAGTAATCTATTTTTAAGAATTTTATTTTATTATACTATTTGCGTAAAGACATATGATATTCCTTTCAGGGCCACGTATATTTTATACATTTCTGTATTGCTCATTACAATATGCTCTACATATTGTAATTGTAAAATACATAGCAGTATCCCATAACTACTTGCTCGAATGTAAGGGAGTTCCCCATTTAAATAATTCTATCTTTCTATTTTATGATAGAAATACATTTGTAAAATATTTTCGTCTTAATAATTAAAAACATGAAAACGTCTAAATAAAAATTTCAGTCTACTATCAAACTATTACTTCAGTTATAATCCTTAAACAAATTAAAGTATTATTATATTTTCTATTTTAAATCGCTGTTACTAAATGTATAATAATACTCTATTTTCTTTAGGTCGTCAGAAAGCCTACCGACATCGTAGTAAAGATTCCTTCATCCACGCCATCACCTAGAGACCAATACGTTCAGGTAATAGAATTACCTATATATGGGAAATCAGTTTTTCATACAAAAAAATTTCGTTACAGGGCGGCCCTTCCATCAGAGGGCAAGAATCTAAAGGAAATGTGATTTACCAATACCAATAGCGTGTTATTTATACTTGTATCTTAGAATGTAATATTTTTTTGTACTATATTGTTAGACTGAAATTTGTGTGAAAAAGTAAAATATTTTTAATAAGAGAGATATAAGTTTATTGTAATATGCTTCCTAATATATTTTACATAGAGAAAAGAGACGAATTTACAGTATTTGGTTATTATTGTACAAAGGCATTATTTACTAATATCATATAAATTTTAAAAATACTGTTACCTGAAAGTTTATATAAAAATTTATACCAGAACTAAAATTTATTAGAAGGATGAGAAAAATATTAAAGTTGTATTTCTCTGTAGCTTCTTTGTCTCCTTCGTCATCCCTTTCTTTACAACACAAACTTTAAGAATACTGTTACCTGAAAGTATACTATATATAAAAATTTATACATGAATTAAAATTTATTAGAAGGATGGGAAAAATATTAAAATTGTATTTCTCCATAGCTTCTTCCTCTCCTTCCTCATCCCTTCTTTTACCATATAAGTTTTAAGAATACTTTTACCTGAAAGTATATATAAAAATTTATACCAGAACTAAAATTTATTAGAAGGATGAGAAGAATATTAAAGTTGTATTTCTCCATAGCTTCTTCCTCTCCTTTGTCATCCCTTCTATTAATGACAATCATTATTCTCGCTTAGGGAATAGAAGTATAGCATTCCTCTCGCATTAAGTACATATTTTACTGACATTTTCTTAAGTTTTAACCAACCCTGCTTTTGTAACTTCTGCAAATATGCATCATCAAACCTTATAGTTAACCTGATTGCGTCAATACACTGCGAGGATCAGAAGGTAAGTTGTTCTCATGTTGTGTTCTTAGACTAAAAGTAGTTAAATAATTGCTGTAGCAGCGGCGATACTATATCGTAGGCTCCTCGTTGGCCAAGTGGTAATACTGTACGTTACTCAGTGAGTGTGTAGTCACGTTATCAGTATAGCGTATCATATGGAGGCTTCGTTCGATGTTGAAATGCGTTCAGAAGTCCGATTATTGTGGAGCAAAAATTGTAATCGTGAAATTTGTTGCCGAATAATCCAAGCGTATGGTAAAAATTCTTTATCACACTCCATTATAGCGAACTGGGTCCAAATATGAATTTGATTAAAACACCGCATCCTGGGCTTCAACTGAGAACACGATCAATAAGACGTAAAGCATGACTGCAAGTATATGAAACGTCTCTTATGGTAGTGTACTTGCGATTATTTACGACCGGCATAATTATAATAAGATATTTACACGCCGGGTGTTTAATTATTTGACTGCCAACCACCAAAATCAACTCTTCGTGTCTAGTCTTAGCTTTCTTTAGTTCAGAGATGGTGTACAGCTTTTGGAAAAAATGAGAGAGAAAATTGAAACAATTTCACAAATTCGAGAGGCTAGGCTGACGGTCAGTTTCAATTCCAAGTGAATTGTTTACAGTAAATTTACCGTAACAAACAGACATCACAAATATTGAATAAAGCGGTTAAAGATGTCAAATTCAGAAGATGGAGTGCCATCGTTCTTCTTCACTACAGCGCAAAATCAGCTCGTGTCACACAGAAGTCGTTACAAACGTTTACGTGGGAAATGTCCCATCTGTCTTATAGCCCTAATTTGACACTGATGAACAATTCTTAATTAGATAAAAGAAATTGGACGAAATTTCATTCACCGTAGTAATTGTCTTCAACCATTTTTCGCCCTTTCCCTGAGTACACAGTTCCAGTATTCTTAAGTTGTCACCCTATTCGCTCTTTAACCGGAAGAGAGAAGGTAAAACACTTCCACATATATTTCAAGGATGTTAGAAATTCGTGAAATAGTTGGTGGATATGTACGAATAATTAATTCGGTGATGGTTTCCTCAGTTAGCCCATCAATAAGAGCAGCTTCTCCAAATGTACTTAAATTCTCTATTCCATAGCAAACAAGCAGATTTTGACAGAGACAGTTCCTGAGAGCCGTCTCAATAATAGAAGAAGTTCCAATTATATATTTATCTCACTTTGCAAACTACTTTTGTAGAAACCCATTCTATTTATTTCTTCTAATTTTAAATTTACACGAAGTATTATAATGTAATATAACAATTCATCATAGAAGTTAGTTGTCACCAACGAAATCACTCAGCAACATAAGATAAGTATTTCAAAATCGTTGTTCTATATTAATATCTGACACTATAAAACTTTTTACTAATGCTTAATTCAGTTTTATTTAAAATTGAAACTTGCATGCGGGCGGAAGTAACTTTAAAATATGATTTCAATTTTTAAAAACTAATAGGCGAAATAAGTTAGACGCCTGAACGCGAATATATCTCGAATATATATCGTTATTTCCATCACCGATAAGAACCAAATTACCCGGTCACTCCGGGATCAGAATAAAACTGTGCACAAGTGAGGGATTTTTTTGTTAACTCCTGGAGTCGTTCCGTTCTCACGCGCCTGCTATATACAGGGATATATGTTAAACATTTGAGGGAATTTACGTCCTTCCATCCAATTTGAAATCAAATCAGCATACATGTGGACTTAAGTTGTCCTGGTATTGTATGAAGACTGTGTGCGTGTTCAGACACGTTCGTGTTTTGCGTTCGTGCATGTGAACATAGTCGGTTTCTCACATTTTCAGATAACACATTTCCCTCCTTTCGCTTTCTATACTTCTAAAGCTCAACATAAAAACTAGCTTCTGATATAAGAATATCGCCTTTCCGCATCTGGATTTTACGCCAACCGGATTCGTTCCTGAGGTCCCGGAGGCTACGTCGTCTCTCAGATAAGTGAGACATGAATCTGCGCCGGCCGATGAGATTTCCAACGAGGGTCAGCACGTCCCCATAAATTATATATTTACCGGTCGAGTTCATCCCATCTACTTCGTGTCGTTTAACTGTCAGAAACTGGAAGAAAGTGCTGAGATCGAAAACAATATCGCGGTCATTCAGAACCATGCCCGGTTTAATTCCATTTAGCCGTGGTTATTGATGGGTCACGTAATTACAATTCAAGTTGATTAAGTAACTTTAATATATCAGAAAACATTATGTGATATTATGGTGAAAATTGTTTTAGGTTAACGTAAAACACGGAATAAATTAGAAAAATTATCCTATTAAAGATATTACAATTTTCTATAGGAAAATATATAAAAATCATTAATTTATAATATACAGCATTTTTCTGTTAAATAATTGGTAGCAAATTTTTGATAGAAAAACATTAAAACAAACTATGAAGAACTTTGACTATACGTTCCCTTACAAGTTGTATATTATATGTATAAATATTAGTATTTTTATTATTCTAAATAACGTTATGTTAGTTACTGCTTTCTTATTAACCCACAGATCTTAGGGCGAGATATTTCATTTTTGTTGATGCATCTATTTCATCTATTCATGATGCTATTCTCACACTTTTAGTTTAATCTGGAAGAAAGTAGGTAGTCATTTCTGGATTGCTAAACATTGTTCTAACTTTTTTGTGTTACCAATCCTGATCTAGTTCTGTTTAAAATGTTTGAGAAATAATTCATAGAACATGTAAGGAGTGAAACGACAGTTGTGGGGTAAATAATTTTCATCAAACTGCTTGTTTGAGTAATACCTTTGTAGAGTGAAATATGTTCAAGTGTCACCGTAGTTACTTTCTTTATTTATCCCATATTTCATAATTCTGTCAAGTTGTTACGTGTATTATACATTATAATTGCTAAAAATTATATATAATTTAGTGAATAAAATACTTAGATGGTAATTTGTATACTTCTTTGTGGACAAATATATTTCAAGAAAGAATTCGACAGTGTTTGGAAATTATACTTTGTCAATATCTAGCGTAAATTGATTAGTAACGGATAAAGAAAAGCTTTTATTAACTTGTAAACTTATCTTACTTGTAAACATATCTTTACGCCATTATTGTTTGGGAGTTGAAAAAGAGTTATTGAACTCGAAAGTGTAGAAAATATATCAAACTTAACGACAGAAAATGCCTTGACGTTACTGACTTTTTGGAGATTTATTTTACTGGAAACCAATCGTTATGGATGATGAAAAATATTTTCCATTATTCCATGCAAACATTCCAGGTAATGCTCCTTTTTACAAAAGAAATACTGATGAGACTCCCGACGAAGTAAAATGTTAGAAACCAAATTCCCAGACAAAGTAACCTGGTGCATTATATCAGAAGCAGGCGCTTCTAGACCTTACACAAAGCATATAATAGGCTATTCGATAACCACGGACCTTAACGTTGTTTGCTGAAATTGGTGGACGTTATCAATTTGCCAATCACCAAAATGATGAAATCATGTTTGGCTTAGATTTATTTTCAGTCAAGTATCATTAACAAACAAACCATTGTAAAAAAACAACTTGATTCTAATTAAATAGTCTTAATATCATTCTTTGACATTTTTGATAACAATTCAAAATTTGGGATACCCATCTTGTTGAATGAACTTCAATTTAAACAATTTATTCGCACTGTTATAGGTTTGAAATCAATTGTTTATTATATATATATTAATATTAAATTAACAAAACTTCACCTGTCATCATAAAAAGGACGTCTGAATGAGAATATAATGCTTTTAAACTTTTTCTGTACAAGCACGACATAATCCTCATGGTAGAACTATTGTTATGTGGAAAGAAGACAAATATATCAAACTATTAATTTGAAAATACAATTCTATCGTTTACGTTTTCAACTTCTACAGAATTATGTCAGTTAGTTCAATGTTGCTTCTGATTACTTCTTAGTTACAGACAAGTTGGTTGTACTCTTCACACCGTCCAATCCAGTACATCTCTTAATAACTAAATGATAATTTGCGAAATTAGATACGTTATTCTATTAACGTGAGTCATATTCAAGCCAGACTTATCTTGGAGTTATTATGTCCGAAAAACAATGCAATTATTGATAATGCACTACCTATCTTTTATATCTTACACGCGTGATGACAATGTGTTTCGGGCTAGGCATATTGAAACATTTGTTTTGGGTTTTGTTATTAGAAAGGTTGGTAGGCTTGAAATAGCAATTAGTTAAAGAATAGGAGCCGAACTAGATGAACCTGCACTAAATCTTACAACGCGTTAGGAGAGGTGTCCGAGAAGAGAATGCATTATATTGAACAGTTTGAGTGTTATTTATGTAACGTTTTAGAAGTTTAAGTCTCGTTAATTACTGTGTAAAAAACAATAATAAATGTTCAGTAAAGTTATTGTAAATAATTAATTAAAGACTGCATAGTAGAATTTATAACAGAACCCAATCAATCGTCAACACTTTACTTGGAATACACAAATTATCTTTCTGAAAATTGATTGCCAAATGCTTCTGCTGCAGACAAAGCACGATAATATTGTACAAAAATAAAGATTTGAACTAAATACTCTTTCAATAGTACCAACACTTCTGCGAAGGCAGACCAGTATTTTTTTTACCTAACTATATATTTGTAGAAAAAAATTAAATTGGAACAATTAAATGAAATAATTATCCGCGCACTATGGATCAAATTACAATTTAAATTGGCACTAAACAGATTCTTAAGTAACAAATACAAATATACAAAAATATACTAATAAAAAACTGAATAGAGCTTCTGAAACCTATACGTACATATAAAGGAGCGGTTTGAAGTATAGAAGAATTTTCACGAATAGATAGAGCATGGTGTTATATATATGTAGATATAATAGAAGTAGGATTCTAAAGTCATGCAATTGAATTTACTTAGAATATGGTCAATATGTGAATTAAAAAGTATGCTACTGAAAAAGATCTCTAAGTGTTTAGTATTATTCCGTTTATAATTAAAAATATGTATATGTATTACTTCTTTTCCCAAAAAGGAAATAACTTTTGTTTTCAAAGCTCAAAAAACATCTTTGCCAAAAAGCTAACGGGGTCGTATAAAGATTTTTTATACAAAATATGAAAATAATTCCTTGCGGATTATGTTTAATGCCATATCATTATATATTCCATTTTAAGTGGATCAATCTTTAAATTCTTTGTTTTTTTAATCTATTATGAGTTTCGGTCATATGCGCTATTTTCTTCCACCCCCTACAGTCTTTACATTTAGAATTTAGATCTATCACCCACGTCGCTCTCGCATCTTCTTCCAGAGCAATCTCCATCTTTTTCTTAGTCTTCCTCTGTTCCTGAGAAATATTAGAATTCATTATTATATTGCTGGTCATTTCAGTCGGTTTGGGTTTTTCCTAGTTATATATCCTGCCCATTGTAATCTTCTTCTATTCAGATATATAAATGGTAGATATCCAGAGCAGAATTACTTTTAAATGTGCTATTTGGAACCTGTTTCCATTTTTGATGGAATACGCAAACCTTTTGGAGTAGTTTGATTCTACAAATGTTGACGATACAGTTGAACTAAATTAGAACAGGCTAAGAATTCAACTTTATTTTAAATCGTAATAATGCGATGTATTGTATATACTGCATTTCAGTATTCATGAATATTAAAGTAGCATATTGCAAAATACAATTAGGAAAAAATATTTTTTCCACTCGAGTTCAGTATATAATTAAATGCTTTTTCCGTTTTAAATTTAACAGAGAAACGTATAGGCTTCTGTAAATTTAATTAGTGTCACCTCGTTTGCAAAATTTAATTAAAGAGGCAAATTGATTTTACTACTCTGTGTTTCATTTAAAGGAAATTATATTAAGTTGGAACTACGTAAATAGTTTGTAAAAGAATTATACAGTTTCCTTCAACGACCGGATGGAAGAAAACTTCATATTAAATTAAAACATCTACAAGAATGTAGCGTTGAAAATTCGTTTCTTAAGAAAATAAATTCCATTCAAGACGATATACATTAATTATTGAAAAGATACGGCTTTCGAATTTTCTGCGTTTTTGAATTGTCATTTTATTTCTATGAATCGGTGCTTTTAACTTACTTTAGAATGATTTCTCTATTGCATTCATTTTGACATTCTTTAATATTTTACGATTTTATTTTACGCCTGTTGGAAAGCTTTCATAATAAGTATCTATCTTGTTACCGGTTCAGTTGGCCTTTCGATGCATTTTAAGGCATAAACTTTGATCTAGTCAGGTAATCTGGTCATATTTTGTCATACACCCTCGTATATTTTATTTGTGACCATGCTTACATATTTCATAAATGACTAATTCTCATTGCAGTTTCTCTAATTTGCTTCCACTTTTAAATTAACTTGGAATGGCACTCTGTGTTATACTGTTTCCTATTTAGAATTTATCATTACCTAATCTGGTAATTGAAATGTTAACTATTATAATAATAATAATAATAAGTCTTTATTGTCCAACAGATTGTTACAATCCAATAACAGGACAATATATATATATATATATATATATATATATATATATATATATATATATATATATATACACACACATATTATATATATGTATATATACATATACAAAAATACAAATCATCAGATAATCAAACAAAACAAAAGTAATCCAATTAATGTTCACAGTGCTTTAGAAAATAAAGATATAAATGAATATAAATATAGGTTATACACACACACCCATAATTAAGAAAATAAAGGAAATTAAGAAAATTAAGACAAACGCGCCCTAGCGACAGCCAGTATCCGCCCCAAGGAATCAAAATTTAAATCACAATGGTCCGACAAACCGTTGAAGACCCGACATGCAACCGCTAATGGGGAATTGAAACCAATATTCGTACTAAATGTTTCAACATAAAAGTAATAGCTATGTCTAGCCGACACTCGTGGTACCATTAAATTGAGCTGAGATAACAAATGAGCACAATCTATATTCCCTCTAACCAAGTTAAATACAAACTTAATACTGCTCAGTTGACGTCTGACTTCCAAGGACTCCATTCCAAACTTATTTAGAAGAAAAGAGTTCTCGACTCCTCGCGGAGGACTCACACCCCCCACCCTAAAGCTCAAAAACCTTAAAAACCTTCTCTGAACTCTTTCAAGTGACAATTTGTGAATCTCATAATAAGGATGCCAGATCAAAGATGCATACTCCAGCCTCGAACCCACAAACGTCATGTACAGCTGCTTAATCGTAGAAATACTGAAAGAATGAGAATTCCTTATCACGAAACCCAGCACCCTCAGAGCCGCCGCGGTTATGTGATTTATGTGCTTAACAAAGGTAAGCCTGGAATCAAAGTAAACACCCAAGTCTTTTATTTCAGTGCATCTAACAAGAGAAAGACCATTAAGTGAATAATTATAGATTACCGAGTTAATCCTCCTCGTATATGTTACAACTCTGCATTTATCCACATTCATCTGCAAATTGTTCAGCGCGCACCAATCAGAAATTTCATCCAACGCCAACTGCAAGCAGTTACAGCCATCCATATCGTCTACACTTCTGAAAATTTTTAAGTCATCCGCAAAAATGCACCTATTGCAATCCACTGTCTCAAGCAAATCGTTAATGAAAAGCAGAAACAATAAAGGACCCAAATTGTAGCCCCGCGGCACTCCTGACGTGGCCGAAAACAGGTGCGACTTGTAACCGGCATGACAAACATATTGATGTCGGCCATGCAAGTATGAATAGAAAAAAAGAAATGAGTGAATCACTAAATCCAAAAGAGCTCAGCTTGCCAATCAAAATTGCGTGATCCATGTGATCAAACGCCTTAGAAATATCCGTATAAATAACATCAATCTGGCCCCGGGCATCAAGGATACTAGAAGTGAATTGTGTAAAATAGGCCAGATTGGTAGTAGTTGACCTTCCCTCCATGAAACCATGCTGGAAAGGTGACATGTAGTTTCTAACGAGAGGATAAACACGGAGGTATATCACTGTCTCAAATACCTTAGCAAAATTATTTAAAATTGAGATTGGTCGATAGTTAGCCACATCAGATGCAGAACCGCTCTTCAGTACAGGACACACCCCAGACACCCTCCATGTGTCCGGAAACACAGACGTTGACAGTGCCATGTTAAAAATCATCGTCAATGGACGGGCAAACACGACCCCGCAGTCCCGAAGAAGGAAACTTGGTATTCCATCGGGTCCAGATGTCATTTTGTTCTTCAACTTCCCCAACGCAGAACGAACCTCAGCCTCCCGCACCGAGGCAATGCCAACGAATGGAACATTGGAGCAATAGTACCGAAAATTAATAGGCCCAGAAGGCACATAAATACTAGAAAAATAATCCACAAAACCATTGACAATGCTCTGCGGATCGTCAAATACGAGATCACCATGGCAAAGAGATCCAGGGATTCGTGAATAACCTCTTTTGTTTTGAATAAAAGACCAAAATCTTCGGGGCTCAACAGTAATGGACGCCTCAACGCCAGAGACATAATCTCTGTAAGCACTTTTAACCTGCTTCTTAACGGCAGCTCTCAGAGATCTGAAACAATTCAATGAATCAAGATTTCCCGTTCTTTTGAAGTGTATATAATAATAGCTCTTCAATTTAATATTTCCAATTATAGCACTGTTGTACCAAAACCGATACCTCCCCGATCTAGCAACGTGCAGAGGAACATACAAATCAAATATAGAATACAGTTTATCGTAAAATAAACCACATGCCAAATCCACATCCATCGCAACAAACAGAAAGGACCAATCAACGGCCGCCAGCGCGTCATACAGACCAACGAAATCAGCCCTTCTGAAGTTATAAGCCCTACACATACGATTAGAAGGCATACCAACATAAGACTCACCGCACAAAACATCGATATTCAATGCAGGATGATGCGCATCTACTTCCAGCAAAGGAACCTCATCTTTACTAACTTCTAAAACCATATTAGATATAACTAAATCTAGCAACCGCTGGTTGACATTTATTATTTCATTAAATTAATGTAAATTGTTAAAGGCAATAAAGTTGTTCATTATGTTACTACGCGAGTCCTCCATGGCAGTGTTATTAAAATGTGTAACATTAAAATCACCCACAATCACAACATTCCCTCAATTGACATTCACATTGAACAATTCAAAAGCCTCCAAAAAGTGCTCAAAATCTTGAACAGTTGTAGAAGGACGAACATAAATAATATACATGTATACAGCTAAAAAATTATTAACAATGAACTTAGATCCAACAATGTCAATAGCACAAAAAGTGTCAACAATAGTAGATAAATCCAATGGTTGTGCAGACATAAGGTTCCTTAACGCAATCAACACCCCCCCCCCCACGAGAAAGACCAGTCTCTTCGAACATTCTATCGCATCTGAAAGTGGTATAGGACGGTGGAAAATACTCTGATGAAGATATATCATCAGACAACCAGGTCTCAGTTAATCCAACAATATCGTAGTCCTCGGAGATCAAAGAAGTGAAGAACTCAATACTTTTAGTGCGCATACCTCTAACATTTCGATAATAACATCGATAGTGAGACAATCCATTGGACACGTTCAGTTTCCCGAAACAATCCTCGGCAGCCCACGTACATACTTGATGCTTAGTCCCCTTTCACCCTTATCCGCTCGGCTCTTCAGTTCTTGTTTAAGAGACTTGTAGTACTGAATTTGTTTTGGTGTTCTATCCAATGAGATATTAATACTCTTGTACATTTCACTATCTCTCAATCCTTTAGCTCTCCTAAACAACTTGAACACACTGGCCTCATCAGGTAGAGAAACCTTTATCGGTCTCGGGGCCGTCCTAGCAGCGTCGTATTTACCCATTCGCATTGGACTAATATTACTCGAATCAACATCAGGGCAAAGAAAAGAGACCATGTCCGCCACAAACCCCCTCTCCAACCCAATGCGTTCATTTCTAGTAGGCGCAGTGGTCTCAGTTATCTTGAAGTTAGGATAACGTTTCTTTATTTATTCTCCTTTTACTGTTAAATATTGGTTTTATTTTGCAATTTGTAATTTTATTATGGAAATAGCTATTCAGATGAGAATATATTTAGCTTTACTTTTTCGTTTTCTTCAAGTTGGAATACGGAATATCACTTATTAGTTGTTGCTTTATTCTTAGATTTATTTTAATTATTGTCTGGGGAATTCTTAGGCTAGTGGACATATAGTTCTCTTCAGTGTACTTCTAATTAATTAACTTCAATTACTGAAACTAAATATATAGTTGTTTTTGGATAAGTCATCCAATCATTACTTATCTTTAAATTATGAGCCTGGAATTTAGTTATAATAGTCCTTCCTTCTTCTAATTTTTTTTCTGAGAAAAACCAATACGATTGACATATACAAAGAACCTCGAAAACGTTCGTCCTTGTGCAACTTACGCGCTGAGGGTATTAACATCGTTAAAGCTTGATCCAGTAATGAGTATCTTAATTAGCATCTAATAAAGACAGCTTCTTTCGATATTGGATTTCGATTAGTGATGCTAATTAAATAAAAATGGTCCGATTGGTTGAAGTCGATTTCAAAGTGTCAGATTTTTTTCACTAGAACGTGGCTTGAGCACCATTTTGGTATTATGAATTAACCGACTTCATTTTTAGCATTATGCAAGGAATTATCGGTGTGTCCCTCTAATTCAGAGAGTCCTCATTCTGAGTACTTATTTTTTGTCTTCCTCTATGTATACTTCCAATGAAAGTAATAGAAATTCGGTACTTGAATACATTGGAATCAACCCATATTTTACCGTCTTATTATGCTCCTATTGTCATAAGTATTTAAAGCAATCTCTTTCCTATTATTTAAAAAATTATTTAGGTCGGTATCATAAATATCGACCAGGATCTCTAAGGCATGTTGAAAAGTAAATTGTAATTCATGGTATCACTTGGTTTTGTATTTCAGCTGAAAATTAGATTGGCACATTTTAAACTACCAGTTGTGTCGGCAGTTACATATGAGTGTGAATTCATTAAATGGTTAATTTTACTATAGAAGAATCGTGTGCGGAGCGTATACTTAGTTATTGTATAATTTTGCTTATCTTTTTAGGCTTTTGTAAAATATCGGAATTTTCTTCCAATCCCTAACTAAGGTTGTATCATAAACTAATTTCATATATATGTAGACAGATTACCTAATTTAATTTAAGTCTTAATGTAAATTGTAATGGATGGATATTGTGATATGCCTATAAACAAGACATACCTACATTTGGGGTAATTATGTTTATTATTTCTTAATATACAAAAGGTACTAGGAAAGTTTTGCAATACAGCTTTGTTTATTTAATTTTTTCAAAGAATTTCCTCTTCACTCAATACACTTCTCCATTCTCCGAAACCAATCTTTAAACCAGTTCTACCAAGTTTCACTAGGGACTAAAGCACATGCGTCCCAAGCCCGCAGAAGGTAATCATCACTGGAAAACCGCCTCCTTTTTAGCTTCACTTTTACAGACTTTTCGAGAAGTTTCAGTCCTATCGTATTCAAATATTCGGTGCAGGCTTTGGCGCGGTGAGCTGGAGCATTATCGTGATGGAGGAACTAGGTGTCCATTCTTGACTTTGGCCGCAGGTTCTTCATAGATCCAATGATTTTAGGCAGGCACTGTTCAGTATACCACTTAGCTGTGACTATCTCCTGTGTGTCAAAAACGACGCGTTCCATAATTCCACTCGATTTGAAAAATACAGCTATCATTTTCTTCTTTACCGATCGGGATTTTCTGACAACTACGGGTGTGTTCTCATCACCAAAGACCAAAACTTTGTTTTGAGCTTTGGTCGGCACATCGTAATAGTACGGCCAAGTTTCGTCACCTGTCACGATGTTGCTCACATACCGACATTGTTCCTTATTAAACTTTTTTAGCATCTCCCGGCACCAAATCACACGTCGTGTCGTCTGCTCTTCAGGCGGCACCCAGAGAAAACAAAGTTTCTTCACGTGCAAATGATCATGCAGAATCGAAAGAATTACTGGTGTATTTAGGCCTGAAGTACCCCCTACCTGTTGATAGATCACTCGCCTGACCCTGCCAAGCATTTTCCTCACAGTAATAACGTTTTCCTCAGTAACTGACGTCAGTGGCCTTCCCGGCCTCTCGGGGAGTGTCATAAGTCTCTTATTTTTATAAAAGCTTTTACAACTCATTCTATCCTCTGCAGAATGGTTGAGTCGGAATCCAAATTGATGACTTGGAATAGATGACGTGGAATTTAGTTGCCCTTTTTTAAAATAAGTTCTATTCTGAAAGTTTTCAAATGCACAAAATAATAGGTAGAAGACTGATTGGTTTATAAGAGCACCAATCAATCTTAAACAAGCATTATAGTGAAATTAATTTATGCCTTTAGGTGGTAATTCCTTTAAAATCTTTCCCGTTACAAAATCATGGATTGCGGAGAATCGGATCATATAAGATGACCGATTTAAATTCTCCTACTTTAAATGAGGTAATTTGCAAATCCCACTGATATAGGACTTCAAAAAATTAATAAATCGGAGTATTGTCTGTAAGGCAGAATTTTAGTAATTTCTTCTTCAATTCTCTCCCAATTTTAGTGTTTTATAAAGAGTATCTGATCGTCCCTATACATGAGAAGCCTTCCAGGTATTTTTCAATTCCACATTTTTTTAGCATGTAGTAGATCTTTATTTTTTAATAGCATGATATCTTTTGTTTTATCTCTAGAATTTCAAACTTTAGACCTTATATGTTTGAAGCAATAACTAGGATTTTTGTGCGATGGATGCTCTGAAGTTGACTACCATATCAACTGTTAAATGGCTACTGTTAGATTTTTTATTGTTCCTCCAATATCGTGTATAATTTTTAAAGGAATATTTGAGTTCCGTATAAATGTAAGTCATTCTCAAAACATGCCAGTCAATACTTTTATTGAATAGGAAGTGAGCTTTGTTTACCAATAGCTTAAAAATTTAAGATTAAAATAAATGGCGAGACGCCTGATACAAAATAAAATGAATTTATGATAGTAAGATAATTAAGATAAATACTTTTAATGATACAAAGGTCGAGAAGATCAGTGGATAAATAGGCTGGCACAGTAACATATAAGTCTCTAAAATTTTAACCGCTATAGTTTGGTAAAGTTACTAAAACGTTGGCTCTTGATTTCCAATTAGTCTGGAAACCTAGAAATGGACTCTCTTCAGGGAGGCACCATATTGTTGCTTCAAATAAGACAGTAATTTGCATATAAATTTTTAAATTGTAAGTATTGTCAGCGTAGAATGTTAACTCTTATATACATTGACTTAGCATATTAAGTATGTAGATAAGTTATGAATGAATTTTTTTAAATATTTATAGCGACAATAAACTGTAAATATAAATATTGTAATCAACTATATTACTTATTTTTTTTTATTGCAAGTTCGATCATATCCGAAATATTTTAATTCATATATAGATTAATTAGACTGAAATTGATAATACTGTTACTCGTCAGTTAAATATATTACTCGACATGTGGTTTAAATATTAGCCTTTAGAAAACAATTGATTAACAAATTAGCTGAAATAATTCTTATTCTTTTTAGATAATTTTAAAAAGAAAGTAACTATTGAAGATTTTCATCATTAAATATCGACATTCAATCAAATAAATCGTTAAAGGATTCTGTCGTAAAATTCCGTCTAGAAAGATTAATGGTGCATAAACCAGCAACTAGTGTTATAAATTAAAGAAGTACCAAGTCGGTTTACACTCACAAACTCTCGGTAAACAGACACACTTTGCTTTTTTACACATCATTACAGTTCAAAACTTTCTCAATTTTACAGAAATTTATGTAGTCCTGTAGGGCCTTTGTCACTATATAGATTCGCGGCTAATGTAGCGAAAATTCTTGCATGATATACTCTAGTGTATTAGTTCTAGCGAGTAATTGTTAAAGCAGACATAAAAATTTTGGTTTCTATTTCTTATTTGTCGCTTTCTAAGGAAATGAAAAACTATATAATAGAGTTATTACACATAAGGATTTTTTTTTATTATGGTTCGTCTTAAAATTTTTTATTTAATTTATGAAGCCTGACTATTCCAATGTCAATGTACACAGAAGAATACATTTTTAACAAACTTAAGTAACACATATAGAAGAAGAGTGTTAGATATTATGTTAACATTATTTAGATAGAAAAATAAAATTTTAAGAATATTGTCATTTTAAAATTTGATAAAAATTAAATACTACTTTTAATGCCATAAGATCCATAGTAACTATTTAAAAGAATTGCTCACGATTGGAAAAAAAGTGCATTTTTTGCAATTTTCTTATGCAACAATGTGTCAAGCAATATTAGATTGGTTGTTATGGATTTTATATTTACACAATAAATCAAAACTTTCGAGGCGTTCCTTGTATAAATTAAGACTGTTTTGGATTTAAAATGAACAATGTCAAAATTAATATAAAATTCTAAGTTTACTAGTTACACAAATTTTATCATACTGGAGACCAAAAACAAATCTCATGCTAATGCTACTCATATTAGAGTTGCGTACTTTGTCCGAAATGTAGGGATGTATTATAGGTACAGCCGCTCGATGGGAATAGCACCAACAAGAGTATTTCCAGCTATACTGTTATGTAGATGTATATTTTACAGAACGATAACAGTTTCCCAGTCAATTTAATAATTATTGAAGCATATAAAGCACATTATGGGACACATGGGATGTGCTGTTTTGTGGAAAAGTTGGCAAAACTCAATAACAATCATGAATGACAATCTGGCTCGATGTATTCAACAGTGCAGGCGAATATATTATGCGGAGCCATATTGCCGAACGAACAACCTGGTGAAAAGATGCCATTGGCCAAAGTAGTAAACGAATTTTTCGGAAAGAGTATTGAATTAAAATATAATAGCGCTAAAATATTGTGTGGAAAAAAATATATGTATTGCGATTAACAGGACAGCAGGAAACACATAAATACTGTAGCATGTATTAAAATAGAAGAACGGATATCCCATCATATACTGAGCTTAAGTTTGATATAACGTGCACGTTGCTTGCTTGCACTTTACCAATTAATTTACTCAATCAAATACCCATTTAGCAATTCTGGAATAAATATAATGTTATTCTCAAATTATCCAGTAGATGAACGTTGCAGAGAATTGTATCAACTTTACACAAAGAAATTAAAAGCAAAAGAAATCTGGATTAGCAAATAGAAAACTGTGGTTATGCGTGGACCAGACAACAGAGAAACACTTTATTGTTAACGTTATAGTGCGCACACTAGGCCTTCGTAACGTCTATTGTTATGAGCATGTAAAAAACTAAAACTATCTAATAAAGAAGCTACTACGACAGTTAGCTATATTATATATATACATATATATATATATATATATATATATATATATATATATATAAGGCATATTATCGTAGCACAATTTGAAATTTAAACGCAGCAACTATTGGTGGTGACAGTGCCAGTACGATGCGCTGTGTTAAGTCTGTTGTTTCACACTTTAATTCTAGAGAAGCTGAAGCTCTCAAGAAAAGTCACGCTGAATTTGAAGGTTCTCCCGTTGAAAGAGATTTGCAAACTATTCACAAAAGTTACTCGAAAATAGTTCGAGCAACAGAGAATTTGTAGAAGCTTCGGTACCTTTAGAGGACTCACCGTAAATTGTTCGCTATTTAGACCTGCCAGTGACACAAAAGATCCTGTTATGGGAAAGTTAGTAAGTGTGTTTAAGAAGGATATACATATATATATATATGTATATATTATTTCAAGATATTTATGTGATGATGCGTCTACATCCGTCAAATAATTTCATGGGGTATTTCGATTATGCCAACATTACATCATTTGAAATGGAACGATCGTTTTCTACATATAAAAATATATTTTCATCACGGTGAATACGACTCGCTGATAGAAATTGTAAGACATATCTGATGCTGCAGTTCTTTCTCCGATATTATCTGCTATAGGTTAACGAATCTTAAGCGGATAAGTATCTACTACTTAATTTACTACAGTATGCGGGCTTCGTAATATATCTTTAATAATTATATTTACCGCGTAACAGTAATCGGTCTGTGAAATAGACATCCACATAGTATTATAGCTCGCATCTAACTACTGTCACTGTTGATGTTTGCATCGAGCGGCTGTCTCTACAATACATCCCTGTATTCAGATCAAAGAGCACAACCCTATTGATATTATGAACTGGTAACCTTCGTGCAAATATAATTTATTGAATTCAACAAAGAACAGTTGGTGTAATTACACAACATAAACATATTGACAAAGAGGAAATTCTCAATGGACCAACACATGAATTTAGCACATGTAGTTCTAAGGCAAATAGAATTACCAGAAAATATATGCCATAATTTAATAAATATAATTACCAATGGAAATAAACCAAGGTATGCCAATGCATTGGTTCTACAGATACAAAGTTTAGTACGATCATTAACTTATTTAACAAAATCTCCATATAACCAGCGACAGGAACCGATAACGGACGCAAGCATTGTACCTTGCAGAGGTGTATTGTTAACTGCTATGGGTATAAATAAATTTCTAAATCGTTTTCTGACGTTACAATTACATATATATATTATTCATTTTATCTATAATCGCATCTCTCTAGCCATCACCCGGAGGTTTGTTCAACATTAATGATGGTACTGCAATGGAAACCAGTCTTATCGTCAGCGGTGTAGTTTACTATGGCTCCCATCGCGCCATCTATGTGTCTCGAGAGAAAGAGAGGAACTACTGCTTCTCGATTACAAAAAGCTGATAACATAACAAGAAAAGTTGAAAGGCGTACATAGACATTAGAATTTAAATATGACGTAATATAGTAAATGTTATGTTACATACCCAAGAGGCTTAGTACTATTTGCTAAGGCTGTGCTAAATCAATGCTTACTTGCAAACCAATGTCCTCGACGTCGTATACTAAAAATAAAATGCTTTCACCTCACGAGATTTTATTCAGTAACTAACACACGAAAATTACTTATAATTTAATTAAATTGAAAGCACAGACGTATCATGTCCGTACTAAGATGGAAGTGGCGATTGCCAACATGTCAAAGCAGTCGCGTGATAGAATACTTACATTCTTATTGGTGGCCAGGCAATCATTATAGTAACATAGACAATTGCAAATTCAAAATTATTTTGAATATATGAACGAAAAGAAATCGACAATAATAAGAGAATCAAATCATAAGATATTATTAATTGTAAATTAAATTAATATTAACTAAAGTTAACCCAAACGTAATTTAAAATACCAAAAAGTACCTAACTTTAAAATTCAAAAATTTAATTTTTAATAAATATAAAGTACATCAAATACATGGAGATTGTTGTGCTGGTAACATTGTTTCAAACATAATATAATAGTATTACTTAAGAATTTACTAAAATGAAGCAAATATTATATTTCACAAGTGAATAAATACATAACAAATTTATTTATTAATAATTTAGTCATTTATGTAAAAATACTATTTTGTCATCTAAATTTCGTGTCAATAGTTTTCGACATACCATGTAAGATCGTTAATATTCTCCGCTCAAAAGTTTTGCATATTAAGGTTTCTCTGTGACTAAGTATTCTTACTGCATTCATTGTTTATTGTCATAAATTGCGTAATGCAACATAGGAAAACAACATAATATACTATTGCAACCTGATTTTTTGACGCTAGAAAGAATTACAACTAGATGATGGGTGTTACAGTTCAACGTTCAACCTGCGTATATTTTATTTCATTGTGCTTTTTAATTTCGACCAACCTGTATAACAAATGTATTTATTCTATTTATGTATACTTGCATATCGCTTTATCCCGATTTTAGATTAGTCGTATTTTTTCATTGGCTCATTTTCATATACTTTTCTATATTTCTTTGTAAATCATTTCATTTCGTCAATATTTTAGTTTTCGAATTTAATACTTTTATAATAGTCCTTACCTGATTGTTTTTTTGCAATGTCGTACTTATATCGATATGATCTGGTTATCTTACTCACACCTACGGTCGATTGGATACATGTGTTCGTCTGACTTGTCTTTGTCTTATCCATGGGTCAAACTGGCTCGTGGACTGTTTCTAGAACATTTCTTTAACCCTTCGACCCTGCCCTGGGAAGTTAAGCGTTAATCAGTCACTAGCTAGTAAGCGAGGTGGTGGTAAGTTGCGATTCCTTCTTTAAATGTGATGAAACTTTCTTCGTAGGGGAAGGAACCTACTCGTGCAAGAATGAATTATTTCATCTCCAAATTCGAAGATATATCGCAACAACTCATATCTAAAATCCGCCCAAGATCCGAGATATATTTTGTTATAATGACGCCGTATAAGTTCACGTATTTTATTGTTGCTTATTCTTCTACGATTTTCTTCCTTTCTTGTAAAATGGTATTAACTTGTCCTTTCTTCTGCCATTGGAATTAAACTTGACCCGCATTCAGAAGTATGAAAAAAACGGCATGACCGATTGCGCTTAGAAAGTCAACTAAGATCAGATAAACAATTTTAGTTTATTGATTTAGTTATCTCTTTTTTTTATTTATTTGCTCACGTTAAATCACGTTAATTTGATAGGGTTTTAATGTTTATTTAATCACTTTAAATATTAGCTTAATTTTTGTTGTTTTATATCAGATTGTAAAAACTAATGTAAATTAATATACTTCTGGTAATGTATATATATATATATATTTGTTTCTTTCAATATTTAAATAGTTTACATTTATACATTCATATTAGGATTTATTACATTCCTTTATTTACATATTCAAATTTAATCACCTTTCTAGTAATTGTTTTCCTACCAATTTGCATTATATAAAGAGTTAGTCTATTATACTGGATGTTCTAAACATTTTTAGGGGAAATTTTAGGAAACTTAGTGGATTAATAGACCTTCTATCAGCTAAGAGACATTACGTGTGCTATTATTTGCTATTGGCGCCTTTTCATTTTAGCATCAATATCCGAGTATTTAGCTTTATGGATCACCGATCTCCGCAAGAGCAAGCAGGCCACCGTTCTATTTATGCCTCGATAAACCAAGACTTCCTGAGTCGGTCGTTCGCGACACGCAGCATTTTTGTTACTACCGCCAAAATTAGATGAGATTCCATCGAAACGTTGTGTAAACTTACCTCTTCGAGACTAAGTAACAACACGGGAAGGCACCCGAAAAACCGCCGTTACATATTGTAGGAGGAGCGTTCATTCAATGTATTCTTGGTATCAACCATGCAAGGATATGCAAAAACAACTAAATTTATTTAATATAATATCCCATAACTTCCATGCATTTACTACTTCTCGAAATTTACTTTTCAGCACCCTGTAAAAAATCCCCCCTGTCTAAATAACATGCGCCCTGAGTTCTTCATCGTCGGAAAATCGTTTCTCGCGAAAATCTTTTCAAATTAGGGAACAAATAGTTATCACTTGTATGGTTGGATTTTTCGAAACCATACTTTCGCATTGTAACCTTTTAAGTGTGAACGTTATCGTGAAGAAGCAACATTGGAGTTCAGTTTATCTCACCTTTTCTTTAATTGCTTTCCTTAAATTATTTCATCACCTTCTTTCATACACTTCTGTAAAATTTCTTTCTAGTGACAAAATACTGGCTATGGCTTTTCCGACAAATGAAGTTACTTTGAATTTTTTGGGGGATCCATACCCTTCTAATACTAATGTATGGACTGCTGCCTATATTCGGAGTAATAGTGATAAATGCATGTTTTATCTCCAGTAAAAACTTTGTTGAAAGTTCTTGATGAATTTTCACCATTGTGTTCTGAAAATTCTGTACACCACTCAACTCCCACCTGTTTCTGTTGCGCCGTGAGCATTGGCGGCACTCATCTTGCATTGAACTTTCAAAGGCTAAGAAGATCATGAATAATAGTGTATATAGTATCAATGAAGTCATCTCCGCTAGCATTTAAATATCTATCCGGGCATCATTCACTACAAGTTTTATTTTTCACATTTTCTTCAGTAGTGGAAGTAACCAGGCCATCCGAGTCAGAGTCGTCTTGCTGCTCTCGCTGTCTCTTTTAATATCACTTGACCACTTTCGAACTATAGATAACGAAGGTGCAATATCTTGTAGGCAGGAATTTGGTTACAACGCGGTGTTCGATTTTCTTTAACAAGTGACGTCAGCCATTCTGATTTTTGTTGACTAACGCTTACTAGCGAACTAATGACTATAACTATACAAAATTTTATATTTTTACTCTTAGATATTGTCGTAACCTAATGAATTAGACGAATTATATACATCTTCAGTAGATTACCCAAATACCGATACTGCATTGAAAGCCCGTCGTATTCATTGCGGCACAAATTTGGCATAACGAATTCTTACAGTAATTCATCTACGTAGAGTTGCTAAGTTTAAAGCACTGCTTTCGATTTTATAGTTGTTTTAACACAATGGCTTCTCCAATTTCTCCGATAATAATTTTTTGTTGTAACCAATACTTCCATTACTTCGAAGTGAGCTCTATGTCTTATCTGTGCGCATATTATGCTATCATCGATCATTTGATTCCTTTTTCTTAGAAAAGTGATAATTATTGTAACGATCGCGATGTAAAATTTGATAGAAGATGGTCTTATTAGTAGTTATTATAAATAATAATAAATTTGCGAAATCTAATATAATACGCTAATAAATTTTATAAATAAATAAGGTTTCACAAAAGGAATTGGCGTGTTTTTGACCAGCTTTCCCCATTGCCTCCAGTTTAATGTTTTTGTATATCAATCTTCGAAATTCATGATTTAAATTATCTTCCACTAACTTTTGCACCACATTTTAGTCTGACCTTTCCCCTTTTTAATAATTGCAAATATAGTATCGTCTTATTATCTTCTCTATATCTCCCAATACCTCAAGCCTCTTATATATTGTAGTTTAACTCGTGCTAGTATAATATATTAAATTTCTTATGCACTCCTGTAAGTTATCGTTTTTCTTCTAAGACTAAAAGAAAATCAAATAAGTCAAGTTTTTAGTTACACTAGAGTTTTAATTTTTTCCTTCCCACTAGTCTGTGAATGTGGTTTTAATTTTTAGAAAACGGACTGTATTTGTTTAACAATTAGCGTAACACAGAAGCCTATAAAATTAAATTATTGATGAAAATGCGACGATCGAGCAATAAATAGCGCATTAACATCACTATCATGTTCAATGATATCTACAATTAAATTCCGTTTTAAAATTGTGACAGATATTAATACCAAAATTGCGATAAGCGTGCAATGCATAGATCGAGGAAGAATATACGTTTACAACAAAATACATAATAGGAAGAGTTCGATAATCATTTTTGAATTTGAAAATAATACCGAACATAATCTCCTAAATCACTGCGCGAATAAAGCTGTCCAATGGAAAATTATTGGTGGTAAAGCTCGACGATGTGTATTTAGGCTTAATTAATTTCAAATTTGTGAATTATGTCTTTATCGATTGTGTTTGGGTTTCGGGTTTGGAGATTCAATTGACGTCCGAATAATTTAAATATGTGGAGAGTTAACAAAAGCATTTTAAGTGGTAGAGTGCCCTGTGCTTAGGACTTTATAGAGGTTATCCATTGAAAGGTCCATCAACCGGGCCATAAAATGACATCACCAGCTATTAAACTCCGACTTAAAAACGTACATATTGCGTTTTACGACAGCTATTTAAATAAATAAAAAGGTAATATTTGGTAAAAGAGCACTTTTTCAAGAACCCCAGAAAAGGGAAACACGCAAACGATTACAATATTGCAAAACAACTGTAACTAAAATCGTATTTTTGTGCTTTATTAAGAATATAATTTTTAATATAAAAGACGTAGATGCTTAATCGGTAAGAGCTGTAAAACCCGTAAAATCAATTAAGTATGTCATCAATAATAAAATATAGTTTTTTAAAATATGTAGCATATTGTGCCTTCAGAATGGCCTGCGATTTCAATATAAACGTTGAAAAATATTAACACTTGTTTCTACGGTATGACAGTTGTATTTTTTTGGGTATAAATTGTGTAAAGCAAATCACGGTTTTAAGATCAGAAAAATATTATATGCTTAAGTAAGTGCTCGAAATATGTATAGTGCTCACGTTTTTTTAATGGCAAGAAAAGTGTACGGACTTTGCGAAAAACATACAAAGACGACACTATAAGAATTTAATAACTTATATTTTAGCTTGATCCTTTCTTGACCATAAGTAAGACCAAAACAAACAACTTTTACATTCTGAAACGCTTGGTCTTGTGGTCCGTCATGTTGAGTTAAATCGCCCAAATTTTACTTGTTTATATGTATATAACATATTTGGTGCAAATATCTATTGCTTACGCATACACTTAACTAAACAATAGAGAATTCTGTTCGTTCGCAGAGATGTGTATCTTTGTTTAGGTACCCCAAGACAAATTCATATGAACGCCAGGTAGGGTGACTACAGCACACACAGTCTCCGAAGTTCTAGATCTCTCTATCACACGCTGCATTCCTTGTATTGTATATTGGTCCATGCAGCAGCCCTCTAATATAAGTAGAATTATCCAGTATTGCGTATCGTGTGAATATAATAAGACAAGCAGAGGGAGGTCGTGATTCGGCTAGTTGAACTTTTTATGAATGGCTCACAACTGATTGTTTGCGTTTTCCCGTTGATGTTGACCAATCTGTAATTTACAGTTCTTTTTTAGATATTCAGCTACAAAATCTACTAAATACTCCTTTTCTTACACGAAATTTGTTAACACGAACATAAATCCGACTATACGGCTGCTATTATATAATTGCAAGAATTAAAACTTTGGGTTGATAACATGATAATAAATTTCTTGTATGATAAATGCCATTAAGATTTTTCATGTAGCCATCTATATATAATATTAAAATCATAGGCTACTCCAAATAAGAGCTTTATTTACCTTTATACCTTCGATAAAATTCGTATTATCATATATATATATATATATATATATATATATATATATATATATATATATACATATATATGCAAACTGTGACAAAAGAATTGAATCTACTAGTGAAAGCATATTTTTTAAATAACTTTTTTTTGCAAATATTTACTGTGTTGAGAGTCAGAAAGCGATTTTCAATTGGTCTACCTGAAATGTGTATTGCATTTCGTAAAATCGCTAGGCCGCCTCAAGAAGCTTGCTGATATCGAAGAAGACGACGGCCCCGGAGAACGACCAGATGGAAAGATAGAAAACTAAAGTCCCTTATCCTTAGGAATCGGCACAGCATCTTAAGATCAGTTAGAAGTGTTTTCTTTCGGTAGAAAAGACCATAGAATTAACAATACGTTCCATACATCGTCTTATTCTATGGATTGATTTCCTATTATCCAAGAACAATGTCCTTCATTAGCTAGCATCGTGCCCTTAGATTGGAATGACGTAACGTGAGAGTACATTAGAATGAAGAGTTGAAGAATATCGTTTTCTCAGGAAAATTCCATTTTCAATTATATCCCCATGATGGTCGTAGATAAAATCGATGTGAAAGAGCAGGAACACAGCTTTGAAATTCTTCCATAGAACGTGTGCAACATCCCATTATGCGCTTAGAAGGACAATAAATAACGCCGGTATTCTCACCCAAAACGATCTTCTTGCTCGATCTCCAGGGTGCTAAACTAGCTAGAAATAACCTCGGAGAATGGTGGGGAAGGTTGTTAATTAGTTTTAATAGGACGCCACAGTATTTTTATCTTAAATGCCCGTAAGCCAAACCTGAAACAAAAGGTGTATCGATAAAATATGTTCAATATTTATTTAACTATTATAACAAAAAATACTCAAATAGAATATGGTATATCAACCAGTCCATTAACTGATCTACGGTGCTAATTTTAATAATAAAGGCTGTCCGATGAGTCAATAATTAGTTAAAGTTATTAATTCTATGAAATATATGAATAGATAATTTAATAAATACCTTCTGTTAACTAGCTTGCCCTTAAATTTACTCTATGGATTAGATATCACAAAGCAGGATCTAAATGTTCTTAAATGATTCCTTAATTAAATTGATCAGTAGCATATAAATTCAGCAGTGGATCCCATAACCTTATGAATCAAATAACATTAAAAATAAACTATGTAAACAATAATATTTACGAATGTCTTTGCCAGACTTTACTTCTTCAATTTCTCGGTGTGTTACGTCTTAGTGAGAAATCAAGTGGCTTCGTTACTTCTTACAAATGCAGATTAAGCTCTGTCTTCTTGATCAAATGAGAACGGGATCTTCATATACACACTAACTTAGTCAGTTCGATAGTTGATAAGCTACTAATGAAGGAGGTAGGTGGGAACTCTACAGACAATGTAAAAAACGAGACAAGAGAAGAATTAAGCCACTATGTATAACCAAGTATACAGATAATTAATAAATTAAGATCGTCCTTTCAGTAAAATGCCAATACTAATCTAACTTGAATTTTTCAACCACGTGTCGAAGTTTATCAACTTATTTGAGTAATCTCATGAAGTCGATAAAAGCAAAATGCTAACTCATTATTATGGCCAATAATTGCAAAACATCTGGGGACAACTCCAATCAATATTATGACATAATCATACAGTTTTATTAATGAGAAACAAAAATTAAAGTATTGGAGAGATCTATAACTCAATCGTCGAGAGAGCGATAGGATTAATAAATAATAAAATGTGAATTTATAGAATGTATGAACACAAATTAAAATTATGTATGTAACAGGTGAGACTCTGGTACTTCTAGGACATTGATGGGGTGAAATTGGAGTAAGAGGCAAGGCTCCTTTAGTGTTTCTTAGAAGTTATTCAAATAATAAAAAGTATATTTACCAAGTTCTTAACCATATAACCAATATTCTTATATAGGTCGTGTATAATTTCCAGATCTAAGATGTTCTGTAATTTTTTATTCAAAATCTACATCTCGCTCCCATGCATTGAAGTTCGTCTGAGTATTAACTTTAATAGATTGACCAACATAGACCCAGATTTACAGTGGGCAGGTCATTTTGAGAGAATATGTGAAAAAGGACACGTCAAATATATAGGATGGAAGGATGGACAAGGAAAGCAAGGAACCGTAAACAATGGGAAAAGATTACAAATCTGTAAGCCTGGAATAAAAATATATATACATTTGCGTGAAGCGACAAATTATTACATATTTTCTATAAAATTTACCCTTAAGGGTTTAGTCATTTGTTATTCTCAAGACAAGCATTTAAAAAAAAATTTGTTTAAAGATATAATTATCTTTTGTCACGTGATATATGTATGTATGTGTATGTAAATGTATGTTTAGATAAACCGTTCCTATTGTTATTGTCCATTAAGTTACAGAAAATAGTTCGTTGGACATATGTATATACTGTGGTCTCGAATATAAGATTAGTGTGTACTTGATATATGTATATAGTGTTATTTCGTCATTAACAGTTGAAGCTATTATGAATTTAAGAGCAAAATTTTTACTTAAGAAGCCAATTTGTATGTAGGTAGGTACTTGGATAACTTCAAAGCAATTGTGCAACTAACTACATTAATCTAGCATGATAAGGTTCGTTTCAGAACTGTTCCGTCTAATCGCTTAAGGATACCACATAAAGCACTTCCAGAAAACGTAAGCCGCATATATAATCGTGCTAATTATTTTACGTTCACATGAAAACAAAATTGAGGTTTCTAAGTTTCTTTCAGATATTTTCATTCAGTGAAACTTAAGAAAAGGGTCGACGGTTTGAATAATTTTTTTTAGATTTAAGTTAATTATATTGACATTATTTAGTTTAAGCTTAAAGAGTGTAGAGTCCAATAAAATTTCAAATTTTACAATTATATTAGATGATTTTCTTTACCTTAGATTCCTGATATGCACTTTAAAATATTTCAATTTATAACCAAAAACAATATATCTTGTATGTATAATATGAAAATTTCATGTTTCTACGGGTGCAGGATCCAGATGCACGTCATCCCTTTCTTATAATAACAGACTAGACATAATATTGATTTCTTCGTCACAAAAACTCCCGAAGGGACGGATATTGAACAAATGTCAATGTCAATTTGTGCGTCCTTTACTGTTTGTGTATCGGCCGACCTTTTGAAACTTATTGAAAGCGTCGAATGAGATATTAAATACATCCGTATTTCAAAATACTTTCTTTTCTGTCTATGCGTATTATTTTGACGGGTCTTTCGCAGAAAATCCAGTTAAAGAATGGAATAAAACATCGAAAATATTTTTCATTTGCTGCTTCTTTATCAAAATATTCGTATGTGAAAACAAATTAATTTTACATATTTATGTTGACACGTGTTATCTCAATACTTATGGTATGTATTTATTTCAACGTTTCTAAAATAAAGAGATCCTTTGACAGAAAATTCTTTCAGTAAGTCTTAAAAATAATCTTTAATAGCAGGTTTCAAGTCAAAAGAAAAGAAAAAAGGGATAAACAAAAAAAAAATCTGCGCCCAGATTATAAGGTGGATATCTTACTTCATGAAACCACATTTCTTGACGACTAGTCTGTGTATCCTTTGGGATGTTTTTTGCTCGGATAGCAGCTCTATTATTTTATTTATCATTTTGTAAATAACGCCGGTATGTTGCTCCTCATGTACTCAACCAATCCCTCGTAATCCCAGAAAACTTCTGGGATAATATTTCCAATTAATAGCTTCATGGAAAATTTTCAAAACTATTGCCTCCAATGTCTAAACTACCCTTTAATTCTATGATGTGTCACAACGGATCCTCAATTTATTTATTGTTTCATGTTTATGTCACGACAGACTTCAAGAACCCGAGAAAATATATTTCAAGCAGTATTGTACTTATTGATTTTTAGGCTACCTATATCTTTAGCAAGAAATGTTACGACGTCCATGCTTAAGTTTTAAATTGCTTATTTCTTACTACTTATATTGCTACCAAAATTAAAAAAAATATGACATCATGGTTTGAATACTGTTACAAATTAGCACTTTTTCTTCACTATAACTTTTAAAAACCATTAGCATTAGTCATTATTTTCTGGGCCAACTAAATTACATTATAATCTTCCTTGTAAGTTCTTTTGATTGTATTCCTTAAACGGGACAAGATCGTTTCACACAGTGGGTTTTGAACGATTTTTACACGAGAAGCTGCCATATTGTTTAATATACGTGCAGATCAACATTATGAATGTATCGAAAACGATTTATGAAAGGTTAGTTAATAAAAATCTGAAGTGCTCTTTTCTCGACTTTATGCAATGCAATGTTAGCAATACAATTGCTGTACTTGGACAATTCTATAATGTAAGTGTTTATTGAGTGGATGCCAAAGAAATTCGAACCTACTCTATATCCCCGATGATTAATTTACGTTGTTATTAAATTCTTTGTCACGAAATTTTGTACACTAAAACCATTAATAATATTCATGACTAGACAGCGTTATTGGTATATTTCGGTAACAAAAAAGAACAATGCAATGAAATATAAAATTGTATCATAAGCTCTTTGTTGTTCATCTCAAACAGATTCCATATGCTGTAGAAAATGTAAGATTCCCAAAATATTCTACGGGCATTCTATAGAAGCGAAAATCTGTAGATGTTCGTGATAACTGCAAAATATTGATATTTACTTCAAAAAGTTAGAGAAAGTTACAGCTGTATGGTGGTAATCACTCTTCTGCTGAAAAATTAAATTTTCTACGTTTTGGTGGAGGAAAAGATTAGATGTTTTCCTATTTTGTAGTATAATGGTTAAAGAAAAATTATTGTTTTGGGCCACAAAATCTTTCAGTATAATTCTCACACGCCCCGTTAGAAAACAACAATCACACTTTTCCCTACTTGGCCTTCCACGCATCATATGTAGTACATTCTCAAACAAAATCGTAAATCAATGTTGGAAACAACTTTGTACCGCAGCAATAAGATATTTCTCTCTACTAAGTAGGATAAAGTATTTACATGAATGTCGTGCAATACGGTCGCCTCCGGTTCCGTTACCTTTCGTATTGATATCAAGTGAGTGCGAAAAGTACTTTGACGTTGTTCAACAACACCTGGTCAACACGTAGAAAAAACAATGCACTGAAGAAATACTAAATAAACTCGTAAACAAGCGCGAGAGTTTGCTGTTAAAGACAAATAAATCGATTCATGATCGAATAAAACAGACGCGATTTATTTAATTAAGAAATATCTACATATAAATTGCATGAAAAATACAAAAAGAACTGAAGCTGGCCCTAGTTGATTCAATTCAGAAAAATAACCGGATAGGACGATCACCAATACGTAACCGAAACCAGCTAGTCGGTCAGTCATAATTTGAACAATAAAATACCGTCACTATAGGCATCTCAAAATGTAAACTTGAACAATCAAATACCATCATACGCAACTCAGAATGCAAATATTTCTGTGTTACGGTTAGAGAGTGCAATGTCCCTACCTACACAATCAATTAATCAGATGCAGTTGAAAAATATGACAGCACCACCCATACAAATTACTGCTTTGAATAATGACGTTTACGAGGGAGATATAAATAAAAAACCTTAAACAGCATTGACTTTTATTGATCAGCGGAAAATACTGAATTAATATATAATATTGCTAATATCTCTTAAAAAATTTAGGCAAAACTCAAAAATTAACTTGGGAAGAAGAAAAAGAGGCAGTCAAAAAAGAGATAGTCTGGGCACTGCCTAAATACAAAAAGCGTAAAGCAAATTAAAGAATTTAAAAAAAGACAAAATGCAAAAATCGTCACCAGTAGTAACAGGCAATCTTACAAATGAAGTAAATGCTGCTGGAATATTAGCAGAACTTAAAAATTGCAACTTTACTTTTAGTGCATCAATGATGAGCAATAATCAGATGGAAGTGGACGCTACTACACCAGATGATTACAAAACAGTGGTGCATGCCTTCAATAATACTACATTAGAATGGCACAAGTATGAGTCGAAGCAAACAAGACACACACGAGTTATCTTAAAAGGCTTACATATCTCATGTAAAGTAGAGGAAATTAAAGCAGAGCTGAAAAATAAAGGATATAAAATCATTGAGATACAACAGCGCCTTAAGAAAACTCTAGGAAGCCTTATAAAATTACCTTTCTACACTTTCGCATTTGAAAGTGAAGAAGATATTAGAAAAGTATATGAGACTAATTACGTACGCTACACGAGCATAAAAGCGGAAGCATTGAGAATAAGTAAATTAATCTCACTATAAAAACTACCAACGCTACGGACACACTAGATTATTTCGTAGATGTACAAAGATCTGCGTTAAATATGCAGGTATACACGATTCAAAAAAAAAACCAAAACCAGCAAACGCAACACCGAAATGAAGAAGCACATCCAGAAAGCTACAAAGGATGTATAATAGCAAAAGGAATTGCAGAAAAGAAAAGAAGAAGCAACAAATTTAAACAAAGTGCCAGAAAATTTGACAAAAACGAAACCGAGAAGAGAGTATCTTATATTCAAATAACAATAGACCAGAACAGTAGTCAACTTGTGGAAGACATAGTAAGCCAACAAAGTGAGATAATACAAATGATATAAAGCAATGCAAACGATGAATAATATTAGCGAAAGGCTAGATAGGATCAAAGCTAGACAAACAGAAGCCATTTCTAAACAAACATTAAGATAAATCTAAAAGAAATGAGAGTCAGTATATGGAATGCAAACGCCATTCTCAGTAAACAATATGAACTCCAAGTCATGTTATGTCAATAAAATTGATGTGCCTTGTTTCATAAATTCGCCTAATAAAACAGTCGTATCTCAAAATATTTGGATATAGAACTTATTACGCTATACAACCCGACAATCAACTTAAAGCGGCAGTGCAATGTAAGTTAAGGAGAATATTAATCATTAGGAAGAAAACCACTTACAGGAAGCAGAGATGTAATTAATCTTAGTGAGTATTTATTAAGTACACAAAAATTATTGTTGGGGCTATATAGTGTCGACCAAGGCATAACCTAAAGAAAGAACAATATGAATCTCTACTCGAGCATTCCGGAAAGATATTTATCGTAAGTGGAGATGTGAACTCTAAACGCGTAGGTATGGGGTCAGGACTAACCACCACTAAGAGACGTGAGTTGAGAAAAGCAATTAAAGAAATTGAATGCAAATTTCATTAAGGAAGTGGACCAACATATTGAACCACTGAACCAAAGGAAAAACTTCTACTGGGTTTCCTTATTTCGAGAAAAATCTCAATAAACTTTATAGAAACCAAAGACATAGATGTTATTTCAGACCACTGCGCAGTGTTATTAATACTTTCCGAAACAATCAATAAAAAAGACGCACTAAGCAAGTAAATAAAACCACTAATTGGGAAAGCTCTAAAGGTACAACAAAATAATAAACTAAATATACGACTGCAAGTTACAGATAAATTGGATAGTGAGGCAGAAAAACTTAACATAAACATTCAAACGGCTGCATTTAGAAATACACGAGAAATCGTTCGCATAACAAAAGGAAACAAATATACTATGGAAAATCGCATCAATCAAGAGATCCAAAATATAAAACCATCTTAAATAAGAAGCTCAAAGAGTGAAAAGGGAACTTCAAAAAATAAAGAATGGGGCAATTAAAAATCTAAATCCCGATGAAGAATCGTATTACTCCATATGGAAAGCCACTAGAAAAATTAAACTACCGATAATATCAACTCCCACAATTAGGAAAGATGATAAAGCATAGGCAAGAGATAATCAGCAAAAAGCCGATCTATTTGCTGAACAGTTGCCGACACATTCCAGCCGAATATGAATGAAAATGCAGAAATAATTGATGAAATTCAAACTCATACATATGCAGAGGCACGGCTTATCATCCCCAGTGAAGTAGCTGAAGAAGTAAAACCAAATTTAAATATAAAAAAGCACCAGGCTTAGAAAATAAAACTGTAATTTCCGTTCGGATTTAGGAGAAAATATTGGACTATAGGCCAAGTACATCGAATAAGACACATTATGGAAAGAAAACTATTTTGTTCTGCGTTATTCTTTTATATCGAACAAGCATCACAGGGCAAGTAATACTTGCCCAGAAAAGGAATAGTGCTGACAACATATTTAATTAATGCAGCAATCAAACTAAAACGTGTCCAGTAAAATGGAAAATGGCGGAAGTGATAATAATAATATAGTTACATACATACATATAAATCTATATTACTATAACCGCTGATATCCAAAGTGTTGGAAAAGTTATTGTTGAATCGATTAGTATAATTAATAGAAAATAACTATATAATTTCTGATCATCAGTTACAGAAGAAAATAATTCGACTTTATACCAAGTACATCGAATAAGAGATATTATAGAAAAAGTATTAGAAGGAGAACTATTTTGTTAGGCGTTGTCCCTTGATTTCGAAAAAGCATTCGATAGTGTGGCATGGGGGACTAATGCCTAAACTATATAAGACAATTTCAAAACAATATGTATTTGTAATTCATTCTTATATAATAAATAGATTATTTAGAATCAAACAAGAACAAGAACAAGAAAGCTACAGAGAGTCTGTAATAAACTGATAAATTAAACAAAGAAATGGAAAATAAAACTAAATGGAACGAAACCAGTACACATTGATTTTACTAACAAAAAGATAACAGATAAACCAATACTAATCAGAAATAACAAAGAAATAACATGAAAATAATGCAAAATACCTTGGTCTAACTTTATACACAAAGTTAAAATAGAAAGTACACGTCAAGAAGAAATGAGAGCAGCTAACACCAAAGTATACAAAATACTATTGACTACGGCTACATTTGCAGTTGTCAATACATACAATAAACTATTGATGTACAATCAGATATTCAAACGCATCCGGCTTTATTGTGCCAAACTTTGGGAATGCGACTAAAATTTAAATATTAAATTGATACAAATATTCCAAAACAAGATGTTGAGAAATATGATTAAATCCTCATGGTATATCATCAACAATGATTTATATAGAGGCCTAGATGTCCCGCTAATGAAGGAAGAGATCAAAATTATGGCGGAGAAACATGAAACCAGACTACATGGACACACGAGCTCCAAGTATACAGCTTGATAATCAACATCAGACGAGAAGACTTAAGAGGACAAAACCATTTCATCTCATAGTGAGAGTGCCTAAAGCTCAGTAATGTGCGTAACAGGGTGTTAAGTATGGAAGTATGGAATTTATAAATGGAAAACTGAAGGACACTGTTGAGTGAACTTCCAATATTAAGCTCGTAATTTTATTCAATGAAAATTAATGGTTAGTCTATTAGATCAGTATTAATTTAAATAGTAACAAAAGATGAAATTAATAATACAAAGGCTCGAAAACACGTTCAAGCCTTATGAAATTCGTTTCGTTTGTAATAATTCATAAGGAAACTGGACATAATAGATGATGATAAGGATTTAAAACTAGAATAAAGAAACGGAGAAAATATGACAAAACCTTGGTTAATTAATTAAATCGATAGCCAGTAAAATTTCAAAAAATATGAAGACATTTGGTCACTAAATGCTAAATAATTGGCCCATCGTTCCAGGTTTTACTTAAAATGCGCTACTAGGTGTACTTTATAAATAAAAATAAATATTAAAAAAGTATCTAAAGTTTTAGTTAATTCATATTTTTTAAAACTTTAGTAAGTTATTAAACAAAGTAATCAGCACATTATACTTCAACTATAATTAAAAATTTAGAATATTACAAGAGAAAGGTAGAGAACCTTTTGCATAATCAAGTAGAATTTTTTACGCGCAGATACATACGCGGATTTCCATCAATAAATGTAGTTCAATGGAGTTTGTTTTCGTCCTTTTCAAGTCTCATAAAGTCTAGCGATTGTAATTGCATACTTACTGCTACATGTATTTACAGATGGATGGATAGCTCCTTTGTAATGTCGGTCTGTTATAATATTACATTCAGATTTTACTTCCAATGCACGGTCGGGCGCAAAATAATATTTCGACGTTAGTATGCAAAACTCTTTCAAACCAGTGAATTTTAATAATAAAAATTTTAAAGTTATGATCGCGGAAATATTAAATTTTATATTTCTCTCTAAAAGCATTTCGATGATAAAGGGATTTTATATATATATATATATTTGTGTGTATATATGTATGTACATAGGCATACATAAGAATATGGACACAATAAAATTTTAAATAAATAGGAATAGTTTTTAATCAATTACATATTCTCCATTTTGCTCAATGACCTTTTGCCATCTTTCTTTCAGCTGCATGATTCCGCGCTCATAAAATTTTTGGTCCTTAGCAAAAAACTGAACCAGGTGCGAGTGAAGGTCATCGTCATTTGTAAAAGTTTTACCATTCAAAGAATTCTGCAAACTTCGAAATAAATGGTAATCAGATGGTGCTAGATCAGGGCTGTATGGGGGATGTGGCATCACTTCCCAGCCAAGCTCCAATAGTTTCCCACGAGTTGACAAAGATGTGTGAGGCCTTGCATTATCTTGGAGGAAAATTACACCTTTCCAATTTGAGAATTCTGGCCGTTGATTGCTTCATCCAGTTTTATTAATTGTTGACAGTAAACACTAGTATTGATCGTTTGGTTCCTTGGAAGCAGCTCAAAAAGCACAACACCTTTGTAATCCCACTAAACTGACAGCATGATCTTTTTTGGATGCAATTCAGCTTTCGATGTGGTTTGAGCTGGTTTATCGTGTTTGCTCCATGATCGCTTTCGAACTATGTTACTGTACAGGACCCATTTTTCATCACCAGTGATGATTCTTTTTAAGAAAGGGTCGGCTTCATTTCGTCTAAGGTGCATATCGCAAAAGTTGATTCTTTGTGTTAAATGAATTTCTTTCAATTCGTGAGGTACCCAAATATCAAGCTTCTTAAGTAGACCAAGACATTTTAAATGTCTTTCAATTGTTGTGTGTGATACGTGTAGCCTCTCCACAACCTCTCGAACAGTTATATGACGATCCTCTTCAATTATGACTTTGATTTGGTCATCATCAACTTCAGTAGGCCGACCAGAACGTTGCTCATCTTTGAGGGAAAAATCTCCAGAACGGAATTTTTTATACCAATTCTGACATGTGCGCCCTGTTAAGCAATTAGTACCATAAACTTCACATATCTTTTCGTGAGCCGCAGCAGCTTTCTTTCCTTTACGGAAATAAAATATAAAATATGTCGAAAACTTTCGTTCCTGCACTCCATTTGAAATTAACCCACAACTAATAGCTTTAATAAAAATCACGCACTACTTGCTTCTGAAGTTACGCCAATGTGACTAGTATCACGCGACAAACTGTAAAGTACAGCACTAACATACGTTATACAAAAAATAAAGCAACGCTCTCTATTAGTAAAAACCGAAAGTAAAGGGTTTTCCAATAAGGACTTGACAAATTTTTTCAAAATAAAATGCAGACCATTTGAGATATTTCAAAAACTTTATTATCGGGTTGAAGTACAATCAAAACATTTATGAATGGAACTCGACTTCGTTCATATGACCACCGCGGGCACGTTTGCAGCGGTCGATTCGTTGGATCCAATTTTCGATGACTCATCCACACAATTCGGCCGAAACGGCTGCTATTTCGCGTTCAATGTTATTTCTGAGCTCTTCCAACGTTGTCGGCTTGTTGGTATAGACCAATGACTTGACGTAGCCCTAAAGAAAAAAGTCGAGAGGCGTTAAATCGCACGAACGAGACGGCCAATCGACTGGTCCGTTTCTTGAGATAACACACTCATCAAACTTACTCTTCAATAAATCGATTGTAACGTGTGCTGTGTGGCTTGTGGCACCGTCTTGTTGAAACCACGTGTTGTCCAAGTCCATATCTTCCAAATTGGGCCAAAAATAATCGGTAATCATAGCGCGATAACGATTACCATTCACAGTAACGTGACGATCATTATCATCGACGAAAAGATATGGCTCTATGACGCCGCCGTCATGCAAACCGCACCAAACAGTTATTTTTGGTGGATGAAGTGGTGTTTCATGAAGCACATGTGGATTTTCACCCGACCAATAACGCATATTTTGTTTATCGACGAACCCATTGAGCTAAAAATGAGCTTCGTCACTGAAAATGATTTTGATCTTGGCGCATCTGTTCCAGAGCCCAATCGGAGAACGTACATCGCTTCAAATGGTCCAGCGGCTTCAATTCTTGAGTCGGCTTGATCTTGTATGGGTATAAACCATGACCCTTACGCAAAATTCGCCATAAAGTTGTCTGGCTTGAGAACGCCGTGGAATTGACTGATTTGGATCATTTGCTACGTTCGTTTCAACAGCAGCGATATTTTCGACACTTCGACCAACCCGTTGTCTCACTGGCACAGCAACATCAAACAACAAATATGTAGACTCAAATTTTTGCACTAAACTTGTTACTACTGCCTGTCTACTAGAGCGAGAATTACGACCGAAAGTCGGAGTTAACGCTCTTAAAGTAGCGGTCACCGATTCCGAATTTCTGTAGTAAATTTTTATAATTTGCAGACGTTGTTCATTCGTGTAGTTTACCATGATGAAAATGTTAAGTTTACTGAATAAATTGACAGTGACAGTTCAATGATTAGTGAAAGGGTGCGTTCACAAATTGAATTAAAAGTTGTCAAGTCCCTATTGGAAAACCCTTTACTTAGTTGCCAACCGCAATTGCTCTGTGTCTAATGATACAAATGCCTTGATATTTTGACATAATATTGATAAAAGATCTACCTTACCGACGCATATTTTTTAATAGATGGCTACAATTTAGAAAAGTTCAATTTCCGACATCGGTCACAATGCCGGAAGCCCGTGGCGTTTGTGGTATTTCTCCTTTTATCCAATGATGTGTATTAGGATAAAAATATCATGGGCGTAATATATAGTACACAAAAGTATGGAAAATTTTAAACTATCAAAAAGTGTATAGTGTAGTGGGTAATCCATATTAACATTACTAGTTCCTCTAAACAATGAACGGGAAATTGTCCTTAATACTCGAAGAATCCTACATAGAATGCATCATCCGTAAAGGAGGCTACCATATTTAGGTAACAATTAAAATACCATTATACCATATACTGCAAATAATATATTAAAGTCATGCTTGAAATGAGCATAAAAAGTGATAGATCTCTAGTTAGACTTCTGGTGTTATTTCATTTTCACGGGTGAACATATTGATTCAAGAAGATGGCAATAGGTTTGACAGAAGCCAAGACATAAATATCGTACACCTTATTTGCAATTAATTGTAAAATTTGGAGGCTAACGAGGAATGATCTAGGGAGATATTTGGTAAGGCGGAAGAATCGATATTACAGTCATTATTGAAAAACTTAACGTCAATTATTACATTAACTCATTAATGCCTGCTATCTTTCTACCACTAAAACATCCTGAACTTCTAGCAAACTGTTCTGCAAGAATATAATGCCTACGTCACATTGCGAAAATTTCAGTCCAGTAGACAGAGCGAAATAGCTTATAACTTCTTACTTGGCCCGTTCTGAGCCCAGAAATGAACCCAAATCAACATGTCTAGGACATTGTGGAACCTGAGTTAAAAGAATTAATTATCGATTCTCAAAAATGAAATTGCAAAGAATTTTATGAGAAATTGTGAGCATATTAAGGAAAGTCTGAGGGATTATCAACAACTATTAGATTATTACGTTAATGTTATTATTTTTTGCTAGGAATTTATTTTATTTTAACAATAGTTCTTTCTCTGTAAAACTTATATGTCCATATGTTTATTGTCATGCACGACATAAGTATGACACTAGCATTTTAAATAAATCGCTTTCCAACAGCTTTCATTGAAATAAAGTAGCATTTGGTGCCCTTGTAAAACATATTCAAACGATTGGTTTGCGCATGTAATGTTTGATCATATAACTAGTAACTTGGAACTAAATATTCACGATTTAAATTGTCACATGGGTAAATGACGTAGCTATAAGAAATAATGTGTACGTTTGTCATAGTCCTATTAATTTAAGTAGAGATATATGTATACATGTATATGCATAAGTCTACTAAATTACAAAACATATTTAAACGGGTATAAATTTCAATTACACAATGCACATATATTCAATAAAGTATCCCTGCGCATTTGAATTTATGTAGACATGTATGACGGCAACAGGAATACATAACAAGTGACTTAATTGGGGTAAAACACCTCGTAAATCAGATTGTATTACATTGCTTTAGGACTAGCACTAAAAGTCACTTTATGCACGGCACACTTCTAAAGTGAAATGGCGTGAGTTTAGCTTGGTTTTGTCATATGATTAGCGAAGTAGTTTACGTTTATGCGGTTTCATTTAATACTGAGTTTCAAAACATATTTATCAATGTTGTTAAATAATGGTATAAAGTAGTGTTAGTAACTTAAGAGACTAAGAAACTTCCAAATTTAGAATACCGATTTTAATATTTGAAGTAAAATAAATAAGTAGACAAAAAATTAGACTTCATGTGAAATTTGCACAATTAATACAGAATTCAAAATAATATAAAAGCAATAATTTGTATCAAATACATATGAAAATTTTGTGTAGGAATTATGTATTAAAATGTTTCTTAGAATGGCTAAGAGCACCAACATATTCGCTTATAGACTACGAGGAAACGAGTAGTCTATAATTTAATAACAAAACAATGTAGACTGATATAGCCCCAGGACTTACTAAATTTTAATGCCTATCTATTTGAAAGGTGTAAGGCAGGTAAGGCAGCATAAAAATTTAGTTACAGTATTTTTTTCAGACTTCTTTCATTTCTTTTTTTCTTAGGTAAATTGATTCGAATTGGCAGTTTGCAATTCTATATTTTCTTTTGGCGAACTGCAAACACGAAAACCTGCGGACAGACCTTCTAAAAGTTGGAATGAATCATGAACTTCCTCCTGTCAGGAAAATGATCATAAACTTGGACATTGGCAAATATATAGAATGAATAATAAAGAAAATTCACAGAAAATCCTGGATAGAGGATGTAAGAGAATGCTCCTCTTACATCCTCTATCCAGGATTTTCTGTGAATTTTCTTTATTATTCATTCTATATATTTGCCAATGTCCAAGTTTATGATCATTTTCCTGACAGGAGGAAGTTCATGATTTTTCCTGTTTGCAGTTTGCCATCCCTGCCAATTCTAGTCTGTCTGTAATTAACCATTACATGATACATAAAAGCCAGTTTTCCATATATACAAATTTGCCAAATATCTGTCTCTTGCTTTCGCTGAGTATGGTATACCTGGGGATTAGTGCTTCCGAGTCTCGGGTAAATAGTTTTATTAATGAATTCCCTAACGTTATCCACTATAACTTTCCGTTTGTCAAATACATTTTTTTCAATTCTTATTTTAGTTTAGCTGTTTTGAAATTAATTGACAGTATTGATAGAATTTTATAAGAAGACGTTACAATACAATTCTGTAACAAAAATTAAATAATAAAAATTATTCTAGAATTGTTTAACATATTCATTACATGTATAACTTCAGCTCAAAAGATTTTGACTTTTTATACTGGGTAAAAGTGCATAAAATTTCCCAGAAATTGTAATAATATAAATCACGCGCACATATCTTGTGCTGAAATAACCAGCGACATGAAATGCATGCAGTCACATACGGAACGAAAGCAGAATGGTTTTAAAGTATATTTAGAGGAACAATCCCTACAAATTGAATACCACAGAAAGTCTGCTTCTGCATGTTGTAAGTAACATATTGCGTTAGATCAAAATATAATATACTCCTACCGGAAGACTACATTTCCTGTGCTGTGGAATTGAATCAGCTAAATAAAATCTTGAAATCATACACTTGGCAAATCCTTTTAATGAATACTTTACTAGAAATATTGTAAAACTATTACAAATAAAGTATATATTTATACATTTTTTTCTTTATTGACGTATCTATTTTCGCTTAATTTCATTTTTATAGATACATATACGCGGGTTGTCTTTTAAGTTTTGCATCTAAAACTGAAATAAAACAGTGAAGAAAGCATGTATGATAAAATATTTGTTTACAAATAAATATATTAATCGTTTATCTACATTTGTCCAAACATCTGGTATGTCCTCACAAAAACTTATATTCTAAGAAAAACACAAAAGTAAATTATTTTTAAATAAACCATTTCCGAAAATACAATAATAACAAAGTAGCTTTTTCTTTTCCCATTCCTTTGAACTTTTCCACTTCCTTTGAACTACGTGCGTTGTCTTTTAAGTTTTGCATATAAAACTGGAATAAAACAGTAGATAGCTTTTAAAGATTTCATTATCTTTCGAAAAATTCTCCACGAAAGTTAATGCACTTTTGCATATGCTCGAACCAACTCTGAAAATAGTTTTTCCATTCGTTTGTTGGTACAGTCAAAAATTGCATTTTTGAAGGCATCAAGTAGTCCTTATGATGACTGGAACCTTTGACCACGCAGTTCGTTCTTGATCATCGGAAAGGTAAAAAAATTGTTGGGACATAGGTTCAGAGTTTCAGTTCTTTGATCTTGTAGAGGAATTGTGACTTGCTTTGTAGACAAATGACCATCTTTTTGGGGACACTTCAAGAACGAATGACTTGTCGACTTTTCTTCATCTTGGATCACCCAAACAGATGATTGGCGTCTATTTTCTGGCTAGTATGAGTAAATCCAAGATTCACCACCACTGACAATGATACGGACAATACACGTTTTTAGATTTTCCGGTGCTGAAGCGATCTAGAGTTTTTTGACACCAATTCACTCTAGCTGGTTTCTGTTCTTTGATTAACAGATGCGGTATCCAACGGGAAACTAATTGTTTTACACACAATTGTCTATGCAACATTATTTCAATTCAGGTCTTTGAAATCCCCAATAATGCTTCGATCTGGTGATGTATCACATGCCGATCTTCGTTGATGATCTTGCGTACAGTATCAACGTACCTGAGTAACTGCTGTTTCAAGTGAACCTGTTGGATTATCGATAAGACTAATCCATCAACGTTTGATTTCTCCATACCAATGAGAAATTGTTGACTGATGTGATGCTTCAACCCGGCGAGGGATTGTTGTCGTCGAAAATTATAAAAAATTATTCCGCGAAACTGTTCTCGGTTAAATTCTGTTTTTCAACTTGTCGGTTTTGACAGTTCGTTCTAACTACCACGCTACACATATCGCATTGAAGCTTCGGATTTAGATTAAATGAAGACGGGGGTTAATTTTTAGTACTGCCATTTGATTAGTAGCGGCCTCTATGCCCCACTATGAAAAACTTAAGACATTCCACATATACATAACCTACGGTTGTCCTATGTTTAAGGTTATACATATTTTCTGAGGTTAAATCATCATCTGTATTTATTTGGTATATGTAATTATGATGAAAGAGAAGAATAATTAACTTATTTATCGAGATCCTCAAAAGTCCAGAACGTGTGTAAAGCTGAAAGAAAAATAATAGCTGAAATAAATAACAAGGCTGTTCTTAAAATTTTATTTACTAAATTGTATAACAATAATTAAAGAAAGCAAGGTCGTAATAAAAACATATAGTTGAGTAGTGAAACATAATATAGGGTTTGGTATTAAGAATAGATATCAAATGGTACGTAGTTATACTTCCGTCTATATGTGTATCTCCTAACTTGTATTTCGTGACCACAATATATCCTGAACCCTGACATCAGTGGTCAATTTGAAACGAATCAATGCGAGAACACGAAATCACGCCAAAAATTGCTGAATAATTAAAGACGCGACAGCATGAAAAATAATATCATAAAAAGCATAGTCGCAAAGAGCGTTTTAAAATGATACGTTATGGGATTGCTTTATATGTTATAATTATACAATAAAGCAAATAAATTAATACGATAAACATTAGTTATAATTACCAGAAAGATAGAGAGTTCGCGATATAATAAATGTATATTACTCTTGGTAAAGAAATTGAGAGTCTGTTAAATAAAAGAGAATTGAATTAAACGATAGCGAAATATTATAGAAAATATTCCAGGTAATTACCTACATGCTCAAATACGTTCGCTTTTGATTTTATTATAGAAAGTATCTGACCAAACTGTCTCTCGTTCTATTATAGCAAACGGTATCTTCTTGATAATTTTTGTTTTACTAAATTGATATGAATTTAATTTGAAAGACAATTTGAAGGCATGACAAAATAAAGTAAATTTAAATATTTGTGAAGCGTAACAATCAGAAAGTCGTGCGGTTTTAAAGCAATTTTTTTGATTCAAAATAGTTTGAATCTGTTGTGTATTGGCCATTTTTCCTAGTGTTTTCCAAATTCTACTCGCGTGGAAGTATTGGAATGTTTTCATAAAAAAGCAACTCAAGTAGTTTTGCCGAAGTCTCAGAGAGGCGAAATTCATACCATTAAAAGCCCGAATAGTATATATATATGTACATATATAGAATATATAGTCGTTATATTGTTTCGCCCCGTTAGATGGTAGTAGTTTCTCTAAATTAGGTGGTCGAAGAAGTGGTAGTTGACGGTTCTGAATATTTCATGAATTTTAAGGGTCGACTTATTTGACATTGTCTAATTCCCTATCACGCAGAGAAGTCAGCAGACTTTTAACCCGTAGTTTCTGTCGTGCGTTCGCAAAGTGTATAATGTCAATCGTATCACCTGTTTTTGTTTATGTTTTACCAATGTTACTGTATGTTGATTAAAGTGTTTAATTTTGAATGAGCTGTAGATTAAACTTGTTATTACTTCTGAAATGTGACCGTATGCTCAAGATATTTATTTCTGAATTTGACGCTGAATACATTACATTTTCCAAACTTTTCATCTATTTTTCAAGAATAGTGGTTTGCCAGTCAATAATATTCCCATAGTACATAATTGTTTTATTGTCTCGTCTAATATTACAAGAGTTGGCATGTTCGCTGTTGTTGCCCTTGTACGATAAGCGAAGATCTAAAGGAAGTTGTTCTTAATTACTGATACCTGTCGGGTACCGACATATATATTGTCATCAATACCAAGCTTGTATTGAGCGCAATATCACAGGTTCTGCTGCACTATGTTCTTTTTTGGATAGGGTTTGGGATTTGTAACAAGAAGATATTAAATATAGGGTGGCCTCCGGCGATACATTACAGACTCTGCAATTGGTACTATCTAGTTTGGATACTGTAGTTTTATTTGCATGTAACAGCGAATGGGACATTCTATTCTGGCACATTGTTATACATACTTCTATTTTTGACATCAATTCAATTCAATTCAGGAATTCAAATTTTAGAAGAATACGAAACTTTATTGTTGATTTGATTAATGAATTATTCTAATCTAAGAAAAGCATACTTCCATCTCATGGTTAAAAATGAAGAAAGGAAACGTATAGTTACTTTCGTCTTACTAAACAAAGGGTTATGCCACTACAATTCGTAAAAGGACGAGTACTAAAACACAGCATAAGGTATATAGTTTCATTTCTGTTCATGCAATGGAAGTATAGTTCTTTTAACTCAAATATCAGTTATCTCGAAAATGTTATAAAGTTGTGCTTGTATGAGCTCTTTGCAATGCTTTCCTTTCAAGATATTTTATCCAGGGGTCTTGAATTTCTTCCATTATTATTACTATTGTTACTATTATTATTAATTATTATCATTATCATTTTGTTTTTATTATTATTGTTTATATTTCCATCAGAAAAGGTACAGCGAAAACAAAAATTCAAGAACAAGTGTACTGTGAAACAAGGTACTGCTTTTTCTAATTTAAAAATAAGATGAATTGTAAAGAAATTCGGTTTATACATATACACATGCAGACAGTGCGGCTGGTAATTTAAGCTCAGAGTCATTCATTTCAATCTTGAAATGGAACCCGTTATGCATATCTGAGAGAAATCTACAAAGGATGAAAGAAACGAGATCAGAATAATCGATTAGAGCACCGACGGTATATGGTGGTGTAAACAGAGTTCTCTAGCCGCAGACCATTAGTGGTCGTCGCTTCCATCTTCCAAGTTTCAGTCATTAATTTTACTTGTTTACAATGCAAATATTAGATAAATACTTGTTTATGAATAATTTTGCGTGCTAATGATTTATCACATAAATTTTCACTCGATAATACCGCTTATCTATATTATGTCAATGTTTTGCCGTTACTTTTTCCCACCCTAACCTCGATGAATAATGCTTTCTTATCAGATACAAATTTACGAACAATATTTCAAACACAAATAGAGTTATAAATGTCTATTTTGTAGATAAAAGGCGGCAATAATTTATCAATATCAGTGTCACTTTATAGCTATCATATGTAATCGTATAAATTGGCGAAATTTTCAAAATCTTAAGAGCTTTTTATGAAATAATGCTGTTAGTGTATTTTATGTGTATGTACATTGTTGCATCAACAACATTTAAAAATGAAATTGCTTATTCAATGATATTATTTTGAAACCATTTATTAAATGTGTACTAGAACAAAACTTGGAATTCGAGTATAATTAATAATTCTTGGTTTGATTTATAATTTATTAATTTTCTAATAAGAATAAATAATAAATAAAAGACACTTTTTCTTATTACGTGTCATAGTATGTTCACCGCTTTCTCTAGTGTTTAAAATTAATTATATTTGAATTTCGTCGTTTTATTTTATATCAATACGGAGAAGCCATATGTTCCAGGACATGTTTACTTATGTATAAGTATATATAGCAAAACATGTACCATATTGTTTATAAAAAACGTTGGGACACATACTAAGAGTTACTACATTGAATTTAGTAATATTTAAAAAATGCTCTTAGAAAGATTGCAGTCAAGCGATCTGTTTAAATCATCTTGTAGAAAATTAGAATAATCACTGCAAATAATGCTGTTAAATAACTTGAGGTCATCCGCAAATAACAAAGAGAAGAAACTCAATATTCGTGTCTTGTAGGATACCACAAAACCACAAAAGTATGAAGAAAAGGGATATTAATATTTATACATATAAAACGTATGAATAATGAGTTAATTTATCTAATGCTAACGTAGAAACACAATTTCAGCGTTTCATATATTTTTGCAAAACATCCTATGTACTTTTATCTATAAAAATAACTATAATCAAATCTAAAAGAAACTTGATTTTAAAATTATATTATATAAAATAAAATTATACATTAGCTGTTTAGTGCATATATTCATCTTATTAATACATGTCTAATTAAATTAATCAGTTTAACTAAATTGAAAAAATTAAATTTTAAATTAACAATAACAATATTTCAACTGTCATTAATATCTTAGGAAAGCGTTCAAGCCTTGATACTCTTCATAAGTGACCATAATATAAAGCCTTACAAAATTTAAATCTCCGAGTACTCCTTTACCTTAGAATAACCATAAGATAATCTATTTTTCCGCCATGCGATCCGGTTTAAATAGGCCGCCTGCCTTCTGTGCAGTCTGGAAGCACGCATATGATTTTGCAGCGCTAATTTGCAAAAAGCAATTATAGTGTTTCTAGTTCTTTTTGAAATTATTTCCAAAACTCCTTAGACTTATTTTTATAAATCTATTTTTTTATTTTACTTTAATTATTCTAAAACTTTTATATTAACTTTTTTACATTTTATTGTTCTAACTCTAATTTTCCACTGTAACCTGTTTTTTAGTTTATGTACTTTATTTTAAGAGCAAATCTTAATGATTAACTTAGAAAATGAAATATATATCTGTATTTACACCGACGCCAAATCCACAATGAAAATTTTAAACATTTTGCAATATATACAATATACATCAATACACAAAATGTAATTTCAATTCCTTACAACATTTTATGTATAATGAATATTGTTGAATTACACATAATTATATTCCTTATATGAACATAAACAAAATACGCATCAATATGTATACAAAAATTGCTGTACTGTTAAAGCACATCATTATTTTTAGTGGTAAGTTCGTCAATATATTAATATTTATTCACTATCTCTATTTGCTTTTATGTATACATATATATGTACATATGTCAATATGTCATATATATATATATATATATATATACATTACACTGCTGGGGGGACTGCCTACTAACTATGAACCTGGCTCGCGGAAACACATCCCATCGCCGATCATAAATATGAAACAGATATTATGTCTTGTCTAGGGGTGCCAATTTTATGAAAAATATAAATTCGATTCGATCTGAATTAGGGACAACTAATCCCAGCAGTGTAATGTAATAATCATATAAAGTATATAGTACCAAAATAAGAAAAATAATGTACCACGAGAAACGCAATTTATGTTTGATTTACTTTTCATGATAATCGTCTGTAATTTAAGACTTCATATACTCGACAAGCAACCGTTTCATGACTTCTGGAATAAATACAATCCCAACTGGAAACTATTGTCCCGGAGAGCGTTACAGGGGCATATGCCAACTATATGTAACGACATAAAAAAACTATACTAAAAGATATTTTTCATTATATTAGCTAGCAAAGGATTAGAAAAGTGCACTGGCGAAGCAATTTGAAGCTAGTGCTAGATATGCCCAAAAATTTCAAATATCAACTGACCAACTGTTGATGATTGTGAACGATGGTGCAGCGACAATGCTTAGTGTACGCCATTCCTATAGTGAGAAGTGTGAAGGACTTTTACATGTGACGTATAAATACCGTGCCTTACACCTTCTAGAACAACGTAGCCGACAATGTTATTTAGAGGTGGATGCATTATTTTCAAATACCGAAAGAGTGTTTCTGAAATCTCCCAAACGAATTCGAGAATTCCACAGACAGTGCCACGGTATTCCTGAGCCACCAGAGCCAATTCTCACACGTCAGGGAACACGGCTGAAAGCGGCTTTTTATTATTGCCAGAATTTACAACAAATAAAATCGATGAAAACCTAACGAAACAGTGGAAACTAAAGAAAATCGGAAAAGATCTTAGAATACTTCCGTCGAAACCGATTTAAAACAAATAAGTTATAAAGGTTTATTTGACTCACTAGAAAAATTACAAAACACTGGGTAATCATTAGTAGACCAAATGCAAATTGTAAACGATGAATACTCTGCTATGTGCTAGGATTGACAAAAAAATATGTGTGTTATAGGAAAGTTCGAGGGTGTTATAAACAAAGATTTCGATTTTACCAGATTAAGATAAATTAGTGATGGCGCGTGTATACACACGTTATTTTTTTCTAAAGATTATTTTAATTGAGCGTGTATTACATCAGCAAATTCCAAATATGAAAGCATCTGAGTACGGTATACGTTGCTTTCCGAGACAAATGTGGAAGCTTACGCTATGCTGCAGATATTTTGTCAGTTTTATCCACTTTGCGCTACGCAACAACAGCAGTGAATAATGTAAGTGTGTTATTTATAAAAGAAAGCATAAGTGATATAAATAACGCATACATCGCAAGGTCTGATTGCTTGCGCAACAAACTCACTTCCAAGATCTACGGTCTTACGATCGTACGATCCTAGCCCGTGAGAAAAATACCCCAACTCTATTTATGGTTTGAGATTTCGTTATATATGTGTTCTCAATTTTATCTATAAAGTCTGTTATTGTTTTTGCTTTTACTCCTTTCTATATATATATATATATATATATATATATATATATATATATATATATATGTGTGTATACATTCTCATTCTTCTATTATGGAGATTCTTTATTGTTTATGTAGCGGGAATAAACCTGTAACCAAAGTAATTACAGACCGGCAAAAATTAGCAATCTTTCAGAAACAACAATTTCAAACTTGTGAACGTCATCTCGTAATTATTTCGTCCGGTATTTATGACACCATTAGATAATTTTCAACGCCGAGCGACTAACTTTTCATCTAGGACGAGAAAACTGAAAAGCAGGGTTTTTGTGATATATGAAATGTTTTACCGTAGATGGTGTAACATGATTCATAAAGCTCTGAGTAAAAACATGTTGCACGGACAGAAATATTGTGCCGTCTGGCGCTGGTTGAGAAAGGTTTGTGACTTTTATAACAATATATATAAAAGTCCATTACATTACCTTTGGCTACTATGTGCAAGTATCACATATTTCACTGCTTAGATTAAAAAGAAACTGTGTTACATTTTTCTGGTTTCACACTTAATACGATTTTATTGCAAACTATAATTATTAACTTGAACTGCAAGGAAGGTAACAAAAATAAACTAGAATATAAGAAAACTTACATACGTTACTCTTGGTAAAGCTAACAGTCAAACTCTATTTATTAGAGATTTTACATTTACTTTAAAACTCATGAACTTTATTAAATAATATACATATGCATGTGTACATATATTACAGAATATATTTTATAAAATATAGGAATTGGATGTACTTTACATGTTAAATAACATTACTTTAATTTAATAATAATTTGAATTTAATTTACATACCGATAAGTAGATATTTGATATGTTATTTATATTTATATTTTTTAACAATATAGTTTAATTAATTAGTAATGTACAATAGTAGTTATACAATCTAATTTTATAATTTACAATACATTAATTTGATACATTAATATCGCTAGAAAAATATCAAGTGTATAGGATATATTACCATTTATTATTAAGAAACTTTTTTTGTTGTAAAAGAATCAGGTAGCACAGCGATCTCTAATAAAATTTGTGTGTATATTACACTTTTCAAAACAAAAGATATTCAATAAATTTACAATAAAATGTAGTGCCTATTAGATTCAATCTTTTGAAATAAGAAAACGATTGCATGGACATGTGCTTCTATGTATGTTAACGCATACGTTAAAGTGACCGTTTCTCAAGAGCAAAAAAGCACACTTTATACCCTCTTTAATCAAAATCCAAAATTTCACCTCCGTAATTAATAATGAAGACTTGCTATTTTGAGTCTCGTCCAAAATGAAACGATTTATTCTAAATGAGGCAGGGATGACCATAAGTGGAAGAACGCAACAAAGTGACGCTGACGTGTTTGGAGTGAGCCAAAGAGTAGTTTCTAGACTTTGGAATATCTTTTTAAAAAGTAGAGGTGCTTGACGAACCCAACGGTAAGATCAGTCAACATCAATAACTCTAAAAGACGATCAATACCTGTCATAGTTGACACGTCAAAATTGTACTCATAATGCAACCCAGAGTCGGAAGTGAGTTTGCTGCGCAAGCAATCAGAAATCGTGTACGTTTGGATTACATATTCGAAGATCTCTGGCTTTGCATTTATCCTACCCGAGAGCATAAAGGAGCTTCAAGAATGTGGACAAATAAGCATATCTATTAAGGTCATAATGAATAGGGGCGTGTATTATATAGTAATGAATCCAGATTGACGTTGAGGCCAGATAGTAGACATATTCTGATTTGGTGTAAATATGACGCACATAATAACAAATGTTATGCTTCGCGTATATAACAACTTTTTTTATATTGCTTTTGTAAAATACGTTACAATTTTAAAAAGCTCTCTAAAAATTATTAAATTGAAAACATTCGTTACATTACAAATATTCTAACGAGAAATCCCTTCATTTAGTCTTGGGTTTATCGCAAAATCTAGACCATTGTTTTTCTAATAACGAAAATATATGAAAACGAAGGCCACTTTCTGGAATATTGACCTTAATATTCCTCTTGCATTTGAAAACAGAAATTAGATGATATAAAATTAGTTTCATTTAGTTTCTGAATGGACTTTCGTTATAGAGTACATATTTACTATCCGTCAAATATCTATTTTCCAGGCAGTTAATCAATGCTTGCCTTACTAATTTATTTCATGCTGTTGTATAACTGATTATTTACATTTTAAACCATTTTTTTGTGATTAAGCTTTTAATGCAATGTCAAATCCCTTAATTATTTCTAATTTTGACGTGATTTTTCTTCCGTGTTCTGATTGATTAATTTCAGTCACGACGGCATTTACTGTTTATCCCACCTATTGTTTTAAGGGTTCCGTTCTTTTAGAAACGTTCCCTTCTATTACACATCTCAACTTCACGTTCACGTTGGTGAGTGATTATTCTACTGTAACTCTGTACAGGTAGTATTCAGCGTATATAATGTTCGCCAATATATGGTACAAGATAATCAGAGATACACATGCAAATGCAATTACACCTACGTCTCCTTGAATATTTCATTGCATAATTTTATTACCTACATTTTTTATTACAGCCTTAACAATTAATTAAGTTTTTCTTTCTACATATTGCTTTCCAAATTATTTTTATTGGTAATATAATAGAAGTCTTAAGAAGTCTTTTTATTTAAACTAATAAGTAAATTATTAAGGACCACCTTGTTGTAGGTTCGTCCTTACCCAGCAAACATTGTGGACAACTGAATTAATGATGTTGGTATAGAAAAATGGTGTGACCAGTAAATAATAATCCAATAGAACACATTTGAGTTGTTGCGAAAAGATATATTTCCACTGAGAACGTTGCAGATATTATGTGTCAGGGAGGGAGTGATATGATTCTCAAGAAAAATAAGAACTATTGCAATAAAGCTTCGATAAAGTTGAATATTTCTTCTACACTAAACGTGCAAGAAGGTAATACTAATATCCGCTAATTTTTCATTATTAACTTAATTTTTCTAATTTTGGCTTATTTCTTGATTTTGTTTACGTGCGCTGAACGGCTTTCGATTAATCAAATAAGAGGCATAAATTTTCATATCGTTACTCTACAATTATTCTATCAAAATAAACGAGAATTAAATATGTCAGAAGTTAATTTTATTTGCTTTATAAATGAAAACCGTTTTGAAAGTTCTTCCTCTAATTTAGTATATTAATTAAAGAATTATTGGATTCTTTACTTTGTTTGTCTATTGCCTATCGGGTAGTATTAAATTATAAGTTCATGTATCTAACTGCAGATTGTGCCGAATTTACAATTAGCTATTAATTTAATGGCTAATTGGTCACGCCTTCATAAATTGCATCTGTATTTTAATGAAATATTATCCAAAAGTCAGTCCTAGTATTTACTGTTATGTAATATAGTCTCATATTCTTGATGTTGCTGTTAGTGTCAAAAACTGCGGTATTATATTTTTCATTAATAAGTTGTCCAACTATCATATTGTTTCGATTTGTGTAATCAGAACTTCATTGTGTTTGGATTATAATTAGGACCTTGAAATATTTGAATAGCGTACCTGTTTTGAAGTTCCTGCATAACGCTTTTGTTATAAGCTTTTTAAACTATCAGTTTCGCTTGGAAAGTATTTAGCGTCGATTTTTGAAGCTTTTCGTTCAGAAGTGCTGGAGAGTATACTGAACGTATCTTTATAAACAGTCCTTACGTCAACATGAGTTTCACTAATCGTAAATAGAAAAACAAATATTTAGAGGCCAAATTCTTGTACAAAATGATTTCAAATGTAATTGATTGTTCTTGATTGTTGTCCATAATGAACTTTAGTGAACTTCGATTGTCTGCTAGACTCTGGGACGTTTATTATGGGCACCTCGAGGTTCAATACATTAGTGCATGCACCATTGTGGCATATGTGCAAGAATTGTGACATGTATTCATTTGCAGACTCCAGGCTCGAGAACTGATTTAATTGATTTGGTTCTTCTTGTTTCATTCTTTTGATATATTATTCATTTGCAGTAGTATAAAATATGATCGTTCTTTAATTTCTTTTTTAAATTTGTTATTTTTAAGTAAAAATATGTAGTGTGGATATGTATATTATTTATTATTTTTTCTTAATTTGTCCTACTATTAGATGTTACCTGTTAGGCAGTAAAGTATATTTATTTATTTATTTAATTGCGAACCTTGTTACATAAACACATTATAAGAACTTATAATACCATCTTTAAAAAACTTAACAAATTTCATAAATACTAAATTGTGTGAAAAATAATCGTTTAAAGCAAATAACCAAATGGCACACTAGACTGCAATAATACCAGAAATTGTGGTGGTTGTTTCAAATTCAGTTGAAAAAATCCCGAAATAACTACAAAAGAAATTGCAAATGATTTAAATATTTCACACACTCTAGTTTGCAGAATTCTTCATGATTAAGTTTTGCATTAGTAGTCTAAGTTTAGGGAATTTTCATTGCTTATGAATTTCTGCTATCGGTTTCTCGAAAAAGTGCCCAAAATCCCTTATTCGTTATTGGTATTTTGTTCATGGACGAAGCAAATTTTTTCGAAAATTCCATAAAAATTTTCACAGTAATCGTAATTGAGTCTAAGAAAACCGAATGCGATCGCAGAATTTCATTACAAAAAGCAGTTTAGTTATTTGTTACACAAGGTTGTTTATCAACTAAATTACACATTGCCTATAATTAAATATTATTTTCATGACTAGTTTATCTTAATAAAATTTAGTGAAGCAAGAACCAATGTCAAGTACATTAAAGGATATAGTTTTATTTCCAACTTTTAGCATCCGGTATCATAAAAACAAAGCATTCGCGAACTCAGATTAGTAAGAACTCTCTTTTAATATTGCCCATAGAACAAGTTCCTTAACCTCAAGTATTACGAAACATATATTCTGAAAGATTGGCAATCAAAATTGAAAGCATCCACTCAATAATTAAAATTTTTCAGTCAATGGATTTAGTTTTCCATAACCATACCTTAAATCGCAATTTTTTTGTCATTTCCATTGAGGAAGAGACAGGAAACATGACTTCTAAATCCTTATTTAATTAGCTAGCGTCAAACAGTAAAAGAAATGCTCAGAAACACTTGTCAATAAAAGATCTTCTGTTTATTCTGTAGGTGATTTCATACTATTTTGCAGGGATGTCGATAAAAGATATTGATCATGATTCTTTTTTTACTTTTCTGTTAATTCTGTAGATGATTTCATGCTATTTCGTAAGGATGTCAATCACGAATATTGATCATGATTTTCCTTTACTTTTCTTGGACTTGCCACCCTTTTCTTTATTAGTCACCAAACCAGTTGCTTCGTGCTTGTTGATAAATGTAAAAATGGAAGACTTAGAATATTGTGTTCATTCTGTAATTTGTCTCTGACTCAAACCCTGTTGATGAAGAAATGCTATCCGATAGCGTCAAATTGTTACTTGCAGTATTGCTTTATAGTATCGGAAAAATACAAAAAATGAAACACTGAGGGATAAACAAAACACTTTGTCTAAATTTCACGCTATATTATATATTTACTGAAACTAATTTCGTTTGTCAGAACATTATCGAGCAAGTACAATACAGGTTTCAATTTATATAAGAAAGAAAATAGGATATCTATTACATATGTAGCAAGAGTCGGGAGCTAAATTTCTTGGATTCCATGAAGATTAATAAGCGTAATAAACTCAATACGGATACCCATCTTACTATCTCTTTATATTTAAACAATTCACTTTTTTTAATTTATTTTAATTATTAACACTCATTATTTCTATTTTAGTCTTACTTTAATTGTAACTCATAATATACATAATTAGTTCTTAATGTTTTCCTATTATTTATATTTTTAGATTTCGAAGGAAGATCTATTATTTATAAATAGCCTTGTATGTATATTGTACCTCTATCCCTTCCTTGTAATAGAATTTAATTATCGCTTTTCGTTTTCTTATATAAAGCAGATTATAAATCTTTATTGTACTTGCCGGATTATGTCCTAACAAACGAAATTAGACGCAGTAAATATATAGTATGGTGTAAAATTTAAACAAAAAGTTTAATGTATCTTTTAATGTTTCTTGTATTACTTAGTTCAATGGAAGTTCACAAAGCAGAGATCTCAGCAATTATCTATGGGAAAAATATTCACTGGAAATTGTTCTAACGTAAACAAGTCTTTATGATTGAAAACGGCGTAATTCAACTAAACGCTTCGAAATTCTGTAATATACTGACCCATATTGCCCACGAACTGTCGTAAGCAGGAAACGAAATAACCATCTAAAAGAGATAGAGTATTCGAATAGGATTAACTAAGAATATTTTTACAGAAACTGTTTTACCTTTCACTTAGCAATACATTTACAATTCCTAGAACTTTATTATGAGGGCAAAAGTAGAATAATTATTAAATAAATATTAGGTAATTAACAATTGTGAGAACATTGAAAAATAAAGGTGAAATTCTGCCAGGATTTCCTACTAAAGAGAAAATCATACCAAGTACCGAATTAGCTTATGATAAGGACAAAATGTCCATTACCTCCAAAGAAGCATAAAACAGTTGTTTTGGTGTAGTCATTTCACACAAATGGTGAAAGTGATAATACCAAAAACAGAGAGAAGTATTAATTTGGTACGTAGACTTCCGCGGTCGTGGTCCATGCTATCTGCTTCTCTGTTTCCGGGCTGGAACCGCGTCACTAGTATATCTGCCGACGTTTCGTACCCATTTGTATGGGACATCTTCAGGGCTGAACTACTGCACTGAAACTCAGTTTCAGTCCTGAAGATGTCCCATACAAATGGGTACGAAACGTCGGCAGATATACTAGTGACGCGGTTCCAGCCCGGAAACCCAGAAGCAGAGAGAGAAGTATTGTTCTATAGTGGCACTAACCTCAGTGTATGACCAGTCATGTTATTGAAAACGGTTGCTTGCATAATTTGTAGATAGTGTGTGAGCGCTTTTGACAATATATTAGACTGAGTTTGGTATAAATTTCTAAGTAATTTTAAACGAATTTTAAATCAATAAGCGGAAGTAATTTTCTAATGTCTCTGGCAATTCAAATTATTTACATCAAGTGTGAAATTTAGACAAAGTGTTAAATTACATGAATTAAAAGATTAAATACATAAAATTTACCACGAAATATAAGGTGCACAATTAATGATTTTCTGGAAAATTCTGACAGTTCCGGAATTTACCCAAAAACCGCTTAGCTACTAGAAACTTTTCAAAAACTGAAAATAATATGAAGCAGATGTACTAAGTGCTGAATTACACATATACGTAAATTAGCTGCTCATTTTCACTGTAATGAAGAGCTTTAATTGTTTGCTATGGTATTTATTGAAAGTTAGAAATCTGTATTTATATTACCCAAGAAATCAAATTTGCAAGAACTGCATGATTTTCAGTTTTTTCTATTTTATTTTATAATCAGTCATTTAGTTCTTGTTTTCTCAAATAATTACACTAACAATTATTTAATATGTATAAAATATGTCTATTACAAATGAATATTTACTTGCTTTCTCAGCATAAAATGTGATGGTGTCATATACGAGTGTAGCCGTTCATATTTTAGGAATTGGCCACACTGTTAGTGTTGCCTCCGATCTGATGACTGCATCGTGAAGTTGGTCATTTTTGATAAAATTTTACCTTGACAGTTTTATTATAAGGTCGCTATTTCTATTGTTGAGAGTAACTTGAAAAAATGAAATTAACTCGCTAACATTTTAATGTAATTATTTTTCATAACTTTCGGCGTGAATTATCTCAACAAGAATGCATCATCGAACTGAACTCTTTATATGGTGATAAAGCACCATCGAGAACTACAGTATATCGTTGGTATAGTGAATTCAAACTTGGACGGCGTTCTTTGGACGATGAATTACGTGAAGGTCGTCCCACACACGTTGTTGTGTCGGAAAAATTAATGCAGTGTCTGAATTAATAATGCAAGACCGTCATGTGACATACCGTGAGATCGAGGCATCTCTAGGTATTAGTAACACCAGCGTGCATAAAATCTTGCATGAACATTTAGCCGTTAAGAAGCTATGTTCACGTTGGGTACCACATAATTTGATAACCGCTCAAAAAAGGACTCGCGACGATTGTTGTTCGCGCTTGAAGCATATGAAAACAAATGGTCGCCTATTTTTTCGGAAAAACCGGTCACGTTGCACCGTACCTTTAGAGAGTTGTAGAACGGTCATTTCCGAGTGGTACACAACTATTTGTTTGACAAAAGTTCTTAAAGAAATAAGGAAAACAAACCGAAAACGACGGATCGTTCTCTACCATGACAATAGGAGCTCTCACAAGTCGGTTCAAACAATCGAATATTTGACCGGGCAAAACATTCAATTCTAGTACCCTATGATTTTTTTTGTTGCCACGCGTGAAGAATAAACTTCGTGATCAACGGTTTTCCACGCCGGAATAGGCAGTTGATGCATTCAAAGCTCATATTTTGGAAATACCGCCTTCACAATGACAGCAATGCTTTTCGCATTGGTTTAAATGAATACAAAAGTGCATTGATTTTCAAGGAGAATATTTTGAAAAGCAATAAAACTATTTTCGACAATAAAATTTTTTTTTTTGTTTGCTATTCCCGAAATATAAACGACTAGCTTCGTATGACACCATGTTAGTATGTCCGTTGAATAAATTGATGTTAATATCTTAGGGTTAAATGACTAAAAGAGATTTTCCATGCTAGTTTTTTATCTCTGTTTGTGCATTTGAAATTATTATTATGTTTATAAGTTTTATATAAGCTATTTATTTTAGAATTTTGACATAATAATTAGATACTAAATTATTACCACTAAATCGTTATTATAATCTTGTATGCAATTTCGTTTGATAGTTGTAAAAACAAATATGTTTAAATAAGGAGAAAATTGGAATTATCAATTTTTCTAATTAAATATGAAGTATCTTTCGTCTTGTTTCTATTGGTAACTCTTTTTAAATTAACGTTCTATTATATATTTAAAATCTATTAGTACAACTTATTCTGCTATTTGTTTTGTTTCTAGTTATTCACATTATTCACAAGCAAACATATTTTCTTAAACACAAATTAATTATTAATTAATTTCATTGTTAAGAATACATGAAGCCAAGTACTGCAGGCAAAAATAGGCTGTATGTTTTCGTGGTCGCAAAGTTTTAAAATGATCCAAACAAAATTAGAAATACATCATAATCGTCGCATGAAAAATTATATAAACAAAATTAATTTCTGTTAAATGTTATGTGAAAGGTAATTTAGTACTATGTATTTGGTAGTAGATAGAAACACGAAATGAATAAAATGATAAAACTCTTTAAATTAGTTGACATTTCAAATTTTCATATTTATTTTGCAGTAATTAATTTTAACATCAGTGTGGAATAACCAACCAAATTGAAAAATAACAATTCGATAGCCATTCGTAAACGGTAAAATGTAAATTTTGTTTAATATAATTTTGATTCCGACATTAAATTACATTCACAAAGTAAACATAAAATTGCAATTAGAGTTAGCAAGCTGCATTGTTTAAAACTGATTGCTTGTTAAAAAAATAAATTAAATTATTCCAATGTATGTGTGTATTTGATTGAATTAGTATTTATTTTGATAATTAAAAAAATGTTAATATTTTTTTGTGGATTTCTGATTATTTTGGAAGCTATCATATTTTTTTAACGAGAAGAAATATTATAACGAAATCGTATTCACTAATTTAATTTTGGCATTTGTGTTTTTAAGTCATTCGTTTTCTTACGTTTACTCTATTACTTTATTAAAAAATAATATATCCTTAATAAAAGATCCCCATGCTATCTAACTACTTTCAATAGGGAAATTTATTAAACGAGAAAACTATTTTTCAATATATCTTTTAGACAAGGATAGTTGCACTAATCATAACTGGTGAAACAGTAACTAATTTTGGACCGAAAATATAAAAACATACGCTATAGTAAGCGCTGCTATTATAAACTGATGAACGTAAGTTTATGCAATCCAATGAATTAGAGGTAATGACAATAATGTTAGCAACGATATAGTGGATAGTTTTACCAAAACTACGTGAAAGGTATTTTATGAATCCGAGCCCTTATTAAAATCTACTATAACTGCCACAACAAGCTAAAGTTATCTCTCATTAAAATTTCATTGGAAGATGCGCTGAAATAAATACATGAAGTAGTGAGAAGATAACTTTAAACTACCCATACACAAGTACTGCAACACAGTACCTTACGTTAAGCAGAAGTGGCCTGAAAGGACTTACTGCCACACCTTTATGTAGAAGATACGAATAGGAAAACGAGACAATTGAGCATTTTCTAAGCAAGTGCATATCGCTATAGTCTACGAGGGTAGGCGTTTATATTTCGAGAATAGCAAAAAAAAATTTTTTTATTATCGAAAATAGTTTTATTGCTTTTCAAAATATTCGCCTAGAAAATAAATACACATTTGCATTCGTTTAAACCAATCCGAAAAGCATTGCTGTCATTGTGAAGGCGCTATCTCCAAAATATGAGTTTTGAATGCACCAACTGCCTATTCCGGCGTAGAAAACCGTTGCCCACGAAGTTTATTCTTCACGTATGGGAACAAAAATAAATCACAGGCTGCTAGATCAGGACTATACGGCGGATGACTCATCAATTCAATGTTTTGCCCGGTCAAATGTTCAATTGTTTGAACTGACCTGTGAGAACTCGCATTGTCATGATAGAGAATGATCTGTCGTGTTCGGTTTGTTTTTCTTTATTTCTTCAAAAACCTTTGGGAACAAATAGTTGTGTATCATTCAGAATTGACCGTTCTACAACTCTCTGAAGGCACGGTTGCAACGTGACCGGTTTTTCCGAAAAAACCGGCGATCATTTGTTTTAATGCGCTTCGAGCGCGAACAACTTTTGTTGGCTCATCTTGGTGTACCCACACAGTTGACTGCTGTTTACTATCGGGCTCATACGTATAGATCCAAGATTTACCACCTGTGACGACTTTATAAATGTTCTTTGCAGCACCGCCATTGTATTTTTTGTGCATTTCTTGCCACTAATTGACGAGAGTCCTTTTTTGAACGGTTGTCAAATTATATGGTACACGACGTGAACATAGCTTCTAAACAGCTAAATGCTCATGCAGAATCTTATGCACGCTGGTGCTACTAATACCTAGAGATGCCTCGATCTGACGGTATGTTACATGACGGTCTTGCATTATCAATTTAAACACTGCATTAATGTTTTCCGACACAACAACATTTGTGGGACGACCTTCATGAAATTCATCGTGCCAAGAACGCCGTTCAAGTTTAAATTCATTATGCCAACTATATACTGTAGTCTTCAATAGTTCTTCATCACCATATAAAGAATTCAGCTCGTTGATGCAATCTTGTTGAGATAATCCAGGCCGAAAGTTGAAAAATAATTACCTGAAAATGTTCGCGAGTTAATTCCATTTTTTCGCTGCCATAAAATTTTGAAGTCATTGTCAATAATGGAAAAAGCAACCGGATAATAAAACTGTCAAGGTAAATATATTGTCAAAAATGACAAACTTCACGATGCAATCATCAGATCATCACTAACAGTGTTGCCTCCGATCTGCTGCCTTCTTCACTGCTGGTTCACTTGTCGACGTTTCGTATGTTCTTGAAAGAGATTCCTTAAGGTCGCTAATGGTTGTCTCAATGCTAAATCAAAACGGTGCGTCCGTTAGTCCAAAAATAGTTTTATAAAGCTGCTCCTGAATGCTGGAGCTATGTTTACGTTAGAAAGGAAGGCTTGCCACGTGTTGTGTAAAATGTAAAGACAACATCGCGGTTTTGAGGATATTTACTTGCTATTTTATTATTTGTTTTGCCTTTGGTTTCATGATCATAAAATAAAACTCCAGATTCGTTTACCATAGCAATTTAATCTGGAAATTCGCATGTAAGGATCCCTATTCTCTGTTGACTAACTTCCTTATGTTGAATTACTACGTTGTATATAGTGTCCTTAACAACTCTTTGAGAGCTTCATCATAACTTTATGAACACTTTTGACAGTTTTTGCAACAAGCAGGAATATGCAGTAATAATTTTCGCAATACCTTCTTCCAAATCTAAATTTTAAATTCACAATACTAATATTTCCCTACACTAAAACACATGGTAGACCTTGACAAGTTTTTTATAAGTTTAAAACTACAAATGTTATTGTTCATTCGCATGAAACAAACAAGTATTATTCCATCAGTCAAGTTTCATTCATCCTGATAATTGCTTGAAAAGTGGACCATAATCAAGAACAAAAAATGCTGAAAAGATTTCTCATATGAGTATCTATAACGGGAAACTACTTTAACATGTGATTCATATTCTACGAAAATTTCCGATTTAATGTTCTGGTAAATTTAATAATGATAGTCCATATCTTCATATTCCCTAACAGATTAACACCAATTACAGGGGGCTCTGGCAAACCATGAGTTATTATTACGTTTGCACTCGTGGTTCGACTAAAGATCTTTGTCTGTTAGCATTCGCTTAAACGGGAAAGGGAAACCACGGGAAACTCGAAACCGAGAACTACCACTCAGTTATCAGACGGTTCGTGAGGTAGAAATAAAGTTACAAAGAAAAAATGTATTAAAAATATTGGAGCCCCAAATGATTATTGTAATTCTGAATAAGTATTTGTAGAGAATTTGAACTACGAATCCTGCCGACGTCAAAACTGCATTCTAGCGACACAGTAACCTTTGGTTTTTTGTTTTACTGCATAGGATGTTGAAAGTATACAAACGTTTTCCAAATAATTATCCCTCCATCTCCGTAAATAAAAACGTTGGCATTGTAGTTTCCCAAAATCAACTTTTATTTATAATCCTCTTGATATTGATTTTAGAGAACAATTTATAATTTGTTATACCAAATGACCAAGGGAACCTATAATTTGAAAATATGCACATACATATATTAATTTAAAAAGAAACAAATGCCATAGCTATATCTCAACAATGCGATCTCCTTTCGTTTTTCATTTTATTGCGTAGGATATAAATTAAAAATTATATTAATATCTTCCATCCTATCATCTTTCTAACTTTGTAAATAAATAGTTGTACAACGCCCCTGTAAACAGACTATATATACGTAATAGAAGGACTAGACGGATTTAATTTGGTTATTGTGTCATATAGTTGGCACCTCGAAAGCCATCCCTAACTAAACTATAACGGCTTACCAAAATTTCATAACACGACAGCACCCTGTTTTGTCAAGACCTATGGAAATGATTAACTTCTGGTATTAAATGTCAGGGCGCGGGAACAATAGTGATTTGAATACAATAAATTGCCGAACGATTTAGATATAAATCTTACAGGAATTACCACCATTTGAAATTCCCTTCTCATTCTATCGCTCTTGAGCTTTTCAACAACACTAAAATTATTCGAGGAGAATTACTTGTTTTGAGCAAAATTAATGTGACGTAGTTTAACGAATGCGAACTGAATTAGCGCTTGCATTGCCTGTATAAATACTGGAAAAGATTTACACGTACGTCCATTAACCATTAGTGTTTCAAATTATAAAGTACCACAAACTTTGCCACATATAGGAGAACACTTTTTACTTTTACTTAGTTATTCCATACAATACGACACATACTCCATAAATCCACACGTAGTATGTATAAAATATGTTTATTTTAAAGGAGCTTATTAACATCATTTTATAACTGCAAATATTACATTTAAATTTAACTTGACCTGGAGAAATTAAATTTCAATTGTAACACGCTTAGTATATACGTATTTTAATTTCATTTTATTATTATTACAAGAAGAAGTCTACGGAAATAGATTGTTAAAATGTAAAATGAATATGCTCCCCTAATAAAATAGAAAGTATCCATTTCTTACCTTTTTATTAGATGTGTATAAATGATTATCTACGGAAAAATAGATAATGAATTCTAATTAAGAATGATGAGTGAATTCCCAAAAACGATGTGTGAATAACTATCAGAAATGATCAATAAAATGAATGACATTGTTTTGAATCACTGAATAATTGCTTGACATCTATTCTTCGGTTAATCAAATGATGATGTATAGCACATTTTACACGTAAAATTGGATATTCCATTTGTTTCTAAAATTAGAACTTTTCCTTGAATTTATTGCAGCAATGGAGCATGTGGATCGAGGAGAATCATTACAAAAACGGCATAAAGACATTTCACTATATGATTATTCCACCTGGAATTTTGTTCCTTTAGTTGAAGAAAGATTGTATTTCTCTTGTATATTAAATAATATAACGCTGGTAACCTGAATTTATTTTATTAATATATAATACTCACCCCAACTCCACGTGTCCTAGATACTCCTTTTAAATTTACCTTGGTTTTCAGAATTGGTTCCAGTGCAAACTAAGAAGACCGAAGTCATGGAAGGTAGCATCTTGGAATGCCGAGTCGGTGGTCCACAAGCAAGACAACCTAACAAAATTTCTAAGAAGATACGCTGTGGACGTTGTCCTTCTCCAGGAGAATTGGCTGAGAGATGTACACAGCTTCAAGATACCAGGTTACGTGGTGTACAGAGAAGATAGGACGAACCGCCAAGGAGGAGGAACAGCAGTTCTGATCCGACGGTTGATCCAGCACACGTAGATGAGTTTGCCACCCCTGGAGCACCTGGAGGCCAATTAAATTGTCATTAACATGACACCCGGAGCTCTCCGGATCATCTCCGTCTACAAGCCGCCACGTGCGAATTTGGACCAATGGAATCTGGATAAATTGCTTAGAGTAGTAGATGCCCAGACTTTCGATCGAGCGTGGCCTCCCGATGGCCTCCTTCACAAACTCCTCACCTCCAACGTATCCCTTCCACTGGTTCAGCTAATTCACTCGTGTCTATCTCAAAGATCGTTTCGAGTGAAACACAAGAACTGTTTGTCTAATCTCAGGCCGATCCTTGCAAGCGTGCCTCAAGGATCGGTATTGTCTCTTATCCTATTTAACATATACCTGCATGACATCCCCAATCCACTACCTGACGTACAGTATGCGTTATAAGCAGACGGTACCGCAATCGTTACACAAACACGAAGGCCATTTCGTGGTGTGAAAAGGTTTCAGAACATAGTCAAAACATTTGCAGATTGGAGAACCAAAATAAACGCAAATAAAAGTTCTGCCGTTATTTTCAGAAAATCTCCAAATCTCCTCCGCCAAAATGTTCGAAAATTCAACTTTATCTTTCGGAAATCCCCTTTCAAGAAAAAATCACATATCTAGGTATCATCATGGACTGCAAGCTCACCTGGCGTTATCACGTGCAGGAGCTTGCTATCCGTGGCACTGCAGACTTGGTACAGCTGTACTCGCTACAACATTATAATAATAAAGCCAAAATGTTTCTCTGCACTGCTATTTACAAATTTGCCATTCGCCCCAGATTCACATACGCGGCCCCCATTTGGGGTTTCACAGGCGATTGTCATCTGAATAAACTTCAGGTGATATAAAATAAAATTCTCCGTATCGTGACAGGAGCTCCGTGATTTACAAGGAACTCAATCATACATCGCGACCTGCAAATCCTCACTATTCTCGAATACATTCAAGAATTAGCGGCGAACTACTATTCAATTCTCCAGACTCACGAACACCCGCTCATTGTAGGCACCTATACTAACCGGCACACCGATGTTCACAGACGGGCACAGTCAGTGTTACTTGGGTAACTGACTAAAAACTTCCCCGTCAATCTTCTACTCAAGATTTACAAGACTTGTGTTAGCAAGCCATACTAATTTTTGTTTTAAGTATGTCCACAGATTCAAATACCCAAGAAAACGACGGTGTTAAGATCCAGGTTCAGCTTCACTACACCAATTAAAACAGAAGAAGAAGAAGGAGAGGGTACTATGCAAGTACCTAGGCAATCGATAGAAATCGCTTGTACATTGATTAGTTATATGACTATATGCACTTAAAATTAATATTTAATATTTATAATATGAATAAACTGAGGAAGCAAGTATTATATTCTATTATATCTATTATCTATTTTATATTTATCTATTTAATAAAATAATTTCTAAATATTGGTTTTTATTGGAACTATATATCAAAACTATTAATTTTTAATCTGGTCCTCCATCAGTTTCTATACTTCTATACATGTATCTATGTGCGAATGTCACATTATTATTAAATTCATAACGTCGCTGAAGAAAAGAATTGTTTGTAATAAGATTCACATGAAGGCATTTTGCCCGTTTGAAAAAAATCAATTTAATGAAATACTGTGACAATTTTTACAATAACTAATATAACGATAGTTTCATAAATTTCTTACAATTATTAAAACTAAAATAACTATTTAACTAATTTTAAGTAAAAGAAAAAGATACAATCCTTATATACAAATGTAATTAAAGTTGATTACTAATTTAAGTAAACAGTTTTAATGGTTTATAACCCTTATTTCAAAATCTATTTCTCCACAAAATATATTATCGTGATTAATTGGAACGATTGATTATAAAAGACCAAATAGTGTGTTTAAAATCTTGCTAAAGAGGGGTAAGTCAATATAAATGAATATGTAGGTATGTTTATTTCCCTGAATTAATTCAGTTAAATGTATATTACTAGTACATAAAAAATTAGGTATCGTCCTTCCACTAATCCTTGTGGATTAACGTCTTATGTTTATATGAATATAATTTGTAAATTAAATATTCATTTAACTAATTTAGGAATTTCATTGCTTATATAAGATGTCTTAATGATTCTGTTCGATGCTTACGTTAGCTTAGAATAATATTTGATTCAGGTACGTTTTAAATTATATATATATATATATATATATATATATATATATATATATATATACGAGGGAGCGTTTTTATTTCGCGGAATGAGCGGGTTGTAGAGGAGTGAGTAGGCGCATTGGGGGCGTGGCCTATGCAGCGACTCATGATTGGTATAAATACGAAGTTTCATTGTTATTAGACAGTTAGTCTTTGAGCTATCGTCAACCAAGTAACATAATCAGGAGTGAAAAGTGAAATATGGAAAAAATCGAATATCGTGCCGTTATAAAGTTCCTTACCAGGCAAGGAAAATCAGTCGCGACCATAATGAATGAGATGTCATTGGTTTACGGCGACTCTTATCCGGGAAAAACCATGGTGTACAAGTGGCATAGTTTATTTAAACAAGGAAGGGAATCCCTTCAAGACGACCCGAGGCCGGGCAGGAGCATTGAGGTGACCACGCCAGCACTTATCCAAAAAGTTGAACAAATTGTACTCGAAGATGCTCGAGTAAAGGAGAAACAACTCGCAGAAATGGTTGGAGTATCCGATACAACAATTTTTAAAATCCTACACGATCATCTCGGCATGTCTAAGGTCAGCGCAAGATGGGTGCCGAGAATGCTCACGCCGCCGCAAAAACAACAGCGCGTAGAGTGTTCGCGTGCATTTTTGGACCTCTGTAATGAAGACAAGGATGGTGTATTGAGTGGAATTGTTACTGGAGACGAAACTTGGGTTCATCATTATGAACCTGAGTCCAAACAAGACTCCATGCAGTGGCATAAAAAGGGCACAGCACCTCCCAAGAAATTTAAAGTGTCACAATCAGCTGGGAAACTCATGGCAACAGTATTTTGGGACTCGGAAGGAATATTGTTGATTGATTATAAAGATAAAGGTGTTTCTATAACCGGAAAATATTACGCTACAATATTAGAGCGACTAAAAGAAGCCATTAAAGAGAAAAGACGGGGAAAATTGACAAAAGGTGTTCTGCTTTTGCACGACAACGCGCCCGTCCACAAGAGCCGCGTTGCGTTAGCTGCCCTGCATAAGGTGGGCTTCTAAATTGTGAATCACCCACCCTACAGCCCAGACCTGGCCCCGAGTGATTATTACCTGTTTCTGAAAATGAAAAAAGAGCTGCGGGGTAAAAAATTTACTGCCGATGATGAAGTCAAGGAGGTAGTTTCGGCGTATTTTGCAGATAAAGAGAAATCATTTTTTTATGAGGGTATAAATAAATTAATTGAAAGATGTGAAAAATGTATCCGTCTTGAGGGTGAATATATTGAAAAAGAAAAATAATTTGGTTTTTTTATTTCCACCCCTTGTCCCCCATTCCGCGAATATAAAAACGCTCCCTCGTATATAGATTCATGTAACGAAATGATAACAAAAATGTAGTCTGCATGCAAAGAAAATTTTATACTCGAAAATAAAAAATTTTTAATAAACGAGTTGGATAAAATTATTTAAATCTATACATTTATGCAGTTGTGATAAAAGGGTGGTAATCTTTGAAACATTTAAAACCTGATTAAATATACATACAATACACAACAAGTTTGGGGTTTTATTTATTATTTCTCTGATGCGAACTGTATTTAATAACTCTTTGAAAACATTTAGAGTTAAACTTTGTCGAAAAATGAATACCTCAATTTTTGAAAATTTATTGAATCAAAATATTGGATAATAGATTAATATTCAAATAATCTTGTCTTTGAATGTAAAAATGAAATAAACTAGATATACATGTACTTACTCATCATAATTATGGCTATTGTCGATCTCATTTCAATTGTGATTCAGTATATTTTCAAAAAGTTATTAAAATATTGAAAAACACAAAAATTATAATCCAAAGTCCACGAAAAGTTTGATTTCTTATTTGTCATTTAAAATCAAATAAATAACACTAAACACGTAATTTATTTGATAGACACATGGCTATCGTCTGCCTAATAGTGCACGTCTACAACTTCATGTTTAATTAAAAATTCAAAGGGAGATTTTAACTTGAAAGCTCATATTCAGTAGTAGGAATAGAAATGGTCATCCTGCTGTTGACCTTTGTGTTCCGATTTATTTGTTCTTAAATAAAATAATTAAAAATTTAAATCAGTTAAGTCCAAACAAAGTAGTCAAATTATAAATTTAACGTAAACTAAATTAATTAATATATTTTAAAATATTATTATTATCTTAAATGAAGCTTAAGGGTTTTTAAATTTCACTAAAACATAATTGAATTTACTGAAAAAATTTTTATAATAATTTATAAGTTTTTGTGTTTTTTTCTCCGTAAATCGTTCGTGCCTCCGTCTTTTATATCCAGAACCGCGTCTTTTCGAAGTCTCTACGCGCAATCAGCACCGATATACCAAGCGTGGCCCGCTGCATTGATCACATTATCGATCCGCTAATTTTGATCAGCTTTTTAAAACATCTCGAATTGATTTCCTTATTTCTTTGTAATTTAATTTATGTCATTTATAATTGAAATTCACATTAAATTTTCACTTTTTCGTATTTTTAAATAAAATCCCTGAAGTCGCTGATGATTTAAAAGGCATTTCCTTACTAGTGTTAAATATATCATTCCTAAAGGAATACAGGATCGTTATGATCAATGTTTATTCTCGTAACCTTTATTTTATTTGACATTTCACTTATAGACGGCTAACTATTTACAGAACTACATAGAAACTGTATATTACTGGACCTATCTTATTTATTTGTATATATTACTGGTGTACATATGTCATTTAGGCACAATATATTATTTGATCATCATTTCATCTATATTACATATAATCTTTGACAATGATATATTTCCAGGTACATATTTACTTTAAAGTTGTTAAAATCTCGTCAAACTAGCATTAATGGATTGAAATTCCAGCAACAGGAATGCTAAATTGCATTGGAATAATATAATATTTTATGTTAATTTGAATCACATCCTGTGGATTATTAGTATTACAATAAATTTTAACCGTATCTTAAGAATTATATACAATAAGAATATTTAAGTAAATGTTTTATTCCTTATCGAAGTTATGGAATACAAGTCTTATGCAATAAGTAAAAACTTGACGTTTTCAAGATAATTAGTTAAAAGCTGTCTTTTATTACAATAAATACTTTCATGATCTTGAATCTGTAATTATGAAGTGTGTTCCTGGAGAGTCTAATGCAATCAAAAAACCCAATATCCGTGTTTAAAGTTTCGAGTGGTTTAAGTATTTTTCATAAGTATAATGCGCCATCTGTGAACTGAATAGAAGTGTTGCAATGTTATATTAAAAGCATACCTGGCCAGCGTTTTAATTTCCAGAAATAACAGTATTTATTTTATAGTAAATCAGCTAGTTCAGAAGCCTCACACATTAGAACTGATTTTTCTGTGGTAAAATTAATTTTAAGTAGAGGAAATGAAGCTGTTCTTTTTGAAAGTAATATAGATACGCACACACATTCAAAATATGCAGAGAATAATTTTATTGTAACACCGATATTATGAAATATAAGAATAACGTTAATTTTCTTAATGTATCTTCAGTGACACTTGTGTTGAGAATACACATGTATTATTGTGGACCAAAAGTGCATCTATATGACATGCATTTATTTGTAAATGTATAAAATTTATATATTTTTCCCGTAATATGATTTGAGTTTTATATTAATGAAAATTGCATTATTTAGTTATATTATTGTATCGATATTGGTTAGTTGTTTGTAGGTCAAATTGATGAAAGCGTATATAATAAAATATTTGTTTATAATTCACATTTGATCAAACATCTGGTACATCCTCACGAAAACTTGTATGCTAAAAAAAAACACAAAAATAAGACAAGTACTTATTTGTAAATAAACCATTTCCGAAAATACGAAATAATAAAGTAGCATTTTTTTCCTGTTTTATGAACTTGGCCACATCATTTGAACTATGTGGGTTGTCTTTTAGGTTTTGCAAAAAAAACTAGAATAAGACATTGGGTAGCTTTTCAAGACTTCATTGTTTTTCGAAGTATTCTCCACGAGGATTAATGCATTTTTGCATACGCTCGCATCAACCCTGCAAGCAGTGGTTTCACTCGTTTGTTAGTACAATCAAAATTGCGTTTTTGTGGGCATCGACTGCTCCTTCTGACGAATGGAACCTTTGGCCACGCAGTTCGTTCTTGATTTTCGAAAAGGTAAAGAAATCGTTGGAACTTAGGTCAAAACTGCACGGACGATAGTCTAACAAGTCGATGTTTTGTTGTGAAGTGCAATGTTTTGTTGCGTTAAAAAATCAATTATTTTGCGTGCTGTGTGCGAACTTGCATTGACTTGTAAAAGGACAATTCATTGTTCGAGGTTGATTTTTGAAGTTCAGCAATCACTTGCGGCAAACAAATGGTTGTTTACCAATTGGCAGTAACAGTTCTTTGATCTTTTTGGAGAGACTTCGAGAACGGATGACTTTTGTCGGATTTTCTTCATCTTGGAACACCCAAACAGACGACTGGCGCTTATTTTCTGGTTCCTATGAGTAAATCCAAGATTCATTACCACTGACAATGTTGTACACGTTCATAGAGATTCCGGCGTTGAAGCGATCTAAAGTGTTTTGACTCCAATTCACTCTAGCTGCTTTCTGTTCTTCGGTTAACAGACGCGGTATCCAACAGGAAACTAATTTTTTTACACACGATTCTTTATGGAAAATTTTTTTAATCGAGGTCTTTGAGATCCCCAATAATGCTTCAATCTATCGATATGTCACATGTCGATCTTCGTTGATAATCTTCCGCACAGTTTCGACGTTTTCCTGGGTGACTACCGTTTTTGGCGAACCTTCTAATAGATCCTTGTTATGATTATTCCGTCCTCGTTTAAATTTTCTATAACAACGAGAAATTGTTGTCTAAGTGGCGTTTCATTGCCGAAAACAGAAACCAACTCTGCGAGGCATTATAGTTGAGATAGTTGTCTTCGACAATTATAAAATGTTATTCCGCGAAAATATTTTAATCCCATTTTTCAACTAACTTGTCAACTCGTAGCTACAATACTAAACGTATCGCACTGAAACTTTCGATTTAGACTAACCAATGCTCGTTTTAAACTTATAGTCAAGATAAGTTTTTCAGTTTATATGCTTGTACAGCATCGCCACAAAAGAAGTGTTTGACGAGCAATTTAACTTTTACTTAAAAATATGTGGATACGAAGTTCAGGATGTCAACAAAGTCAAAAAAGTATGCAGTCATCGTCTTCATCTCACTATCATCATTAAAGAAACCAGAATAAAATAATAGGAAATTAATGACATTGCACTGGACAATGAAACAAATTTATGCTTTTATTGTTTTCTTTAATAAATTTATGTAAATAAATAATTAATAAGCTGTTAATTTTTGTTAATTTTAACAGTTTTATTTGTGTATATAATTATTATTATTCAAAAAAAGTTAGGTTAATATTGCAAATATTTGTAAAAGTTATACCCTACTTCACATGTTCAATAAGGTAAGAGCAAACAATATTTTAATAACAAAAAATTTGAAATGATGTGAGTATAAAATTTGTTTGAATTAAGCATTTAGATTTATAAATACGTATTGTGGCATATTATTTTAATGTTACGATTTATGCAAAACATATTTAATACCATTGCAGTTAAAAATATAAATACAAATTAAAGAAAAATGAAAAACTTTACAAATAACAAAAGCAATACATCTATTTCTCTGTTCCATGAAATCCATTAATGAATATTAAAAGTAAAGTTGGCCCTAACACCAACCCTGCAGTACACCTATATTTTTGAAGACAGCTCCCTGTTAGTGTATATAAAGTTGTATATACATAAGTGGTGAAGACAACTTTGAATATTGAGCCGAATTAAGAACGCTCTTAATTATCTAAAATTTACACTGCCTTCACTGTAAAGTGGAAATAAAAAGTTTTCAAATACAATGTATAGAAAACTATGAATAAATCTCTACACAGTACTAATATGAATATGTTTCAATGTAAATTTATTTTATATATGTACTAAATCCACACACTCGTTAGAAATATTGTAAGACGTGAGTTGTTTCTGAAGTATCGGAAGACACACGTTGACTAGAAAAGATAAAATACGTAAATTACAGTCAGTTTATCATGAGCGCTAACACCATACGGTCTTCATTGTTACATACAGCTGCGTTAACCACAAATAGATATAAAATATGATGTTATGGAAAGCTGGAGAGTGTATCACGGAGTAACATACCGTTTTGGCAGTCCAACAACCATAAATTATAGCATTTATATGTCTCCACTGAACACACGTTCTCTTTGCTCCATTTAACATGGACCATATATTATATTATATTTTATATTTGCATATTCATACTGTGATATTTAACAGTATTGTATGCATTTATTCTAGTGCATTTGAAATTTTGACAATACAAAACCTAACTAACGTGAAACTCGAGTTAAGATACAGAAATGTTTTTAAATGATTATATTTTCAATGCAAACAAAAAACTTGCGGAAGGCAATACTCAGTGATGAATGTTGTTCTCAAATAAAACACACTTTATGAGCAAATATTGGAAATCTTTGCCTGTGAAAGTTTGATTTATGACAATTATATGTGGTACATGAACCAGTACGACTTCGTTTACGGCACTATTTCAAACAAAGAATTATTTGTAACTTTCATGTCTCTTACGCTATCCTGATGTGAATAACAGATTCGGTTATAAATTTCATTTTATTTAAATATAATTCTTATAAAATATTTAATATATTTATTAAAGTAAAATAAATATGGTTATACTTGGGCAAGGTGAAAAGTTCTCGACCTGACAATGAAAGACTGAGATTTAAATTTAAAAGATGATTTTATTTTTCTACATTAACTTCCTTTGAGTTTAACACTCTTAGTCCAGCGTTTTCTAACATCAATATTCCTTCCCGGAAGTGAGAGTCTGGAAGGCTGTCAAAATATTTTTCTACGGTCATTTCAACTTCTTCGTTGGATGTGAATCGCTTTCCAGAAACGAATTTTTTCAAATTTGGGAATAGATGGAAGTCTGAGGGTGCCAAATCAGGAGAGTGGGGAGAATGGTCGAGCAAATAGTACCCCAAATCCCGCAATTTTCCAATCGCCAACGCACCCTTGTGAGCGGGTGCGTTATCCTGATGAAAAATGATTTTTGTCTTCTTCAAACCAGGCCACTTCTCGCGAATTTTGGCATCCAGCTAGTCAAGAAGGTTAGAGTAATATGCGCCTGTAATTGTTCTGCCCTTTTCAAGGCTATCAATTGACAAGATTCCTTTTGCATCCCAAAACACGCTAGCCATGACTTTTCCGGCAGATGCGATCGACTTCGCTTTCTTTGGCGCTAAACCAGCGGCTTCCATCCACTGCTTCTACTACTGTTTCGTTTCTGGCGTGTAGTGGTAGACCCTTGTCTCAGCCATGGTGACAAATCGCCGCACAAAATCGGTCGGATTCTTGTTAAATCGGTCCAAAGAATGCTCCGAAAATCGTTTACGCATTTGCTTTTGATCGACATTCAGTAAATGCGGCACCCATCTTGCGCAGAGCTTTCTCATCTCTAATTCTTTGTGCAAAATGTTTCGCACCCTTTCTTCCTATATCCCCACAGCCTCAGCTATCTCACTTACTTTCACTCGCCTATCGTCCAACATTATATCATGTACTTTTTTGATGATTTCTGGTTTGGTTGCGGTTTTTGGCCGTCCTTCACGTGGGACATCTTCGAGGGACGTACGACCACGTTTAAATTCAGATGCCCACTTTTTAACGGTTGACGTCGAAAGAGCAGAGTCCCCGTACAGTTTTGTCAACTTCGGATGAATTTCCATAGGGGTTAAACCATCCAAAACAAAGAATTTTATAACAGCACGATATTCAAGTTTATCCATTAAAAAAAAATAACACGTACGACGTCTACTACAAAAATTCTTGCAAACAAACTATTTGAGAGAACAAATTGAAAGTTTTCATATATACTAAAGTCACATGCAGCCACGCAGGAAACATAAATTTCTGTTAGTTGTAACTCCATCTCTGTGTCAGGCCGAGAACTTTTCACCTTGCCCACGTATATAGAGATTTAAAAATTTTGCTTCAATTCCGCTGCGGTATTTTATATGCATAAAAATTAAAGAATATATCTATCGCTACGTTTATTTTCTGTACTATAACACGATCTACATATACATACAAAAGGTACTAGGAAAGTTTTGCAATATGACGCAATAATGAATCGTAGGAAGCTGCTTGTTGCTGCATGTTGAGAGTGTTCATACGTGCATAGTAGCCGCCGCGCCACGTCGATGGGCCCAGTTATTCATTAGCAGTGAGAGAATGAAACCTAGGAAAAAGAGAATCTTTTTCAATATGAGCTTTGCCCGTTATATTTATGAAAATAATAAGTTTCAAAATATACACCTAACATGTTTTGAAAAAACCCTCAGAAGAATTTTTTATTTAGTTCGTTCTCGCCATGAGTATTATTCCATAATATGATAGTCTTATTACTAAAGTTATAAGTGTCAAATGGAGATGGCAGAATAAGTTTCCGAAGTATATGTGTTTTCAATTGAACTATACTTATTCTGAAAGGAATGTTGATTACGCATATCTACTTCTTTGTTTTGGCCTACCTTATTTTACAGTGTAAGCATATTTCTTGTAGTACTGCTTTTATCTATAATTTTTTCATAATAATATCGCTTCGCCTAGCTTCTTATGACAACTTAATTCATTAGTTCCTCAGTACTGTACACGGCATCCTGACACTTATTATTTACGGTTTCAAATGTTTTAATGAAATTACTTATGTATACCATATGTTTACATTTAAATACTGTATCTCTAGATTTTGATATTAACTTCCCTTCATCATTAATCTCATTACTATATCATGTAATAAATTTGTTTAAGTTCATTATACATATTTAGTTAATTTACTTATTACTTTCTCTAGCTTTATGTTTTGCGTTTCATTTTTAAGTTAGTATTAGTTGTCTCGTAATTGGGTCTGTGTTGGACAATAAATAATACTATTATTGATATCATTATCATCACTGTGTTATTAATTATTATAATTATGTCGTAGATTCATTCACTTCCTCAGGCTAATGCTAGAAAATCGTTCTCCCAACTAATATATGACTATGTATTTGAACTCGGACTCTACGCGGCTAATACTGAGGTGCCACCAGACATCACAAAATGGTAAATTAATGGAGGACTTGTAATGCTTTATATATTTATTAGGTGCGCAACTAAGTCCTCGCTGTTTTACAAGAGATTGCTCCAGTAGTAAGTGCTGGTCGATTGTGACATAACCAAAACGTCATGAACCAAGCTTAGACATATGGTAAACAAACCGATTTGACACATTAGTGATTTTGTTTTTGCGTCATATACTTTTGGTTGTGTGAGAATGTCTGATTTTGTGCCAAATAATCGCCATTTGCGGGAAGTGTTGCTTTTCTTCTTTCGTTCGAAGAAAACGGCGACTGAAGCGCATCGAGAACTCCAGAAAGTTTACGGAGATGCTGCTCTAAGTGAAACAACGTGCCGTGATTGGTTCCGTCGCTTCAAAGACCGTGATTTCGATGTTGACGATCGTTCGCGTGAAGGAAGACCAAAAACCTTCGAAGACGTCAAATTGGACGCATTGTTCGATGAGGATCCGTGGCAAATGCAAAAAGAGCTTGCTTCAGCATTAGGAGTTACCCGCCAAGCCATTCCCCAGCGATTGTATGCGTTGGGAATGATTCAAAAACAAGGAACTTGGGTTCCTTATGATTTGAAACCAAGTGACGTTGAGCGTTGTTTTTTCGCCTGTGAACAACTGCCCCAGCGGCAAAAAAAGAAGGGTTTTCATCATCGCACCGTTACGGGTGATGAAAAATGGATTCATTACAGCAACCCAAAGAGAACAAAACCATGGGGACTGCCCGGTCATGCTTCTACGTCGTCGGTTCGGCCGAATATTCACGCTGCGAAGGTTTTGCTGTGTATTTGGTGGGACCAAGGCGGTGTTATTTATTATGAGCTGTTGAAACCGAGCGAAACCATCACTGGGGAACGGTATCGAACTCAATTGATGCGATTGAGCCGAGTACTGTGCGAAAAGCGGCCGCAATACGAGCAGAGGCACGAAAAAGTGATTCTACAGCATGACAACGCTCGGCCTCACGTTGCCAAACCCGTTAAAACCTACTTAGAAACGCTCAAATGGGAGGTTCTGCCCCACCTTCCATATTACCCAGATACTGCGCCCTCCGATTATTACTTGTTCCGTTCGATGGCACATGGTCTGACTAATCAGCAGTTCCGCTCATATGCAGATATCTCAGAATGACTTGATTCGTGGATAGCCTCAAAAGACGAATACTTCTACCGTGACGGTATTCGAGCTCTGTCAGAAAGATGGGAAAAAGTTGTCGCTAGCGATGGGCAATATTTTGAATGATTCATTTGTAAACATTTGTTCACAATAAAGTTGCATTTTCATCAAAAAAACAGCAAGAACTTAGTTGCGCACCTAATATAAGGAGAAGTATTATTATTATCATTCTTAGTACCTTTGTATTTATTACTATTATTGTGTCTATACTTGTTGTTTTACTCTTTGTTATGCTTTTAATTAGTAGCCTGCAACTATCAATATTATATTATTTGTTTTATGTTGTTATTATTAATAGGCACTTTGTATAGGTTTGAATTGTATTGTATTTGTAATGTAAAAGGATTTTATGTGTTAATCAATATTGTTATTATCATTATTTTTACAGTTATTATTATTAAAATATATTTTGTAAAAATAGAATTAAAGAACAATAATTGTCCGTAAATACGTAATCTGTATGTGAAAGGCACGTTTTCAACATAAGTTGTTAAAAAATTTTATGCTATATTGAGGGCATGTTCATTGTGTAATGTAGTATACGTTACCACAATATATACGACATTTCGATTTAAAATATGATAAAAGTTTGCGAAACGTTGTTCATATTACAATAGGTTTCATTTCATAAAATGGCCGTTTTAGAGTTCAGCATTCGATTCACGTATTCTGCGGAAAAATCCCCAGATATCGTAAAATGTCAACAATCCAAGTTATATTCTGTCAACAACAGTTCTTTTTAAAATACTGTTCGCAATCGGAATCATATCTGGAGAGATAGACGGAATATTCAGCGTGCGCATTACTCCGCTGATATCATATAATTTTTATCCGGCAACAACTTTAAAATTCAAATTTGAATTGGATAACATTTTATGCTAATGCGGCGAAATCACATACAGACAATTCCGCCATTTCGTGTCGGAAGTTATATTTGAAATTTTATTTACTTTTTATTTACTAAGAAAATAATGTATGTAATCAATAGACTTATATTTTAACATTTAAATATTCACTTTTAAAAGTATTAGTTTTGGAAAACACAAAATTCTCATACCTAACCATTTTTTTTAAATAAATATAATTTTTAACTATATAAACACTATCACCCGTTCTTTCTCAAAAGTAGAAATATAAAAAGTAGAAAAATTGCTTCTGAGAATATTTACATTCTTCTCATATAATATTATCTTTAAAAGAAAAGCTTTCGTTATTTAGAATATAACAAAATTTAACTATTCCTATGTAACCCATTATAATATTGCTCCTGCTCTGAAAGAAATTTAATATGCAAATAGAACATTACAGCTTTGTTTCCTCTACAATATTTCTATTTTCATATTACTCCTTCGTAAAAATTCATATGACAATTTTATTACGAAACCATGCTACCTTGTGTGACAATAGCGTATTAGTTTTCGTTACTAATTTCTGATCTAGTTTTTTAGCCCGAAGTTGAGTTTCAAGTACTAGCAGTGCTAGAGGTGAGACATCTTTGAAACCCATTTTGTTACTATTATGCTGTCGCTAATAAAATCGACGCATATTTACAAATATTTTGTTAGTATTTCAGAAAAAAATTGTTCAGGTAAAGGACTTGTATGATACTTTTTACTTAAACGTGTTAGTACGTTGTCACACGAATAATGAGCAATTAAGTAAACAACTTATTCCTTAAAATAAGAAAATTTTAAATAACTATATAGTAAGGCATATCAATATAGAGTAAGAGATTAAGGTTACTTCAGGTGACCATACAGCCAATTCCACTGTAATCTTTCTAAATCTTTTGAGGTTCTCGGTTCTCTCAAGTGTATTAGCTTTTTTATGTGCCTTTAAAAATTGGTGTTGATTGTAGCCCTCCCCTCCCAATTTTAGCGCTGCTCCACTTAAGTCGCCACTTCCTCTACGGTAGTGACTCTCGCTGCTATATACAAATTTATTTGTGTAGATGACGCTGGTTCGTCCTTGCATTCCTAGCCCGTTCGTCCCATGAAGAGTTATTTCAACTCTTCTATTTTATGTAAGATTTACTTTGTACCATTTCCGCACTGTTCTCGCAAACAGCAAGGGAAACCAGTTAACTTGACCAGAGCCTAGCTTAATTAAAGATGACAAATGAAAAGAAATCGTATCTGGTGATGCAGAGGAACATGAACTACCATACTTCCTTACGGTCAAGTAACCATCAATACGTCTAGCACTTTCATTTTGGTTTAGTTTGAGTTGCTTTCGAGAACTAGTTTCCGTACTCAGACACTGGCTGTGATTCCATGTGTAGTATCAACATAGAAGAATAGGTGGAAATATTATCGAGAGTGAATGTAGCTAATAAATAGCCGATTGCACCTACTGATAATCGAACACTCAATAACGGGATGTAAGGAATCTATGCAATCTACAATTTTACTTAGTTTGGAAAGACATGATTTTATGATGAAAAATTAAATTAAATCCAATTAAAAATGAAATTTATCAAAACTAAGAGAATCCCTTTGCAGGTTATGGTTTGATAGTGAACAGGTAAGAACTACTATATGATGACTAAACTTCCGGAATAAATTGACCTATTTGACAAAATCTTAGATAAGGGTATAGCTCAGGAGTAAATAATTAAAACGGTCGACAAGAATTTTTCAAAATTCTAAACGCCAAAAATTTCTCAAAAGACTTGTCTCTACTTTTTCTGTTATACCCTTATTTGGTATAAGTTGGTTCATTAAAGAAAGTAAAAAAATTATTCATATAACACAAAAAAGATTTAATTTATAAATTATATAAATAACTTTAATTTTGATTAAATTTAAAAAAATTAAAACCAAATCATATAGGAAAAGACAACACGGTAAGTTGATAATTATTACAGAATTAATTATTCTCAAATACACTATTTATTTTCAACTTGGATTGTTTGAAAACATCTCGCACATTAAGTATTATATAAAATCGTCATCAAATTTTGGAAAATATTGTATATAAAAACTAAAAAAGAATTATATATAAGCATATAGTTCTAAGAACAACATAAATAGACTATTACAAACTAATATTGCTAAGAGAGAAGTGTATATATTGTATCACAAATCTCAAAAATGCCTCGATGTTTACTCAAAGAAAAGAAAGTTAAATTCAATCTGACCTGAAGAAGATTTTATTTGGGGATCACATATTCCACTTGTTTCTTATAAATTGGTTAACTAAAATTATTCTGAATTTCTTCAAGGTTCAGAGAGTAGAATTATATTATCTTGAAATACACAAACCAATGTACGAGTAAGACATGTTCTCTCGCTGTCAAAGTATATCTCGCGTTCTTCTTGTCCAGATATAATGATCTTGAAACATTCAAAGAAAACGAAGAACATGCAACTTCAATATCAACGTTGATCCTTAATCGGCGAAAGTTTAATTATGGTGGATTCGGACTAGGTCACACTTAAGATACAAGTATCAAACGGTAGATTGTCAGGAAATTGATTATAAAGCTCCCTAATCTTAAGAATCCGACAACATAAAAAGATAAAAGTTTACTAGTCTCGTCTAACATATCAGTAGTAGTGAAAATATAGTTTCATTATTAGACTAAAATTACGATCTCAGAAGAAGACCTTAAAAAGAGAGCACAATTGCGGCAGGAAAAATAGACCTAACTTAAGATAAAATACGAATCAACACTGGTCGTGGCGAAGAAAAGTTTGGTTAGAGTAAATACACATCCAGCAAAGAGCTTACATAAAATGGTAATGGAAAAAATTAATCTACCTGAGTGTATAGAACCCAAAAAGGTACAAATCTCGATATAATTTAGATTTTCTAACCAACACATATATCACATATAGAAACTAACACAGGATGTTAGTGAATAAATTAGCATTGATACTTCTATAAGGTCACTAACAATTTAAAGCAAAGTAAAACTACTACTATATAACCAATTTCAATATAAAGGATGAATATATAAAACGTTACTAAAACAAAAATTAAAAATTAAAAAGGGGAAAATGAAATATACTAGGTATAGATATATTTAATTTTCTCAAAGGATTTAAAATAAAACTGATAAAACCAAGAAAATCAGAAACGAAAATGGGTAATAAAATCAGGTAGGGTATAGGTAAAGAGAGTGTGCAAAATATAATGTTTTAAATCTACAGAAATGGGAAAATTACAGTAATAGAGAAGAAAGAAGAAGAAATTAACAAGTTGTCTGTTGGAAGAATGGCAATAGAAAGAGATAGCAGAGACTTTAGAATAAAATCTTCTTATAATATCATAGTCTACAATAATTTTTATAATATCGTGCGTAAAATATTCCTAATACACTTATTTTTCATTAATAAGTCATCGTACAGACAGTATTAGAACAGTCAAAATATATGGAAGGCAACTGGCGACGTTATTTGGATAACTCATATGAAGCAATGATGGAATTGACAAAATGTCTGTTAAAAGAATGGCAATAGAGAGAAACAGCAGAGATTTTCGAATATAATCTTCTCATGTTATAGTCTATATAATAATAGTAATTATTATACCATACTTAATATACATATACCTAACAGACATATTTTTTTATTAATACATCATTGTATACTAGTAAGATCTAATATTATTGCAAAGTACGTGGAGATATATTAGCGTAGAAACGACTCGTACATATTGATTGATAAATTTTAAAGAAGGTTTAGCGAAACTACATTTCTTATTATACATTTCAATTACTTTAAATATTTATTGTTATTTCCATTAAAGAGTACATTTGTAGTTTAAATAAACACTTAACGAAGACAATAAAGATTGATGAGCCCATAAATTGGCTTTCTTTTATATTAATGAAAGTAGTTTCTACCCACAATTGTTTTAATTTAGCGAAAAAATATTTACAAATTAGCCTTACAGTACATTAATCCTAGTAATATATTGTAAGACTAATATTTCTTTCTCAATATCAAAACCTATTATTTAGAAAGTTAATATGCTGATAAATTACAATACAGGTAGCTGCAAAAGCAGTAAAATAAGTAATTCATATCTCTGGTATATCGATCTATTATATTTCTTTGCGATGAAAACGGTGAATAAAGTTCTTATAATAGAAATTTCATTAAAGATGCAGATTTATTAATGCAAATACACGTAGAGTTAAATACGGGCCTACTCAGACAAAATAAATTTACAAATTTCGTTTCTGGAACCAGAATTAGCTCAGTAAGCTTTTTAATTTCTAAGTAAATGTGAAAATATTTCATTAATTTATTTTGAGTGTGACATATGATGGAAAACTTATTTTTTCTAATTATGTCCTTAATGTGAAGGTTGTGGCTTCTAGACCTCTTGGATTTATAATTCGTATACTATATATGGATACGATTAAAGCTCTTTCCTTTACCCAGATCATTTCCGAACTCGAATATGTATCCATAGCCTAGTATCCCTTCTATGGTATACGAACTGATCTCAGAGAAATAGAAAAAAATTGGATAGACATTATCCTGTGCGTGGAACTGATTATGACGACCTCTTACTCTCTGAATGGAGAAAGAGCATTAGATCTCCCTTTATGCTGAATGTTGTTATTGGTAGAACCCATTCACCGCACTCTCTTCATCTTAACTTTCGGGTTGGAGCCGTGCTTACAATAATTCTGGCACCGATGTTTCGTCACCACCTGTGCGGTACATCTTCAGAGTCTAACAGTCGTTCGGGGACTGACGTAAGTCAGTGGTGGACGGGTTTATGTAAAAATATTGGTCAGGGGTCATGGAGCGTTACACTTACGATTGGTAAATTTGAAGAAAGTGGACTTCTAGACGTTGTGAACAGTATAACCATCATCACGGTTTAGGTTATTGGGGTGTTTAGAGATCTGTATAGATTTACGGACATCTTAATCCTAGTGTTCCACAACCTAATACTCAGCATACATCATTCCTCTTCTCTAAAGCAAATTTGCCCTATATACATTGCAAGGTATCGCTGACCACATCAGTAGAATACTTCATAAAAACAATACCAAAACGATTTGTAAACCCTATTTCAAGCTTTCAGAATCATTTTCAGTAAAAGATCGTGTTTCTCTGATGTGCATAGCATTCCTTGTTTGTGCGATAGTGTATATATTGTCGAAATAAATTGCTGAGCATAGGCTTGATATCTGGTATCATCCAGTTCGATTCGATTAAAATCCTGTCCAGCACTATTTACTATTATCTGTGAATTCATAGAGATCTCAAAACACCTCAATAATTTAAACCGTGATCATGGTTATCCTCTACACGACGCTTGAAAATTCTGTATCTCCAAATTTCTCAACCGTTACTGTAACGCTCCATTAACCCGTGCGCAATGTCCCCATACAGACCCATCCACCACAAACTTACACCAGTCTCAGCGCGACTGTTAAGCCCTGAAGAATTTCTATACAAGTGGTGACACTACGTCAGTATCAGAATTGTTGAAGATGCGCTTTCGGACTGAAAGAAAGGATGAAAACGACCGCGGAAGGCTACGCACCAAATCAGGTAAGAACTGTGCTTAAATATAGTATAATTTCTTTTTAAGATGCTCTCTTTGATATAAGCTATCAGTTCGAAATTAAAAAGGTATGATCATAAAATTAATATGTTCAGCTAAAACAAAGATTAGTAAAAATAAATTTTCATAAATACAACACTTTACTTATAACATTACTTGTATGTATAAGCTTAGGTTCTAAAATCACATACATATTAAGATCTACTTTTAGTTTAGAACCATACATTGTGTATAACATTCGTTTCGTATACTGCTAATAGTGAGTAGGAATTATAAAACGTTCCAAGCATCGGGGTAATGGAATATGTTAATACAAGAACATCAAAGGAATCATCGATATGAAACAGTATAGTCTATAACACTCAATAATAGCAACATGACTCCATTTATAAACTGTGTAATTTTCATTATATAGAAATGTCATACTTCGTTTTAACAATATAGGTAATAATATACAGGCTGTTTCAATAAGAATATACGTATTTCGAATGCATATATTTATTAAACTTTAAGACATACGAATATGAAATTTTACACACATATTTACGAACCTCTCAAGTTCAGATTACGGTTGTTCAATATGTCCTCCATCAGCGACACGAACAATTTCACATCGATACTCAAATTCCTCCCTTACTCGAGCAAGCATGTCCTTCGTCATTGATGTTATGACAGTATGGAACCGGTTCTTCAACTCTTACATGTTCTGTGGGAGTGGCGGTATATAAACGTTGTCCTTAACGAAACCCTACAGGAAGAAGTCTAATCCAACGGTTCGGTAGAGTTTCATTTTGATATTCACGCACTTGGCGACTCCAGTGAGGGGGTACTCCGTTTTGTTGAAAAATGAAGTTGTCTTCGTGCAGCTTCGGAAACAGCTAGCTTTGTAATATAGCGAGATACTGCTGACCGTTAACCGTGTTTCCAACAAAGAAGAATGGGCCGTAAACAGATGATCGGGATATCGCAAAAAAACATTGATTTTAAGCGAATCTCGTACATGTTCAATACCTGCATGTGGGTTTTGCGGACCCCAAATTCGAATATTGTGTTTGTTTACCAGACTACTAACATGGAAAGTCGCTTCATCACTGAACACGATGCGTTGTGCGAAAGTTTTATCGTTATCAATATCAATGAATCTCGTTACAAAATGCCATACGTTTCCGTTTGTTGTCAGGATGCAGAGCTTGTGACAACTGTAACTTGTATGGCTTCCTAACCAACCAACGTCTCAAAACACGCCAAATTGTTGCTGTAGGCAGTTGTAACTCCCGACTGGCATGGCGGGTTCATTTTGAAAGAATACGTTGGAAAGCAGTTTGAATTCGTGCAACATTTTCTTCAGAAACACGAGGGCGGCCAGGACTCTTTCCGTTACATACACATCCTGTATCTACAAACTGTCGATATTATCTGCGAATGTTCCACCCATTCGGAAGATCATTTTGATAGCTCAACCTGAAACGTCTTTGCACTGTAATCAAGGAATTGTACTTCGCAAATTCGAGAACACAAAATGATTTCTGCTGCGGAGTAGCCATTTTAAACATATGAGGGTTACCAAGAAAAACAGAAGACAACTGATATCTAGCGGCTATTAAATAAATTAGACTATGTATTCGTTTCTCCAATAGGCGAGCCGAGGCGCATCAATCGATAGTTTGGACAAATAATACTTAGTAATACGTATATTCTTTTTGAAACACGCTGTATATTAAAATCATACAAAGATAACGAGATATGGAGATAATTTATATTACTATGTAAGTTATTATAAAATTATATTTCTAAATATATTGGTCAATGTAATCATTTGTTTTTATCAATTAAAAGCGAAGTAGCAAACCAAAGGAGGACAGTGTTCAACATAATGTTATGGTTATAAATAAGGATGGCGACAAGGATCATGGAAACATAGAAGGAATGTCAATAATTAATTAAAATTTCAAAGTTAAATAACATCTAGTAATTTTATTTACTACAAATTAAGTATTATCAAAAACAATTTAGTTCGACCAAAATGCCGTAAAGAGTGGAATGGGCCACTTTGAAAATTTAAGTTTTCCGACAATACGGGAAATACGATGGAGAATATGGTCGAAGTAAACCAGACGTGTTCACGTAAGGAAAGATTTTCATTTAAATTGTACCAATATTATACGTTCCGAGCATATCTGCTTGTTAACATATTCGGAATACTTCTTGAAAATAAAAGTGTGCATAATTATTAGTTTGAACATTAAGTTAATTAAATTTAAATGGATTTGCAAATTTATGTTTGAAACTCATACATTTTTTGAATTTTCTTTAACTTTATTTAAAACTTGAAAAGTTAATTTTGAGTTTTATGATATACAGGGTTGAGCATTAAACAATAGATGCTCTGAATCTTCAGTGTTTGTGTTTTAATTTGTAATTTTAAAGAAGAATTATTATTAGAGCCCATATAAGTTTTTGATTAATAAAATACCATAAACATTTCTAATTCAAATTAGAATCAATTATTGATGTATAACCGGAGGGCTTGATATCTCGTCGTATAAGAGGTAATCTCGTGTTTTTTAATTATGCGAGACTCAATTAAGGAGTTATTGAAACTTCAAATTACACAAGTATTAGTTAATTTGAATATTATATAGTTATTAATTCATGGGTTGCGGAAGAATGTATTTATTTATCTGTAATGAATATTTAAAATTCTATATGAAAGAAGAGTTATCATGTGTCTAGCAATATACACACTGGCATTTTAAATAAAAATAAATATATAGTAATATCTTAGGTATAAATAAATCGATCAGTCTATTTAAATTATGCTATCGCCTATATACAAAATATCAAAAATTCTAGTTTTTGCTACAAAAGAAGCTACCATGAGAAGTACAAAATTTCAAAAGACTGTAACAGTCTTGATAAGTAAATCCTTCTGTTATAAGGAGTCTTCTTAAAATTTTTAAACTCAATTTACATACATTATACTACAATTAATAATAACATGTACCTTGTATATCTCAAACGCTAAATACAAGGACAATTTAAAGTCCTACATCCTCTTTAATTTTAGATTCTATTTTTCTTTAAGTATTTCATATTCCGCTAACAAGAAAGACTGAAAATAGTAATTTAACTCTGAATCTAACAAACGTTTTATTTATAATGCATGCAAAGAGATGGCAGTATTCTACTTAAGTTCTTCTGTATGTTATTTTCTTGTTTATTTTGATTTAGTTTCTATTATATCGTTCTAACTATCCTTATTCTCTTCTATACCGTCTCTGTCACACACTAATTTAAATATTACGTGCCAGAATCTCATTTATGAAGTAATCTAAGAAGCGGAAATTCCTCATTTCAAGTCTCTTCAATAACTGAAAAGAGCACAAACATCTGGAGATTTAAATCTGTCTTTAATTAACTCCCCATCGTCACACAGGATTGGAAGAGAGGAGAAACCCGAAGATGTGCGCTCTCTTCAATTATTAATCGGAAGATTTTAATTAAACATTATTATGTCTTCTGTTTGATCCGTTTTTGCCTTAGACTAAATGTACTTAACTCATTATTTGCTAGAAACTACCTTCTATAGCTTGTTGCCCGTCTTTTCCATGCAGATAGGAAATCTTGAGTAGAAAAAGGAGAGAACGTTAAATTTGTGTTTATTATAACTCCCTTTTCGGCTTCCTGTTTTCAATTATTAGGGAAAAAAGGATTACGGACTGCGGTGGCAGCCTTTGTGACCCATTCCCTGGAAAAGAGAAGAAATTAAATCGAGAAACCCAATTAAAGAACATCAAGCGTGAAATTATACGAATTTCATAATTTTAATAAAACTTAACAAATATCGTTATTTATTTAAAAATAAACTCGGATAAACTTAATCTAGTTAAATCTTTTGAATCTTCCTTAATACATTATTTATGCAAGTATATATTTTTTTACTGTACACATTTACAGGAGTTGTACTCGTTAATTAAAAATATGATCTATATTGTAATATTTACTTCTTAATGAATACGTTGTAATGCCGTCACGTTAATAATATATAATCTTTGTTGTAATTCGCATTTAGTTGACTAAATCAGAATTGATGAATTATAACAACTAGTTAAACAATTTCCTGACATTTATTTAGGCAGCTTCATGTTCATAATCAACCACAATTTCATGCTACTACCTCTAAAATATTTCAGGCATTTTAGTTAAATAAACCACAAAATTCTTAATGAATTGCATTAATTGTTTAAGTAAATTAAAGTAATTTAAAATATTGATGAGATAGTTTCCAGATAAACCTTCAACTCCAGCAATACTTGACCCATAGAATTACTCTTACCATACTTAGTTCGATAGAGAGTAATATGGAACGGGTTAAGTGAGGGCACATAGAACGGTATAAAAATAGAACAATGGCGAAGGAAGAAGATTAAAATAATCAGAAACTAAAAATGGAATTTAATAAATGCCTTCTAAATACTTTCTTGCCAACTATCCAAGACCAGGAATTTTGCTTCCTGTGTAATCATATGAGTTTTCAGCAGCATTTACTCTAAAAAGAATAAAATTAGCAATCATGTTATCATATGATTACAGCTTTTGAGTACAGCTCTGACTATGATTTCATAAACAATGAAGTTTGAATGATCGAAATGCGTAGTAGTTATTGCTTCTTGATTGTAAATTTTAGGATGGTGCGTTGGCAATGGCCTATTATATGCACTGCCGCTGTTCACATTATAATATATGTACCATTTATTATGATATACTGCTTTTCGCCCTTACCTCACTTTTTTTCTTTTAATGGTCTCGAGTTTAACACATACACAGTGAGTTACAGAGATACAGTGGATAAAGCGAGGCTGTCTTATTAACTCTGAATAAGCAAAGCACGTAGTGATAATTGCTTACTTGACAATAACTTTTCATTAATTACGTTGCTCGTAATATCTTGAAAATTTGTTCAATGGAGCTATATAATTGTAGAGATTAATTTACTGATCAATATATATATATATATATATATATATATATATATATATATATATATATATAAAACATGACTAAAAAAGATGACTACATTAAAAATATCACTTGCGTCGGTAATATGATTAACTCTTTTTAAAGTAATATTGTACAGTCTATAATTAAGGATTATTTATTCTTGAAAAGAAGATAATATGGAACTTATTAAAATTAAATAATACTTATTATGTCCTTGTCACGAATAAATTCACACCTTTCTTAAATAATCCGCCATCCTGACAGGAATCTATATATTTAATTATCCTTTAAATCATTTCATGCACCAGATATCTAAAAGAAGTAATGTTTGTACCGAAGTCAAATGCCCTCGTCAATCTCTAGCGTCACCGACGCGAATGTATATGATCAGAAACGTTGTGTAAGAGGAAGGTGAATGAGCTTTTATCGAAACATGGTTGGCATAATTGTTCTTATTGGTACTGGTGGTAAACGAAAGCCACTAGAGAATACACATTTTCGACAAGGGAGGCCATCCGAAGAAACACATATGTATACCGTTTCATTCGAATGTAGTCCGTATAGGTATTAGTGATTACTACTGGATAACATTCTATTGATAAGCTTTCAATATTCTTGTTGTTGCCACTAGTCGTTTCTGTCACTGCTATCATCTTCGATTTGTGCTAACACTACAACTTCCTTATAAAGCTAATTATTGATTGTAAGCACATATTTTTGAATATCGATGATTGAAAGAAGCCAGAGATGTGGATGATAAACGCTTAGATTTTTCGATAGAAAAGATTACTGAAGAAATTGTTGAAGCAGCGATTTTGTGAAGACAATAAAATTTTCTGCAAGATTCGTGCAATATACTCAAGACAATAATTTTGAGTGTTATAATTAAAAAACTTAATCTTTATGACCTAAACTGAAAGTTTATTTCAGAATAACTTAAATTGTGCCGAATTGAACAAGCATCATAACGGTGGTTTTTCCTTACGATCCAGAAATCAAGTGTCATAATATTGAATATTGAAGTAAAAGAATGAAAACAATGCTCATTATTCTTATTGATTCCAAGAGGAATTTGCTCCAAATTGTACAGTTACCAATGCTGAGCATTAGCTTGGTATACATATGTATTAAAGCTTTTGGTAGGTCGTATTTTTCTATTTAACTTAATTTGTTACATTGTTTCGTACATAAGTGCTTACACGTATCTTAATAATACATATTATGATGCTCGTCCTAAATATGGAGAATCAATCGTTTATCTATTATTGCACGATAATTCACCTTCTCATCGTTCATCACTGATTTGACTTCTTAATTAAAAATAAAATGCTTCTATATTTTCATTATTTAACCGAGTTGTTTCCATGCTATTATTTCTTTTAAGAGGTTTCTATTCGAACATATGAATAAAATTTTGGTGTAATTTGAACAACTGCGCTTGATTCCAATCGCAAAAATTAACACTATCACCCCGAGGTGATAGTGTTAATCACAGGCGGAGGTGATAGTGTTAATCACCTTTGATGTAGTCATGAAAACTGTTTAATAAAATCAAATAACATTTGAAAGCTTTTTAACAAAGTAAATTTTGAAATCATTATGACAATAATAACATTCTTCTTTAAATTAGTCATTACAATTACAAAAAATGTTTTAAATGATAACCCTGATATAGGTACAAAAAAAGAAGAAGAATTCGAATGTAAGTAATATAAATAAAGATTGAACTTATTCATTTAAAATAATTTGAATTATTTGGATTATTTTCGAACACATCTTTTATGAACTAGACTTCTAGACGTTGTGCGCTTCATAAAGGTACCAAGGCCATTAAAATTCCTTTCCTTATAATTTCAAATTCACGTTTTAATTAATATCTGATTTCTTAATTTAAATTTTTCTATTTTAAATATTTTATAAATAAAATATATAAATCGGAGCATCAAGCTAAAAGATTGTCACTACGCTTGGTTGTTCTAAGTTTATATTTTTGAAACACGTAAATAAAGAATAAAATCCTAATTTGCTTTAAAATTTAACACGTTAAACTATAGAAGCATAATCTCAAGAAGTCGATAACCATTCGTATGCCAAATATTTAACATACTTTTCAATTTTACATATTATTACAATCATATGAGAAATAAAAATTGTTTTTTATATTAAATTAAATTAAACTTGATCTTTACTTCTCATACATATAAACATGATGCATGAGAGTACATAGATAGGCAGATAGTCACGATTGTGATAAACGAATATATGTAAAATTATGGTTTGAATTCAATTTAAATTCAAAGATAAATTATTGCATAATAATCCAATATCAAAATAATTAATTTTCTTTCGTAAAAACTTCATTGTCTAGTATAGATATTTAAATCAATTTGGTGCAAAGTAACTCCAAGCGTACATAAACGAAGGTATTAATTGTTTTGTGCACACTACTTATTTTCCATATTCAAATATACAATATTTAACTATGAATAACCTTTTCAACGTAAATGTGTATATTATAATATATGATTTTAAATAAGTTTTTTTCATTTATTTGAGTATTGTGCGTAGATCTGGATGCCAAGCCTAGTTAATCAGAAGAACACAAACCCATCTCAAAAAAATATTCGAATTTCAAAAAGTACTATAATTATTCCTGTAAAAGAGTACTTATGTATATGGCAGATTTGTAAGTAAGTAAAGCGAGATACACACCAATATGTATGTATGTATGTATGTATGTATGTAATTTGCAAGTTAATATAATCTTTTGATACACGTATCCATGATTCATTGAATAAATAGTAGAGCTAGAATATATATTGCTTTTACTATTTCGGCACAGAAGTAAAATATTAGAACTTTAGGAATGCGATATTTTGTAGTGAGTTTCTATATATTGGAAGATATTTGGAATATTTTATTCAAAAGGCGTGCTGGTCTTATTTCAATTTAAAGTCAATATTTTTGGAGAATACAATGTGGGTCGGCTGACAGCGAGTAAACTCGGGTTATTTTTCAAAGTTCTTGTGCATTTGATTTTATTTCACATGCACGAAAAGATATCGAGAAAATGTCGACAAGAGTATACCCTTCGTTTCGTTGAAACGCAAAATGTATTCGTACTACTAAATTATACATAGATGCAAATAAAATGCGAGAAGATTTATCTCATTTACTGTACAAAGAGATATTTTTGTTTCGATAATAGCAAACAGCAAATTATTTTCTATTGTCATAAATTCAATTCAAGGGCGTTGCTTTTGAAAAATGTACAAAATATTAACTAGTAAGTTTGACAAGATTGCTTTTGTGTGTATATTGGAGTAATTTCATTCAAAATATTATAAAAATATCAAATATTAAAACTATATTAATGTCGAATTTGACAAATTAATATCAATGTAAAGCAATGGTTGTTGTAGTTGCATCTTGATAAGTGAAATTACTGGATAACGCTGTGATATTGAAAAAGAAAATGACGTGCATTTGTGTACCAAATTATTATTTGTACGCTTTCTATGGGAAAAATAAACACCATACTGTGTAATTAAAATAAGTAAAGTTGATGTACCAAACGTCGTTAGAAGTCTCGAAGACGAAGTTTCAACCTGGAAGCGACGATAAAATAACGATGTAGATAGAGTTCTGGGATAGACATAGCGACAATATAATACAACAATGAAAAATGGAATAGTAATAAAGTAATTGACGATGAGCATCAAAGACCCAGAACATGTGCAAAGCTGAGAGAAAATCTTAGTAAAAGAAAAACAACGAGGTTGGCTTTTAAAATTTTTTTAACTAATTTAAGTATAAAAAGGTAAAGCCGTAAGTATATTATAAACATATAAACGAAAGCAATATATATTTAACAAAAATTAATTAATTTATATGTAATAGAGCCGTAGCTGTAAAATATTCAACGATTAATTAAAAAGAGTAGGTATTAGTCAACAAGTGTGTATAATTGCTTATAATTGCGTGTCAAGTAGTGTTAACTGCTTGTTACGCTGCTTCTGCAGCACTGCTTTTTAATTGGTATTTATCAAGAAAACAAAATGAATGTAATCATGCAACGTATAGTAAAATCAAAAAAGACTTCTCATTATATGAAATTTCAGTGTTAACTCGAGATGGACGGCCAAGGTTACGAGGGGTGCAGGATAAAATATTCTAGAAGGTTCGGGAAAATATTCGCGTTAGTTCGGTTCTCAGATAGACAGAGAGTAATCACGCTCACCTGCAGCTCGTCTATCGATGCCAGAGTGAGTGAGTCGCAACCTGAAACGTTAACGCTTCACAACGAAACAACTCCTGAAGATGATGATTGAGATGTCATCGAAACGTCGAGATGTCGAGACGCCGAGAATATATTACTCATATTTACAACCGCAAGAACCTTCCTACGAATATATATATATATATACCATGTAGCTCTTTCTAATGTACATATAAATATATATATATATATATATATATATATATATATATATATATTTGTGTATATATATACTACTGTGGGCAAAAAATAGTAAGACTTTGTTCATAATTTTTAAATTCTTAATTTATTCTTCCAAATCTATTTCGTCCCCCTCAAAGTAACCCCCTGGCCCCAATACACTTGGGCCAACGTTTCTTCCAATTCTCGAAACAGTTGCTAAAGTCAATTTCAGGAATAGCCTTCAATGCGCGCAGCGATTCACGTTTAATGTCTTCAATTGACTCAAAACGGTTTCCCCGGAGCGATCGTTTGTTTGCTGAATAGCCAGAAGTCACACGGAGCTAAGTCAGGCGAATACGGTAGTTGCGGCACGATATTGGTTGAAAATTTGGCGAAAAACTCACGAAGAATTAATGCAGTATGCGACGGTGCATTATCGTGGTGCAAAAACCAAGAGTTGTCGGCCCATAATTTTGGCCTCTTTTTACGAATAGCATTGCGCAAACGACGCATAACACTCAAATAGTATTCTTTGTTGACAGTTTGGCCGGTCGGAAGGAATTCGGAGTGCACCACACCGAAGAAAACTGTCAACATAACCTTGATTTTTGACTTGCTTTGACGTGGTTTTTTGGGCTTCGGCTCACCTTTGATACGATATTCGGCCGAGTGATCGTCTGTTTCCGGGTCATAAGCGTAGATCCAAGTCTCATCCCCAGTTATGATGCCTTTCATTTTGTCTTGATAGTCGGAAGGTATTGTTTCAGAGAGGTCAACGCGACGCTGTTTTTCGAAAAAATTGAATGATTTTGGAACAAATCACTTTTCTTAGGCCCAAAATGGTTTTCACTGATCCTTCCGATATTCCAACGATGCCAGTAAGGTCTCTGACTGTTAATCGTCGATTCTCAAGCAAAAATTCCTTGATTCTATTGACGTGTTGATCATCAGTTGATGTTGATGGCCGTCCTGGACGTGGTTCGTCATCAACGCGTTGTCGACCCTCTTCGAATAATTTGTACCAATCAAAAACACTTGCTCGCGACAAACAATTATCACCAATGGCCTTTTGCAACATTCTGAGTGTTTCGGTACCAGAAATTTGATTCCGTACACAAAATTTAATGGCACTTCTTTGTTGAATAATAATGTAAAAATCGCCGAATGCACTTTTTATACTTCAGAAAGACAAGCGTATACTAAACATTAATGATTATTTTGATGTGACATTTGGCACAGATGTCACTGACAGTCATACCAACCTAGAAGAAAAATATTTCGACGAATGGGTTTTCGCGCGAAATTTAAATTAAAAAGTCTTACTATTATATATTTATATTATATTATCAATTATATATATATATATATATATATAATTGATAAGTAGTAAATATTCTGCCAAAGAAACTTTAAAATGCAATCTTAATTAGAAGTTAAACAAAAAAAAGCTTAGCTTATAACTGAAACTGATATGCTATTAACAAAGAAATGTCTCACTAGAAATATTCGTGATATCACAAAAGTTATCTTAAATTATAATACAATTTTGAGAAAGTTTCTAAAATCGATGCGTATTAAAAAAACAATTTAAAACCATAAGAAAAATTATTAGATATATTCGAAGCGTGACACTGTAATTGTTTGATTCTTCGATCACGAAATTTCTAACTAGCGCCTTCAGTAATGTATTTATAATATGGTAACGATTGTTGAATATTGTTGCTGTAAATATTTCTATATGTATATATATTGCACGTAAATTATTTTTTGTAATGCATCTAGCATTAACTTAGAAGAATAGATTTGCTAAAATAAATGGCAACCAGAGAGTTAGGAAATTCATCAAATTGCCATTTTGTGGTTTAAACTGACAAATTCAAAGATAAAATAAATTAATAGAGATCAAAAAACATCTGTTTGTTAGAGATTGGAGATTTATTTAGGAAGAGTTAATCTTCTCAGGTAATCTGCAAAAGTTTTGGAACATTTCTGTCACTAGAATAAGTTAAAAATTGTAAAATGACACTAAAATAATTCAAATTCTTAATAATCACTAATAGAGGTAATTGATTATTGCAAACAGAAGCTTTTGAACGCTTTCGAAGAGCAGAGAGGATGACAAAGATGACTAGTTAAAATTAAAACGAATTCTTACTGCATTTAATATTTTAACCCACTAAGTACCAGCGTCCTAAGAAAAGAGAGTGTTCGCTTTTTTTTTTCCTTAGTTGCGGCTTATTTTTTTTATAGAAAATGGTATATTAGCAAAATTTATGTTCTCCGCGTACTGGAATACATGTACTCATTCTCTCAGGAAATATTCCATCACGATTACACCAAAAAGACAGTGAATTAGAGTCCTGTGATATAAATTGCATTATATATCGCTTTCACGATGCTAAACTGAAAAATTATAATTTTAACCGCATTGTACATCATATACGTAATGGAGAAATTTTTTAAAGAATTTCTGTTCTCGGTGAGGGATTCGAACTTATGATTTCATTCTCCCTGGGAATGTGCCATTATCATTAGACTACGGAGACAGTGAATTCCAGTCCTTCTAATGTGCCATAAATTGCATTATGAATACAGTTAAATGAAAACTCATGGTAGGTTATTAATTGTATATAATTATGCGCTTCTGCGATGCTAAACTGAAAAATTCTGGTTTTAACCGCTATTTCGTCCTATATATAATGCAAAAACATTTTATAACATATTGTTTTTGAAATGAAATGATAGTAAGTGATTGGGACCAATCACGATACCGTCGAACCATTATCACAAGCATCTCGTTGAGATCGAAAACCGAAGCTGAAGAAATCCATACCACACCCCCAAATAGTGCAAAATATCAACAATAGTATGGGTGTTGTAGATTAACATGATTGGAATGTTGTTAAATACGCCATCAAAATACGAGCAAAGAAATGGTATAGACCACTGTTTACCTGAATGGTCGACATAGCAATGGTGAACGCTTGGATTATTTTTTGAACAGCTAGCAACTCTCATATGTTATTGCTGGAATTCCCTAGATCTAAAGCTATTGCCTACAGATTGCATTAGAGTCTGAGATTCTTTCTTCTCGCGTATACAGCACTGGTGAGAAACAAATTCACTTTTGTGAACCATAATACTCATTCGCATCGACCAAATATCACGAATGATTGAATTGAAGAAGCTGGTATAGTGAAAGTGGAATTATCAGCTAATTTTCCAATTGATAATCTAAGAGTTTGGGGCGTGGAAAAGCTTTTGCTGCACGAAATGTGCCATCGAGAAAGTTCCAGACATTAAAGTACTATCAGGATGGAACGTAGTTTCTCAAAAAATGTTAGACATGCTAATCCAATCCTTGCCATAAAGGTGACAAATGCTTGTAAATAGAATGATGTGTTCAGATATTTATTCACTAATGTACTAAAACGATAAATTTTGAGTTGACTGTTCTTAATTTAGTTTCTTTTTATGAAATATCCCTTACTGATATTGTTTTGAGAAGTGAATTTGTTGGGTAAGAAATGAAATTCATAATATTCATATATATCAAATATTTAAAATACAACGTCAATTATAAGTATTATACACATAAAACAAGAAAGTAAGAACACTGATAAAATTAAATATTAATACATATATTTCCGAAGATAATCTAAATATGACATTAATCCAAATGAATTAAGACTGCAAAAAACACTAGATAGCAAACAACAGAAAAACTTTGCCGAAGACTTCATATTTCATATAACCACATAGAGGATAAATTATATTACCTCCCATTACGGGAATGTTTATTGTTTTATAATACAGTGTGAGTGATTTTTTACCAGTTATTGATTCCGCTTATTCTATTTGTAACTAAATATTCTATTCTCCAATATTGTAACTAAATATTCTAAATATTGGAATTTATCAAAACCAAACCCGTACGTATCGTGGAAGTCAAAAAATATCTGTATATGTTTATTTTAAAAATTTTCTCTTTTTAGTAATTACGTAAAATTAATTCATAGGTGCAATCACTTCTTATATAATATTATCGATGTTAAATCTGGCAGTATTTACACGCAGTTAAGAGATTTTAAGTGGAACAAGTTAAATTCATTATTTGATACCAACTTGTTTAATAATTATCATAAATTGGGTGGCATTTCTTTATTGAAGTTCGTAATTAATGTTTTCTCCTTAGTTTTACAGTCAATGAGCGAGTATGAAAACTAGTGCTCCTGAGAAATCTGAGCTAAACCCTACTACTACTGGATCCTACTGCGCTAAGGTATAACGTAACGTACTGAAAACGCCTTACCGCAGGGAAGTGCATGTGTTTGTATTGTTTATTTTTGGGTTTTCTATACCTCCTCCGTACTGTTTCAACGAGCAGCAAAGGACATAGAAAAGCTTGGCTGTGTAAAGCTAAATATAAGAGTGTTGCACCTGATATCCCTAGAGGAACATTAACCATTGCACTTTCGAGTGAGATCGAGTTCCTCAGAAACACTATTTGTGAACCCCTGAGAAGAATAATAACTTCCAATAAACTTTCATAGCGATTATCGTTTTGGTCAATTTAGTTACTAAAAGAATATCTTCTAATACTGTTCTATGGAATTTTCAAATCAGGATAAATAATTTAAATATATATTTTTCCGCTTTAGCTTACTTAAATATCCAAATCAAATAACTATATTAGACTAATAAAAGAAATGCACATAGTCAATAAATTCAATGAAGACTATACTAGACTATCTTAGCTATATTCAATAATTCTTCATTAAGGACAAAATACACTATACTATTAATCTGGGTAAACCCTTCATCTACAAATGTAACTAAGTGTGAAGTTATCCAAAACAACAGTATAATAAGGAAAATATAATATTAAAAATATTTGTAGATGTAAGGTGGTTGGTTGCCAACAAACAAATACAACATGATCTAAGACTACCAACAATATCAAAATCTATTTATAAAACTGACTATCAATTTTGATCAGAAGCAAGACCTATACAGAATATAATACTCAAGGAAAGTCGCTTCAATTTATATGTAGAATTAACATTTGTAATGTGACGGCAAAACTTTTATTGTAGCCCTGTCTAGGATAATAATGAATAATTGCTGAGCAAAATTTATATGAATAAAAGAAATGTTTATACGAATCATGTATATACAATTTAAAATATAGTCTGTATACTATTTGCAACAATTTAGAAGAATAGACGGTTATTACGCGTGCTTTAGAAATGTACTAAGTATAGTAGTAACTGTTATTTTCTGCATTAAGTAGTAGATAGTTTTTTGTATTTAAAATTGCAAAATAGAAATTATAGTACAGCAGAAATTAAAGTAGATATAATTTTGACAACGAGCCAAAATCATCAAAATTATATATATATATATCCTAATTACAACCAAAATAACTGTATTTAGTATTAATAAAAGTATAATTACTTGTGAGATAAGTTAGCTGAATTTCTATTTAGAACGCGATGTAAATTCAAATTGGGAAATTTCTGCCTTAGCAACGCAAATTATTTTCTTAATTCCCGCCTGCTTACTCATATACATAATGTTAAAATTAAACTTTACGCATATATTAGGGAGCGATTCTGCTGACACAGTTGCAAATTCCTCAACAACAGATTCTGCAAAAGTTTCGAGTAATACGTACATATATAACATATATCAACAAGCCTTACCCATAGCTTCCTGTTTGTTGCTCGACAATATTGTGGAGTTTATTGCCACGTTAGTCAATTTAGTGCACCGTGTCACTATAATCCAAGCGATTCCATTTAGCTAATAATATACTTGCATACCATTTTACTTGTATACTAAGTAAGCACATATAATAAACAAGATGCAAATATATGTAAATCAATTTTACGAAATTCTGATATTTGCGAATTAAGGTATCCCGTTTTAAAATTATTACAGTACGAGTATTAACAGTTTAATGTATTTCGGAATTATACCAGTATAGGAGGAATATTCTCGTATATTTATTTTCTGAAAATAATCCCCATTATAGCCAATACACTTTTGCAAATGAGGAAGTCAGTAATTTGGTTTGTTTTGAAACTATTGACAATTTAGTCAATAAAACTAAAAGTGCACTCTACAAAATCTTATCTTAAAAAGTGGTTCCTTTTATAAAACCAATTAAATGAGTAATCTGGTTGGTAGACTTTTGCGGTCATTGTCCATGTCTAGTTTATCTTGGCTTTCAGGTTGGAATAGTGTTCTCTTTACTGCCGACGTTTCGTCTTCACTTGTAAGTGAAGTACTATGAATTAAATCAGGTTCGCTTAGAGTTATTAATTATATAGCAATCAGATAATAACAACCTATACATAATCTAAAAGCTATTTAGATGAAGTGAAGATTAATTAGCTAGTTCTCTTCTCTCTGATATTATGAGGCGACTCCAATCAGAAAGATCTCGTCTACTTTACTTCGGATTTGATGTCTTTTTTTGAGGTCTTTTAAATTTCTACGGCTACTTTCTTGCATCAATGACTGGCATAAGCAGATTGGATGCATTTTTAGTATTTCGTAATGTTTGCTACATTTCTGGTCCACCTCTTGAATTGCCGATATACGGAAATCGCTGTAAAATGACGTACTAAGGTATTTCTATGGTGTAAATTCGACACTGTCTTTTATAGAACTATGCTTTATTTGGTTAAATATGATAGTACAGAAGAAGCCGTCAATTTGATTGTATCTGGCAGTGAGCTAAAATGCCGTCTCGTGCGATTTTGTAAACAATTGATAAATTGAAGTACGAGTAATGATAAAATACTTTTATTTTAAATACTTAACACCAATCTAAATCAAAGAAGAGTTGGATATGATACTATTATAGTCCGCTTCTTTGTTTTTAATTATTAAGAACTGAGTTTCCGAATTTGAACATGGTCGTATGACCGAAAAGGCTAGTCTTCGCAGTAGGCGTATTGAATGGCCATCAACTAGCGTGATATAGCAGATGTGGTAGATATTTCAAATGACTATTCAAGTAATTTTAATTCAAGAAATGGTAACGATAATATACTCGGTGCATCGAATGTCTGGTTGTCTATGTATATCGGTGCAAAATCTTTAAAACATTTTTGTGGTAATTCGAGGACCTTGGCGCCGCTTCATTACATTTTATGAAACTTAGGTCCACCATTATACTCTGCAAACCAAAAAATAGTCAATAGATGCACAGAGCTTCTTCGCCACTGAACCAAGTAAAAACAGTTTTGCCAAGAGAAAAGTTATGGCACTGTGTTTTGAAATTCTCATGAATTATTCTCATTGACTATGTAGAAAAGGAGAGAACAATATATGGTGAGTATTATGCTAATTTCTTGCAATATTTAAGGGACGAAATTAAGGAGAAGTGACCTCACCTAACAAAGAAAAAGTGCTTTTCATCTAGGATAATGCACCTACCCACAAGACTATATTTCCGAAATTGAAAAAAATGTTAGACAGAAAGAGATTTTCGTACATTTCCGAGGTAATCGTTGCTCTAGATATCTATTTCGAGGACATGGATTCATCGAGCATAAAGATACTAATAATTCAGAGTATCGTTGGAATAAATGTTCTGAACGAGCAGGAGATTATATTGGAAAATAATATTTTTGTCAAAAAAGAAATTGCGTTTCCTTTTTAGACACGAAATTTTCAAATCACCGTCTATTATGGCAAAATATAATTTTATAATGAGCTCGCTTGAAAAATATATTCGAATATGTACAGTAAATTGATTAAAATTGTATAAACTTGATGTTTTGAATGTAATTCGAAATATTTCTTCAAGAACTTCTATATTTGAAGTTTAGTACAGATTATGGATGCTTTTAATATAAACTTCTCATTCGAATAATTTATAATTTCATTTCTATTTATCTAAATAAGTATTATTCAGCTATATAATTAATTAGTTTAATAGTATAGTATATTAACCCTGTGCTTGGTTACATTATTATGGTATGGATATGTGAAAATAAGGTCTTCTTTTCCACATTTCTGGAAAGTGAGAAACTTTTACATATATGCTAAGTAATCTGTTTCGCTCAAAAAGTTGATACGGATGTATACGGACCCTTTTCATATTGATCTTAGATCTGTCAACTAATACCCTATTTAGTAAAAGATTTTTAAACGCGATATTTTTCTCATGCCCTAATAAGGTAACTTGTTGAGTCGAGTTCAATTGGTAGGCATTTATATCATGGATATATTCATAGAGAAAAAACCTAAATAAGAAGTGAGTAATAAACAGTTTTATTTAACAAATGATATACCTTTTCAAGATTTCAGATTCTTACAATTACAAGTATATATATATACAGTACTATAAAATTTGAGTACCATAATATGTGCAAATGTGTTTCGAAATGAAGCGGATTAATTTACATTAAACAACTCTTTAAAATTTGTTCATAACAATACCTACATACATCGAGAATGTTGAATCGTACGTTCCTTGTGTCATTGAAAAAGCAATCGAAGATACTTCATATTTACTCTCCATAAAGGAAAAATATTTTGAAAATTCAATTTTAGAATTTTACCTTTTGTTTATTTAATGTAAAACGTGACAATCTCCTTTATTATTTAGTATGTCTTATTTTATCAACACAATAATATTTTACCTCAGATTTTGAAAAGTTATAAAAAATTGCTTAGGACTTATTTAAAACAGCGGTTGCATGTAATAAAGCCATAAGAAAAATTTACTATGGTCTGAAAACATGCCAAATACACAATGAAGTAGACGTAGGTGCGCTTCTAAATGTAGGAATAAACAAAACTTTTATAACTTCTTACATAAGTGCCTTATATATTCTCGCGAATATGACAACCTATTAAATTATGTTAGTATTAAGAATATTGATTTTTGTACTAAAAAAAATCCATTAACGAGCATAAAAATGGTTATTTATTTATTGTAATATTAAAAATATTAAACGATATGAAATACCTTAAAGATGGCATGCAAGTAATTATTCGCAAACTTTATACAAATTATATTTAAAATTTCACAAAATTTGTTCTTTTTTAAAGCAAATTTGATGGAGGCTGTGGTTGATTAACTCAATCACTTAAGGTTGATATATATCCCTTTTCCACATAAATTTTCGTATTCTGTATAAGCATTTCGACAACTAAGTTGTCACCGTCGGCAGATAAGATTATTAAACAGTGTCCCATCTGGAAACCACCATCGGAAGCCAAAGCACACACTAGCGTGATGTGTACGTTTTGACTTTTTAATACTAACAAAGAACTTTAGCAAGTTTCAAAATTATTTTTCTAAATTAATCTTTGTTTTATAAATTAAGACCTTCTAATTTACCAATTCGGATTTGGCAGAATAATCAAACATAGGAGAAGTACATCACGTGTAAGGAACAACACAGTATTTAGAGACATTAAATAAAATTTTATTATGGGTACACCATTTTTCAATTATGCAAAGATTAATTTGCAATTCAATATAATTAGACGATGTGAGGATTACATCGTAAAAATAAATTAACATATCCTGGAAATTCACCGTTTAATTTATCTCTCTCTCTCTCTCTTATTGATAAAGATGTTAAAAAGAAGAGGTCCAAGATTTGTATAATGAAAATATGTTGGACGAAAATCTGTTATAAAGCACACACGTTGGAACGATCAACGATGTTAGATGACATTGAACGAACCAGTGTAGGACAAATACCAAAATAATCCAGTTTGTAAGGAGAATGTGGATAACATAAGAATAGTTTTACCTGTCCGTAAATTTTGTAAAATAAAATTCGTTCAAGAACTTTACCATAGTTAAATTAATTACATTATAATTATCAATGTTAGACATACCTCCATTCTTGAACACGAGATTATACTCGTTTCCCAAATGCTTGAAGATATAGATATATTTATAAATTATATAGAACTGTTAAAGGTTTCGCTAATACTGTTGTACATATACTAGAAAACTGATATTCGATCATCGCTAATAGTTCCGTGAGATTCAAGTTTAGCTACACCAAAAGTCACTATGTGTCTAGTACAAAAGGAAAGAAAATTACTGACGACACGGCATTACTTACACAGAAATACCTGAACAATTCACAATTATATCCAACTGCGTAAGTTCGTCTTCTTCGTAAATCATATGCCCCCGAATTCTAGATGATAACCTTCCGCTTCTATATATTGATAACATTACTTAAGAAATTTATAGTTGTATAAAAGTAATCAAAGTTTTCCGTCTAAAATTGATTAATACTTCATTATTTTCCTAGAGATGCTTACTACGAAAATCTTTTTCTGGACTGAAGAGGAGCAATATTACGAAGTTGTTGTTTAATTTTGCCCAGTGTTTCTTAGGTAGACTGTACAAGGGGTACGCATATTTGTTTATTTAAAATACAACCAAGTTCGTGTGCATTTGTTCCAGAAGTTCGGTTCAGAGGTGCTTCATTCTCAAGAGATTCTGTTCGATTTCAAAAACTCATCGTCTACTCTTTACTGTAAAATGTGAAGGACAATTCTTCCCATACCCACAATTCAAAACTTTTAGTGTAAATGTATTGTTTGATCTTTCACCAAATAATACACTGATTGAAATACCTACGATGTTGTCGTATCTCATATGAGTACTCCTCGTATATTCATGATATGACAAATAAAATGTTTTTCTGCTGAAACCACATGTTGTCCAAGTCCATATCTTCTAATTCGGGCCAAAAATAATTGGTAATCATGGCGCGATAACGATTACCATTCACAGTAACGTGACGATCATTATCGTCGACGAAAAAATATGGCCCTATGACGCCGTCGGCATGCAAACCGCACCAAACAGTTCTTTTTTTTGTGGATGAAGTGGTGTTTCATGAAGCACATGTGGATTTTCACCCGACCAATAACGCATATTTTGCTTATTGACGAACCCATTGAGCCAAAAATGAGCTTCGTCACTGAAAATGATTTTGCGATGAAATTAATCATCTTGGCGCATCTTTTCCAGAACTCAATCGGAGAACGTACGTCGCTTCAAATGGTCCATCGGCTTTAATTCTTGAGTCAGCTTGATCTTGTATGGGTGTAAACCAAGATCCTTACGCAAAATTCGCCATAAAGTGGTCTGGGCGATGCCCAATTCTTGAGAACGCCGTGGAATTTACTGATTTGGAACATTTGCTACGGACGTTTCAACGGCAGCGATATTTTCGACACTTCGACCAACCCGTTGTCTCACTGGCACGGCAGCATCACACAACGAATATGTAGACTCAAATTTTTGCAATAAACTTGTTATTGCCTGTCTGCAGGGCGAGAATTTCGACCGAAAATTGGAGTTAACCCTCTTAAAGTAGCGGTCACCGACTCCGAATTTCTGTAGTAAATTTTTATAGTTTGCCGACGTTGTTCGTTCGTGTACTTTACCATGATGAAAATGTTTAGTTTACTGAATAAATTGACAGTGACAGTTCGATGATTAGTGAAAGGGTGCGTTCACAAATTGAATTAAAACTTGTCAAGTCCCTATTGGAAAACCCCTTATACAACCAATCTTATCTATTTGGGATACTTTCAAATTGAAAATTCTGCTTAAAAAGATTAGTGTTGAATTATGGGTGAATTATTTAAAGCTTGAAATATCTGTAATCTTTGTGTATTATATTATCGGTGATTATAAATTAATTAAAAAATCTCCTATTTTCTTTTCCAAACAAAGAACACATCAATATCCTCTCGCACTTTTTATATTAAACTAAGCAAAGCGTAGTTAAATTTATGAGTAAAATAGTAAGGACGAGCGATCAATGAACGACTCATGAATTGAAATTATATTCCAGCAGTAGAGTTGGTATTATTCTGTTGCATTATGTATAAGATAAGAGTTTATTGCTTCACAGAGAATACAGTGAAATTTCAGTCCACAATAAGAAATTATGGCTCCAACAAAATATAAAATTACAATGATTAATATTAATATAGATAAATAGGTTATTTTAATATGTAATATAGTGTTGTTAATGTTCATATTTTACGAGTAGATTCCATTAAATATCGATAAATGAACTATTGCTACAAATTTTAAAATTTCAAATTCTGTTCAATTTGTCCACCAGGTTGATATTCATCGTAATGTATTAATTAAAGATTTGAGTATTTTGTTTGACACTGATCTATAAGTCTCTGATCATATCATATTTACTATGTGTCGTGTTCATATTAAGTCTTTGGAGTTTCTGATACGTTTCTATAGATAATTTTGAGCCTAAAATGCCTTTATTTTGCATATGTTTATGGTACGTTAAAGTATGGTGCTATTATATGGTATTTTATTTATTTATAAGTAGCATTGGAAAGTCACACAGTGACAAATGCAATAAGTTATGTACTTATGTATATATTTAGTTGACATGATATGAAATATTTTTACTAAGGAATAAATAACTCTTTAAATTTCACACTATATTATACATTAACTGCGACTAGTTTCGTCTGTTAGAACATTATCAAACAAGTACAGTGTGATATTTTAATCCTTGATTTTCTATTAAATTACCTTAGAAAATATTATATTATGTTTTCTCATGTAAATTGGAAAAAAAGGATATTCTTTTTCTCCTTCTTCTTCTTCTTATTATTATTAGTGTGTAGATGTCTTCAACTTCCTTTATCTAGCGCCGGAAACTTTTCACTCAACTCACATAGTTATGGATATCGTACTGTACGCGGCTGATACTTCTATATTATTAATCATAAAACGGTAAATTAAGTTTTACGATGCTTTGTATTTCTATAAAAAGATATATTACTATTATTAAATGCAGATGTAAACAAGTTCTTCTTCATTGCGTATTCAGAAACCTTCTGATGATTGAGCAGTTTTTAGTATTGTAATATTAACATCTAGATTAAGATTGAGTTCGTTAAGGCGTCCGCAGGATTTGTTAAGAATTATTTCAGTAGTAAAAATTACAACTAATATAATTTTAACCTGTTTCTGATGCTATAATTACTGGTAGAGGGATAATTTACTACCTTTTTTTATATACTTTTCATGAAAATTATGAGTATTAAATACAAAAGCATCAATTAAGTAATAAATAAAGAGATGATTTTATTATTCAATATCTTATATTTCTGAATGTCCTTGCTTTTCTGTTAGAATTGGTAAAATCGGAGCTTAAAATGAGTTTTTGTTTTTTTTGTTTCTTCTACATGATAATCCTCTATTAATATTAGTTCTATTGTAATCACTAATCTGCAAAATTTTTACTGTTTGACTTTTATTATACTTCAAGCGTTTCCCTAACAAAACGAATGTTACTTTAGCCATGTTCCCCTGCGTATATCCATTTCATTCCATTACTGATAAAGGCCAAAAAAGAAAAAGCCTGTACCGAGTCTTCCGGTTATTAGGTTTTCGTTGAATGCGAGAATACTTTTTATTCAATAATTGTTTTCAAGTAATGGCTAGAAGGTAGATTTAAATATTATATAGCTATCAAATCGCATTCATTACATCCATTTTTCTAATGAAAGCATGCTATAAAAGTACTTTAGTATAACATAAACTTTTAGATAATTTTTATGGTACTTATGCATCGTGAAATAATTCGTTCTAGCTAGAATAACCATGAAAATCTTTCATAATTAAATTAGATCAGAATTTCTAAAACAAAGTAACATTACCATGGTATTAGCAAAAGTATTTCAACAAATTTCAGTTAATGTATTTACATTTGAAAACGTCAAGGTAGAATACACATTTGAAAAAAATACGAACTGGAAAACAATTTGCTAATTTTAAATCTATTTTTTATGTTGAATCTTAAAATAAAATAGACTTAATAAATATACGCACTAGTGCAAGTACTATTGTGGAATAAGTATATCTACAACTATGAAATGTATTATAATGATTAATTTAATTTAATTAATTATCATATTGTTTTTTTTGTTTTTTACATTACTTACTTTGCTTAATGGAAATTATGATTGTTAATTTCATTTCCGTATTAAATTTATTGTAGTATTAATTACTTGTCGATTGTTTCCAGAACTAGGAGACTCTCTCTTTGTTCATTTATAACAGCCCCTAAATTTTATGAAGAAAGTTTGAACATTTTGCAGCCAAAATTGTACCATAGCTTATGTAAAAGACGTAAGAGTTGGTAAGGATTATTGTGTGAACAAATGACTATTTTAATTTTTTCTTTTGCTAAGAGAAGTTTAAGCAAATTAAATTGTCTTGATTTTTCATGCCACTGGTTCTTTAGAATCTACTTCCAACTACAAACTCGCGTAATACATTTTCGTTTATCCACACTCACTTACAGACAAGCACCAACATTAAGTTGCATTCCAACATTAATATCTTTTCATTCATCTCATTTCTACACCTAGTTCAAAAGCCAGTCCGCAACGAATACAACTATATTTAATTTAGCTTTATCACATCGCTTATTAATCTTTCCAGACCTTACTAATATTTTCATAGAATTCTTGATAAGTTTCTACATTAAGAAAGCTAAAATAACGTGGTGAAAGATTAAAAAGAAGTCTTTCTCCTGCTAACAAGTGAATTTTCATTTGGCCTATCTTAAGCAAAGCAATATTGATTGGTAGCAAGATTGGTTTGCAACCACAACATACAAGAATATTCTGTATATTTATATAATTTTTATGTACTAAAATTCTAGGTTATTTGAGATAGCCATAAAGCATATTCCAATGCAACCTTTTCTGATCTACTGTAATACTTACGTTTTTTCTAAAATCTTCAAGTTTTTATGTATAACTGCTGAAGTTGACCGTGATTACAGTTCTTTTAGCCTTTAGTCCCTGTTTCATCAGTTTTTATACTTTAGCCTTAGAAATTTCAGATCTCATTTCTGATCGAGTCTCCCCACTAGACATCAGACTCGTTTCTTCTAAGGTGTTCATCCTCATAGTTCTGTCTACCTTAATCTGAATAGATAGCGCTTGACTAGCAGGTTTAGAAACTTTCGTATAAGTTTCTTTACTATTGTTTTGTTTTTCTGGACTTGTTGCGTACTTTTTCATATCATCCACAAGAGAAGCAAGGTATATAACAGGAGGTTAAGTACAAGGGAAATGCAGCTGATGACCTCAAGGAAACATTATTCATTGGACTTTTCTAAGACCACGCAACTCTTCATATATGTTATACCTAAGGTTCTTTTATACACACACACAATTCAATAATGATTCGAAACTGGTACGTAATTGGATATTTGGAAAAGCGTATTTCGATTTAGCGTAAACAAATACTATGTAGAATAATTACTTTCCTCCCTTTTTAAGAAATCATTTGGACCAAAATATTTTTTAAACAATGTTCTATATACGCAAATTGACATATTTTCCTTAGTTGAGGATTTGCGTACCCTTTAAACTTATATAAAGCATAGGCCTATCTAGATATTCTATTAAATATATACAACAGTTTATAAAATATTTATATTGATGATGTGGAACATTACACCACGGTTACGGTAAATATTTCTTCCAATATAGGGTTACAATATAGTAGTTCACGCACGTATTTCTCAAGTCAGAATCCCTTTCTCTATCCTGTTTTATTCTAATGCTGATATTTTGCGCATTTGCCAGAATTTGTATATAGAGTAAGAACTATAAGTATTGTTTTAACAAATAATTAAACTTTTAAAAGTATTTCCGTTCAATATGTAAATTAAAAGGTATCGAGGTCTGAACACGAAGTTCTCCAGTTTTTACTGTTAATTATTAGACATAATTAAAATTAAAGCACTTAGTATTACTTCAAAAAGTACATATATTTTAAGCACGTTTCTTTATGTACATTTCGTCTTGGAGCATTGTCAGGACGGTACAAAGGTAAACTAACCAATGTTACATGTATGTATGTATATAACTTTAGAAAATATTATGAATTGAATAAATAATTTTCCATATATTTCTTATAAGAATTTGAATAAAAAATATGAACTTATTATCTTTTACGATTTATTAACATGCAAAGTTGACAAACAGATTCGATTTTCTCGAAAAAAGAGTTTTTCAAGTGTCTAGCTACTACTAACAATAACTTAAAGTGATTAAATCAACTTTTCTGTAGTTGTTTATATATATATATATACATATGTTTGTGGCGCTCTCAATAAGTTACGCGAAAAACGATTTAGTAAACAATTCTATTCAATCGATATATCGTGTTCAGGAGGGTTAAATATACTGAATTAATACCTTTGAAAATACGTAAATATTTACAATTCTCATTACACATGTTTTGCATTTATGAATGCAAATGACGTCGACATATCACATATATAAAATGACGAAAATACAACAGCGAATTGAAACAACTTTATCTTTCGGCATGTCACTGAGGGTTCAAACATGACTGTGAGAAGTGACCCATAAAACAAATTGCCTACAACAACATTCCTCACAGTGAAATAAATGTTAGTGCAAACGAAGACACAAAGGAATGTTGATTTAACCGCAGCTATTTATTTTCATTGTACGGAACATTAGCGGACATACGCTTGGTCGCCGTACAGTAGAAGGAAAAGCTCTAAGAAGCCCAACTTTCTCGATCCTATCTCTTATTCAATTGAATTAATATGTTTAAATTATTTTAGTGGATAATTTTTTAAATTGTATGTTAAGTAATTCCATCGTTTTTTTTTTTGATTAATATTTATAATTTAATAGCAAGTGGAGTGGATTATATTACAGGAATAATGGGTATGTTGAAAAGTTAGAATATTATGAAAAATACAAATAGAAGTAAATATTTTGAAGGTAGTTTTAACATTATGTCTCAATGAAATTAAAATATTTTTTTCAGTTTTCCTTATCGCAGCGTCTTCTTCGACAAATAACCTTAAATAACTTTCAGAAAACAAGTTATATTTCTTTATACAATAACTTTTTAATGTGATTTTGATGGAACCTGTGGTTGATTAACTTGATCACTAAGGTTGATATATAACCCCTTTCCACATTAACTTTTGTAAATTCTGTATACGCATTTCGACAACTAAGTTGTCATTATCAGCAGATAAATTAAGCAGTGTTGCACCTGGAGAACTACGGCAATAAATACTCGTACGAAACAATTAATCCCGCACACGATCCTTACCGTTGAAAGCCAAGACGCAAAGGGGTTATATATCAACCTTAGTGATCAACTTTTTAATGTTGATTAATACTTACTAGTGGATTATACTAACGTTAATGAAGCCGTCTATGCGCTCTTATTATACTTCATATTTCACTGTAAATGTTTATTTGTCGTAAACGTGTTGTATATATCATTCAAAATAAATAAGTTAATAACTGATCTTGTAGTACGACGAGTGCCATATATTACAGTTGGTTTAAGTCAGATTTAGCATTAACAAAATTAACAACGAAAAATGCTTTAATGGAAACGGTATTTTGCCGTAGTTTTCCAGGTGCGACGCTGTTTAATGATATACTGATGATGACAACTTAGTTGTCGAAATACGTATACAGAATATGAAAATTAATGTGGAAAGAGATTATATATCAATCTTCAGAAATTAGGTTAATCAACCACAGTCTCCATCAAAATTACCTATAATTTCTATATTAAGTTAGTAGTTATGAAAATAGATAACAGAAGGAGTTAGTGTTTTTAAAACAGTTCCGTTTATTTAATGAAATTTAGTTCAAATTAACGTTATAGTAATTGTACTTCATTATTATAGTAATGATTTACTGACTTCATTCAATGTTTCTTCTCACACTGGTGCTTAAATTCGGGGACAATTGAGAAGTGATATTTTGCGATTAGCCCTAAACTGCAGGAATAGTTTATTCTAAATAACATCTGCATACCTTAACCACATTGAATATTTCACAGTTTATTCGAATGTAAAAACGGCAGAAATAAAATTCTTCACATTTGTTCATCAATGGAATAAATTTCTGTCGATAATTTTCTATAATTACAGTCAATATTTCAAAATACAAATCGATCATGGTCCTGTATACTAAACGAATTTATTTTAATGTATTCTAAATTATTCTTGTTTGATTAGAATGAAAGCAAGGAATGGCAATTAATTAATAAATGATGGGACAAATTTAGATTAGCATTTTGTCTTATTTGTATCATAAATGAAGTTAGTTTCTTTGAAATTTATAATTTATTATCCTCTTAAAATTATTAATTAGTACAAAATATTTTGCCAATATTGTTGTTTGAAAAGTATTCGGGCGAAAAAGAAACTTTCCGAAACAAAAATTCTTAAATACGAAATCTTTGTATTAAAGTTCCTAATAAACAATAATACTGTTGTGACAGCCCTCTGTCTAGAAAATTAATTATCTTTAAGTTGCCGTTTGTATCCGACGACAACTCTAGCTCTTGAAGCGCACGGCTGACGTTTAATTGTAAACATGAATCAAATATGTTAACAAGGTCTCACCTTCTATTGGAGCGCAAGGCATACACAAAGTTTCTTATGCCCGAAACTTTGTTCAAATATGGAAACTTAGTATTCACCCACGTCTGACGTTAATGTAATAACGTCGCTTTCTGTAAGTGATATACCATAATGTTTTTATTATACTTTTGAAATATGTTTTATATAATTTCAAATTTCTGTATTAGTATAAAAATAATACAGAAAATATTTCGAATATGTGTTGCTTCTCCTCACAGGGTATTTAAAATAGTCTGATATTTTAGCCATATATAATAATACAATATTAAGGAAACGAAAGAAGTCTTAATGAACACATAGATCTGCAAGTTAATTGTACGAAAGATAGAGTTGATTATATCTCCTACCTTACACTGTTTTGAACAAAACTAGTATTGTAGGTATTATCTAAAATAGGCACCGAAAACAACTTAAAGAATGTGTTCTACATTTTCACCTGCAATTTGTGCTTTGAATAAATCAATAATTTTAAACATCCTAAATACAAAACTCAAATAATAGCTCCTCATCTTATCCAGCTGCTGTACGTTACATTTAAAAACTGCCTTCTGTCTATTGCGAAATAAAAAGAAGCCCCATTTATAAAAACTAATTGTTATTTCTGTCAATTATGTACACATTTTTCAATAGTGGTAGATAAAGTTCACTATTTAAACGACTTGGTAAGATTATTGGTCCAATCAAAAGGTCCTCCCAAACACTTGGTCAAACGTTTAAAGACAAGTAATGTAGATATTTTGTCTCCATTTTCATCTACCCAATATGATTATTGTGAAAATTTATGATTACCTTAATTGAAAAATTGCAAATATTCATAATTAAATTTTGATTTTCTTCAAGTTTTCCTAATATGAATCTGTAAAGGCCGGTCTGGAACCATACTAGAAGGATAAAAGGGCTTGCACCCATTGAATACAATGAGGGTACAGTTACAGTTCTTATATAATTTTCTAGATTAAAGAAGCATTTATATTTAGTTCCATGACTATTGTTCCGGTGCTGTTGCTAAAATATATTACTATCATTAAATAAACCACTTTCGCTTAATCTGTAAAACGATTTTTCGAATGGAAGTGTACGGTAACGAAACACTTCAACATATAGATACGGCCATAAAGTATTTTCTGAACTTCCGAACCATAAACAACGAACTGCTACTCCTCTCATAATTCCGAATTGACATGTGAGATAATCTGATCACCTAAAAGGCCGCAAATCTCAACTTACCGCAATCCAGTTATTATTCGCTCCAGAAAGAAATACCAGTGGCACCATTAAAATGTCGAGAGACGAATAATTCTTCCCAGAACCATATATAGTAGGTCTCTAAATAACATGTTTCTAAGATAGTATTAAAATTATATATTTTAGTCATGATACAGCATAGACTCCTATTCGGTGGCTGTTAATGTCATTGCAGTGCTGTTCCTTTTCAAAATTTCTTTATACTTACAGGCTCTTTCTAGTATTAAAAAAAATTATTTTTCTCAAAATTTGGAAAACATTTAATGGCATATTGACAACTATGCTTATGAAGTACAGTGTCTAGTACTTCATAATTGGACTGTGGTAAGTTGAGATCTACGGCCTTTCGGGTGGTCAGATTATCTCACTTGTCGATTCAAAGTTATGGGACGAGTAGCTGTCCGCTGTTCATCGTTCGGAAGTTTTACTTTGTGGTAGTGTGATCTTATTCTTATCTATACTCTACATTGTGGAATGCAAGTATTGACTTTCACATTGCTGGTTGACGTTGCCCGTTATCTTTTTGCAGATTTTGCGATAGCTTATCTATTTCATAAGCTCCTCTTATGATTCTTTTCTGCAGATGATTGTTTCCAGCGAGTTGCCTCTTCTTTTTTAGAAACGTGAAGATTAAAGAGAGAAGTACAACAGGAGATAAAGTAGATTTTGTTAGCCAAACAAGAAAGCAAAACAGTGAATAGATTGGAAAACAAAATGTAGGATGGAAGTAAAACATCTAAACCACATCTTTTGCGTGAAATATAAATACATATTCAGCAGATAGACGATTTAATCTAGAAAAAGGGGTACAGATTTCTGTAAGAAATCGAATCACCACATCATCCCTAAAATAACATGCAATGCAAACAGAATATAGCATACAATTTAGCAGTTCAAAGACATTAATGGAAAGTTCGAAAACGCGTATTAGTACAATAAGGGAAGCAATAGATAGAATAGAGATTGGAGATTAAATAACATAAACAAATGGAACCCCGCAACGTTAGTCGCATATGTGCATAGGATAATGAACACGAGTCCTATCGCCGCTCAACACTAATAAACCGCAAACAAAACTTCTTACTCTTAGAAAACGGCTATTTAATTTTTTAGTATATTTAATGTTATCAGTCAAGTATAGAGCATTTCCATGATAAACATTAATATAGTTTTCGTTTGTATTCTCTTTACTGTGTACATATATACACGTTCATAATTTCCTTGGCGATTCGTTTTGAAAATTTTCTTTTGAATTGTGTGCTTATAAAAACCATATTTTGTATACTCTATTTGCCTTTTTCATTAAAGAATATATAAGAAACGTAATATTCCCTTGGAATAATCCTAAAAATTGAACAATATGAATTCGCATCAATTTATGAAAGTGTGTCATCAATCACGCAAGAATTTCTAGTATTACAGCAAGCGGAATATTCTGGTCGCGTTAAGAGTTGCATTTCAGATGACGGATGCGTGGTGACATTCCACATTTGCATCACCAACTTCGCGGCATTTATCGACCGTATTCCCAGCGAGACGTTAACGAAACACTCTCATATTAGTTATATACTGGTGCACGATTGCAATATAGCATCATAAATCATAAAGGGCAACTAGATTCTAATGCCGTTTGTCTAAAATATTATTAAATTTTAGGATTGCTCTATGCAGTGTTTAATTCACTAAATTTATAATATGAACGAGTTTAATACTTTTGAGAAATACAATAATCATAGGTTGAATTGATCGGACACTACATAAGCGTAAAAATGTACAATTATTTTATTAGTGATGTGCTATTGAAAATAATTGCCATATAACATATCAAAAGCAAGATACAATTTCCAAAATGCGAGGAACAAACAATTTTCAAAATAAATTAAATCAAACATATTACGAACAACAATGCATATTATTAAAAATATATAATGAAATGTGAAGATTCTATAGTACAAAAAGTAAAAAATAAAATAAATTTTCTATATAGTTTTCTTCTCAGTATCGATATCTCATACGATTTGATTGAAAGACGATTAAACATTATTTGATATGACTGCTATCATGAAACAAATGAAGCAAACATTTCTTCACATTGCCACGCTTTAAATGTCAAATTTAAGGAACAAGATTTGGTGAACTTAAAAAAACTACCAGTTTGATTATCAAAGTTTTTTGCTCAGTGTGCAGCTGCAGTCTGCCCAGACAGAGAAGGTTATATCGGTTGTTCAGTGAATGGAAGAAAACGCCCTACATTGTTTAATACAGTACAACATTCTGCATAAGTTTGTCGGAGAGGGTAGGAAAGAATTTCGTACTGCTCTTCATTATCATTTAGTTAATGGGGAGAGAAAAAGCTCGATGACAAGAGAATACTAAATCTTTTATGACTTACAGAATATAATATAATAAACGCTCTTTGAGTTTATCTATGTATGTATCAAGGGCAGAAGTAACAAATTCTTAGAAATAATTGTATGGGAGTCAACCGACCCTCATGTGCAACGTTGGTCTACCTTGAAGTAGAACTTGAAACGGAACGGGGTCGAGACATTATCATGAATGTGCAAGAAACAGAGAAAGAACGACAAGGCAGGCGATTTTGTTGCTGGTGTCGAAAAATGGGCATGTAGAGACCATCTAACGTGACATATGTCTTAACAGTTTAAAATATGTTTCATAAATACATTATTGTTATAACAACAGACTTTATGTTTAATTTTCGCGATTTCTTTCTGTACAAGTTAGCAAGAAGAAAAAGTGGAAACAATATATTATTAATATGTGAAACTGGCTGACAGGTGTCAGACATGCGACTGAAGATGTAGGTAAAACGCATGTAGGTACTGCAGGGTTAAGCATACTGGCTTTTTGTTTACGTACTTATTGGAAACGTCAAGAATATTTAACTTACAAATTGAAGTAGTACTACATTAAGACAAGATATGAACTGCTGTAACCATTTTTATATAATGGTGTTATTATGTACGCCTTCAGTTCCTCTTGTGTTTCTTCCTTTTTATAAACTGCCTTTATAGTCCAAAGTTCATTGAAGGCATACCCTGTTTTATTTTATCATGATCTGTTGCTATTCCTATTATTAAATTTTATATCCATTCTTCAATTTCTCCCGTGGTTATACATTTTGTATAAGTATTTTGTTTCTTCTTGATCAATTCTGGGTTCTTCTATCAGCATGTTTCGTTTTTGCGTTTCTAAATAGTTTCCTTCTAAAAGATCGTTGCAGTACTGGTAACACATCTTCAAAATCCTTTTTTCTTCTCCAATTACAATTTTTTCTTTAGTCTTGATGTTTTTATGATCTACGATTTATTTCTTTCTCATGTCAAGTATTACTTCACAAAATATTTTCTAGTTTTTATTATACATTGTTTCAATTTCCAACCTACAAGCACTTATATTATTTTTCTTCTTTTACATGATTATGATGAGTTTGCATGATCTAATTTTCTTATTCGCAATTTCTCTCTCTTTATTTCATTCTTCTCTCCTATTATAAATTTCATTACCAGTAAGAAGTGGTTGCTCCTGATGTATGCACCTCTTTCAACTTCTATATTCTACATTTTTTTTCCATATCCCTATACTTACTAGAAAATAGTCTACAATGAATTTTTCATTTCTACTTAGTACTTGCCTTATTATTCTATGATTTTTCGTCATAAAAATGTATATTCCCATCTTTACTTTATTTTATCATATTGCACGTGCCTGCTCTGGAACCAATAAAATTATTTATAAATAATTGGCTTTGTGGCACGTTGTTTTAAGACTTGGTGTAGCAAATACATTTGAAAGTCTTTTAAAACCTTATAAACCAAACAAGAAATAAATAGTCAAACATACAAGACTGAATACAGGAAATGTTTTGGTTACTCATGGCTAGGACAGACATCTTCTTTTGTAGAGGTTACAATAAAACAGTAGAGAATAAAAATAAAATGAATAAACTGCAATAAATAAGTATTGACATTCTTATGCTATAGTTAATGAGAAATTTGGGATTGCATTTACTTTGTAAGAAGTTCAACATTTAGTGAAAGCGATGTTGCTCTGCATAAGGGGTTTTCCAAATTATCATTGGTAAGACGTGACTTGATTTTGTAAAATTCAGAGGTACTCTTGATGTACGATACAATATAATGTGAACAGGTTGCTACTGTCTATATTACTTTTTGATCATTTTTTTCCAAATACATCGCATAACTTTGCCCAGTCAAACTCAAAAGTACTACAAACATCAATTATTTCTTCGTACTGCCCTTGGAGTGGACTCATGGTTTGAAACGCTATGTTTCTTTATGAACCTTCTCTTTTACTTTTGAACGAAAATGTGACCAAAATTATTAGATCCCAGTCAAAAATACAAGCACTACTTTTAACTTATTATCTATTATCATTAATTAATGTAAATATATATGTAAAATGCGGACTCGTTATTTATTTTTGGATGTTAAATGTACAGAAATTCCATCAAACTTTAAAAACAGAAGTAATACATAGTTGAAAATTGACAGATGACAGAACGTATTGCAGGCGACATACATACAATTCTTTCAATTCAAAAAGTAAAATATAAACATCTTCTCAATCTAACTTCACCGCCTTATTTTTATCGAACGGTAAACTAAATCTGTACATATACTACAGTCGTTTTCTTGCTGCATTTTGTACAATGCGAGATCGTTTAAAGCCTCGCATGGAATTTCTGGGTTAAACTGCAATAAATTTTCGACTTACATGGTTATTTTATTATATCGGCAAACGAATTTGAACTGTACGCGTGTGCTTGTAGGAAACGTAAAAGCTATTTACCAATTGTCAGACCTACATAAATGCATTTCGGGAAATTTGTAAGAGTAATAGGTATTTTTTAAAATAAATACATATATAAAAAATAAATAATGTTTATTGTGTTATCGCTGTTTATAATTACATTAACATTTTCAGTGAAATTTCAACAAAATAGGTTTTAATAAAAGCCTGTACTATCTTCCTGCTACCTGACTAATATCACTTAACTAGACTTTCGTAAGCATTATATAAAATGGGAACGTCCTAGCATGCACTTAGAGATTTTATGTTTGAATAATGTTCTTAATTCTTGGAACTTCATTTTCAAAGAAATTTTGGTAAAAAGATATTACTCTTGTCAGTATATTATATCAAAATAAGTAATGTATTCTTAATTTGCTTTAAAACAACGTAATCGTGGTAAGTTATGCACCTAAGAAGAACAAATGCGTAATTTTACTAAATACTGTACATCATAACACAACTGTGAAAGGCAAAAAAATTGAAATTATCTACTACTACAATAAAACAAGAGGCAGTTTCGACAAAACCGAATGCTGTCCACATGTAAAATGTAAAGAAGTGATGGCTTATGAGGTTTTTATTCAATAATAATAGTTGACATGGTAAGAGTAAATGCATTTTCACCAAAAAATATCGAAATTATAACGCTGTTATTCGTAGAGGCAGAACTTTTTACAAGAGTTACCAAAGATATTGGTGATATCTTACATAGTCAGAAGTTCGTTATTCTAATTTAGGAGTTCCCAAACTTTATCAGTCCCCAGTGGAATTAGAGATTTAGCGTTTCGTCCTATCTGCCTTGTCAAAATATATGACCGATGACATAAATCTGACAGAGAAATGAAAACAACTATTAAAAAACCTAAAATATGAAGCTCACATTTATTAAAATTGAATCACAAGAACCATCAAACTAAAATATGAAAATTAGGTACAAAAAATATAAAGTAAATGATAAAAACCTTCGACAAGTATCTTAGTGTGACTTGTGAACTTGTAGAATGCCATATATTTTTTCAAAACACGGAAAAAGGTTAGACACTGCCACGCTCATTTCTCCCTCCACATCGATTTTTGAGTGACATTTGCTCTTTATCACAGCTGCAACTGAAAATTCAGCTTCACATAAATAGGTTGTGGCAAAGGGAATGTGAATTCTGACAACTTTTGAACTTAGATTTGTATGTTCATTTTTGATTGGTATGTAAAACTCCACTAAATTGGCAGAAGCAAATTTTGTTTTCCGGTTGTTGTCGCAAAAGAGTTAGACTCTTTCTGCCAAGTGAAATCTGGTGGCGCTTAAGCATGGAAAAGACCCTGTATCCACGCACACTTGACTTTCTTTCATAAAATATTTTGCAAATCAGTCAATGAGGTTTGGGAGATGTTTCTTGAAAGGGGCCACAAAGTCTTATGAAACCTATTTTTAGGTAAACAAACTATTACTACTATTTTTTATTTTACTTAGTATACTGAAGTACGGCTAAAATTCAAATAGTTATGAACGTATTTATATTTCTTTGCTATTGCAAAATGCATGAGCACTCTCACTTGAATTGCTAACTTGCTTGCTTAATAAAAATCTTTTCATTTTCCTACGAAAACACAAACCTCTGTTAGCAGACGTCTCTTCTTCTGAGATATTTACTCTTCGATTATTATTTAGGAAGTGAACTGGCTTGCGAAAATGGTGCTGTATTTATTCTAGTCGTTCACCTACTCGGAATTTTCGGGAAAACTTTGACAATGTAGTATACTGTATAAGTCTACTAGAAATTTCTATAAACCTCAAGAAAGTTCCATACTATTCTGAATATTCTATGTGCTTCGAGAATGTTTCATATCTTTCTAGAAAGCTCTATAAGCTACGGGAGCGACTTAGTCTAGATGTTCTAGAAAATTCCATTCCCTTCAAAACCGTTTCGAAATGTTCGATCTAGAATAATCCAGGCCGCTCTGTCTGCCTGCGTTCGTAGGAATGCGCCTGTATATTCTCTATGGTGCCGCGGAGTGCTGCAACGCGCACTTGGAGAACTCGTGTTCTAATCTGTAAGCAACTTTTTTTAGATAAAAACTAATTTTGTTTCCTATCAAATGATCTTTTAAATGCACTTTATTTCAATGAATTTGTGTTGTCGCATTGTATAATGAGTAGAGCGGCGACGAAAGTGGCAATACCATAGGCGGTACGGTAGAACGGGCAATTGGTGCGCAGTGAATGAGATCATTCACATCAAATACAATACGGTTCACGGTTAGTGTTTATAATAACTTCACACAAACATGTCGCGAAAGTCTGTGCCGTTTGCTACGTCGGTTAGAAAATACATAGCAGAATTTCCCGATTTAAAGTATGATGGATGTGCAGTATTGTGTTTGGTTTGTAATAAGCGACTACAGTGCAATACATAAACTGAACAAAAGAAATGAAATACCTTATGCAACATTCCTTTATGATTTTTTATTTATGTTGACTGCATGTAATTTGCCGCTTCGTTTAATCAGCAAACGCCCTTTTCAAGTATTCTGGAATAAATATCTGCCAAATTATAAATTACATGCAAGAAGAACTTTACAGAAACATTTGCCGCGTTTAAGAGAGAGGCTTGAAAATATAGCAAGAAGAGAATTGCATAATAAAAATGTGTGGATTACTGTAGATGAGACTACTGATTTAAAAAAAAATAGTATAATAAACCTAATCGTACGTATTTTATCAGCCAACACATTTTCACAGCCCTATTTGTTAGCCTGTAAACGTATACAAGCATGTACTGCGGCAAATATTCGGCAAATAATAATGAACACCTTAAAGAAATTTCACATTCATAGTACTCAAGTCTGCATGCTTGTAACAGATGGTGCTGCTACTATGTTACTACTCGGACGTTTACTAAAAGTAACTTTTCATAAATTAATACACATAACTTGTGTACTCCATGCTCTTCATTTAGTTGCTGAAAATGTTAGAAGTAGTTATAAAAACGTTGATCATTTGATTGGATCCACCAAACAAGTGTTTCTTAAATCCCCTAAACGACTTAAAGTATTTCATAAAACTTGTCCAGATATTTCGGAACCACCGGAACCCATTCTTACACGATGGGGCACGTGGCTAAATGCAGCTTTTTATTACCATAAGAATTTTCACAAAGTTAAATCCGTTATATCAAAATTTAGGCCAACCGAATCCCAAGCAATCAGAGACAGCCAACATCAATTTGAAAATCCCCAAATTCTGGAAGATCTGCATACAATATATAACAATTACCATCCATTAGTAGAAGCAATTACAAAACTTCAAAACGAAAACGATTCGCTGCCCTTAGACACATCACTATGCACAGTGCAAAATGTGATCGCTCATTTGCATAGTTTAACTGACGCTGCTGGTGTACGAGCTCATCAAAAATTATTAAGTGTTTTAAAAAAAAATCCGGACTTGCATGTTTTACGAACTATTTATGACAAATGTGCAAATAGTGAGCCCTGGAATGATTTTAAACAACAGCTTCTTTCTGCCAAAATTACATCAATAGACGCCGAACGATCTTTTTCTCTATACAAAAACATTTTCTCGTCGCGAAGGACATCATTTACAGAAGCAACCGTAGAGATGTATGCAATGATGCAGATGTACAGTTACTTCCACAACACATTACCAGGGTTATGAAATTACATATTACTAGGTAAGCACTAATTGTGTAAGAATAAATCTAGACACGGCACTGCTACGGACACTTTCGCCGCAGTTTATAATTTACACTTAAACACCAACCGTGAACCGTATTGTATTTGATGTGAATGATCTCATTCACTGCGCACCAATTGCCCGTTCTACCGTACCGCCTATGGTATTGTCACTTTCGTCGCCGCTCTAATAATGAGTAAATAAGCAGGCCTGTGAGGGCGAACTTATGCAAAAGTAGATATAGGGTCATATTAAGTTTAAAGATTGAATGTTTTGTTCACATTAATCCTTTGTACGCAATTTTCATACACATATTACCTTTTAGTGATTTGTAATAATTCTGCCAAATTTCGAAACCGTTTACTAAAATTGGATTCTGTCGCTCGTATATTATATCTATAAATATGTAACTTAACACGAAAATGAGACACACACGAAGCAGAACATATTGACTTATTTTATATTAATACTGTACACGTCTCTCTATATAGTATATATGAATGTATGTATGTATGTGTGAATACTCGTGCTGAATTATACGTACGTAGTCGTAATGGATATTGAAATGACATACGCAGCATAGCATATCATATGACGAAATTCTCTCTACATGTGCATGTAGAAATTGTGTATGTAAAGACCCACACATACACATACGCCCACACACACTTGAATGCAGTGATAGAGTTTTGAAAAGTGTGTTATTGCAAACTGCTCACGTACGGATTTAGCTCCCGAGCACACCAGAAGAAGAGGTTTAATCCATTAGGCTTTATGGAGCGACTTTTCTGTTGAAGTCGCAATTCATATAAGTTACATAAAGGCGATTATTGTGTTTGGATTTCACGTGCAGCTTTATACGAACGAAATACTGCAGCGTCGATTCAGGGGTCATGGTGTCGTGCTAGTTACATTTTATTGTGCACATTGCTTAATTCTTATGAATAGCAGGATTTTGTTACTATTAAATACTTTAAGAGACTTTTAGAGTCTATTGCATTTCGACAAGGACTGAAGTTTAGTCGAAATACTAGTTTCGTTGAAAATATCGTTTTGATGAGCATTTGTATTGACCGTAGCCATCTATGTATACACAGTGATAAAATATTCGAGTGAACATGGTTTCCCTTGTTTTTAGTTCAGGTCTATAAATTAATATATTTTCATGCGAATGAAAATCTAATATATTAATTTACAAAAAACATAAATTCCGTATAGAAAGCTACCCATATAAATTCTGGGTTTCTAAATATCTAAACGACTTCTATATTCTATAAAAATTTAAATAGTAACTAATGTTACAAATTATCGAACTAAACAAATCATAATTTGACCATTGAAATTTTTCGTAAAAGTTTGCATTTAGTTCAATCGTCTTTGTAGGCAATATACGAGGGCGGGCTAAAAAGTTAGTGGAATGACGACTAACAGAATGTTTTTGTAATGCCCCGACAAGTTATCTCCATAGTATCATCAAATTTCAGATCTCTAGGTTTATAAGTTTTGCAGTGACGACAATTTATTTAATAATAAATTTATTGTATTATTACAACAAAATTTGCTCATCTTCAATCAGAAGCGCAAACAACAAAATACAATAGATTTCAATTTAAACTTATAGTACATAAGCTATAAATTAGAAATAAATCAAAATTATAAGGTTTTAATTCCCGTAATATTTGATAAAGCAAATGTTTGAAAGTATTAAGGTTGCGCAGTTGCTTTAGTAATACAGATTATTACATCTTAGACTGGAATAGTGTGGAATAGTGGATGGTTGAGGGTAGCAGTAATTAGCATGCTAAACTTACCTGAAAACATTATCTTCAAACAAGTGTTCGTGTTTGAATAAAAATATTAAAGTTTCAAAAGTATAAATGATAAATGCAGTTAGAATAATATTTATTTTATGACCTCTACGAAACTAATTATACTTAGGATGTAGGTAGTAGCATCGTCCATTAAGCTTTTCTATAAAACAAAAACGATTGAACTCATTACCACCATCTCAAAGTCGTCCACTTGTCTCTTATATACTCCATTTCTTTAGTTTTAAACGAAAAACTACTTTTATTTTATTGTGGTTAATGCTAGGATTGTTCGTAATAAATCATTGTTCAAGATTGAATACACGTTTAGAGCTATCATGCACCATCTTTAATGATGATCTGATGTATCATCATCATACTTAATTGGTTTTAATTTCTTTCGAAGAACACTCGACTGCATAAATGTCCTTAAAATAAATCGCTAAAAGAAGAGGGTACAGAATGCTACCCTGTGGTACGTACACCTTTACATATAAACGCTTCTTCAGAGTATACACAGAAACCATTAAAGACGATTTTCACAGTCTATTGTCTATTAAGTGAATATGAAAAGAACCACTTTAAAGCTATGCCTCGAACTCCACAGAGTACGAGTTTATAAATTAATTTAGAATAATCTATGCTGTCATATTCCCTCGATCAATAAAGTAGAATACAGAAAGGAATATTTTCAGTTTTAAGTGTATTAGTAATAAAATTTACGAAGTCAAATAATGCTTCTTCATGATTTTTATCTCTGAGAAAGCAATGAATGAAAATGTTTAAGATCGTATTTAATCAAGGATTTATACAGATGGTCATACCCCTAGAAAAACTTGCTAATAGAATTATAGACCTCTAATTATTTAAATCAGTATCATTTCCTTTTTCATGCAAAGGAATGATAATTGAACGTTTCAAATAAGCCAGAAAACGTCTGCGTTTCAAAGGAAAAAATTTAGAATATTACAAAGAGGTACTGCCTGCCATTCAGAACCTTTCTTTAGTAGAAAATAGGGATATTGTTAAGATCGGAGTTCTTACCATTTTCCTGGCAAGGAAAAAAGTAAACGTATAGGATGTATGGATACAGTACATAAATTGTCTTTGGTTTGGGCGTTATAGTATGTTGCAACAGTAAAAATTATTTTAAATTCATTCACCAATCATTTTAGTTCATCCATATCCGGTAATATACTGTCAATGGACCTACCAAGATAGCTATTGGTTATTTTCCAAATGTCTCAGCTTATATTTAATGAATTAAGTAGTAATTCGGCATTTTAGTAGAATTAAAATACATTTATTGCATTGACAATTTTTCCCTTATAATGAATATAGAGGAAAAATATTAGCTGCGAGAACTGGAGTGATGTGTTTAACGATGTAAACATCCATTTCTAACGGCTTATATTGACCGTCATTAGTTCTTTCCCCGCTCAATGATCTTATATTCTTCTAACTGCACCTATTTGATATTAAGAGCGTCTCTGAGTATTTAACGAGATGAAGGTGTTGAAGTTCATGTCGTCATTAAGTACTTCTTCTTGAAAACCTTATCAGCAGCAAATATACAAGGTACTAGGAAAGTTTATTGCTGCATGTTGAGACATGTTCCTGCGTGCATAGTAGCCGCCGCGCCATGTCGATGGGCTCAGTTATTGATTAGCAGTGAGAGTGTAAAGTGCTTGCGATGGCAACATGGTCACGAAATGAGATAAGGGCAGTTTTGCGTTAAAATTTCGTGTGTGGCCTAAACACAGACCAGTGCTTCGAAGAAATGACTCTTACACTAGCTAATGTTTGTCCACATCGCACAACGATATTCAAGTGGTATAGAGAATTCCAAAGGGGAAATTTCACTGCGGAGGACGTTGAGGGGCCGGGAAGGTACGATGTGTCGATCAAAGCTCAAAACAAAGTTTGGGTCTTTGATGATAAGGACACACCCGTAGTTGTCAGAAAATCCAATCTGTAAACAAGAAAATAATAGCTGTATTTTTAAAATTGAGTGGAATTGTGGAACGCGTCGTTTTGGACACACAGATGACAGTCACAGCTAACTGAACAGTGCCTGCCTAAGGTCATTGGATCTATGAAGAATCTGCCAAAGTAAAGAATAGACACCAGGTTCCTCCATCATCATAATGCTCCAGCTCACCGCGCCAAAGCCTGCACCGAATATTTGAGCACGATAGGATTGAAATGAGCACTCTCCCTACAGTCCAGATTTTGCTCCCTGCGACTTCGCACTGTTCCCGCATTTGAAAATGAAACTCAAAGGGAGGCGGTTTTCCATTGATGAGGACCCTCTGCGGGCTTGGGACAACAAGTGTGCTGTACTCCTAGGTGAAACTTGGCAGAACTGGTTTAAAGATTGCTTTCGGAGGATGGATTGGTGTATTGAGTGTAGAGGAAATTACTTTGAAAGAATTAAATAAACAAAGCTGTATTGCAAAATTTTCCTAGTGCCCTTTGTATAATGTCTTGAAAAACTCTCTGCCTCCTTTTTCAATTGCCGATAAATGGACTCCTGAGTTCAAATGTTGTCGTACAACCGTTAAAAACATAGTAGGTGTCCAAAATCTACTACTATACCAGAAACGATTGAAAGAATGCATCCGAATGTGCCAAAGGACCGTCATTTGAAAGCGCCTGAGATAGAGTTAAGTATAAACATCTCTAAAGAGAGTGCAATATTCATTTTAAATGCAGACTTGGTTATGAAGGAGCTTCTCGCCCGAGGTGGATAACACGACTCTTCAGAGTTGGTCGAACATTGGTACTGTATCTATTATGTGCACATAAGTCATCTCCTGTTGTTGTTCTATGTATAAATTCTCTTAAGTTTCAAGGGAATCAATACTTCTCGACTAATAGATTCTTACCTCCTTAATTTTTAGATATTATTCCTGCATTCAATCTTAATAACTCTTTGTCTTATCTTACTAATATATAATACATAAATTTATTAATTTCTAGAGCAAACAGTCCATGGTCACTACTTTCGCGCCAATCTCGACGTGTATTATCCAGATGTATATATTCTTCATGATATTGGACTGAACAGACTTAATTTATATTTTCGTGTACGTCATCTTTTACAAGCAAATTTCAACCCATGTCAAAGACTCACAGTTATTGCCTGAGTACAGAAACCAGCGCTTTTGAGGAATCCGATCTAAACCCAAATTAAGGTGAAGGCTGACGTCTCGAGATTTTGTTGGTCAAGGTGCTTTTACGAACACTAGGGGTAACTCTCTTGCACATATTCTTATTTTTATGTTTGCTACTACGGGAACAGTATGAAAAAGGTAAAAAGCAGTTTATAAAAGCGAACATATGGGGAAGAATACAAGAACTCTCCATCGATAAAATAAAGCAAGGATGAACTAAGATCCTACATAAAGCTGTGAGGACAAACACCATAAAGCATTATTAAATGAACCTGGTGCCTGATGCTATAATCAAGGCCAGGAGCCGGAAAGATTGTTGTGGAATAGGCCTGGTCGCAAGGCCTATTCCTCAATCTATTTATATGGCTTCCAATACCAGCAGTTAATAACGTTTGTAATATTTTGTAGTAGTGTAGTTAACCGATTATTCAATATATATATATATATATATATATATATATATATATATCGTACAATACCAATTACACTGACATAATGCTGCGAATTAAATTGTAAAATCAAATTGATGGTTCTGAAGAGACTTGGCATTTTAGGGACGTTATTTTTTCCGCTGCGCGTTAGAAAGCTAACACGATTTTAAATATCAATATGTTAAATTATTTGTATGAATAATTAATTAATTCTGTACGCATGAAAAAGATTTTTGAAGTAGTTTTTTACTCAACAAAATTTAATTCTTGTCAGGGATTAAATTTTGCTAATGCATGCAAACTAATTTAATATTATATAATCTATAACGGCTCTTAAATAAACATTAAATATGCCTCAAACTTTCGATACCCTCAATTCAATTAGTAACCGCAGAATCGATTATTCACTTTAAGGGTAGAAAGGTCTTGGCATCTCAATCAATAAAATGGCCTTCAATCAAGGAAAATTATAATCTATTGGCCCATGAAATAAATGAGTCCGAGATTCGTGAATAGTGCCAACTTGGAAATAGTGCTCTCGGCATTTGATGACCCTTTAGAAAATAGAAGGGAATTTCATTAGTAGGTATAAAATGGAAAGCAATATATCGTCGTGTATACAGCCTTTAATTAAAAGGAATTCATGGAAATATTGCATATAGCAATGTTAATAATACATACATATGTACATACCATATATTAAAACGTGATGAATATCTTGCATTGTTTACCAAAAGTCAAAGAGACTTAAAACTGCATTTACTGAATGTTATTAAATGTTCCGAAATACCTTAAATAAAAATAAATTAATGAAACACTAAAATTAATTAAACTCACTCCCAAAAAATCTTTGCGACGTATGTACTGCACTCGAGAGGTTATTTATTATTGTTCTTATTTTCGAATATTTGTGAGTGAATACAATCCTTAAATATCTCATCTTTTCTTTGTTACAATTATACACTATTGTATATTGTATTATGTATATGCATTTCAAGTTTAACTTCATTTTTGATCTTTAGTCGGAAATTGACAATCAGTAAAGTATAAAAAGAAATCAAAAATAATTATAAAAGACTCGTGAAGCTACTATAAATGTATTTAAATGGTCAATACAGAATTGAAAACCTGCGTAAAAATATATTTATTTATACTTATAAATCGATCTTCTCAAAAAATGGCTTTGAAGAAGGAAGTTTAAACTAATCCAATAAAGCAATAGAACGACATTATGACAATCATAAAAGGCCAGGAACTTTTACTTCCTGATGAAATTCTTGAAAAAGTAATTCGACTATTGATTGTCAGCAAATTACAATGACTGTAACATTTGATAACAAGAACATAAATTTTTAATCATCCAAAAATATGAAATTAAGAGGTATATATGATATTAAGAAAATTAATACCACGGCATTGAGATATTGATTGAGCAATAAATGCATGGTGCGACTATAAAAAAAACAGGACTGATTACAAGACAAGATTAAATTGTACAAGACCTTGCTAGGTGATATTTCTGCTCTCTGCTACTGTGATTTTCATGATAGTGCATCACTCAACTGGGCTGTTACCTTCGTTCAAAGTGGACCATACATCTATGCTCGGTCGGAAAGTATTCAAGTAGGCCAATGTGTTAATTTGTAAAACTCAGAAAATCGGCCACAGAAGCTTATGCTTTACTGAAAGAAAAATATAGAGATGAGCATCTATCACACACTCAGATTTTTGTCAATGGTTCAAAAAGGAACGAGAAATGATCGTAGATAACCCACGCCTAGATCGCCAAAAACGAATGGGCACATTGAAAAGGTCGACGAATTGTTACCGATTTCAAAGGAATCAATATAGAAAGTGTTCGATAGTTTTCACACGAAAGTTTTAACATAAAGAATGTGTATTGGAAAACGATACCTAAAATGTTATACTCGAACATAAAGAAACACGAATGAACATTCATGTTGACACATTTCAAATCATCCAAAATGACCTTATATTCCTTTAGAGGCTTTTTTCTATCTTCCAAGATCAAATCAGCACTGAACGAACTCAGTAGAACTTGTGGAAGAAAAAGCGACGCAGACTATGAATAATCTTTCAAAGAATAATTAACAACACTGCTTCGACCAATGGAAAATTCGAGCAGTGTAGTGATCGTGGAAGGAAGTATATTGAAGGGCATCATGTTAGAATTACGAAAAGAAATAATAAAAGATTTTATGATTTTATAGCACTAATCCGTTTTCTTTACAGCCACATTCATTCAGTTGAAAGAATGATCCAAAAAATTGCTGAAAAAATGCGTGCTTTCGTGAATGATTCGAAAAAAATTAATAATAAGGTTCATTAAATGGGAACATCTTTTGAGCAAAAACTTTGGTCTTCGCAAGCTAAATTTAAAGCTATACAACTTCGACTGACGGACGATGAAAAATTGTACCGGATTTGACAATGCAAAAATATTCACAAAACATTCCACGAAACTAAGCCACAATTACATTGAATAAAATCGAAAAAATCACGAAGTCATAAACTGAAACAGTGCTTATTGCTTGTTACGAACCTATTGTATTTATAAATCCAACACTAATGCTCGCAAGTTTTTGGTAAATTTATCCTTCAACAAGACCTATTCAGATATATCAATGTACATAGTACATGAATGGAATAATGTCAGAAGGCTGCTATAGTACTACAAGTAGAAAACGTAATGTAAGGAAGTTTAAAAAAGAATTACCAGACTTAAAATGCAATAGCGAAAAAATAATATGTACAGTCTGTGATAAATTTGGAACAAATTTGGGTGTAAAAACACATCGACATTGCACAAGGCAAATATTTAATTATCGTAAATATCTAAACTTAAGAAATGTGTGTCATTGCCACTAGGTAGTCTAAGAAGATTAGGGAAAAATGCGCAAGCAGTAGTGCTAAATACAATAACCAACTATCAAATCTCAATAGAATAAGTGTTAATGATATGACTGATGGTGCTGCGACCATGTTAAATATGGATCGCTCTCTAAAAAAATAAGTGTAGTAACTTAATACATATGATGTAGAAAGCATTCGAAACTGATGTCCAGAGGTAAATGATTTAATTACTCAAACAAAAGCTGCTTTTCTTCAAACTCGTAAACGCATTTAAGACTTCCAGGATAATGTCATTGCATGAGAATATAGTTATAGGCTGTGTTTTATTATCGTGATCGCTTTTACCAAACAAAATTTTTATTTAAATAGTTAAATTTTACAATATATTCCGAAAGAAGGAGCAACTATTAATGAAAATTAGAAAAAAATTGAAGATGCTCAAGTATTTAAAGATGTATAAACTATTCACAATTACAAAGGAATACTTGAGACAGTTGGCAAATTAGAAAATCATTCCTGTTAGTGGCGCTGCTGTAAATATTGCTCATTCACACTTAGAGTTGAACGCCATACGTGACGAAAAGATTGTCTAGTTAGAGGAGAGTTAAATAGTGTTTTAAATAAAGTTAAGAAAATATGTAGCGATCGTGATAATGCTTCATTACAGCCCCTTACAAAACTCGAAAGATTATTTTGGCTATTTGCATGGCCAAAATAATCTTTAAATCATCAGATCTGGATCGATCGTTTTCTTTGTATAAAGACCTTTTTCAGTGCAGCATATATCGCTGTGTAAGAGACAATTGAACACATCCAGAAACTGTAGATATAGAAAAGAGTTCATAGAAATTGATACTGTTTTGCAGAAGTGTGTCAGAATTTGTTACGTACAATTCCAATTAACTGTCTCTAGCGATTTATTACCATTTGTACCTTTTTAGTCAGGTAAATAGCAAGAGTATACGCTACCAATGTAGGTGATCCAAAGTGCAGTTGTTTAATCTTTAAACAGTTATTTGCACAACAATACACTAAATTATACAACTAACATACTTTATTAGATTTAAACCAAATTCCAATTATTACGTATAACTTGTTTTCTATTATTTCCTACGAAGGAGACAGCTACGACGCGCCGTCCGATTTGACAGTTCTACTCATGATAAATTTAAATCAAAAAGAAAGTAAAACGCCTTTCCCTATTATTAGTGCCACACGTATCTCAGCCGTTTCTGGAAAGCAAGCATTATTATCAAACTTCGTAGAGCATACATAAGTATTTCAGACACGGTAAACCAACAAAGTTGCTAGCACTATGACAACATAGTTCTTTTATCACACCACCGCTTGCCCTTAAATTATTAAACCTTACATCTTTTGAAACGATTAAACTGGAAATTTTCGTGTATTTAACTCTAGCGCAGCTTAAGGTTCACGCACCTTAGAACGAGTCACGAACCTCGAATTACTACTCTTAATTGTAGTAATATTATTTCAATAGCGTAATAATATATAATGTATAGTAGACACGGGGGCAATGGCAACAAGAAGCGCGAGCATAGTATCGCGACTACTAGTACTAGTAACACTACCACATATATTTAATTAAAAGAGCGCGTAGACAACAATTTATGTTTGTTCGGGTTTAACGAAGCGTTTCTACTATAGTAAATTACACGGTTGAGGCACAGTGTATTGTGTGTTTCGTTGCGTTTACTGTGCCGAATATTAATTGAAACTTGTCTAAATTTATTTCAGCCGACTGGAGAAAATATTGGAGTTTCACCCTCAAATGGTGAAACGTAGAATGTCTGAAAATGAGAAAAAAAGCTATCACGTATATTGTTTCACATTAATAAATAGCATAAAATAAAAGTTATTTTAAGATGACATTGAACTATATAGCTCTATTTATCTTCAACTTCACAAAACTCTTGCATTAAAATACTTATTTCAAATACCCAACAAAGTGTGATTTTACCATATGCTTATATAAAAATCACACTTTACAATAAATAAATTTACGATAAGAGATGTAGATGTACGACTCCACTATATTGTACCTTAAAATATTGCACGAATATGTATTTTAACAAAGCAAATTGAAATACTACGAAAATTCAAAAGCTAGGTCTCTTAAGTTGTTTTAAAAAAGGTACTCGTCTCAAGAAACCATTGAAAAAGATACAAATCTAATAGATCTGTCCAGACAAAAACACAGGGAACAATAAAGAAAGTTAAAGGTTTGGTGTTGATAGTTCGTAGAAGTAAAATTTCGGTTATTGCAAAGAAACTTTAAATACCATAAACAACAGTTCTGACAATTTTACATAAGTATTTCAGAATGAACAAAGTGACGATGTAATGAATTTCCATACATCTTATAAGAACAGAATAGGTAAGAATTTGAAAAACGCTAAAACAAGATAGTAATGGAAGAAAAGTTATGCATTTGTTGAATAAGGGGTCTCCGTCACTATGAAAGGTGAAACACACACAGTGCTAGCACAGTGCTAAACAGACAAATTAAAAGGTTATAGTTTTCCGAGAGTGCGAAAGCATTTTGTTAGATAAGTGCATACAGAAAGACTATGATAGCCGGTAATATTTATAAAGATCATCAGAAATCTTAAAGCTGTTCAATAATTGCAAGATGCATAAGGCTAAGTTTGACAAGTTATTGAGATGTGTAGTTTTCAGGAGTTGAGATACTTACAATCCTCATTTAGCACCTAGCAATTATTATCTTTTCTCTAAGTTAGAGAAATAATTACAGGGATATATATTTTCTTCTGATCGTCTAAAAACTGCTAGTAATGATTATTTTGCGGAGTTAAGAATCTTTTTGGAAGGAATCAAGTTATTGTAAAAATATTGACATAAGTACACATACATAAGGGGGAAAGTATATAGTAGAATACTTTTTCAATTACTATTTGCCTTTTCGTGTTCATATAGATTACTTAAATATTTCGCAGAAGTGTTTCTCTAAAATTTCAAGGTGTATAATCAACTAAGTGCAGGCCAAAGAAAAAGTCAAAATCATTGATAAGAAAGTTCTTAATACGAGTTTTAATGAGCAAAAACACTGTACTCGAGCGTTTCTTTAGCGACACTTAAAGAAACTTTACTTTCAAGACATCGTCAATAGTTATAGGCATCGCGATTGAATTTTTCAGAAAACAGTGACTGTTACTAATACCATAGCTGTCTCAATGTTGTTATTTCCGTATTCTCATCACTAAAAAAATAACTTTTTTGTGATGGTAATTTGGTGTATTCCTTATGAATCCATTGATGGAATCAAAGTAGTCTTCATACAGAGTATGGCAACGCTTATGGAACTTATCTGGAAGCACGATCAAAAATTTACTCGTTTATGTTGTCATAATACGTGTCCAAGCTCTTCTAGTTGGCTTTTATACCTCATTTTGAGTTTTTTTGAGTTATGATACTTAAGAACGAATATTTTTCTCATTCACAATACACTTTAAACAAATAACTGCTACGTATATTGCTAATCTACTAATGTAAACGTTGTTGTTTTTAGTACCTAAGGGTTTCTGATGTAATATGGCATTATATGATTATCACCAAATTATCACCAAAACAAAAATATGTACCACATTCAGATATAATGAACTTTCCATTGAATATCCAGAATCGTCTACTACCCTGGATATGAGTCTCCCATATCGTAATCGATAACCGTCGAATAAAAATACGTGAGATATCAGACATAATGGGCATCTCTTGTGAGAGTGTACACAGTATTTTACTGAAGAATTATAGTTAGATGCCGCGGTTGCCCACACACAATGCTTGCACGTTATCGTCTATAAAACCTAAGCCCACCATTACACTCTTGAAGCCAAAGATCAATCAAAGCAATAGACAAACTCCGCCACTGAGAAGGCAAAAATAATTTCATTAGCAAGAAGGAACGGTCGTACGTTTATCAACTATGCATCAATACCAAAATATTCACCATGGAAATGAAAAAGTCTGACATAGCAGATGCCTAGATACAATGATTTTAAAGGCAGAATGGACTCATTAGACTAGATGTGTGTAGCGTGACGTACCAGATAACGACCTATGGTAATTTTTCATGTAGTTCTTAAACTTTGCCGATGTAAATGGTTGAACATGTGAAAAATTTGGATGAAATACTAATTGAATTAAGACAAATATACGTAAATAAATTACTAAACATCATTAAACGTCAAGATTATAAACTTGTACATCGCGAATTATAGTAGCTAACAATAAAATTATGTCGTTAGGAACCCTCAAGTACATCTTCTAAAGAATATGTTACTAGATAAACTTGGTTTGATTGCTACCCAGGAAAGGATAACAGAAAAGCAAAAATAGTGTGCCATGCGTTTCTATACTGTATGCGATAATTCTATTTATTTCTTTCAATACTATTCGTTATAAAGCTATACATAATAGATTTTTATTCTGAACTTCTAATTCACGATGATATTTCTATTTATAATTCCTCAATGGGGTTTGTTTGAACTTTGTCAGCACGAGAACGTAGTTTCAAACAGCCAGCACAGTTTAGATTGATATGATAATTGATTAATGACAACTTCAACTACAAATTCTGGTTCAACTTATTATTAAATGATAATGTCCTAATATGTTCTGTCATTTATAGCAAGATTACAAAGAGCTATTGTAAACGACGCATCAGGAGCAAACATTTAATAATAAAAATCATTGTTGTTTATATATTTTAATTTAAAAGACAAAAAACGTCTACTAAATTCCAAATATAGACAAAATGACAAATTTAAAATGAACCCCTCAACGACATGCATTTTCAAAGTTCCATCCCATAAAGTCGTTTCGTGTTACTGTATCGCATATTAATTGAAACTCTCCGCAATTTATTTCCGTGAAACGTTGCAACTCTTTCTATTTTATGTCCGAACGTAGTGTTCTAGGGACAAAAAATCAGATGCAAATTGTTTGAAAAATTAAATTCGAAGCGCGCCTTGGAAAAGGACTGGAAGCTAATAGTGGCCTCCCCTACAAACGGCATAGTCACACGAACCGAAATAAAATTTACGTTTATCGACTTGAATTGTTTTACATAATTGTGTGTTAATAGAATTGATAAATCTTGCAATGTAAGTCTGTGGCAGACCTATAAGCTGTTGCTTATTAGTCTTATTCTAATGACTGACTCAAACAATTTCTGCATATATGTAAATTAGAAATTATGTACTAATTATATGTATATTAAATGTTTTACCAAATTAGAAAACGTTCGAAAGGCTTCATATAAAATTAAGGCAATAGGATGTTTCAAACGGTAGGCTAATATCTCGGAAGACGACGAACTACATTTTATATTCGAATGGCATTAAGCAAAATGCAGAAGATAGTTCTCTTGCATTGGCGGAAGGTGTTGATCATATGATTGCGTGGCGAATTTTAAGGACCAATCAGCTTTGTCCGTGCCATTTGCAAAAAGTACAAGGACTTAGTAAAACTGACTCTTCCGCGCATAGCTTTTGTAAATTGTTAAATATCATTGTTGTTAAATATCATTAGTTTTTACAATTTGGATTGCTGCTAAGAAGAAAATCCTGATGTCGTTATTCAGTCCAGGCATTAGCAGTAGTTTCTTTAATGTATGGATATAACTTCTTGATTAGTCCTTTTACACTTCTGAGTAGAATCTTCGGTACTTTTTAGAAAATAACCTACACTAAATGATAGAAGCTATTCTACTAAATGACAGAAAATGAATGTGATGCATACATGACGGTGCACTTGTAGATGTCTGTCAGACAGTAAATAAATTTTTGAAGACGGAATATCCTAGAAGATGAATTGGCTGTGCTGGGCTTTTGGCTTAGCCACCACGGTTTCCTAATCTTAACTCTCTAAATTGTTATGTATGAGGGCATTTAAAATCTATAGAGTTGATGTGTATTAATACCCGTAGAGATCATTTCGTACATATATTGAAATTTCGATTTAACAGCTCTCACCTTTTCTAATAAATAAATGAAAAATATCTTTTTGAGCATTTATTACGAAAACCTTTAAGTAATTATAATTCTTTATAGAGCCGCTTTGCGACATACGTTTATATAAAATTTCTCCCTTAGTTTTTGTTATAGTAGCCGTCTGTGTATACTGAGCCCACCATATTATCAAACCCATTATAAAGCACTACTAAAAATTTGCGGAACTATAATAATAAAATATAACAATTTGCTCGCTAGATATTAGAAGCTATGGTTCTTCGTAAAAGCA